>CM053574.1:58301392-58361768 GCA_028646485.1 Cryptoprocta ferox
CCTGACATAGGGTTCACTCTCAAACATATGTTCAAACGCAGAATGATATCACCCCTATTTTTCGGATGAGAAAACTGAGGTTGAGGGAAGCGAAGAACACTTCCCAAACTTCCTTTATGGTGATGTTTCCCAGGGTTTTCCATTCAGAGGCGAGCTTCACAGGGTCCAACCTGTGCAGGGACACAAGCCCCACATTTGGAAGGGCCCCACACACGTTTCAGTGGGTCTACCTCCACCGTCTTGAAATGTTTCATACTCTCTTAAAAATTTTTTTAATGTTTATTTTTGAGAGACTGAGAGAGACAGAGAACGAGTAGGGGAGGGGCAGAGAGAGGGGGAGACACAGAATCCGAAGCAGGCTCCAGGCTCTGAGCTGACATGTCAGCACAGAGCCCGATGCAGGGTTCAAACTCACAAACCATGAGATCATGACCTGAGCCGAAGTCGGATGCTTAACCAACTGGGCCACCCAGGCACCCCTAAGTGTTTCATACTTTTTACACAGGGGTCCCACATTCTCATTTTGCGCTGGTCCCAGCCAGTCCTGGCTCTGACTGTCTTAGGAAAGGGAGAGCACAAAATGTGGGCCAGCTCTGAGAGCTCTTGCAAGGAGGTGGCTCTCGTCTAGGGCGAACCGTTGCCTGTTGTCCCTCTTTACTGGAAAGCCACTGGGTCAGTTCACAGCTTGGCTTGTGGTGCCCGAGTCACTCTCGATGTGTCTTACTGATGTGGACTCCTTCCTTGGTGGAAACCCAACAGAGTCATGGTCAGCATAATGTCTCTGCAGCAGGGACTGGCCCCTGCCTGCCACCTCACAGGCAGCCCAGGGCGGGGGGTCAAACCCAGCCGCGGCAAAGCGCAGCTCCAGCTCCCAGGGTGGGGGGGCAGGGGGCTGGGGCGGCCTCCAATGCAGAAGCACCAGCTCAGGCCACTGCCAGCCCAGGGAGCGTGGGCAGCAGGTCAGCCCCTTCTCACAGCTGCAAGAAACCCCCAGTAGGAGGGGCAAAGAGCAGCTCACCTGGTTATCTCTCTCCCTGATGATCTCACCTTTGGCACCTTCTGCCTGGTCTCGATCTCGACAAACCAGGTGAACTGTGCCACCTGGTGGAATTCAACAAAACCATCTGTGAGTTCTAGCGATAGCGATGGCTATCGAGACCAGCTTTTCTAAATGAATTAAGACATACAGACTCACAGGAAGAATACCTGAAACTGAGACTATTCTGGAAAATCTAGATGGATGGTCCCCACAGTTAGGGCAGCAGGTGTAATAGTGAAGGTGATCCTGGAACCCACTCTCCTGCCTCTATGGGCTGACGGACGGGGCACCCAGGAGAAGGTCCTGATTTTTGTAGGAGTCTGAACACATCAAGGATAAGCAGTGTGGGTCTTGGTCACACCTGCATCCCTAGCATCGCATATAGCACCTGACACACACGTCTCAGCCTGGCTGCCCTTTAGACTCGCCTGGGGAATTTTTAAAGCTCCAGATGATGGGTCTAGGCCTAGGTAGGTTTTAAAAGCTCCCAGGTGAGTCTAATGCTCAGCCCAAGTTCAGAAGCACTGACCTAACATGTACCAGGGACTTGATTAATATTTACTGACTGGTCGAATCCATAAATGGCACTTAGACTATTCCAGCAAAGACCATACCGTCATCAATCAAAGTTTATTTAAAGGGGGAATGCCCTGGCTGTGGCAGTTAAGAAGTGATCATCACAGAGCCTGGTTTCTTCACTTAAAATAGCCCGCTTTATTAAATGGAGTCTGCTCCACGGGAGGCTATCAGCTAACCGCGTCACCAGCCTCTCTCCTCCTCCCCACAACACTCCCGAGGACCTCCCAGTTGCTAAGATGCACTTATTCCTCACCCTGACTGGGCAGATAGTGAAATACAGCCCAAATGGTATAATATTGTCCTGGAAAATGCCTAACTTGGTTTTAGAGGGAAAAAAAAACCCCTTTGAGCATCTTGCAAAGTGATAAATCCCTAATTTATTCTCCAACTTCTGCCGGAACATCCATTTTTCTGGAGAAGAGTCTCTGGACAGACACAGCAGACTTTTCTAGCCACCACAGTGCCCCTGCGTGGCCCAGGCAGTTGAATCCATGCAGGAAATTCTGGCATTTACCCAGAGGAAGACTCCAGCTGATTGAATAATTTATAGGGCACCCAGAGAGACTTTGTACAAAATCAAGGTTAGGGAGGAGAAGTAAGAGGTCATCTCCAGCTGCTCTAAGCCTGGAGGCTGGACCCCTGAACACTGGGAAGGAGGACTCTCCAGTTATTCTGGGGGTACTGATTCTTAAGTAGGGTCCACAGCCAAACCACAGTGGGCTCCCACTCTCCTCCCTCCATCCCCCCTCCAGACGCTCCATGACAACACAGGAGGTGGGCACCAGGTATCTACGTCCTTTTAAAGTTCACTGGCGACTCAGGCGCCCAGGGTTGGGAGGCCCTCACTGCTCTTAATGATGTGTGGCCGTGACCTGAGCTCGCCTGTGAATTAATTAAGAGTTGAGGAAAGGCCCCTGCAGTCACGTGCTCCATCCACCTCTAGCTGGAAGCTCAATGCACACCTCAGAATCAGCAGCTGGTGTGGATTACCACGGGATCGCAGTCAACTCCTGGCCGTGCTGGCTGGGCCCTTCCTGACCTGCCTGTGACACTGGGCACTCTCCCCAGTGTGGAGCAGCCACAGGCTGACCTTGAGTGGACACAGAGCAGGCTGCTCACCTTGCTTGGCTATTTCAGTCGCAGTTGCTGTTCCAATGTCACTGTTCCCTCAGGTGACCAAGAAGCCTCTTCCAGGAAGTTGGACCTTCAAGCCACCAGGCACAAAGTCCTTAGATGCTGATTCAGAGCCACTCCTGGAAGGAGCAAGCGGACAGAAAGGATGGCCGTAAGGAGCCAGGAACAGAAACCCCTGCAGGGAGGAAGCCTAATTCTGGGGTGAACACGATTGCTCTCTCCTAGCACATCACACAGCTCCTTACTCCCTTCCTCGCCTCCCTGCTTCCCTCCCTGGTCTCACAAACAATACCACCTTCTCAGAGTTTACATTTCCTCCGTCACTGGCTTCCTGAACTTTCAGAAATATGTGGAGACCCTAACAATTTGGCATCCAAATCCGCTTTCTCTGACTGCCTCTGATACCCGAAGGGCCCTCCTCCAAAAAAAATCCTCTGACAGATGGATCATTTTCCCTTTTTCCAGTTTTGGGGGGAAAAGTGTGGCAGGACAGATGTCCCAACTTAGCTACCGAAGGACCGAGTGGGGTGGGGGAGATTTGCAAGTAAGAATGAAGCTGGAGGAAGGTAGTTATTTGAGCTCGGTACTACCTCAGAGAAAGCAGAGACTCCTTCAGGGCTACAGGGTGGGTGCTGGGTAACTGTAGGGGGCACCCTTCCAGCACAGTGATGGGAGATTTGTATCAGCTTCAGAGCAACTTCCTCGAGCAGATGGCAGCAAAGCGAGCCAAGGAGGTGTGTTTTCTCGTTTGCATGAAGGGGTCACACTGCAGAGAAGCAGCCCTGAGTTCCTTAACTGTTTCTCTCAACCTTGTGAGACACCTCTTCTGCCTTTGCTTTCCTAGTGTTTGCTGGAGGTGGATTAGCAGGAGGAGGGCCTGAGGGCAGAGCCCTCCCCACACACAGGCAGGCTGGGGTCTCAGAGCCTGCATCTCTCACCCAAAGAGCCCAGTGGTTTCTCCTGCCCTGCAGCGGACAGCAGGGCTCTTTCCCCTGAAGGTTCTACACAAAGCCCAGTGGCCTCCCACACACGGTGTTTACACACAGCCTGCCAACAGCTGGTGTCCCTGGCATAGCACAATTGCCAACTACAAGCCTGAACACTGGAGACGGGGCCAAAGAATGTTTATGAGCCTGGGTTAGGTTTGGAAGTCCTTGCCACAGGGGCAGTCATGGCCCCTTGTCTCACAGTCAGGAGACCAGGAAGAATGTTCTCCTTCCCACCATCAGGAACTCACCTGAATGTCCAGGGCAGCCCAGAGAACGCCCTTCCCGCTGCTTCTGCTGCTAGCGGCACAGTGGGATGCGCAAGACTTCTGACTATTCCAAAGCTTCCTGAGAGGCTGACTTGAAGCCAAAAAGAATATCAATAATAAGGGCTTTGGATCAAACAACGTGGGTTTAAATCACAGTTCTGCTTCTTAAGAGCTGTGCGAGCTCATGTGTTGACTTAACCTTTCTGGGCTCCTGTCTCCTGCAGAAAGGGGATAAGAAAAGCTAACTGTTGGGCAGCCTGGATGAGATAATGTATGTAAGGCATTTATTACCACACTTGGAATAAATTAAGAGCTCAATACCCAGTAGTTGCTATTAATATTATAACTATTACTCAATAGTGATCAATACTCTCCGTGTTCAAAATGGAGTTCCTCATTTGCCCCCAACCCTATCCCAGCCCTCCAAATCATTAGAGACTTTGAGAGTATTTTAAACTGTAACCAAAGATAAAGCTATTTGCTTTCTCAGGCAAATGTTCGGGGGCGGGGTGAGGATGTGGATCACTATGAAAGGATTTTCTATCAGAAGCAAACAGTTCCTCAGAAAGGGCTAAGGACCCGGGGAGTCAAGGAATAAGGTCCTGGCCAGGAGAAAGTACTGGTGGGGGGCGAGTGAGACCTTCCCAAACCACAAGAGAGCAGAAGTGCAGGCCACAGAGAACATGCGGTGAAAGCGTCCCAAAGATCCCCCCTCCAGGGGCAGGAAGCTGAGAGCTTTCCTCCGTGACACCTAGAGGAGACCTTAGCCTCAGACGACCACGTTGATCCTATTAAACACTAAGCTTGCTGACCCAAGCTCCTGTGGGTTAAATCTCTTCCTCAAACTCCAGGAGGTGAGCCTTCCAAGAGGGCGGGGCCAGGCTGGCCTGCTGGGCCTGTCACACCCTCCTTCTGTCCTTTGCCTTGGCTCTTTGACTTCAGTGCAGGATCCTGTCCTCAGATCTGTTGTTAACAATAAGATTTGGCTTTTTTTTTTTTTTTTGTCCTCCCTGCCCTCTTTTGGGGAGGTGTTTTATCTTCACAAATCTTGATATGAGTCCCTATTTTTCAGCGCAAAGAGAAATGAATGACTTTGCCTAAGGTCACAAAATGGTTGGTGATAAAGCCAAAGGAAGGTTTCCATTCTTTCAACACCCCAACCTGGGGCACCTTCTACTGCACCAGTGAGGCTCAAAGGGTGCTCCCCAGACAGGCAGCAACGGCATCACTTGAGAATCTGTTAGAAATGCGTTGTCTACTGAGTCCACAGTTCACAATGCGGCCCAGCAATCTATGTGATTTGGATTCAAACTGAGCAATCACTGTGCTTGTGTTTCCTGAACCTCTGAAGGTCGGAATCACCAGGTGGCAAGCTCCCAGGCATCCTTTTCCCCCAATTTACCCGGCAGGGAATTTGCATATGCCCCACTTACATGTGTCAGGGGCTTAGGAGTCAGCGTTTGTTTTCTTTTTTAATTGTCCCAGGTAATTCTCAGGTTCAGCAAGTTTAGGGAACAGTGACTTGATACTGCTGAATAGAAGATCAATATAGGGGAACTTCATAAAAATCATGGTGTGTCAAGAAAAAACATTACAAACCTGAACTACAGACCCTCGTGCTGGGATGAAAATAAGGAATTGTCTTTCCGTCCCCCTCCATGTAAGAGTTTGGGGAGAGACTTTCAGAAGCCTCCTTTCCCAGGGCAAGAAGCTAACTCAAGCTCTTCAGGTGGCTCTGTGTAACATGGAAAGACCCAGAGAGTAACGGCCACTGCCACTATTTGAAAGAGAGAGACTGCCACTGTATTTGCCAAAACCCAGTGGGGCAGCTTGACAGCTAAGCTTCCCACCATTCTCTGCAGCCCTGGCTCCTGAGAAAAACATCCACTTTTTGCAAAAGGATGGGGTGTGGGGGTGAAGAGAAGGCGGCAGCAGCATGCTGCCTCCCCTTGGAACATCGAAATTTGCCTGCCTGCCATACGAACTGATTAAAACCCTAGTGCAAGGAGAAGAGGAGGTCTCTTAGATGACTGGGCCGCCTGAGAATCACCTAGAGGATGTTATAAAATGTCAGTCTAGGCCCCAGTGCAGGCCAACCGAATCGGAATCTCTAGGGGCAGGGCCTGACATGGCATTTTAAATTCTTGCCCCATTATTCAGACAGGACTGAGAACCACCGCGGAAGCCTAATTAATTCTAAGATAAAAACCATCTCCCTGTCCCCCAGAACTGGCCGCCTCAACCGGCTAGGGTACAGCGAGGGTGACCACCAGACCAGTGAAACCATCAAACGCCGTTCCCCAGGCTCACACTGGGTGCACAGCGGACACCGGCCCGAAACCCGCGTTCGCAAAGTTCCAGCTGGAGCGAGAGGTCAGAGTCCACAAGCCTTGTTTTATCGGTGAGAAAAACACACCCAGGAAAGTTCTAAGCCGGAGTCCTCACTAGCGATTTACAGCGCGTCCCGCCCGGGGCCGAAAGCAGCCCCGAGTGGCTACCGAGCACGCCCTGCAGGGCGCCAAGGTGACGCCCGGGTGGCTCCGGGGCGCGCGGGCCGCCTGACCTCAGTGGGTCCGGGCCCCGGCGCGGCAGAGCCCCGCCCCTCGGGCGCCAGCCGGGAGCGGCCCGGGGCTGGACCCTGCCTGCCGGGCTGCCTGCCTGCGGCTGCCACAGCCGCTCCGTCGGCCCAGCGAGACCGCGAAGTCGCGGGCGCGTCCCCGCCAAGCCCGCTGGCCCGCGCCGTCTTACTTGGTGTATTCGCGCAGCCCCTGGGCGAGCCTTGCGGCGCTGCGGCGCACGGAAGTGGTGGGGCCCGCGCTCCGGGTGTCCCCGCCCTCCGGAGCCGCCCGCTGTTACGTCATTCCAGTTATGTAAGAGCCGCGGGCTCCTGTCCACGGGGAGCGCGGCGGGGTCTCCTGGTCCCCTGGGCAGCGCCCACTCCAGCCCCAGCCTCAGAGAGCAGGGAGAGGAAGGGAGGGCCCTGCTGCGGGGCGGCACTCAGGGCCACACCGTCTCCTCGGGGTTGAAGCCAGGCGTCAAAAATATCTGGGGAACACCTGTCTGCTGGGTATGGCTGGGATGCAAAGACGGCTCGTAGTCTTTGCTTCTCTAGAAAATCATGTGGAATAAAAAGATAAGGCGTAATGATATTAACAAGATTTCTCCATCTGATGAGTTTTAACGTAGCATTTTCCAAGTTCCAACATACCTTGTTTCAGGTAATGCCCGGAGTAACTTAGCCAAGATCTAACGCCTGTCCCCAACAGGTGCAAACAGTAAGGTCAACACACGACAGCTGGCAAGAGGCAGGGCTGAGTCTCCCACCAGAGAGCTCAGTATGTCTTCGAAGTCTGAACTTTTGCCCACCAGTTCAGCAACTTCATGCAATGCCAGGGAGGGCCCCTTGATCTCCTCCAGATCTCCATCAGCCTTCCCCCCGCCCCCCAACCCCCAGAAAACATACAGTGTAAGTAAAGCCTGGTTGTTGTGTCAATCTAGATCCCAGTGAAACGGCATCCAGCTTCCTCCTGGGCCCTGCTGGGCAGGAATCAGGCATCCTAGTCCGCAGCTGACCTCCATCCCTAACTGAGGGATGGGTCACTGAGTTAAGTTCTGTACTGGTTTACCCAATTCGCCCAGAGATGGAGCCTCTCTTACGTAAGATGTACAGACCAGCTGGTTTAATGGCCTCATTACCTAGGATGTAAGATATAGGATCACTGCCCTCCACCCTACCAGGCAGATGTGGTTTTACTTCAGAGTAAGTTTTGAAAGAAGTTTCCCCAGAACAGTTTGTTCATCTGAACAGGACTATGAAGTCCCACACTGCACTGCTCTTATTCCTGACAGAGTGATGAAAAGGAGTTTAAGCAAGTGGCATTCTGGAAAACCACCCAGCCTGGTGTGACTTTCAATACCAGTCTGGTTTGGCTGGGAGAATATTTTAGATTCCCAGAGTTACACAACTCTGTGCTTTGTATACTCTGCTTTGTTTCAGAGATAGAAAAGGTGTCTGTCTGCCCCAAATCCCTCTCACCGCCTCAGGAAATAAGCTTTTGGCTCACAGAGGGGGTGAGAAGTTTTGAACCACAGAGTCTATTGAGGGCTTCAGCAGCACCTTGAAGTAAAAGGATGGGTGGAAACCCAGCTGTCACCCTGGCGTGTGATCCTGGGCATGCTGCATGACCACTCAGTCTTAGTTCTCTTATTTGTAGACGGAGAATGAATATGCTCACCTCTCGAGATGGCGGTGATGATTAGACACTTTTGTAAAGAGCCTACCGAAACGCTTGGTTTCATCCGAAGTGATCAAAAAATCTTCACTTCCCTCCATTTTTCTTTGCATTCCTTTCTCCCTTTACATTACAGCCATGCCGTGTAAATTCAGTCGATCATCCATGAGTGCACGAAGCATGCAATGTTTATCCTTAACTCAACAAGTATACACAGGGTATCTAGTATGTGCGGTACACACAATTCTTAGGAGGTTTTTTAAGAAAAGACAAGCCCCATTTCAGAAGGGCCTTCCACTCTCTCCTGGTTGACAGGGAATATATACACAAAAAGAAACAAAGGACAGGGAAGGATTAAAGGGAAAAGGTCCCATTTAAGTAGGAGTTAGCTGAGCTGGATTTTAGTCCTATTTCTGAGTCCCAGTGTTACCTGGGGTCACAATAATAAAAATTTATTGAGGGCTTAATATGTACCAAGCATTGTGGATTATCTCACTTAATCCTTACAATGACCTAGTAAAGTTGCTCTTGGTATTATCCCCATTTTGCAGATAAGCAGACTGAGACTTACAGGGGTAAGTCACTTAGCTGAAGTCATAATATCCATCCTGGAGCCGTACTATATGGTAGCAAGTCACTTGGCCTCTCCAGGCCTCCGTCTTCTCATCTAAATGAAAGGAGGATTCAGACGACATGTGAGACCCCTTCTAGCTCTGACTTTATTTAATAAGAGAATTACATAAAAATTTTAAGTAAGTTAGGCCCAAGGTTCTTTTACGAGTGACATGAAGTGGGGACAGTTCCTTTATTTCACAGGGGTAGAAAGACTCTAAAATATTTCTTATGTGTCCTTGCTTCCGATTTGCCACTCAATATGCCAAACAAAGAAATCCTCCTCCAAAGCTCCCTTCCAATTGATTTAGAGTCCTGAAGCTAATTTTGACCAAATTGGAAGATGAAGCAGAAGGTGTGGCCTAAGAAATCCATGGCTTCCCACACAGCAGATATACATGATGGGAAGTCTGCACACATGCACACACTCACACACACACACTCACACCGGTGCTCGCATCATTTTCCACCGAAGCTCAGTACCAGTTTCTCCAGCCCAGTTGTCATGGCAACACCAGCTGCCAATGAGATCATGGAAGACAAGGTTATAATGGCAGTGGTGCCTTAATATTTTACCTGGCAATCTCACTTAGATGGTAAGATGAATAACCATAAATCATAAATCCATAGGAGGTCCAGGCACTTCTCTTTGTATGTGTTTAATGTGCACTTGCAGGTGGGGAAGAGAAATGAGGGCAAAGGGGAAGGAACAGAAAGGAAGGGAGAATGAGGCAGGGGTTGGGGAAGAAGATCTCTGATGCTGATCCCCCTTACTCTGCAGTGTAGATCATGCACAGGTCCTGAACCTGTTTGTGCATGGATTAAAGCACTGGTCTCTTCTGTAATGACAGCAAGGGGTTAGGGGCTCCCAGCCCTAATCACAGAAGTCTGATTGCAAGAAACCCAAGGCAACTGTTTTCTGGGGGTCACACTAACGGGGGAAAGAAGCAGCCCAGGCAAGATGTGCATGGCAGACAATGACCCCCCCCCCAATGCAGCAGCTCACACAGTCACCGAGCAGGAGGCTGGACCCCCCATTTAGAAACACCTTTCTGTTTGCCTCCCAAGTCCCTTGACGCCCACTGGCTTTTCAGACTGGTCCACTCCAGTACTGTCTGCTGTCCATCTGAAACAACTTCCTTTGATTTAAGGGTTTCCTTTCTTTCACAAGAAACTGATCATGATGGGGAGTCTCTAGTAAGAGCTTCAGCACTGGGGAGCAGGAGTGGGAGAAAGACTCAGTTTACACTGAATACCCTTAGAGAGTTTGAATTTTGTATTATGTGCATGAATTACCTATTCAAATAAAAGACATTCCAAGGTCCACTTTGTTTCCCTTGTCCACCTACCAAGCACTAGACATCGTAGTGGTGAGATGGGCCAAGGTCAGGGCAGTCATGAAGCCGGGGTAGGGGCCGTATCCATGTAACTTAGCTGATGAAGGAAATGATTTCCTGCAAATGGGGCTCGTGTCGATCTGAAACTCTCATGGAGTCTGTTTCTAGGGCTTTAGTTTTATCACAAGCAGGTTCCATTCCCGGTGCAAAGGCAGTTTGGGACTCAGAGGTGGGAGTTGAATAAGGGCCTGGAGGCCGTCAGGGAGGTTGTTATAGCTGGCCCTCACCTACTTCCTTGTTCCCCCTGCTGGCTCAGGAGAAGGGCCACCAGTAAGGCAGGGAGAGGCCACAGACACCGAGTGCCAGGAACTGGGATAGAAAGTCACCTTTCTGACACCTCTTCAGAGGAGACACTTGACCTCCCTGAGCCACAGTTTCCCCTCTACCAAGCAGCATAACTGTGCAGTCCTTACAGCACAGTAGTGAGGATGAAATAAAAACATTTCTTCTTGTGGCTGCCTGGGTGGCTCAGTCGGTTAAGCGTCTGACTTAATTTTGGCTCAGGTCATGATCTCAGAGTCATGAAACTGAACCCTGCGTCAGGCTCTGTGCTGACAGCTCGGGAGCTTACTTGGGATTCCCTCTCTCTCTCTCTCTCTCTCTCTCAGTCTCTGCCCTTCCCCACTTGCACACACACTCTCTCTCTCTGTCTCTCAAAAAAAAAAAAAAAGGCTTGTATTAATGAGACTGAAGCATAGAGAATTTCAGTAGCATGTCCAAGATCACACCAGAATCTAGAACATAGCACAACCAGGATTCCAACCGGACAGTCTGGGTCCAGACCCCACACACTTAACCCATTTTCTGTAAGGATGGGCCACCTCTCCTAATGGATTCTCCTCAGTTTCTTCTTTTAGTCACTTTCACGGGGCTGGAAATTTCTGCTACTATCTCCTGACCTTTTTGTGGTTGGTTGATTGGCTCCAGTGTTCAAATGGGTCACTTCTAGTTCCCTGCCCTCCATTTCACACTCCACCCCCACCCCAGACTCCTCACGAAGTCAGAGGGGCTGGGAGACTGAAGGCGGGGCATTCTGATGGTGAGGCACTAAAACCTGTAGTCAGCTAAGAGTGAGGTTGGGTTTTGAGCCTGTGAGCATGTGGGTCCTTATATACACATGGAATGACCCTTCCCTCGCCAGTGAGTTCTGGGCCATTCAGTCATCCTGGGAAGGCTTGGAGGGACTGAGGAATACACTATTTCCCTTTATTTTCTTATTGTGGGGAAATGTACATAACATATATTTACCATCTGATTCATTTTTAAGTGCACAGTTCAATGGTATACAGCATATTCACATTCTGCCATCACCACCATCCATTGACAGAACTGTTTCATCTTCTAAAACTGAAACTCTGTCCCCATTACACATTAACTCTCCTCCCCGCCCCCAGGCCCTGGCACCCATCACTCTCCTTTCTGTCTCTGTGACTTTGACCATTCTAGGTTCCTCATATTAGTAGAATCATACAGTATTTGTCCTTTATGACTGATTTATTGCACTTAGGAAAATGTCTTCAAGCCTTCTCTATGTTGTAGCATATGTGAGAATTTTCTTCCTCCTTTTAAAAAATTTTTTAAACTTAAAAACATGTTTATTTATTTTAAGAGAGAGAGAGAGAGAAAGAGCTCAGGAGAGGTAGAGAGAGAGGGAGAAATAGAGAATCCCAAGCAGGCTCCACCCTGAGCGTGGAGCCTGACAAGGGGCTCAATCTCATGACCATGAGATCATGACCTGAGCCAAAACCAAGAGTCAGACACTTAACTGACTGAGCCACCCCAGGTGCCCCAGAATTTTCTTCCTTCTTAAGGCTGAATCATATTCCATAGGAAATCCACCGCACTTGGCTTATCCACTCATCTGTTGAGGGACACTTGGCTTGCTTCCATCTCTTAACTATCATGAAGAATGATACCAATCATTCAATGCTGAACATTGACGTACAACTGTCTTTTCAAGATCCTGCTTTCAGTTCTTCCGGGTGTATAGCCAGAAGTGGAGTTGCTAGATCATGTGGCAGTTCCATTTTTAATTTTTTTGAGGCAACTTCATACGGTTTTCCATAACAGCAGCCCCATTTCGCATTTCCTACAACATGTTGCAAGGGCTCCAATTTCTCCACATCCTCACCAACACTTGTTATTTTCTGTTTCTGGTGTTGTCATGGCTGTAGGATTGCCATCTGAACGGGTGTGAGAGGGCGCCCCCTTGTGTTGCGTTGTTACTTTTTGTTCTCTATCTTAAAATACTTTTTATAGTTTCTGTGATATCTGGGTGCTGCCTCCATCTTGGATCATGGCTTAGGATATCTTAATTATACATGCACGCTCACACACATGCAATATTGAAAGGATGGCTTGCTGCTAACGTAGGAGGTTTTGTGGATGTACATAATTTAGAACTGACTCAACTTCTTTTCTCTCATCAGTTTTTTAGAAAAATTGTTTTAATGTTAATACACATTTTTAAAAAAATGTTTATTCATTTGAGAGAGATCGAAACAGAGCATGAGCCCGAAAGGGGCAGAGAGAGAGGGAGACACAGAATCTGAAGCAGGCTCCAGGCTCTGAGCTGTCAGCACGAACCATGAGATCATGACCTGAGCTGAAGTTGGATGCTTAACCAATGGAGCCACCCAGGCGCCCCGCCACTCAGCAATTTTAATCCATTGTTGGGGACCATTGAGTTTCCCTCAGGTGAGTCACGTGGCCTTTATCCTAAAGGCTCAGCAACTAATTTCATTGGGAGTTTTGGTTCAGTTTGGCTCATTTGACCGGGCACACAAGGGGACAATGACAATTGCTTTCCCTGACGGAGCTCTCAGTTGCTCATTTGGCAAAATAAAATGTCACATTACTGGTCTTTCCATTTTGATTCACAGAAATGACAGACCATACAAGTAACAGAGAATGTGTCTTTTTAAGTGAGTCTTATGATTATTGGTCATTTTTGAAGGCAGATCTCTTTGCATTGATAAGGGAAAGAAGTTCATGATGTAGCAAGTGGAAAAAAGCAGGTTGCAGAATAATTTGATGTAATTTATGCTTGAATATACATAGACATGTTCTGAAAGGATACTAAAACATTAGCACTGGCTACCTTTTGCGGGACTGGGCCTGGGTGTTGGGGTAAGGTGTGAAATCTTTCACATCTTACTTTATACCCTCTGACACTACTTGAATTTTTAGCCATAATCATGTATCACATTTTAGGAAAATAAAAGGGCTTTATACTCTTGATTTATCTCCTGCCTCTAGCTATGGACAAACAGCCCTGTCCTAGGTCGGAGCCTGGGGGTGGAGCTTCATGGAAAGGGGCGTGTTAAGGGAGTGTTCTTGGGAAAACGAAAGCAAGTCAGGAAAGAGGAAGAAGATGGGAAATGATGTGGCTTCTGGTAAAGCCTGGCCAGATCCCGGGGAAAGCTCTGGACTGTGAATGACACCACAGAGCTTGACCTGCCCTGAACCAAGTACTCCCTCTTCCCCTGCTCGGTCCTTAGCTATGAGCAACTGCATATGTTGGGAGGTGGGGAGGCGGGTAAGTCTGGGGCGCGTCCTGACAAGCTGGCTCTGCTAACCCTGAATCGGCGTCCAGGAAAGGCTGCAGGTGTGAGCCATCAGCTACAACACCTGCTGCAGCTGGGGTGCCCGCGTGGGCGGGCACGGGGAGTCCCAGCGGCTCTGGGACACAGCTGCTTCCCCAGTGAACTGGGAACGTAAAGGACACTGGCTTCTTATAAACAAACTTATAAGCTGTAAATCAATTTGTGAACGCCTTTGTGTGTGGGGAGTGGGGGAGCTATGGAAAAGCACAGGCTACAGGACATTTTAAAGCTGAAATATTCAAATGAAAAATAAAGAGTAAAAAAATGGTTTGGAAGAATCTAATCAGGCTGCAAGATTTTTGCAATTGTGGGGAAAATCATCAGAAGGCTGGAAAGGCTCAGAGCTGCTGACCAGGGCCAGAGCCAACCAGGAAGTGAGTGCTCTAACCTGGGTGTTGATGGTGGGGAAAGGCTTTCTTTCTTTCTTTCTTTTTTAATGTTTTTCTTTATTTTTGAGAGGAAGGGGGGAGGGGCAGAGAGAGAGGGAGACATAGAATCGGAAGCAGGCTCCAGGCCCCCCTCCCCTTTTTTTTCTTACTTCACGGACAATGTGTATTTCATCGTTGATTGATCTGCCTTCTGCTTTGGTTGTTGAGAAAATTTAGATCTAGATTTGAATTCAGGACTAAGTAATCCAGGGAAAATAGGCCAATAAAGGCAGAGACTGATCTTGGAGGGAGACTGATCTTGGAAGGCCCCAAATTTCATCAGCCACCTTGACATATTTAGCCTCCTAGAGGCCCAGAGGCCTAACCATGAGTTCCCTGCTCTTACCAGATACGTCCCCCACGAGGCAGGAAAGGCTCCCACCTGCTGCACCCCTCCAGCTCCTCAATGTGACAGGTTTCACCTCCCTGCCAGCTTCAGATGTTATTCAAACAAGCCCATCACGTCCTCCTGCCAGAACCAGAGCTTACCCCCCACCCCCTCATTACTACACAGCAGGACCCCTGAGAGCCCTGGTTGTTCAGTCCATCCCTCTGTGCAGCCTCTACGTGGCCCTGCACAGTGTGCTGCGTCCTTCCCCTGGGCTGTGCACACAGGGGACCTGTGAGCCGCCATTGCTCTCCTCTGTCCAGCAGTCAACTGTTGTGTGCTCTGCCATCTCCTGGCATTTAGGGCAAGGGACCCCTCTCTCACCAATGGGGGTGAATAGGAGGCGATCAGAACAGAGACATTCTGAGTCATGAGACTTGAGTGCCCTTATTAGAACTTCCATATGCGCAAAGCCTTACCACCTCACCTGGTGCTGTACCGGCATGCAGACAGTGTGGGCTGTCTTTTCTTTGCCTTTGAAACTTTACTTCCATTCAACTCAGTAAGAAAGTTTGAAAGCTAACTGACCTAACAAGATAGCGTTGCTAAGAAAACAACAGAAGATGCATTTGAGAAACACCCACCTGCTATTTCACATCTGCGGGCGATAGCAAGAGGCTGTCTCCTAAGATGGCCAAGATAAGTTGGCAGCAATAATACCAGGCTGACCTCAAAAGTGAACTATTGAGATCTGATCTCTGTAAAAGAGAGATTTGCTTTCTTCTTAGTTCCATACTCATCAAAAGAGAAATTACCACTAGAATCAATAAGGATTTTTTATGAGTTCATTTTTCTAGAATCCACTATGAACTCATTTGCCCACCCGAGGCGTATGAGTTTTACAGAGCAAAATTTGCCTTGAACAGGCCCCTGATGGTTGTTGGCTCCTGTGTACAGTCTGTACCCATGGTAATCCCTCTGGAGGAAAGAACAAGAGAAGCGTCCCAAGGCCTGGAGGATTATCTCTCCCAGGGCACTCAGGGAAGGCACCGAGGGACAATTGTACCAAGTTTATGTCATCAACAATGAAAAACGCCCCCAAGGAAATTAACCACAAGATTCATTTATACATGAATGAAAGTTATTGACCACTTTGCCTCTTCTCATGCTGAGACAGATGGAAATAACATGAAATACTAGACTAGCACTATAGTGCCCTCATGTTCACAACCATGATGGAACAGTTCAGGGTCAGTCTGTGACTCCTGCATGGCCTGAGTGCACACGTGTGGTCTCCTGACCCACAGAATCAGAGTCTCTGGGGACCATGTTTCTGCAGGTTCACTGAGGTCTATGAACCACTTGTGCGGTTGGCTCCAATGAAATGGTCCCTTTTTTTTGGTTTCTTTTAGCACTTTCAGGTTCAGATGTTATGTTAATTTCCCCAGAAAACCATTCCTGCAAAGAAGGGACGGCCGACTTTTGGGTCACTCTTGGCCAGGTACTT
Organism: Cryptoprocta ferox; assembly: GCA_028646485.1. NCBI lineage: Eukaryota > Metazoa > Chordata > Mammalia > Carnivora > Eupleridae > Cryptoprocta > Cryptoprocta ferox. The sequence continues at coordinate 58,317,509 of CM053574.1, forward strand.
TCATTCTGCCAGTGTTTTCAGTCCACTTAGCATCAGCGTGCAACGTCTACGTTCCAAGTCTCTGGATAATAACCCTGAATTTCCCACACTCGGCTTCCACCAAAAAGCCCAGATGAGGGAAATGATTCTAACAGGGAATCACATAAAGGACATGCCAATGATCACTTCCTAGACCCTCTGAAAGTTCTTCCTGGGTGAAGCCAGACCTTCAGAAACCCGTCGTCATGGGCCATTTGCCTTGGCCTCAGAACTTCTTTTCTGAAGTGTGCCTTGTCTTAACCACTTCACCATCCATTGAAGGAGGCCCTAATAAATCATAATTCCAAGACTGCTAGTATCTTTGTATAGTATGCTGAAGATGTCACCCACTGAATCACGCCGTGTTCCCTCTAAGAATGGATGTTTGTGAATACAGCCTTACAGACTTAACCCGTGTTTCTCCTGAGGGCGCATATTTTTTTTACTCCACAGAAAATGTGCAGTTTGTAGCTGATGATCATATTTTCCTTACCTCTTTGGTGGCAAGAAAACTCAAAGCCAAAAATGTAGTCCAGGTTTTAGTAATTATCGAGGGCCTATGACCAATACTCTCCTTTGCACGGTGTGGGGGGTGGGACCTGTGAGAGCCATCACACTTCTTCACCAGCCCCTCTAGGGTAAGACTCTAGTGTGTTGGTGTAGGGGGTAAAAGAGGTTGAAAACTTCCGCTTTCTAACTAACCATCTTAGTTTTTCCTATAGTTCTATTGTTTTAATGTTTATTTTTGAGAGAGAAAGAGCAAGTGGGGGAAGGGCAGAAAGAGAGGGGGACAGAGGATCTGAAGTGGCTCTGTGCTGACAGCAGAGAGCCAGATGTGGGGCTCAAACTCATGAACTGTGAGATTATGACTCAGGCTAAAGTCGGAAGCTTAACCGACTGAGCCACCCAGGCACCCCTCCTCTAGTTTGATTTTTGACTATATATTTTTCCTTTAATTTTATTGACTCAAATACAGCATTTATTTTTTTTTAAATTTTTTTCATGTTTATTTATTTGTGAGAAAGAAGAGACAGACTGCAAGTGGGGGAGGGGCAGAGACAAAGAGGGAGACACAGAATCTGAAACAGGCTCCGGGCTCTAAGCTGTCAGCACAGAGCCTGATGTGGGTTCGAACTCACAAACTGCGAGATCATAACCTGAGCTGAAGTTGGATATTTAACCAACTGAGCCACTCAGGTGCCCCTCAAATACAGCATTTAAAGACCCTCCAAATCTGTTGTGAAACAAGATATAAAAATAGAGAACGGAATGAAAGGAGGAAATAAATTCTTCTACCAAGCCATCTCTGGGAACAGGGATAATTTGCCACTTTCTCAAGCAAATTGGGTAAGTCATCATGTATACAAACACAGAGATTTCTGTGGCACTCCGGGGATAGTCATGCCTATCAGAAACTGGGAATCGCCAGCACTTGGGACCTGGCTACTGGTGTACCCAAAGCACTAGCCAAGATCTGCAGTCCAACAGCCAGTTTATGATTTTTTAAATGATTTTTTTGCAAGCTCCTTCCACCTTTGCCCAGGCCCCAGCAACAAAATCTCAGAAGCGTGTGTGTGGTAGGAGTGTGGGTGCATGGGCTCAGGTCCTCAGTGCCCGCAGAGGGAGAGAAGTCAGTGACAAGGACACTTGTCATGACCTGTCCATGGCCAGACTCCTCCTGTGAGTCACTCATAAGGGCACGACGCATCACTATGAGGGGAGGACAGCACTGAGATGTGAGTGGGAGAACCTCCATTGCCGGGTCCCCAGAACCCCAGGGTCACCCCCAGTGGGACTGTATGGGTGGAGCTGCCCATCATGGCATGGCTGTCGCCCCTCCCCTCCCAACACTTTCTTGTTGAGTCTCAGTAGAGCCTCACAGTCATTCCCAACACAATGTGCGGCCATGACGGGAGCCAGCGGGAGAGAACAGATCTGTTTGTCATCCTCGGCTCTGGCGTGCCTGGGCCGGTGGTGTGGTCCCTGTGCACTTAAGGAGCCTGCCTCTGCAGAGGGGTGCCCGGCCATTCTCTTCCATAAGTACAGTCTGGCTTTGCCTAACCGTATAGACTTGGCTTCCTTTTTTGGACATTCTTTTCAAGGCCTGCTCCGGAGTTAGTATCAGAGATGTGAAGTGTACTGGTTGATGTGTGGCCTAGATTGAGCTTACAAATGTTGGCTTTTCTTTGTGTCCAAACAGTAGCTAAGTGACTGCAAGTGACTGGTGAATCATCACCTCAGGAAGGCAGGGTGGAAGGGGGTGCCCATGGAACACCTTGCCCGCTCTGGTGTCTGAGCCCCCAGCATGGAGAAGGTGATGTGACTTCGGGCATCCCAGATGATGGCAAGAACTTCAAGTTGTACACCCTCTGATCTTCCAAGGCTCAGGTGAAAATGAAAACAGAAAAGCCCCAGAGGGGTAGGGGCAAAGTAAGGGCTTTCTGCCCTTTGCCCAGCAGAGGGCACTTCCAGCACCTTCCAATCTGGGAGGAACCTGGACCAAATGTAACAGCACGTGACAGATGCCCAAACTCAATGTGAGGTCCTAGGTCTTCTTCTCTGAAAGCATGGAGAGGAGTGAGACTTTTGGTTTGAGTCCACACTGATGGCCGCTCTGGGGTTGGTTTTATTATAAAGCACCCCCCACCCTCACCCCTGGCACAAAAGCAGGCAAGTAGCTCAGCACCATGTAAACATACAGAGGCTGTGCATGTGCTGCAATAGAAGCACAATTATGAAAGTGCACTGTCCCCCCGGGCGGGCACTTCCCCTAGAAACACACATGACAGTCTTCATCCAAGATTCTAAAGCATCGGTGCTCCCTTTCCCCCCGCCACCCGTCCCTATGGGGCCACATGGCCTGATCCCACAGCTCCCAGGAACTTCACTCCTAACAGCAGCAGGAGGGATGTTCGTGTTTGCTCTCTGATGTCATCCTGAACTTCCAGACAAATGGATTTGCAAAAGGCTTCCCAACCCTAACCTGATGTCAAATAGATTTGCTACTGTAGTGTACTTAAATTCAGAAACCAAAAAAAAAAAAAACAAAAAAACACCCACATTAACACCACCAGATGCAACCTGACCAAACCCTACCCAGAACTGGTTTGTGCCATCAGCAAATCACAGAGATGTACACAGCTAGCTGGGGAAAGAAGCAGACTCAGGCCAAGCAAAGAATTTGCAGTAGCGCTACCCAAGGCACATGGGGAGGGCACCGCTGCCCCCTGTGATGCCAGGCTCACGGGCCAGACCAGAACCCCAGGGGACTGACTCCCTTGACTTTGGCAGCCTTTATAGCTGTCCTTGGGATGCCCTTGCCTGTCTGATCAAACCCATCTGATTTGGGGCTGGGAAAGAGAGCTCATTCACTTTCCCAAAAGACACCTGGAGTCATTAAACAGGAGCATCTTTCTCCTTTTCACAGCAAAGCCACCAAAGTGAAGCTAAGATATGTCTTGTTTGAAAGATCTACGTTCCTACAACTTCAGGTCGCCCGTGGCTGAGTGACAGCACGGCTGTAACAACAGCAAACCTTGTTCTTGTGACCATCATGGGAACTGCCTGCAATTTGAAAGAGTCTCCCATTCTTTGCCTCCCTTCCCTTATCCCCTCGCAAAAACAAAAAAACAAAAAAACAAAAAAACAAAAAAACAAAAAACAGAAAGAAGGAAAAAAGAATTCGATTTACATATACATGCACGCGTATGCATGTGAGTGTGTGGATTTGCGCACGCGCGTCTGTGTGCCTGTGTGTGCCGGCGCGGGGGATTCTCAGTCTTCATCCACGAGTCTCCACCTGGACCCCACGTGGACACAACCACCGCCAGGATGAGCAGGCGCCGCATGGCGTGGCTGAGCACGGGGACCCCCACTTCGAAGAGGTCCAGGGTTTTGTCACAGTACTGCACACAGAGGCTGCTGGAAAGGTGGAATAAAATCAGGCAGGTGAACAGAGGAGGCCCGGTGAGTCCCCAGAATGTACCAGAGGAAGAGTAAGAGGCTGAGGCTGAGGTGGACATAACACCCGCACGCGGCCAGCCTCCAGGGATATGCATCACCGTCCTCGTCGTCCATCACCGTGGCCTTGGCCACAGGCTGCCTCATCCTGTGGGAGTCCTACAGCGGGAGGGACACCTGGGTTGTGGGGGGAAGCCCGGAGGGGCGGGTAGAGGGCAGGGTGGCAAAGGTGGGAGAGGAGAGGGAATAGAAAGTAGGAGAGAAACAGCAAGAGAGAGAGAGATATTTAATATGCAAAGTGCCCACACTAGAGTTGGAAATGCCGCCAAGGAGTGAAATTTAATTTTAAAGAATTAGAACTGGCGAGAATGAAGGCATCAGTCCTTAGTCAGCATCCTTGGTGGCATTTTCCATTTTGATGTGTGAGCTTCTTTGGACAAGGGATTAGTGGACTGGAATCCATCTCCACACTGAGAGTCTCCCTGCTGCTCTGGTTTGCTTCATCATCCTTGAGGTCATACCTGGCCTTCCTGGCTCCAGTGACCTGCTCCCCCTCCTCCCACCACCAAAAACCTGCATATGGTCGTCAGCTGAAAGTGCCCTCCTCCCTCCCCCTGCTAAATGTCTATTATGGAAGCAACTCGGTCGGTGGCATCTTGTTATGGCCGTCTGAGCTAAGACAGATACTAAGTGCTTTCATTTTTAGGCAGATTGTCTTATTTAAAACAATGCTATGGAAATGCACATTACTTTCCTCACTTTAGAAACAAAGGAGTTGAGGACCAGGACATTTTAGGATTTGGGCCAAGTTCACGCGTGTAAAAAGTGGAAGATCCAAGCACCAGGTCTGTCTTCAGACAAAGCTGGCTTCCTTTCCACCAAGCCATTCTGTCTCTCAGCCTCTTTTAGTAGCTTCCCTCTTTGGTGACCCTCACAAATGTGTCCCAGGCCCTGGCCTCACCCACCTAGAGGCTGATGGAGTCCTAGTCTGCAGCTCCCTTCCAGAACTTTCCTCCAGACTTCAGACACGTGTGAGGCTGCACTGAGAGTCCTCAGGCCTCATAGACATATGAGGATATAACTTGTTACCTTCCATATTCTTCTCATTTGGGTGACACTGTCCAAGCCAGAAACCTGGGAGGCTCCCTGCCCCTCCTCTGGTGAAACCAATCAGTAGCTACCGTGCTGGCTGCACCCCCAGTGATTCTTTCCCCACGAGAAGGAAGAGATGGGGTCCAGCTGTGTTTGGTTCACCTGCTGTCTTGCTCACGACTTTCCTCAGTCACAACACATGCTTCATGCCTCAGGGGTGCCCTTTGCTCTCCCCTGTGGTCCCCCTGTCTTCTCACCCTGGTTCACAGTGTCTGCCCAGTCACTATGCTCTGCAATTATTACTGGAAGCCAGGTGTACAGACTTTCCTTCGATTGTCCCAGCACACTTCCAGCACACATGACTTTGCGACACTGGCACCTGGTCCTGATGCTAGAGGGCCACACGAGAGGCCCCCTGCCTTGTGAGGGGCAGACCCCAGCAGATGTCCCACGACTTCCAGGCCTGGTTGGTTCTGGATGCCATGGGGTCTTTCCTTCTGATTTTTTGTTCCTCGTATTCAAAACTCCTTTCTGATACAAGTACCTGCCCCAAAGGGATATTGTGGGGACTAAGTTCAAAATGGGGCAAACCCCTTAGCACCGCACCTGGCACATTGTAAGCGCTCACTGGGTGGTAGAAACTATCACCAAGCACTGGGATATTAGAAGACGAGGTGGAGCATTAGGTAGATAAGTGGCCACTAAATCAGTGTTTCTGAAACTTTCTTTTTAACAAGGCCCTCAGTAACAAATATATTTTACATCACAACCTAGTCATTGGGGGACCGTGTGTCTTTGTTAGCTCAGAGAAGTCCTGGTTTACGGTGTTTCCTGGCATGATTATTAGAACCCCTGTGTACTCTCAAAAGGGTCCCAGTTTGGATTAAATTACATGGCCAATATATCCAAACACACATGTGTATGTGTGTATCACACAATGCTTACTGGGCACTCTAATATTTTCTTTTCTATTTTTTTTAATGTTTATTTAGGGAGAGAGAGGGGGTAGGGGCACAGAGAGGAAAAGAGAGAATCCCAAGCAGGCTTTGCACTGTCAGCACAGAGCCCGACGTGGGGCTCAGTCCCACGAACCGTAAGATCATGACCTGAGCAGAAATCAAGAGTTAGATGCTTAACTGACTGAGCCACTCAGGCATCCCTCTATTCCATTTATTTTAATGGTCACAACCTACTAAATCCATGTCGTGATCTTCTAGTGGGTCATGACTCGCAGTTCTTTCTGGTGACACTGGGGAATGTCCACTCACCGATGCTCCGCTTTCTCTTTAATACAATGCAGTACTGTGGCACCACCTGATGTGTTTTAGAAAGGAGGCTGGGCATCGCTGCACAGTGTTCTGAGAGGGTTAAGGACAAAGCACTGGCATCACCAGCAAACTTCTCTGTCTGGGGATTCTATAAATCTGTTTGCTCTTGCTCTAACAGTTATGGACTCGCTCTGTATTACCTCGCTATGATGAGCACAAAAATTTAATTTGGCTTCAAACAGTTTTAGATTGCCAGGAAAAAAAAATCAGTGCTGTTTATCAGGGCCCTAGTTTGTTCATTAAAATAAATTACGTCTGGGTTCTGAGCCGGATTTCATAAAGGAAAAGTTTGCCGTTGTTAAGAGGAACAGACCCCATGGACGGTAACATCTCCACAAGAAAGTTTCACTTCACAGTGCGTTGATAAGGTAGCCGAGTGAGAGAGGGCTGAGCAGAGGTAATTACTGCTGAAAACTTGGCCCTTGTTTTGAACATCTCTATGGTGCTCAGTCCATGAGGGCTTTTCCTTCACGCCATGGGGCCACAGAGCAGAGAGCCTCTGGGTTTCCTTGGAGCTAAACAGAGTCCCGGCACATCCCATGGGGATGTTGTCACAGGGGGGATCACGTGTTATTGCACATTCCAGAACACTGCCCCCCGGACTGCCGTTAGGAGACAAGGGCATTTAATGGTGAGGTAACCTCACACACAAAAGGCTCCAAACACGTGCCTCAAATCAGACATCGTACCCATGACTTGAGCTGGTGACTGCTGATTGCATAGGAGAACAGCAGGATACTCCGTTGATGTCCTAACCAATGTTGATACCCTGACCAATGCCACCGGCCAGCACTTTTGAAGACCCCGAGTGCCAGAAAGATGCTGGCAAAGAAATCTGACAGTAGGACCAAATGAAATTTTATACATGGCACTCCTGGTGGTTTTCTTTTGTGCTTCATCTTATGCAACCATTTTGGAAAAACGGATGCTTGTGTTTTCTAGCCTTTGATGCAGGAAGCTTTGAGGGTGACATGGATGGTTGGGAAGGGTCACTGATGAACAGAGGTGGACCTAAGATACCTTAGACCTGAGGTGCTTTGGACAGGTGGGACATTTCTGCGGGCTGGGGATTTTTATATGTTTTTCTTCTGTCACTTTTCCTATTAAGACAGATGTCAGTACAACCCAGGAGCAGATCAGCTCCCTACACTGACATAAGCTTGGGAGTCACAGAGAGGCATTCCTCCCCTAAAACATCCGAGTTGGACGTCTGATTGATGACTGCAGCTAATGGGATCTCTGCCGGTCACCTGAGAACTAGGAGAAACACAGAAATAAGAGCTGCTAGAATTGAATACATTTGAACCAGATGCAAACTCCACTGACCTACACAGGAACCTTTCTAAAAAGAAGCAGAGAAAGGCCAAGATAAGGCCGGCCCAATTCAAAGGTAGAATTAATTGGCAGTCAGTAACTCCTCTGCTTCAACTGTTGTCAGACCTAAGCCACAAATTAGCACATTGCGCTCAGGGCGGCAGGAGCAAAGCTACTGCAAAGATGCTCAGCTCTGGGCGAATGCTCCTCATTTGGAAAAAATCCATGTCTCTGCATGCAGACCTCAGGATCTTCCACAACGCTGTGCTTAGGGAGGGGAGCTGTTCTGACTCCACTGTGAGTAGCAAACAATTAAAGGATGCATGCCACATCCCTGTAAGCTAAATTTCTGCAAGAACTACAAACAGTGGAGAAATATACTTCACTTTTAAGACTCCAGTGACCCCACCCGCTAGCAAATAGAGAGGAATGAGGGGCTGCATGGGGTGGTTCTCCAAAAACTTCATTCCTACAGAGGGGAGAGAACAAAAGCGGATTAAGAGAAATGCATTCAGGAGCCTAAAACCAGCTGGGAAGACTCAGTCAGCTTCTGCAGAGGCCCCAGTGCTCCTCACATAAACTGTAACCTGATCCCCTGCTTGTGGACGGCGCCCAGTCCCACTGGCCACCTGATCTTCAGGATGCTCAGGGGACTAAGTGGCTGTCCCCAGATGTCAGGCAGAGCAGGGACCAGATATCACTTTGTCTGGGTATTAATTGACTGTACCCTTTCTCAGTGGTAATTTTAATTCCCATAGCAATGCCTTCTCTACTTTTCTCCAGCCTCTGTCTTCTGGGTCTATTATTAACTTATGGTGATGTGATATATTATTTAAAATACATGAAAGGGGGGCATCTGGGTGGCTCAGTCGGTTAAGCATCCAACTTCGGGTAAGGTCATGATCTCTTGGTTCGTGGGTTCAAGCCCCGCGTCGGCTCTGTGCTGACAGCTCAGAGCTTGGAGCCTGCTTCGGATTCTGTGTCTGCCTCTCTCTCTGCGCCTCCCCTGCTTGCACTCTGTCTCTTTCTCAAAAATAAATAAACATTTAAAAAAATTTTTAAAACCCTAAAAAATATATATGAAAGAAATGCCCATTGCCCTCAGTGAGCAATCTGGCTCAAATGACCAGACTTTGGATGTGCTCTAGCATACATCTTGGATGTGCACAGACATTGATTGCACAGCAAATGTCGCTCAGACATCTCAGCCCCCTGGTGGGTAGCCAATGCTGTGTGATTACTTCTAACCAATGGCTATGGGACACTTTGGGCCAAAGTATTTAAAAACTGGCACTTGACCCTTTATTTTCTTCCTCTGCTTTGACCATCTGGAATTCATGGGTTGAGATAGTCGGTGAGCAAGAATGAAGTAGTTTGGAGTGCTAGATCATCACAGTACCCCCAGGGGAGTCCTCTGGAGCCCTGGGGAGGCTCCTGACCTATAATGGAATGTTCATGAGCAAGAAATAAACCTTTAAAGTGTTAAGCCGCCGAGATTCTGGGCTTAATTTGTTACTGCAACATAGCAAAGTTACCCTGACCAGTACGTTTGTCAACAGAGCCCAAGAAAGGGGATGCTCACTGTAAAATCAACGTCTTCTGTTAAAATGACGTTTAAAGTCTTAGCTTCAATTTGATTTTTATTTCCCATGAATCCCTTAGAGGCATGGGTACTTAGAGGAAATAAGCCATTTCCCTATGATGATACCATATTCCACTGAAATTAATAAAAATTCCTGGGTATACAGAGACCCACAAATTCAGGACCCCAGAGCAAAATCAAATACATGCATTGCTGTAATCGTCTACCTATGGAGGCTTGCCCTCCTAGACAGCTCTGAGATTCAGCTGAATCTACTACTAGATGAAATACTTTCCAAGTCTTGATACAACCTTCTCACACAAGGAACCTTTAAATGCTTGGTGCCAAAGTTGTTGGATATGAACTGCCTTTCAATTCAAACCCAGCTGCGAGATGAACATTGAGTAATGACTTCTATATCTGCTCATTCCTAATGAATAAAAACAGCTGCTGCTCACAGGAGGGTCACACAGCACACAGATGGCTTAAAAGGATCCTAATAAATTTAATAAAAGTGTCTTTCCCCTTGTGGTCTTCACATATTGCTTAGTACCTACATACTTTACCTTAGATGTTCTTTCTGTCTGATAGATAATATCACAATGATCCCCTTTAGGCTTTTTGAGGGGGGCCATATTATGGGGTTTTAAAGATTATTTTTTACGTTTTATTATGATCAAATAAACAAAATACTTTGCCATTGTAACCATTAAAAAATTTTTTAATGTTTATTTTTGAGAGAGAGAGACAGTGTGAGCCAGGGAGGAGCAGAGAGAAAGGGAGACACAGAATCCGAAGCAGGCTCCAGGCTCTGAGCTGTCATCACAGATCCCGACGCAGGGCTCGAACCCACCAACTACGAGATCATGACCTGAGCCGAAGTCAGTGCTTAACTGACTGAGCCACCCAGGCACCCCTACCACTGTAATCAGTTTTAAGTGTACAAATTCAGTGGCACTAATTACATTCGCAATCTTGTGCCTCCATCACCATTATCTAGTTTCAAAACTTTTTCAACACCCCGAACAGAAACTCATAATCACGGAGCAGTGATTCCCCAATACTTTCTTCCTGCAGTGAGCGTAGTGATTTTAGGATAATGTCTATGGGAACTGGCTTTACAGGTTCTTGCTTCATTTAAACAGGCTTGTTAGTGAATGAACTATTCCAGCTAAGTTCATTTTCCAGATAACTAAACCACAGGCGCCAAAAGTTTTTTTTTTTTTAACTCAATAAAAATCTTTTACTTGATGGATTTTACATAGGACTTTTTTTTAAGGATACTCCTGGATTCCTAAGCAGGGTATACCTTACATCTTAGAAAGTCTTCTAGACAGAGCAGAGCCATATAATAAATATTTATTTTGAACTACATTGTAATAATGACAGCTTCAGGGCCTATTGAAGAGGTTGAATAGTCTGCCCTTCCACTAAATGGCCCCAGACTTCTCGGCTATTTTATTTTTTATTTTTGAAAGGGAGGGCACAAGTGAATGAGAGGCAGAGAGAGAGAGAGAGAGAATCCCATGAGGGGCAGAGAGAGTGGGAGAGAGAGAAGGAGGGAGACAGAGCAGGGCTCACCCGAGGCAGGGTTCGAGCTCACCTGATGCAGAACTCGAGCTCACAAACTGTGAGATCATGACCTGAGCTGAAGTCAGATGCTTAACCGACTGAGCCACCCAGGTGCCCGATATCTCAGCTATTTTAGTTCTGTACAAACTCTAAAGTTTTATTTTGTTCGTTTATTTCCCATCCAGCTGTCAGCTTTCACTTGTCACAAATCTAAGCATACTATTTTGTATTGGTTTTTTGTTTTTTAGTATTGTTGCTTTTTTTCTTTTTTACTGAGTGAAATGCACATAAAATGAACCATTTCATTTATTTGTTTATTTATTTATACATTTTATTTTATTTTGAGAGAGAGAGAGAGAATGTGCATGAGAGCGAGGGAGGGGCAGAGTGACAGATTTTTAAAAGCAGGTATGTATCCCCACCCTGGACACATTGCATCAATATCTCCCAAGGCAGGGCTCAGGACACTTTTTGTTTTTTAAACGTTCACCAAATAGGGGTGCCTGGGTGACTCAGTCAGTTAAGCGTCCGATCTGGTCATGATCTCACAGTTCATGAGTTCAAGTCCCGCATCGGGCTCTTCACTGGCAGCACAGAGCCTGCTTGGGATTCTCTGCCTCTCTCTCTCTCTCTCTCTCTCTCTCTGCTCCTACCCCACTTGTGTGTATGCTCTCCCTTTCTCTCAAAGTGAATAAATATTTTTAAAAAATAAATAGAACATTCACCAAATAATTCTGCTACAACTACGATGCTATGGAAACCACCCATCTGTCCAGCTCTTCCCATCATTCATTTTATGTTTAAGGATGAAGCGTTGCTGTCCCACGGCGCCGGACACGGCTGCCCTGTGGCACCCAGCAGCTCACCCGTGCAGGCCATGGAGAGTGGCAGCATCAGGAAAGCAAGGAGCACAAAAGTGAAGCAGGGGCAATGAGTAGGAGCGGGCACTGGGTTAGAAACCCACAGCCCCTTTTGTTTCCTTCGCACGCAGTTTCCTTATGCATCCGTGAAGCCCAAACTTGTGGCAAGTCAGCAGATGACAGGAGGTCACTGCACGAGGTGTGTGTGTGTGTGTGTGTGTGCAAGCCAGGGCTTGCCTCTCTGAGACAGCTGAATGTCTCTGATGCTCGTGCTGCCGATTCTAAGACCCGCACTTCCTGTACCACCTCTCTGGAGTCTGACAGCTTCTAGAAAAGGAGTTTATAAACTGCCACTCTGCCAGCGCCAGGAAGCCAGAAGCCACGGGCATGCGCTGAGCCAGGCGGGATCAGCCCTATGCTTCCTGGGAGCCTAGACCCGCCGCAGATGGTTCTTCCCTTCCCTGCTTCAGATTCACTGACAACTTGATTTATCACTTACAGAATTTGCTTCATGAAGTCTTTTTTCTTTTCCATTCATTTGGCTCTATGTCCCACAGAACATGATATGAGATGGTCTCCTAACACTTTTACTGATACACAGTGGAAGGGAGCTCTTGCCTGCTTGGGGTTTTACTTTATGTGTGTGCCACCGTTTCTCCCTCCTGGCATTGGGAAGGGACGGAGACGCAGCGTGGGTCCAGTCCTGGCTCTGTCACTCATTAGCTGTGTGGCTTCGGGCAAATTAGATGGCCTCCTGAGGATTCACGTTCCTCTTCTGTAAAATGCATTAGCAGATGCACACCCCAGCTCAGTATACAGCAACTATTATGATTAGGCGATTATTTCCCCTTGTTATTTCTTGGTTTCCCCATCTGTTAAATGGCTTGCACATACAGGTTTTATTTGGCCAGCATTTTTTTGGTTAATTATGAATTTGAATGCCTTTTGGGTAGGCCTACACCCCAGTTCCTGCTTCTAAAGTTTAGACAGCATTACACATCCTGCTAGTTCCAACGCCAGCCCCAAGAGCAGAGACAGGCTCTGTGAATGGGTATCATGGTAGCCTCCTCAGCATTCTCTCCTTCCTCTCTAGGCAGTCACCCCAATTTTTCTTTTGGTCTCCCCACCTGTCCACACCCCCATTCTCCTATGCAGTTCATGTGCTCTGGCACAAGCTGACTCCACCATGGACTCTGGAGAAGGGCATGAAATTTAGCCCTACATTAATCAGCAGAGTAGTATCCATTGGGTATGTTATTATTTGGTGGATAAGCTCATGATTCACTTTGAGCCAAGCATACCCAAGGGGAGAAAAAAAGAAAAAAGCCTTCTCACTCTTCAGATAGAATTTCGAGAAACAAGACTTCTCTCCCTCCCTGGGCACTGGTGTGCAAGCACCGTGCTCTAGGGGCTATTGGCTGCCGTCTTGCCACCATGAAGGGGAGGCAGCCTGCTAATGACACATGGTAGGCAAAAAGGAGAGGCAAGAAGAAACTAGGTCTTCAAAGGCATTTGTCACCCATTGAATCACACACCCATGAAGCTAACCTATTTCTGGACCTTCCCTTGATATGAACCAATGTATCCTCTATCTTATTTAAGCCAGTTTGTGTTGGTTTTCTCTTACTTACACTGAACCCTCTGTGATTAGTTTCATCTACAAGGCCCATTCCCATTTTGGATTGTCAAAGATCACAGGTTTATCTGTGAATCCCAGTCATCTCTGGAGGAGAAAAGAGCTGAGGCTGCAAGTGTCTGCAGCCAAGAGCCTCGCACTCACACTACCAAACCGTAAGCTCTGTTCCTACATGCCCCTTCGTGCCAATCTTGACCTTCACCTCCAGGAAATGTGGAGAACAACAGGCATGCAGAGTGATTTGCCCGAATGTTCACTCCTCCCTTCAAACTGTGCCTCTCTGAACAAGCTGTAACACTGCTCATCAGAGCTGACTTTTCATGGCCGAGCAGCCCATGCAATGACACGATGCCTTGTGGTTGGGGGGAAATTGCATTTGGCTTAATTCTCTCCTGCTGCTGTCTTGAATTTCTTAATGAATTTGTCTTTGAATGTGTATTTTGCAAGTGAAGTCTAATGGGACAGTAGAGCCTGTGTGTGAGAAGATATGTGCCATGCGCATCTGCCACTCCTTGCTGCCGCGTTCTCAAATTTTGGTGGGCCCACGAGGTGTGCGAGTTCAGCAAGGCTCCAAATGAATACAAGGTAAGCATATCACAAGGAAGCAAGGGCACTGACAACCCCGAGGGACACATTTTCCATTTGAACCAGAACTCGCCTCAAAGGCAGACAGAGGCCATGGTGTTCTAAGAAACACAAATGGCCAAGGAACGCTATCACTTCCTTTCTTCCCCAGGTGGCCTCCCTCAGTGGCCAGCCGTTTCCCGCCAACATGATGACACACAAGGAAAGGGACAGTCAGGGCCATCCCTAGTTCCTTTGCCATTCAGTTCTACCTCACTCATCACAGAGAGTGTTAGTAAAAAGCACACATGATGAAGAAGCGAAATGAAAATAGTCAACGGTAATTTTGTGTAGTATTTCCTTTGTGTTCTGGGAAAAACAAAGTACTTAAGACCGAGGTAACATGAATATGTGATTTTGGTGATTCTACATCTGAGTCAGATGTTCTCTGCACTTATAGCTGTCATTACACAATAATAAGACAAATGGTAACATTTATGCCAATAATTTAAAATTGTTAATGAAATATATTTTATTTTTGTTTACTTAAAACATTAAATGGGAAATAAAAACTACAATGACAGATCAAGAGAGGTTGCTGAAGAAAGGATAAAGCTTTGTGTACTGTACCCTAAACAGAAATTTTTCCCTGCTTTTTGAACAAGGTACTCTGCATTTTCATTTTGCAACCAAGCTTTGCAAATGGTGTAGCTGGCTTTGGTGACCCCGGGGGACACAGCACTGCTGACAGTGTGCCCCGTTAAAGAGGGAGTTTCAGGAAATCCAGCCACATCTGTTTTAATTCCTGGTATAAGGTGGAGGTAAAGGAAGAAATGACTAGCTGGGAAGTGGTGGGAAGGCAAGAAGCTGAGGCGTCCCGTCTCTATGTCTGGCCTTGAGCTTGTGAGCAGGATGATAAAGTGATTGACGTCCCAGAAACCCCTTCACTGCACCGCAAGCTTGTGACAGATGGCATCACCTGGCCACGTGTGTAATCCAGGTGCTGTGCTCAGTGACACGGAGATGTGGGGCAGCCCCCAGAGGAGGTCCCTGCCACACAGGCTTCCTACCTCCGAGTGAGGCAGGGATGGAAGGCTCAAGCCAGAGCATCTCTAACGACCACCCAGAGGAGAGCGAGGTGACTGGCCAGCTGGAGCCAGACCACCGGGGACTGCATCCCAGGTCAGGCCCGCAGCAGGCAGGGCCCTTGACCCCTGAGGTTTCAATGATCTCATTTAAAACACGGTAATAATTACAGGACTTTGCTAACGAATCTGTTAGAATGATCATGTCATAACCCATGTAAGGCACGAAACACAAGGTCTGCTGTATGATGCACGTGGGTGTTATCATTATCATCATTATCATCATTATCAAAGATGTGTCACTTCCCTTTGATTTCAGACCCCACCTAGAGATCAAATGGGGAACTGGAAAAACAGCAGTGAGGGAGGCCCTGTGGTTCCCACGGGCTCTGAATGAGCTGAGCAGAGACAGTCCTCTACCCTGAGCTCCCTGGAATCAGGCCATACTCCCAGCCCTGTCTGCAGCACCACTGTACAGGTCTAAGGCTCAGACCTGCTCTCTCAGCCTCAGAGACATCGTTTTCAGGTTCTCCGGCCCCTCCAGCTACCAAATCAGAGTCCCTACAAACAGGGCCTGGGGATCTGTGTTGGAGATCGTGATGCAGGCCGTCCACATGCCATCGTTCACACGAGCTGGGCTGGCAATGTCTCCACCAGGCTTTCCTCACAGCCTGGCCGATCAGGGCAGTGTGAGACACGGGTCTGCAGGGTTTCACCAGGATGGATGTAACTAAGGGGGGCTTCGTTACCACTTGGACCAGCCAGGCCACAGCCAGGGATGGGAAAGCCGCACTTGTCCCCTGATCTCCCGCTGGGAGGGCTGGTTCCACAGTCATGGGTCCTCAGAGCTCTCTGAGACAGAGGCTGAGCTCCCTGGTGCCCTTGCTCAGGCCAGGATGGTGGTTTGACAGCAGTGACCACCACTAATAAATATTGCTATGCCTTTGAACTTGTTAAGCACTGATTGAAATGTGGCTCAGAGTGCCGCATCCTGGTTTCTGATAAAAATGAGTCTCTATCAAGTCAGTTGAAAGAGCTCAGTGACAGAGCTAAATCAACTGAGAGTCCCAAAGGAGAAAATCACCCAGAGTTATGGCGATGTGGTAGGACATTGGAATCAGAACGTTGGGGCCAAACCATTCTTTATGCCAAGAGCACAGATAAACTGACACCTGACTTAGTGAGGACTATGAAGAGGAGGACAGTGTCCCAATTAGCCAGCTCAGCGTTCTTGCTCACCCCTTGAGGCGGGTTCAACCCTGCCGCTCCCACCATTGCTGGTTAGAGACATCGGACCACCCAGCTGTGGGTCAAAGTCGGCAGCCAGAAGCATTCAAAACATTTTAATTTATTTTTTATTTTATTTTATTTTTAAAAAATTTTTTAAATGTTTATTTTTGTGTGTGAGAGAGAGGCGGAGAGAGAGAAGGAGGGGCAGAGAGAGAGGGAGACACAGAATCTGAAGCAGGCTCCAAGCTCTAAGCTGTCAGCACAGAGCCTGACGCAGGGCTCGAACCCACAAACCGTGAGATCATGACCTGAGCCAAAGTCAGATGCTTAACCAACAGAGCCACCCAGGAACCCCCAAAGCATTTTTAAAAGGGGTAATCTTGATGGGAAGAGTGGGCGCTCTCAGCTTTGTCTGTTCCCAGGATCTCCAGAAGCTATTTCCTGCGAATAGCAAGTGTATCCCCTGCTCTCTTGCTTCAAGTAGAATAGTTTAACACAGAACTGAAACTAAAACCCGGTAGTTTTTCTCTGCGACACCATCTTTCAGGGGTCCCATTGACAACTCAACCCCCTGCAGACAAGTGGCAAAGGGTGCAGGAGGGTAATCTCTCTTTTCTCAACTGCCCTCCCGACTTCCCTAGATCCATAAAGGCACCAAACCCCGTCCTCTGTGCCACTTCTGGTATAGCCAGCATCCCGTCTGCACCTCATCTTCCCCATCCATCCCTCTTGCCTTGCTGTGTCAGTACTTGCGCATCCTCTTGCCTGGCCTGTTTTGCAGCCATCCCCAGAGGTAATGGCCCCTAGCCACTTGCATCGGGTGGCACTTGCTTCCACTAACCTGCTTTGAACAAGGATGGAGTTCATTACCGATATTCAAAACATGATCAGCCACATCAGTGCAGACCTCACAGCCTCACAAAGGAGATGACAAGCATACCCGAGGACGCGTGTGTGACAGAGGCCACCAGTGGTGCACGAAGCAGCAAGCAGCCCAGAGGAAGAGAGTCCTGGGGAAATCAAGGAACACTTCCAGGAGAAGGTGATATGGCCCTGGTGTCAATGGGTGGGTAGGGTTTTGAAAGGCTGAGTTGTGGAGAGATGGCTTTTCAAGTCAAAGGGGAAACCCTAGAGGAAACAAAAGATTCAGGTATGAGATGCTCATGGTGGGTTTGGGGAATGGCAGCTCATTGAGTTTAGCTGAGCATAGGTCGTTCGTAGCAAGATGAATGAGAGATGAGGTTGGAAGATGTTGAGAATAGGGGGTATTTGAATTTTATCAGGAAGATAAAGGGAGTTGTAGGATTTGAAACTGGGGGTGACATAATCAAAATCAAACCACTGGAAATAGGATGGACTATAGTGATGGGGCAGAGGGACCAGTGGGGAGGCTGAGCTATGGTCTAGTCTGGTGAGCAATCGAAGGTGCAGATGTGGCAGGACCTTGAGTACCAGTGAGGAGTGGGCATGAAGGAAAGAAAGAACAGGAGATGACTCCAGGGCTGTGCTTGGGTGACAAGGATGGTGGTGACATTGACAGAGATGCGAGGGACAGAAAGATGGGGAGCTTTTGAGAAAGGACGTGTTTGGTTCAGAATTCACTGCCTTTAATGTGCCAGGTGATTGTGTCAGAATCTGTGAGTTCAGAGCCCCAGGACTTTCTGAAACCAACCCCATTGCCCACATTCTTGACCTCCCAAAGGCTCAAGACTCCCAGCTGTTCGTGGAATGGAGGTGAGTTAGTAAGAAGTACTGGGCCTACGGATGTTAGACTCTTTCTCTGGCCAGGGTGGCAGCTTTGTGCTCCCAGTATGTATGACAGCAGTTCCATGGGGCTGTCCCAAAGGAAGGGGACAGAAGGTAGAGCCCTGATGGGGAGGAGCAATGGACAGGGGAGAGGGCAGCCCTCTTAAGCCCATGAGAAATGGAGTTTTTGATGGAACCTATGGTTGGCGTTCCTCTTCCTGGAAGACCCCCAGCCTTGTAAAGATCCCAACGGCCCAAGCCTGACACCAGTGCCTGCTCAGGGGGCCTGGGTGAGGCGAAGGGATGCCGGGGACTGGAAATCCCCCTTGTCTGGAAGTGGGGATGCCGTTTCTTCCAACATAAGCACTATCCGCTCCTAAGCTGAGTGTCCTTAAAGCTACCTCTACCAGGAGAGCCCCTTTTAGAAGTTGCACAAGGGGTCTGAAGAGGCTAATAATGGCATTGTCCAGAGAGCAGAAGCATTCTCTGCCCCAACGCTCCCAAAGAGGGACCCCCCTTCAATTCCGACAACCTCAATTCCTATGTGACTGAAATGCTCAAGATTGATTTTCTTGCTACTCTGGCAAGTAGGAAATTGAAGTCAGATTAATTCTGTCTAGAAGGAGAAAAGTTCTTAAGTTTTAAAAAGTGCATTAAAAATAACACAACACAACATAACATGTGCTATTTCTCATAGCCAGAACTGTAGAATAAAATTGTCACTCTACATTCAGCGCGTGGAGTATTGTGAGCCTCCCTCCACCTCGCTGGGGGGCTGCAAACACCCAGGGTCACAGTTGTTTGGGTCCAGTTGCAGGCTGGAAGCCTTCTCTCCCGGCGTCCCTCCTTTGGTATTTGTTGGCCCCTTTTCAGCTGCTATCTCTGTGTGGAGCTAAAAGCACTTCCCGGGATGCCCTGACAAGTGCAAATGACCTGGGTTCACCACACTCATTGCATTTAATTGAGTTATCCTGTGATGGCTAGAGGCCAGCCACACATACCACACATGCATTCATCAAGATTTCATTGCTTCCCAGTTATTAAATTCATCCTCCAGGCCGGTGTCAGGGCACAGGGAAGCAAATGTACTGCAGCAGAGTGAACTTGATGGAAAATAATATATAAGATGGGATGTAGGGGCTCCTGGGTGGCTCAGTCAGTTGAGCATCCAACTTAGGCTCAGGTTTGATCTCACTGTTCTTGGGTGTGAGCCCTGTGTCGGGCTCTGTGCTGACAGCTCAGAGCCTGGAGCCTGCTTTGGATTCTGTGTCTCCCTCTCTCTCTGCCCCACCCCTGCTTATGCTCTGTCTCTCTCTGTCTCAAAAATAAATAACCATTAAAAAAAAATTTTTTTTAAGATGGGAGGTAAATGGTCAGGGCTGGGTAGTGGTCCAGGGGAGCTCTGGAAAGTTCTACCAGGTGGTTTGGAGGGGTCTGAGGGCATGACAGAGACTGACCTGCTCTCTTGATGGACAGACAGATGGACGGGTCACTCCATGAGGCCTCACACCTCTCGCCTCTCCCCCCACCCCCCACCATTTAGCTAACTTTCCATGTGGATAGGAACCAGGCACAAATCAACCTGAAGGGATATCTGAAGATTGTTTTAAAAATATAAATTTTCTTTCTGATTACAGAAGTATGTACTGCTTTACAGGAAATGTGGAAAATGCAGACAGAAAAAGAAAATTTAAAAGTCACTCGCAAGGAAAACACTCTGGTGTTCTCTGGTGTACAGGCATCTCGTGCAACATTTTAAGAAATTTGGGATACAACCAGGAAGACTTTTCGCCAGTCTAAATTCTACGAGAAATGTTACTTGTGAAATTCTCAAACACTCACAAAAGTAGAGAATAATAGAGCAGACATTCAGGTACCCACCACTTGGGGGTTTTTTGTCTGTATGCTTCTCATTTTAATTTTAAACTTTTTATTTGGAAATAATCCCACTGTGTATTTCCTAAGGATAGAGATTTGCTCTTACATGACCTTAGTACAGCGGGCAACTTCTTAGATTTACATGGACACAATACTTTAGTCTCCCATCCATATTCCAATTTTATTGACCTAACCAAGTTCTAGGATCAAATGTAGGGTCAGATATCGCATTTTGTTGTTATGTCTCCTTAACCCCCTTGAATCTGGAACATGTCCATAGCCTTTCTTCGTTTTGTATGATGTTGACATATTTGAGGAATATAGTTGTTATGGACTGAATGTGTCCTCCCTACATTCATGTTGACACAGTACCCACACTGTGACTTGGGGCTTTGGGAGGTAATTTAAATCAGATGGGGTCATGGGGGGGACCTCCCAGGAAAAGGGTCCGTGCCCTTGGAAGAGACACAGAGAGTTTCTTCCTCTCTGCTCTCCACCACGTAAAGATACAAGGAGAAGTTAGTAGTCTGCAACTGAAAGAGGACTCTCGTCAGAGCCTGACTATGCTGGCACCCTGACCTTGGACCTCCAGCCTCCAGAGTTCTGAGGATGAGTGTTTGTTGTTATGTTTGTTGTTTGCAAGCCACCGAGTCCAGGGGAAGTTGCTATAGCAGCCCGAGCAGACTAAGACAACAGTCCCTTCCGCTCTATATTTTAACGCTTATTTATTTATTTTTGAGAGAGAAAGAGAGCGAGAGCATGAGCAGGGATGGGGCAGAGAGAGAGAGAGAGAGAGAGAGAGAATCCCAAGCATGTTCTACACTGTCAGCACAGAGCCTGACAAGGGGTTCAAACTCACAAATGGTGATCATGACCTGAGCTGAAACCAAGAGTTGGATGCTTAACCGAGTGAGCCACCCCGGTGCCCCATTCCCACTCTCTTTAAATAGAACATAGGTGGCTCAGTTGGTTAAGCTCCTGACTTTGGCTAGGGTCATGATCTCAGGGTCTGTGGGTTCGAGCCCTGCGTTGGGCTCTCTGCTGACAGCTCAGAGCCTGGAGCCTGCTTTGGATTCTGTGTCTCCCTCTCTCTCTGCCCCTCCCCCACTTCCACTCTGTCTGTCTGTCTCTCTCTCCCTCTCTCAAAAATAAATAAACATTAAAAATATTTTCAAATAGAACATTCCTCACTTTGGATTTGTCAGATGTCCCTTTGTGTTTAGATTGAGGTCGTCCATTCTTGGCCAGATTGCTGCATTGGTGATGTTAACTTTGAACCCCAAAGTGTTTCCCAATTTTCCCACTGCATAATTATTATATCTTTTTCTCCCCCTTCCAACCAATAAAGTCTATGGAAGGATTCTAAGAAAATACAAGCATCCTGCAGGTCATCAAACTTTCCTCTTGGATTAGCATCCAATGAAGATTCTTGCCCAATCCAATCTTCTTTTTTAAGTTTATTTATTTTGAGAGAGAGAGCAAGAAAGAGAGCATATGAGAAAGGAGCAGAGAGAGAATCCCAAGTAGGCTCTGTAGCCCAGTGTGGGGCTTGAACCCACAAACCACGAGATCATGACCTGAGCTGAAGTGGTTGCTTAACCGAGCCACCCAGGCACCCCTTGCCTGATCCAGTCTTTACCTAAGAGGGCAGGTGGGATGTAGGAGAGATCTGGGTGGAGAGGTGCACTTTGGGGAGCCCCAAGGAACAAAGGGAGCCTCGTGTTTTCAGGGAAGCTGAGACATTTTTTGTCTGGCTGCCTTTTCCAGGCCAAGGAGTCAAAAAGGAAGCGATGGCATGAGAGGTGAGCAGGGCTCAGCTTGCAAAGGGTCTTTTGAGTGATCTGAAGCCCTGCAGGAATGGAGAGTGGTCAAGCAGGGAGAGACCTCCCTGGCCGTGGGCGGAGCGTGTGCGGAGGGGACCAGGCAGGGGATGGGGGAGCACATAGGAGGTCCTGCCACGGTCCAGGATGAAGACAGAGTTGCTCACAAAACAAAGAGTGAAAGCTCCGGGGTCAAGGAGACCACAGATGGAGGAGGGCCAACCAAAGGCTTTCTATCACCGTTCAAGGACACTTGGTTCTAGTCCCCTGGCTGAGACCAGTGCAATGTAGAAACACCCTTTTCTGGGAAACCCTGAGAGTGATTACCTCCTCTCTCGACAGCTTGGTCCCCCTGTCAGGGCTCTCGCCACAAGAATGGGTAGGGGTGTATGTGGAGAGGTGGGGTGGGAGTCAACTTCAGGAGAACTTGGAACAATAGTACGGCCAAAGGTGTCGCTTCTTCCAGAGGCCTGTGAACCTGCCTATGTGTTTGCATTCATGCCATAGCATCAGAGCCTCTGGGCAGAGGCCCCAGCACCATGGTAGGTGTGCTCCAGTGGGGACAGGGGCGGTGGCCCCCAGAGCCATCCGGGTAGTAAAATGTCAGGCTATGCTTGAGGAGGATGATATGGGGCTGGATCCATCAGCTAGAGGAGAAGGGGGTTCACTTATTCGCCCATCTGGTCATCCAGTGGACAGCTATTGTGTTCCTACTATGTGCCAGACACCGTGCGAGGAGAGGGCTGTGGGGAGCTGGAGATTGTACATGGCCACCCACATGTCAATACTGCCGTAGCCAAGCGCCCATTGTTGTCCCCTCTGTCTTAGTCTGTTCTGCCTACTGTCTGCTGCTTCCGAATGTTACTGCTCTAAGATTTTATAAACTGTGTATAAAGGGAACCTCGTGGGAAACCTTAAACAATGTATCTCACCATGAGGTGAATGCTTTCATCCCAAGGAAACTCAAAGCCTAGATTTGCTTTCAGGATATTTCAAATGTCGTGATGTAGCCTGGGCCTTCTGTAACATGGTCCAGCCCATTGGGACACAGGGGGCTCCAGAAGGGGATGGTGGGGGAAGAGTCCAATTTGGTAAGGAGAGAGGGTGCGGTGGGTACAAGGAAAAGCTACCCCAAATGCAAATCCAATTGTTTCTCATCTCCCTGTCATGTCTCCCGGCGCCAATGCCATTAGACATTGGTTGTTATCAGTGACTCCATTCACTCAAACATTTTTTTGAAAACATATTATATTGAAAACACATTCTGTGCACTATAGAAAACTAAAGGTTACTAGATAAGGAGTAGAACCGGGAGGTACTAGCAGGGAGCAGGACACTGAGCCAAGCACAGACCAGCCACATGGCTCACTTGTTCACATGCTGTATCACATGGCTAACAAGTCATGGGATCCCAGAGCCCCCAATTCTTCAAAACTAGGACACTTCTCAGGGCTGTGACTCACCATTGCTGGCGATTTTCGAAACGCATCGATGACACGCCTTCTCCAGACCTCCCGGCACTGTTCTTGCTTGCTGGCAAAGACCTGGGGATCAGACGTGATTTTTTAGAAAGGCCGTGGCAGGATTTACTCAGCACCAATCAGCTACCTCGTGCATACTGTCTGCGCCCACGGGGTGACCTTGGTCAGCCTGGGATTTGGGGTGCCCACTTCAGTGCTGATCTCCTTGCAGATGAGGCCTTGTTAGCCCTTATCTGGCGGGTAGGGAAAGCGCCTCTCATTTCAGGAATGGGGGAATCAAGCTCAGAGAAGTTAAGAGGCTTGCCCACTGATGCCCAGCTGGGAAATACAGGGTCGGGGGTGGGTGGGGGTGAGATGGTAATAGCTATGACTTCCTGAACAGTTGGCATGTGCCAACTCAACTGGTGTTGAGTTAACTCTTTATAGATAAATTCTCATATTTAATCCCCACAACAATCCTGTCTGGGAAGTAGTGTTCACTCTAGTTTACAGCAGGTGCCTTGGGAGACCCAGAGAAGCTAAGCCTGACTGATAAGCCAGAGCTGACAACTGGCCGTGCCCTTCTCACTTCCACACGCACGTCACTGCTCTCCATGGTCACACCACTCCCCGAGGGCCCAAGGAGAAAGGGTAACCATGGACTTGACCATAGTTCTTGGGACTGAGACCCGAGAAACGTATATCCCATCCCAGCCTCACCGTGGGCTTGTTATGGTCGGAGCAAGTTGGTTGACCCTGTGAGAAAGAGCTCTCCTTCCTTGGAAGAAGTATCTATTAATTTTATTATTTTTTTTAAATGTGTGTACATTTGTTTTTTTTAAGATTTTATTTTTATTTATTTATTTATTTATTTAGAAAAGAGAGAGAGCTCGAGAGAGCAGGGGAGGAGCAGAGAGAGGAAGAGAGAGAAATTCCAAGCAGGTTCTGCACTGCCAGCACAGAGCCTGACACAAGGCTCAAACTCACGAACCATGAGACAGTGACCTGAGCCAAAGTCAGATACTTAACCAAATGAGCCCCTGAGGCGCCCCCAAAATTTTATTTTTCGGTCATCTCTACACTCAACATGGAGCTACAACTTATAGCCCTGAGTCACAGTAGAGTCACATGCTCTACTGACTGAGCCAGCCAAGGCACCTCAATTTATCCATTAATTTTATAATACACAATAAAATTCCAGCCAATCAAGTCAGACAGCAAATTCCTCTGCCCAGGAGAATGATGTAGCCCTGTAAAGACATTAAGTGGAATGGTTGTGGGGTAGGGGCGGATTTCTGTTACTTTGCCCCTAAAGCCTTGTTATAGGCAGTTATACAATTTTCTACTTGGGAGAAGTTTTTGTTGCTTGGCAGAGTTTGGTGTCTGGGAGGGCTGGCTGACCCAGGCGTGATACAAGAGACAGAGTACTAACAGAAAGTGTCTCCGGGAACGTGTACTGAACGGGCACAGTTCCATTTGCAAGCATGCTCTGGGATGAGCACAGTGGGTGCAGGGGAGAGGGAGATACAGGCTTCTAGTCCCGGAATGGAATGAATAAGTCACGGGGATCAAAGGCACAGCTCAGGGAACCCAGCCAGTGTTATTGTAACAGAGTCGCATGGTGACAGATGGTAGCTACACCTGTAGTGAGCCCAGCATAACGTCTCGACTTGTTGAATCACTACGCTGTACGCCTGAAACTAATGGAACATTGTGTGTCAGCTCTCCTCAAATAAAAAGAAAATTAATGTTCAGGAAACAAGTAAACAAAACAAAACAAAACAAAACCTCATCAATGCAAGTCGCACTGCAGTTTGCAGACCAGGGGAGCGGGGCATCTCGGCAGTACTCTGCACAGCCCTCCTGGGTGGAAAGACCTTCACACAGGGGAAGCTGGCGGTGACAGGTGGGTATTTGCAGCGCAGGGACAGAGGTGGAAATGACGGCTGAGAAGCAGAGCCACCTGAAGCTGTTATTGGCTATGATTCACTCTACTGCCTTCGCTCAGCAGGAGCCTGCTGGCAGGGGGCCACCCAGGCCGGCAGCTCTTTCTCTGACAGCTTCTCTGCCCTGCTGATCCCCTGCTAACTCTGGGGCCAGGTGATTTAGCCAGCACTTTCGGCTTCAGGGATTACAATGAGATACGGGGGCTTGTATTGCCCATCACTTTGCTTTGGGGACATGTCACACTCAAAACCTGGCCTGGTATCTGCAGTATCCCCTTCACAGCAAGTAGGAGTCAACAGGACAGGGGTCGGGTCAGTCTCAAATCAGAGGTATAGTGCTGGCATGCTGCCAAGGTCTCCCACATGCTACCTCATTCCTCTCCCCAGCTCCCCGGGTGGCAGGCACGCCCCCATTTGAGAGGAAGAACTGAGATTCAGACAATTTGTGCAAAGTCACTCAGCTAGTGAGCAGGAGAGCTGGCATCTGAAATGAGACCTCGGGGACTGTCCAAAGCTTGGTCTCAGTGACTTGCAAGCCCACAGTCTCAAGATGCCTGGTCTCCCTCGACCAGAGCTGACTTTGGTAGTTCCAATTACAGTGAGATGATAAAAGAGCTTGATGAGTGATTCCACGAACAGCTATTCAAATATCTCTTCACGAGGCTCCACTTTTTCCACAAGATGCTTGCAGAATCCATCCCCTTGGCATCCCCACACGCAGATAATCCGGAAATCCGCAGCTGTGAATAAGCAACAGCTGCCTTCCACATCATTTACTCGGCTTTCCACGGATAGGCGTGAAATGAGGCCACTTCTCTGGCCTGACGGGGTTTTCCATGTGCATGTCTTTTTGTTAAACAGAAAGCAGACCCTCAGTCACAAACAGCTAGTTGCCGAATGAATTACAGACTTCTTGTTGGTGTCCACACTTATGGAGGTCGATTACCATGGGGGTGCCACAGGAGCGAAGCCACTTAAAATCCCATCTAGAAAACACTATCCTGTACCTAAGGACAAGCCCAGGTGTTGAGAAAGGCAGGAGGGGGTTCTGGCCCAGCATGGCTCCTAAGAGTCTTTCTTAACTGGGTGGGACGGTTCCTTTCCTCCCCTTCTGAGGTAAAGAACAGATGTGTCTCATGTATGACACAAAGCCCTCGCTCTGGGCAAGTCCTGTCATCTGTATGTGCTGGCCGGTCTCAGGGGAGAGAAACCCCACTCCCTCTACCTCTGGCAGCATTAGAGACCGTGTCCCTGGTCCCTACATGGCTCTTTTCCTGTCTCAGCTCCAGATGTCCTGCATCCCTGCCCTCTCGGCCTTTGGAGTTCTAGAACTTGCGGACTTCACTAACACAGGCCCTGGGCACCATGGATAAGTATGTAAATAACATTTAGAAGCTGGTGGAATTTTCTTCTCAGGGGTTGGTGTGGACTTCACATCTAGCCAGGGGCCATAACATTTTCCTCCTGCATCATAGAAGGGAAATAGCAGAGGAAGAAGAAATAAGAACAAAGTATTCAGACTTCTGTGTGGAGTTGAATTGTTCCTATCATACCTACAACCCGAGATATTCAGGTTTTTAAAATACTTTTTAATGTTTATTTATTTTTGAGAGGGGGGAGGGGCAGACAGAGGGTGACAGAGGATCCAAAGCAGGCTCTGAGGCAAGGCTCGAACTCACAAACTGTGAGATCATGACCTGAGCCCAAGTCGGATGCCTAACCAACTGAGCCACCCAGTCGTCCCCAAGATATTCCAGTTTTTAAACCCATAACAGCTTTGTGGAAACCATCTGCACTTGTCTGTGTCACATCATGTCAGTACAAACGTTGGTACCTTGGGGCCACTACATGGGGTAGGAGAAACGTGCGTTAGTTTCCCGTGAAACTTGAACAGTGCCCACTACAAAAAATAGGGTCGGAGGGCACAGAGAACTTTTAGATTCAAATATCTAAACGTGCATTTAAAAACCAAAGATACCTTATTGGTAACAAGATCAGATCCAGTAACGTGGTATCTAAAAGAAAAAAACCGACACAAGATACAGGTTTTGAGATCATTTTATAAGTGGGGCAATTCATATTCCCTCAAGCCCTTTATTTTCATAAGCTGGTAAGATGGACGAGAACTAAAAGAGAATGATATGCTACTAATTCTGTCATGCCTTCAAGTATGTTCCGGAGGAGACAGGTGGCTGTGACCTTGCAGCTGAGCCCTGGCACCCAGCCAGAAAGAGATGACAGAATTCCCATGCGGAGTCCCAAATGCTGGCCAACAGGCTTCATAAATTGTGTTCAATTCCACTGATAAGGAATGACATATTAATTAAAACAACTGTGAGCTATCATCTTTCCCTTATCAGCTTGGCAATGATCAAACCGTTTAAGATTTTAGTGAAGAGACAGGAAAATAGAGCTAAGGATACATTGTTGGTACCACTTCTTTGGAGGGGAATTTGGCACAATCTGTCACAACCACAGTGGCAGGGTGATGCGTATGATATGATTTCATTGGTGTAAAAATTGTCTCCATGTATATGTTAAATCATAGGAAAAGCTCAGAAGCAGACTCACCCCTCATTAATAACCGCTGCCTCTGGAGAGACAAACCAGAACTCAGGCCATGGGGTAGGGTCTCAAGAAAGGGCTGGAGGCATGAATGGGAAGTACTTTTGTTTGTACTTTATACCCGAATCCTACCTTACCTTTCTACCCCTGAGCAGGCTTTACGTTTATAATTTAAAACATTGAAGAAGTATTTTTTGAAAGGAAAGGAATTAAACTGTTTCACCTCAATTCTGGAGATAAAAAGTAGCCTGAGGGGTATAGATAGGCAGAAACAAGTCACCAGAATGGAGAAACAAAAAGGGGGGATAGATATGATGGCAGTGAGGAAATACTGTTTCTCTCTCTCTTTTTTAAGTTTACTTTTTAGAGAGAAACACCAAGCACACGCAGGGGAGGGGCAGAGACAGAAGGAGACAGAATCGGAAGCAGGCTCCAGGCTCTGAGCTGTCAGCACAGAGCCTGACGTGGGGCTCGAACTCATGAACAGGGAGGTCATGACCTGAGCCAAAGCTGGACGCTTAATCGACTGCGCCACCCAGGCGCCCCTATTCTGTTTCTATTTCGGAATACTGTCTTTACAATTACGGAAGTAAACTAACAGAAAATTCAATTACAGGGAAAAGAAAACCATTTGTCATTATAGACAACTGCAGAACACACAGCCCATCAACTGCTGGTATTTTAAGAGCTTTTCTTTCAAGCGCGTGTATACCTAGCAGGACGCTTATGCATACGCGCGCACACATTTTAGACAACTGTACTCATGAGCGCATTAAATTAACGCTCCACGTTTTGACCTAAGAATTCTTTCTGTAATCATGTGGTCTTTATAACCATCATTTTAATAGTTCTACCACATTCCACAGAGCAAAATACATATCATCCACTGCCTACCCATACCTGGTTGTTGGATATTTACTTACAATTTCTGATTATTTTGACTACTCCTAGGAGACGTACATTTCCATGAAAATTGCTTTTTCCATACATTACTTTCTTAGAATAAATAATTAGATGTGGGATTACTGAATTTACAAGGGTGAGCAATTTTCTGGCTTTTGAGATATAATTAATTTCCCAAAGAGTTGTATCCATTTATGGTGTCATTAGCAATACATGAAAATGCTAGTTTCACCATATCCTATCCGGCATTCAGAGTTAGAGAGACTAAAGCATTTTTATTATTTTAATAGACAAAAATGGAATGTAGTTATGATTTTAATTTAATTTTGGTTTACCAGGGATATTGCACAGTCTTTCATGACTTGTTTTTTTGGTCATCCATCTCCTTTTGTGAATTACTTTTTATGATATTTGATGTGGATTTATTTCAATTCAAAGCAAAAACCAATACCTTTGGAGGTGCCAAGCCCTCCAAAAATGCTGTAATTTGAAAATATAGTAGCAGATCCGATTTTTTATTTACGGAACTCACCGTGTAAATTTACAGGTTTCAATCAAAGATCTATTCACTGCTAAGGTGGGAACATGGCAGGGGCACCTGGGTGGCTCAGTCGGTTGAGGATCTGACTCCTGATTTTGGTTCAGGTCATGATCTTATGGTTGGTAAGTTCGAGCCCCACATGGGGCTCTGTGCTGACAGTGAGGAGCTTGGGATTCCCTCTCTTCCTCTCTGTCCCTCTTCAGCTCATACTTTTTCTCTCTCTCTCTCTCAAAAACAAATAAATAAACATTAAAAAAATTTAAAAGGTAGGAACATGGCAAAACTCACAAAACTCAGTGGCATGCTCCCTAGCCCTTCTAAACAGAAGCTCTTCTAAGACAGGGCAATCCTTCACATTCAGGAGATGCCCGATAGAGTAGATCCATGTTAATATCGGTGATAATGACAATTTTAATTAATTTAAAATGTTTCTAAGTACTAAGAAAATGAAAATGCTTCTTGCTTGGTAGAAGGTTTTCTTTTTTGGTAGAAATCTGAAACAGGATGAGATTGGGGTAGGGAGCTAGGCAGTACTTTCTCTCCAGTGTGAATTAACAGTTAGAAGTTCATCCTTATGTAAGACGGTGAGATGATTGCTTGTCTCACGTGTGCTTCCACATCAATGAGAATAGTGATGATAGGGGCGCCTGGGTGGCTCAGTCGGTTGAGTGTCCATCTTCGGCTCAGGTCATGATCTCGTGGTTCATGAGTTTGAGCCCCACGTCAGGCTCTGTGCTGACTGCTCAGAGCCGGGAGCCTCCTTCAGATTCTGTGTCACCCTCTCTCTCTGTCCCTCCCCCATTCGTACTCTGTCTCTTGTTCTCTCTCAAAAATAAAACATTAAAACTTTTTTTTTTTAAAAAGTAGTGATAATAGCTCCTATTGCTTCCTCTCCTGGAAGCTGACTGATAACAAAGGGCAGAAGGAAATTAATCGATAATAATTGCCAAATGACATTCTTTACATTCAGTTTTCAGTCCAGCTGGTGTATCTCAGTGGTCCTCACCCAGAGGCAGCTTTACCTCCCAGGGGACACTGGCAGTATCTGCAGACATTTTTGATTGTCATGACTAAGCGTGGGGGTGGTGGCTAGCAGCTGGTGGATGGAGACCAGGGGTGCTGCTAAACACCCTGCAAGAAACAGGGCGGCCCCCACAACAAAGAATGATCTGGTCCAAAATGTCAGTAGCTCTGAGTTGGAGAAACCTTTTTAGATCTAACATCCCCTAAAGTTTTAGTGTTCAGGTATATCAAATGCTACTTTATTTTAAACCTCTGATTTGTATCATAATTCAACAGTGAGCCTGAATCTATAGGTGTCTAAGTTTTCTTGACATTGAGCACTGGGTCAGTAGTGAGCATTACTTATTTTCACCCCAAAGCTCCAACATGAAGCAAGAGCACATCTTTGACTTGGTGATTGTAATTTTAGCGGTTTACTTGGTAAACAAGACTGGTTGTTCCTAAATCAGATGCGATGGGGACCCCAACTCATTGTTTGCTTTTGAGTAACCTTAAAGGTTAAACATCAACCATCTCGGTCCCTGTTCCTCCAAAGGCCGACAGTAACCAGATCGTTGAATATTTCCAACAGACGTTTCAGGTGCTCCGAACACAAATCCTTCATCGTCTGTAGCTCCCTACGTAGTCTATGGTACGTTTCCTCTCCAAACTATTACATCATGCATGAATTCAGCAGAGGTTACTGTACACCTACTGTATGTCCCAGTGATCCCACCACCTCCCTACGTGCCTTTCATTGTTCGGTTCCTATGAAATGGAAAACGTACTTCCTATGAGCTCTAGGGCACTTTTATAATGACCAAGTCAAAGCCGCCAGCTCAGAGACCCGGTAGGTGCTATGCACTCACTGCCCTGTAGTTAGCAAGTTATTGCTAACAGTCCAGTGTAACTTGCGGCCGCCCTGTAGTTCATTGCTCCTTTGCGATAATTCTCTCGGCAAGAAAAACCATTTTCCTTAGATTCAGTGAAGATTAAGCTTTTCTTTCCTTTCACACAATTAAGAAAAGCACCTCCACAAGGCAGGCATTTCCCTTCCAGGAAGCATAAATCAACACATTGCCATCTTCCTCTGAATGATTCTGAGAAACCGTCTGCTAGGAGAATTTCTCCAACTTGAAAGGCTGCACGGGCGGTCCTGACTCACCTTTAGAGCTGATGAAAGAGCCAGATGCAGAACCTGGGCGCACTCCGCCACGCTGGGGGCCCAGGGGTCTGGGTCTACATCTGTGGGGCCTCCCTTCACTTGCAGGTCCCCTTCTCTGTCGTTCGCTTCTTTCTCTGTTTCTTGTTTCAGATTTCTTGCCTGCTTCATAACAGCAACTCCTGGCTTTTGCCTTGGGGCGGGGGAGGGGGCGGCGTATCTGCCTTTCCCGCTCCCACGTGTGGGTAAAAAGCTCGCCACACTAGCAGCCTTAACGACCTGGAATGCTCCCCACGGCCGGAAGGGGGCAGCA
This sequence comes from Cryptoprocta ferox, assembly GCA_028646485.1. NCBI lineage: Eukaryota > Metazoa > Chordata > Mammalia > Carnivora > Eupleridae > Cryptoprocta > Cryptoprocta ferox. The sequence continues at coordinate 58,349,086 of CM053574.1, forward strand.
GACCAATCCCGGGAAGCTTTTGCAAGAGGAGGGTCATTACAATGCAGAGCTGAGGTTATGATTCAGTGCTGCTTATAATTAGTGCTGGAAATATTCCATTCCAGTGCCGTAGCTTTAGGTGGTCGTGCAGCCTACCTGTCTGGGGAGGCTCTCGTCACTTCTTGCTGTCCCTACATGCCTAGTGGTGTGAGAGGAAGGGTCCACCGAACAGATATGCTTTAGTGAAAGGGACGGAGGTCCTGAAAGAGGGGCTGAGCACTCGAGAGGCGCGCTCGGTTGAGGATTGCGGCATAGAAAAGAGACGAAGCATTCAGTGTCATTCCAGAAGCTACATGGGAGATAGTGACATCTGGGGGAGGCAGGGTGTCCAGGATAATAAACACCTAATCGTCTGCATTCTAAAGCCACTACTCCCGGAGGCTGTGTTGCCTGTTACAAGCATTAGGTAGCAGCCGTCCACAACTGTTACTTTTTTAGAGTCTGAGACTCTATGAAAAATGTAGATTCCTGCCCCTCCTCCCAATTCTGAATCTGTAGGTCTGGGTTTAGGTCCAGAAGTCTGCACTTTAGACTCTAAGTGTCCATTGGCCGCACTCTGAGAAGCAGTGGACCCTTAAAGGCATCCTCCAGCCCCGACTTGCTAAGTTTTGTGGTGTTGTTTTCATCTACAGGGTGAGACTAAGGTGGAGGTCGGGGTGGGGGTTTTGACTGCACAAGATGTGAGGAGGCATTCCTTTTTAAGGCCGAGTCTGCACTTGCATGGCCCTGAAAGTGACATCTCTTCAAACCTTGTGTCCAGTGCCTTCCTGGTTTCAGCCTGATCCTGGCCCTGCCAGACTCCAGCCCTGAGCCCAGGCTGGCCACTTCCCAGAACACGGGGACCTGCTGGAGGAAAGAGTGGTGTGTGCGTGACCTGGATTTTCTCTGCAATGTCAGGCCCCCCCTCCCCCTGAGCAAGTTGAAGTGGGGTGGTCATGAGTGGGGGCCTTCCGACTCCAGGCCCCTCCAGCAGAGCCTGGAGCTGGCCGAAGAGGGACAGTTTCAGCTCAGGGGTCAAAACAGACTCAGTTTCAGGTTGTGGGGCCATCCTCCTCGGGGTCAGCGAGGGAGGAATACCAGGTGGTCTCTCCGTTTTCCCAGGCGCACCTATATATGCAGCAGAAGGGCAGAGGATATCTGTTCCCAAACCAGACAATATATATTTATGTGCTGAAATAGCCAGACTTGTTTTTTAAAAAACAGGAGTCTTTGAAAAGTGATTATGAGATTCAAAGGCTACATGATAGGAATAAAAAGAATAGGCTTATCACTTAGGAAAACAGGGACTTTAAAACAAGGAATTAGTTACAAAAGTGGAAGGGCTAAAAAGTCAAACGGAAGTTTTGGGGGGGGGTGGTAGGCAACTCAGAGATTAGCAACAGACAACAGAAGCGGTATAAGAGCACTGCTGGAAATGCTGCCCAAAGCAAGGTGGGTGCTCTTAATATCCCCATTTCACAGATGAGTAGAGTGAGGCATGGAGAGATTAAGTAACTACCCAAGGTCACGTAGCTCTTGAGTGTGTAATGAACTTAAACTCAGGCAATGTGATCCCAAGTCCATCTTCTTGCCCACTATGCTTATTGCCATGTGAATAAAGGCCACATGGGGCGAATGTTGGTAGAGTCGAGTTAAAAATTAAATTCGGAGTGCACACTTTATTATGCATGTTGTCACGATTAAGCCTTGAGGTGGCCTCCATAATGGGGCCCTCCTGTTAGAAGTGAATTCAGGCATTCATTGAACAAATAATGCTTACTCCAAGCCAGACACTGTGAGTAAAAGGGTTATTTCATAAAATCCAATGTATCCCATAAGGAATTTTAATTCAAAAGAGTAATGAGTTAATGAGTGTATCGTTGAGTTTAATTACAAAGGAGTCTGTGACTTAATGAGGGTATGCCTGATTCTTGACAGAAGCCATAGAAATGAAGGGAAGTATTAAAGTTGGCCAAAGACCAAGTTGCGGACCACATAAGGAGCAATCAGAAACGATCGACACTGACTCCCCATTCGTGAACGTTCACCCCCATTTTCCTCCCCGACACTGTGCAGAAGGTTGGCTTTTATTGTGTGTCATTCTCAAATAAATCAGCTCTGTGTAACCATTCTTGTTCTCTTTATGCTTTTCTTGGAGACCTTTCTATTCTGATGTCACTCTTCTATCTGAGTCACTTTTTCTTTTCTTCTTTTTAAATTTTATTTAGAGCCCCTGATGCAGGGCTCGATCCCATGACTGTGAGATCACAACCTGAGCCGCTTAACCAACTGAGCCACCCAGGCACCCCTGAGTCATTTTTCTATATTTACCATCTATGAATCTCAATGGCTTCCTATCTGGGGAGGCAACTTTTAGGTCCCTCACTTCAACTTCCACCTAAGTCAGAAAGCATTTTCAGTACACACTTATATTTTCTCTATGACTTTTTCAGCATTATAATTTTCCTGAAAATAATTTAAAAAATTTTTAATGTTTATTTTTGAGAGAGAGAGCATGAGAGGGGGAGGAGCAGAGAGAGAGGGAGAGACACAGAATCAGAAGGAGGCTCCAGGCTCTGAGCTGTAAGTACAGAGCCTAATGCGGGGTTTGAATTCACAGACCATGAGATCATGACCTGAGCTGATTTCAGACTCTTAATCCACTAAGCCACCCAGGCGCCCTGTTTCTGAAAATAATTTAAGAAAATGAGAAGCAGGTTGCCTGTGTCCTGCACTGGCTCAGAGTCAGAAGGAGAATGAAAAGGCAGTCAACCGCTGACCCACGCTAACAACCGGGATGAACCTTGAGGGCATTACACCAAGCGTGGTAAGACAGGCACCAGAGGACAAACACCATAGGATTGCACTTACATGAAGTACCCAGAGTCGTCAACCTCCGAGCCCACAGGTGGTGCTGGTTGCCAGGAGCTGGGGGGACAGGGAAATGGGAGTTATTTTTCATGGGCACATTTCCGTTTGCAGGATGGAAAGGTTCTGGAGATGGATGGTGGTGATGGCCTCACAACCTCATTGCTTGTATTTGATGTTACTGGACTCTGCACTTAAAAATGGTTAAGATGGTAAATTTTATGTTATATGTATTTTACCACAGTTTTATAAATAAATATAGAGCAAATAAACTTCTGGGTCTAAGAGACAAGGAAGAAACAAAACAAAAAAAAACAGTTAAACTCCTAAAGTTAGAAGGGCCCTGTGGGATGGCCAGTTGTCCAAGGTGCTCCAGGAAAATGTTGGGGAGTCCTTGAGCCCTGTATTCAGAGGTCCCAGGGGCTCTGGGGAGGGTGTGAGGACAAGACGTCCCTGCAGACTGTTTCCTCACTCCCTGGAAGGTTTCCAGCCTAGATCCTTTCACTCAGGTCTAGTTGGAGCCTTGAGGGGAAGCAGTGATAACATCTTCAGGTACCTCTTCCTGGTTGCTGAGTCCAGGATGGTCTCAATGTCCCCAGGGATGTGTGTCACAGTTGGGAAAATGCTCAACCCCACCTACCAGGGGTTCTCTTCCCTCTGCCCCTCCTCCCTCTACCATCTGCTAGCCTTTTGTGGGACCCTGGCCTCCCGTCAGAAACAGCGGCCTTCCCAATGCCTCCAGCCCCAGGTCCCGGCAACTCATTGTCTCTCGTCCCCTGGAATTTTGAGGCCAAAGACCCTGGGTCAGCCTCCTCATCTTTCTTACATATTTACTTCTCCAGATTACTTTTTTAAAGGTGATTCAGTTGAGTTTCCCAGCAGGAGAAATCCTCTGGCAATTCTGTTCAAGATTGCATTAAAGTTATACATAAATTTGGAGAGAATTGGCATTTTTTGCTTATTTTTTCTGATTACTATCAATTCTAAAATTGTAAGTTGATTCTTTTTTTTTTTTAGATAGAAAGTCAAATCATCAGCCAATAATGATGGCTTTGCCCCTTCCTTTCTAGTATTTATACCTCTTGTTTTATTTCCTTGTCTGATGCTTTGGCTATCACTCACAAAATGGGGGAATGCTTACCCACTTTGTCCTGTCCTTGATTTTAATAATGTTTTCAGGGGTGATGTTTTCAAAATACGGTACTTAAAAACTGGTCAAGGGCCCTGACCCATCAGAACGGCATCACCAGCCGATCAGAACAGATTCCAGTTGTAAACTATCGGCAGAGCTAAATCAATATGCAACGACCCACGTGACAGGCACATAGTAAGTCCTGAGAGTTTTATCATCCAGCATGACATCATTGGTTGACTTGTCATAGATTTAAAACAATATTTAAATTCTTATTGTACTAAAAGTTTTTTTCAGGATAGAGTCAAGTGCCTTCATAACTTGGTCTCAACCTATTTTTCCAGGCTTCTATCTCTCAACATGCCTCAACGTGCATCTACCTATCATAATCCTCCAGGAACTGTCTATCAGTGATGGGCACATCCAGTCATGCAAAACAAGGGCTTCAGGATCCCAGTGTTTCATTCCTTCTTATGGCTTGCTCTCTGTCTGTGAAAACCTTCCCACTAATAACACGGAAAACCATTGAGCTGTCATGACTTAGCCGAGACATTTTTTCTGATGTCTTCCTTGACCATGTGCTTTCGGTGCACCTGTAAACAAGCAAGAGTTAGCCCCTTTCTCCTTTTCGCATCCCCAGTGGCTCTTGGACACACTTCCGTGTGGTCAGCCTTTCATACCATGCTTGTATTCGGTTGTTTCCATTTTGTCTCTGTTTGTGTACAGGGAGCTTCTCTACCCTTACCACCGAGTGATCGGAGGGTTTGATGCTTAGTTAGCACTCAATACATATTTGTTGAATAAATGAGAGAGCGAGTAAATCTCACTCTGAGCATGAAGATTTATCATGTAAAACCGATACATTTTTAAAATGTTGAACTGATGCATTTTCTTTCCTCTTCACTTACAATGCCACGAGGGAGAGCGGAGAAGAGCATTACTGTTGTGATTATCCATCGCTCTTTCACCACTCCGAGCTAAGTGGTGTAAACCAGTGATCATTTATTATTATATCTCTCAGTTCTGGGAGTTGACTGTGCTCATGGACAGATGGAGGCTGAGGCTATAGTCACGGGAGGGCTTTCTCACTCACATGCAGAGTGGGGGCCAATGCTAGCTGGGGCTGTCAGCCAGAACTCTACGTATGGCTTCTGCGTGTGCCCTGGGCTTCGACGCAGCATGGTAGCTGGGATTTAAAACCACATGTACTTAGAGACGGAGAACCAGGGGAAGCTGTATCCCTTTTTATGATCTAACCTCAGGAACAGTGGTTTGCTGGTAAATGTTTAACAACCAGCTGTGTGTGTGTGTGTGTGTGTGTGTGTGTGTGTGTGTGTATGTGTGTGTGTGTGTGATATCCTAGTCCTTTCTGGCTTCTGCATCATAGATAATCCCACTGTGGCTGTTTCCAGGCTACTGGCATGGCTTTACTGGGCATGGGGCTGGAGAAAGACGTCCACTCTCACTGGAGAGCAGGTAGCATGGGCCCCAGCACACTACTGCTGAGCAATCACATAGCATCACCTCCTCTGTGCTCTGTTGGTTGAAGTAATCCAAAGGTCCACCCAGGTTCAAGGAGGAGGGTATAGACTCTACCTCTTGAGGGGGTTTTGAAAGGTCAGAGTGTAAAAAAAGTGTATGGGATACGACACCTCATTGAGGTCATCTTTGGGAAATCCACTCTGCCACAACCCCCAAGAACAAAGAGATCCAAAGAAATTCGCAGAAGAAAATGTGATGCACAGAAAGTCTCCAGATGATAGGCTGGTGAGTAAAACTCTTTCCTCCACTGGAAGAAGAGGATGGGAGGGGGAGGCAAGAGGGTAACCTCTTCTGAGATAAAAAAAAATATGATAAGGAGGAACAAAAGAATAGAAATCACAGGTGGAGGAAAGCTCCAAGTAGAGATCTTTTCTCCTACTTTTATTTCCAACTCTAGAAACAGACCTTCCTTTCCTTCAATAACTATGTTTATTATGTGCCAGAACTGTTCCAAGTGCAGGAATGAAGCAGTAAACAAAGCAAAAGCCCTGTGTCGGTTTGCTAGGGCCACTGTAACAGAGTATCAGAGACTAGTTGGCTTACACAATAGAAATTTACTTTTTCTCACAGTTCTGGGGGCTAAAAGTTGAAGTTGAAGGGGTTGGCAGATTTGGTTTCTTCTGAAGCCCTTCTCCTTGGCTTGTAGATGGCCGTCTTCTCCTATATCTGTGCATGGTCTTTCGTCCGTGTACGTTTGTGTCCTATTTCCTCTTCTTATCAGGACATCGGTCATATTGGATTAAGGCCCACCCCCTATGACCTCATTTTAACTTCATTACCTCTTTAAGGACCCCATCACTAAATATGGTCACATTCTGAGGTACGTAGGTGGCTGTAGCCACTAAGAGGTAAAGTCAAAGCACTTGAAATAAATCCTTCCTCTGTGCGACCATGGTAAAATTTGATGTATGGTTATGTTCATGTGTTTGTTGCCAATTTTAAGAATTTTTTTGTTTTAGAATACATAATCCATTTACATTATTGAAAGACCAAAGCCTTCATGGAAGGTATTCACAGAAAAGTCTTGCTTCTACCCCTGTCCTTTCCATTGTTTGTCTCAGAAATAACCATTTTTATTAGCTAGGTGTTTTTCTTCTAATATACCTTTGTGAAAATATAAGCAAACAAAAATAAATATAAAAAATATAGGTATATATTCTTATTTTCTCCTTTACACAATATGTAGCAGTATTCTGCACCTTGTTGATGGTGATTTTTTCACTTTATATATCCTGGAGAGGTCTCCATATCAACATATAGAACCCTTGCTGCATTTTTTTTTAACAGCTACGTAGTACTCTGCTGGGAGGACATGCCATAATTTATTATGGACAATTGTATTATTTCCAATCTTTTGAAGTTACAAGCAATACTCCAATGAATAGAATAACCTTTACAAGTATCATTTTGTAGGAGTACCTGTGGGATATACTTCCAGAAATGGAATTTCTGAGTCAAAAGGTAAATGCATCTGTAATTTTTTTAGACACTGACAAATTCCCCTCTTCAGAGGTTGCAACATTTTGCATTCCTACCAGCACTGCACAAGGGGGTCTATTTCCATATGGTTTTGTAAACAGAGCGTATTGTCAAACTTTTGGATTTCTGCCAATTTGATAGGTAGGAAATGCAGTATTTATCTTTAATTGCATTTCTCTTTAAGTGTGGTTGGAAATTTTTTCATAGAGTCATTTTTACTTGTCTACAATCAATTATTCACATCCTTTGGTCATTTATCTATTGGCTTGTTTATGTTTTTCTGCTTTATTTCAGAAGCTCTTTGTAAAATGGGCACTGTGAGTATAGCGGGAACAAAACAAAGTCTCTGCCTTCACAAGGCCAACTTCCCATGAATGATCCCTTTCTATAACCGGCACTGCTAGAAAGAATTCTCTTCTTTCAATACAGAGACGGAGGCCATGGCAGCAATGATTGATTATGTTGTCATTGTCTTCGTCTGTGAGCAATTTTCTGGTTTGACTTACTCTTCCAAGAAAATAATCTATATTCCTAGTGGAATAAATCAATTTCCAAAAATAAGGGAATGTGCACTCTTGCAGTTATTAAGAATCATGTTCTTAGAAATATTTAAAGAAACGGGGAAGTGCTTATGATATATTCCTGCATACAAAAGCAAGCCACTATGCACAGCATAAAACCAGTCTCATAGAATATATCAGCCATAAGCATAGGAAAAAGAGTGGAAGACTATCCCCACATGTTTATAGTGGTTACCTCTGAGTACTGGGTTATGGATGATTTTAATTTTCTTCTTTATCCTTGCTCTATTTCCTAATATTTTTTACAATGAACAAGCGTTTTTCTGAAAATTGGCAATAATGGTAATGCAAATTTTAAAAACAATATTGAACAAAATGTGAGCTAAACTTTCTGTCTTGAGTGAACGGGAGCTGTTGATTTGGTGCAAAGCAGGCAGCACTAAGGACAAGTTTATCCTTTTCAATTCTGTGAGCGCACTGACACTGAGGCTCAAGTTATTTTCGGTTCTCCATTCACAGTCAACAATAATAATTTCATTTGCCATTCCCCCCAGAGGCTGTAAGATACATTTGGAACAGCCAACATTGTATGAATTGTGAATTCATGAGGATCCCCAGGTGTCATGTAAGAATACTGCAACTCATCTAAATCAGCCCCTTCCCAATACATTTCTAGTCAATGTATGGTTATTTTCCAGGCACTGAGGCCCCAAATCTTAGTCTTGCCCTTACTTCCTTCATCTTAATCCCATGCAACTGTTTTGATCAGCTAATAAGTCTCTCTTTGAAATATTTCTTGTAGGTTATCTATTCCTCTCTGACTTTCCAGCTACAATACCAGCCATGACTCACACTGTCTGTTGCATCCATTATCACAGCAACCTTCTGCATCACACAGGTATGTGTTCCGAGCAAAACTGCCTGAGTTCAAATGTGGGCTCTACTTCTCCATGACTTTAGGCAACTTTCTTATCTTTTTATCTACTTTGGGCCTTGTGGCCAGGTCAACAATCTTGAGTTTCATCATGTCACTCCTTTGGTTATAAGCCCGCCTATGAGTTTTGCACTGGGCAGTGGCTGACCAGGGTTTTTCAGACATTTCCTGTTGAGAACAAGTCTAAGGCCCAGATGTCTCAGAAATACTGAGTCAGGGAGACTTTTTGAGACCAAGATCTGAATAAGGAATAAAGTTCTTAGAGGTGAATGACATTTGAAGCTGCTTCCAAAAGTGAAAGCAGTGAATGAAAAGCTGGAGGTTGTGAACAGAGGTTTCAGCAATATAAAAGGGCTTAGAGGGCTACAATTAGAGCTGAGGATGCATCAGAAAGGAGAGGTTATGGAAAACATCATAAGCATTTTTTTTTTTTTAGTAAGAGTCAACTAGAGAAGCATATCTCAGAGATTAAAGCCTACTTTTAGAATCATATCAACTCCTTATTGGATTCAAGTAATTAGCTTTTCTAGCCTCTCTGCTTACTAGACACAAAAATAAGTACCTCTGGAAAAAGATAACATCAGTAAAAGTAACCAGCCCTATAAGAAAACAAGTTTTGATAGAAAACCAAGAGGGCAAAAACAGACAATAGAGGGAGATCTGCAGAAAATCCAGATCGTTAATAATAAGATATGGACTTTGAACTATGATTAATATGTTCATGGAATTAAGATGAATAAACTTGACACCAAAAAAAAAAAAAAACCCTGAAAACTATGTGAAATAATCACATGCATATTTTAGACCTGAATAATATTCAATAAATAAAAGTAAAGATTGAGGGGCACCTGGGTGGGTCAGTTGGTTGTGTCTGACTCTTGATTTCGGCTCAGGTCATGATCTCACAGTTCATGAGATCAAGCCCCACACTGGGCTCTGCACTGACAGCAAGGAGCCTGCTTGAGATTCTCTCTCTCCCTCTCTCTCTGCCCCTCTGCACTCATGCTCTCTCTCTCTCTCTCAACATAAATAAATAAACATTTAAAAAATTTTAATAGGACACAGAGCTTCCCTCTCCTTAAAAAAGTAAAGATTAAATAGATAAGTTAAACAGCACATTAGACACAGTATGTTTATAGAAATTAAAATTCATTTTTTATGATGTTTTGAAATACTATTGCCATAAAATACTGTGAAGAACGAAAAAATGAAAGAAAAGAATCATTTGTTTATACCACAGTAGAAACATGTTAAGCAAACCATTCTATAATAAAATCTGTTAGATGGTATAAAAAATGAAGGCAAAATAAAAGTATTTTCAACAAATAAGCACTGAGAGAAGTCATCACAAAATCCATAATAAATGAAACCTAAAGAGTATGATTTTGGGGGGATGTAAAAGAAAATGATCTCAAAGAGAGGCATAGAGATGCAGAAAGAAATGAAGAGCACCAGAAAAGATTTTTAAAAATGTGTAATTATAAATAAACATTGACTTTACAAAAACAGTAATAGTAATGCCTTCTGGATTCTTAAGCATATGTAGAATTAAAATGCACGACAACAAAATGAAAAAGATAAGAGGGGCCTAAGTGGAGCTACAATCTTCTAAGGTTCTAGCATTATCACAGATGTGATCAAGGTAAAAATATATATTATCCTTTAATAATTCAAGGATGCCTATCTTAATCTCGAGGATAATTACTAAAAGGATACTTAACTAATGAAATAACAAAGGGAAATGGAATGATAAATTTCTCTGAAAGAAAAAAGAAAAATTAACACTGAATAAGTGGTCTAGGAAAAAATGTTAAGATGATAGACCCAAATCAAAATATACATCAGTAATTATATGCAATGTGAATATAAAATAATACCCCAATTAAGTGACAAATTGTTTTCAAGTGGAAAAAACAAAACTCAATTATATGCTAGTCACAAAAACCACACTTTAAATATAAGGTCAGAGAAAAATTGAAATGGAAAGATAGGAAAGCTATACCATGCCAACAGGAAAGAAACCTGATGTGCCTATACTAATAACAAAGTAGAGTTTAAGAAAGAAGCATTACTAAAAATAAAGAAGGGCATTTCATAACGATAAAAGTTAATATGCTAAGAAAATATAATAGCTGTAAATATGCATGTAGCTAATAATCCAGGCTCAAAGTATATAAAGCAAAAATGGACAGAACTGGAAGAAGAAGTAGATCAGAGAGTATATCCTCTCAGTAACCGATAAAGTCATAAAAATCAACAAAGATATAGAAGATGCGAACATATTTAAAAACTTAATCTGATCCATTTATAGAGAGAATATGGCATCAAACAACTGAAGAATGCCAATTATTTTCAAGTGAACATGGAACGTTTACCAAAATTTAATACATACAAGGCCATAAAGCAAGTCTTAACAAAATAACATAACTGTATACAAAGTATACAAACCATATACTTTGTGCAAACATAGATCATAGTGGAACTGAGCTAGAAATCAGTATCAGGAAGGTAATTGGAAAATCCCCACATATTTGGAAATTAAGCAGCATCCTTATACATAGCCGGTGGGTCAAAACAGAAATTACAATGACTATCAGAAAATAGTTTAACTGACTGATACTTAAAATGTGACATGTCAATGGGGCGCCTGGGTGGCTCAGTCTATTGAACGTCCAACTTCGTCTCAGGTCATGATCTCACAGTTTGTGAGTTTGAGCCCCACGTCAGGCTCTGTGCTGACAGCTCAGAGCCTGGAGCCTGCTTCAGATTCTGTGTCTCCTTCTCGGTCTCTTCCCTATTCATGCTCTGTCTCTCTCTCTTTCAAAAATAAACATTATTTTTTTTTTTAAATGTGACATGTCAGAACATGTGAGATGTAAATAAGTGTATTTATAGAGAAACTGGTAGACTTAAGTACATATATTAGAAAAGAGTAATGATTAAAACCAATGACTGGGACATCTAGAACGGACAAGTAAGAGGGCAGGTTGAGTTTGGAGTCCAAAAAATCCCCATCTCCAAAGAATTATTACTATTTGACTTTTCTGACAGTTCACTGAAAAGCTCCATCCACAGGACTTGTCTTTATTTGACTTAATTCAATGCTAATTTTGTGCAAATAGCCCTATCTCAGGGCATTTGTCAAAAAAAATAATGGCAATTTTTAAATGTCTCAGTTTCCTGAGACAGTGTCACCAGTGGGAGCTAATAAGGAGCTGAGCAATAACTTAAAAGGAAAAACTCGGGAATAACATGGAGACTCTGAAAAGTTCTAACATATTTCTGGAAATCTAGAAGGTCATGTGTATTTGACTGTGTACACGCCCACAAAAGACCTAAGGAGGGTCATAATCTTTCACCTCAGGCTGACCTTGAGGTCCTGCATAAGCAAGGAAGTGAAACCTAAGGCAGAATTGCAAACCACCTAAGGCATGCCCCAACACACACCTACACAGAGTCCCTCAGCAAAGGAAGAGACACTTACCAGTTCAAGGAAATCTCTTAGTTCAATCATTAGCTGACCACTAAGCTAAGCAAGCAGACTTTAGTGGCCACACAAGACAAAAAATAGAGACTTTTCAGAATTAGTCCAGGAAAGCCACTAAACAGCAAATAGCAACAACAACAAGAAACAACAAACCTGTGGAGGGGGAAATCACATTTCTAGGGTTGCTATATTATATTACTTATATGATAATTATATTATTTAAGATGATATTATTTAAAATTATTTATTTTAAATGTTCAATTTCAATAAAAAGTTAGGACACAAAGAAACAGAAAAGAATGGTTCACACATAGGGGAAAAAAGCAGTCAGTAGAAACTATTATTTTGAGTTATTCTCTTTTTGGTTAGATATTATCTGAGGAAGTAGAGAAGATGGTCTTCCTGGATTAAGATTTTACATCAGCCATTATAAATATGGTTAAAAAATTAAAGAAACCGAGTTCCCTGACGTCAGGCCTCCCGCGAAGGAGGATCGCAGCAGCCGGGGCGAGGCTGAAGCACCCCTCGCCTCCACCCCTGGGACAAAGGACCACGTGGGAAGGAATGAAGTCTACATTTGTCCAGACTGGCAGATGAAGTTCGTTTGATCTCTGAATTTGTGGGCTGAAGACACCACAGTTTTAGAACTTGTGCACAGAATAAGCACACATCTAATGAAAATATTCGACTGGGTTTTGGGGA
>CM053574.1:58362268-58459475 GCA_028646485.1 Cryptoprocta ferox
GGAGGGAGACAAAACACGAGAGACTCTTGAATACTGAAAACAAACTGAGGGGGGAAGGGGAAGGGGGAAAGGTAATGGGAGGTAACGGTCTTGGTGGAGGTCACTTGTGGGGAAGAGCACTGGGTGTTATATGGAAATCAACCTGACAATAAACTATAAAGTTTAAAAAATAAATAAATAAATAAACAAAAAAAAATTAAAGAAACCGTGCCTAAAGAATTAAAGAAAATCTTGAAATTTATGTCTTACCAGATAGAGAATATCAATAAATAGAAGTTATTTAAAAAATAAGAACCAAATAGAAATTCTACAGTTGAAAAATAGAGGGGATCAAGAGCAATTTGATCTGCCTGAAAAATCAGTAGACTTGAAAACAGATCAATTGATATTAGCTAGTCTAAGCAATAGAAAGAAAAATGAAGTAAAATGAACAGAGCCTCAGACACCTTTAGGACACCATCAAGCTAACGTACATGTAAAAGAAGTCCAAGAAGAAGAGTAAAGAAAGGGAAGAAAGAATATTTTAAGAGATAATGGCCAAAAACTTCTCAAATTTGAGGAAAAATTACATCAAATCTGCATTTCCCAGAACCTCAACAAATTTCTAGTATACACTCAATGTGCATAGACACAGCATAGTTAAGCTGTCAAAAGCCAAAGACAGCATCTTGAGAGCAGCAAGAGAAATGACTCATCACACACAAAACCCCTGACTGCAACGTGATTTCCCAGAAGCCTGCCCCTGGACACAATCCAGGTAGAATGTGAGGTAACAATCACTTGCGAGTCATTAACAGTGCCACCCTATTGGTGAAGTCAAAGATGGAAGATGGAGAAGTCTTTCTCTCTCCACTCCTCAAAGTCTCTTACCCATCGTGGGCCTCCCTACCCTGTGAGTCAGTACTGAGAGGGGCAGAAGGATCACTGCCAACAGTGTTAGGGGGTCTGTGATGTGACAATGACGCCTGGCCTCTGAGGGCTACGGGACTTACCCAGTTGGGAAACAGCTAAGCAGTAAGTAACTGTTGGCTTTAGATTGGATACTTATCAGTTCTAAGAAAGTTATATATAACATTTTCCTTAAAAGTCTCGGTCCTAGAGTATAATATTGAAAATTAGGCATGTTTCTTTGATTCACGTTTTTATATCCACAGAAGGCAGTGCCTACCTCATAGAGCTCTTGTAGGGAATAAATCGGAAACATTGAGTGCCTAGTCCAGTACCTGGCACATATCGTATTACACTTTATGTCTAAATACAAATCTATGTATTTGACATTATACTTAATGTATCTCTTTTTCAAGGATAATTTAAGTGGTCATGAGAAAAACTTGCAGATGAATTTTTCTCTAACATGATAATCCAGGATACTGCCCTTCATTCAGCTGCCGTTTACTTAACATGTATTATGTACCAGCCTTGGCACTGGATACTGGATGCAGAGATATGAGACAGTGTTCCTAGTGGGACAGTAGGGCATATACTGAGTCTGAATTTGGTAGAGACAGGGGTGTCAGGAGAGCTAGAGGAGGTGACTGAGTTCCGAAGAGTTAACTAGGTGAAGTGAGCAGGGTTAGGCAAGGCTATCCAGGGAGAGAGACCAGCATGGGAGGGAACTGAGGAAAACTCGGCATGTTTGAGGGATTGCACGTGGCCAGAGCATAGGCATCAGGGAAAGTGGCTGAGAGATAAGGCAAAAATAGTTTGTAGGGACAGATCATGATTGTCCTGGCATGCCAGCCTAAGAAGATTGAAAATGACACAAAATAGTAACAATTATAATTATTCTTATTTTCTGTTTAGTGAGCACTTGCTATGTGCCAGGCACTCGAAATACCCAGTTTCGTCCCTACAAGAGCTCTGTGAGGTAGGCACTGCCTTCTGTGGATAAAGCACATTCCATCTTGAAAAGGAGTCCCCAAAGAGATGGAGAAAGAGTGATCTGGGAGAAGGGAGGAGGGCAAGGCGGCCGTGTGTTATAGAAGTCAAGGGGAGGGAGCTTCAAAAAGGACTAATGTCAAATGCTGCCAACAGGTCGGTCAGTGAGGACAAAGGACTAAACAGTGAGCACATCACTAGTGTTCTTAACAAATAGAGTTTTAGTGGAGCAAGGAGGCAAAGGGCAGATTGCCGTAGGATGGGGTGTAGATGCAATACAGAAATGGTGGATAGCGATTGTCAGCTGCTCTTCGAGAAGACTATTCAAGGAGGACAGGGCCAGCAAACAGTAGGCAGAGAGAGTTAGAGGAGTCTGTGGACAGCTGGTTGGGTGCTCATGTTAAGATGAGAGACTTAAGAGTGTTTGTGTGCTGAGAGGCCGGAATGAGCAGAGAGAGAGAGGAGTGAGGGGAGAATGAGCCCAGGAGTGAGGCACTCCTGAGGAAATAAGGTCCCCACTGGGATGTGAGGAGGTGGGGGCAGGGCCCGGGAGCCCAGAGGCGGGCATTAACAATGGATGTGAATGCCAAGAGGGTGAGCCGGAACATGAAGAAGTTTCAGCCTGTGGGCCTGTTTCTCCGCAAATAGGAGCCCAGATCTTCTGACAAGGGGCAGTCAGTCCCCAAATATTTGACTTAAAATACATTTATTTCTGTCAACAGTTACCGTAAGCAGATCTTGCCTGCCGCTGCCCAAGTAGGCAGTGAGACTCAGGAGGAAAATCAGGGAGCGTGAACACTGAGCGCTCACTGACCTATCATTTGTAGTTTTTCCTATTCTCGAGTGGCTCCGTGGACTGAGCCAGCCCCCCCGAATTGACTTCTCCACTCAGCTTTGTGGTTCTCTCTCCTCATGAATGTCGACACTATTTCTTTGTGGAGCACAGCGCTAAAAGGAAAGCCCACCAAAAACAACGGGTGTTAGACCTGCAGAAAGTGTGCAGCCATGAAAAGAGCCAGAAAATAAGAGCCTGGGAGAAACTGCAGAGGTTAATTCAGAATTAGGCAACAGTTGGGATCTCAGATACAAAGGAAAAAGGACTTTATTAAACTGTTTCAGTGAGTTCTCTAATTAGGGCAAACAT
The DNA here is from genome assembly GCA_028646485.1 of Cryptoprocta ferox. NCBI lineage: Eukaryota > Metazoa > Chordata > Mammalia > Carnivora > Eupleridae > Cryptoprocta > Cryptoprocta ferox. The sequence continues at coordinate 58,365,291 of CM053574.1, forward strand.
TCCCTGAGGAGTAAGAAATAAAGCTTTAGTGTAACTTGGAAGGTGGTTACTTTTGGGGCTGGGATACATCCAGGAAATGTTCCAGAAGAAAGTCAGAAGCCTGCACAGAAGTGGGTTTGTTTGTTTGTTTGTTTGTTGAATTGTTTGTTTTTGCAAACGGGGAACAGACAGGTCTCACATATAAAAATAGATTTTTTTAAGTTGTATTTTGTTGTTTGATGAAAAATATAGTTATTTTCTTCAGTGATAACATTCAGTGTTCTTTGATTTGCTTTTTAGTGTGGGTGTCTGTATTTTTTTTCAGCAGGATTGTATGAGGAGAAAGGAGGTTTCCTTTAAAATTAGTGACCACATTGCTAAATGTTATCATTAAATTATCAGTAGGTCCAGGACTTGATACAAATTCTGTCTCTCTCTCTCTCTCTCTCTCTCTCTCTCTCTTTCACAAACACAAACACACACAGACAGACACACCCACCTTCCTAGTGAAAATATCAGCCTGATGGTGTTTACAAGTAGTATTCCTTGACCACGTAATGCACTCCAGCACTTACTAGAAGAATCTTGACTCACCTACTTAATTGTTTGAATGGGTTTCTAACTTACTCAAGCATGAGTTTTCTCAGTTATATAATGAGGTTAATTAGGGTGCCTATCTCCACAGCATGGCTGAAAGGATTAAACAGGTAATGCCAGCGAAGTGCCCCGCATAAAAGGGCTAAATAAATGTGCAGGTGGTGGTTGTTACTGACATTGTAATTAGAAAGCTGATTGTCATTGACAGCTATCCTGGACTCTAACTGACCCTGAGGCTTTGCTCACAGAGTTTCCGAATCCAGCTCAACAAACACTTGTTGAGGTCCTGCTTTGTGTTGTCATAGCAGAAAGGAAGGAGGAAGGAGGCAGTCTCTCCCACCTCAAGATACCAACAGTTACATAAATAAGACAACCATAATACAACCTAGAAAATCAAATTTCCAAAATTCAGTAGAATTCAGTTGAAGTCAACCAACATTTGTATCACTTACCTCCTATGTCCACAGCTTCATCTTAGATGCTTGGTTACAATGGCAGCAAGGCACATCCACCTAACTTCAACCTAGCATGACGAGGAAACAATGGGAGTGAGTGAGTAGGTGGTGGTGAACTTTGTCTTGAGGGTCCAAGTAGCTTTCAGAGGGGGCAATGTGGAGAGGAATTCAAGCCACACTGAGAGGAAAAGGTAATCTGTAGACCATACAGCATGTTCCTTAGCTTGGAGGCTGGAAACTGCAGGTCTTGTCCTGAGAACTGGATATAGCCCGTTATTACTGAAACTTAGCTTTGGAGATGGTAGGAAGGTAAAGGGAGAGACAGGCAAGAGTCAGGTTACAGAGGACCTTACTAGGCATTTGGATTTGGGGTGTGGGGTCTTCAGAGCTTTGTGAGCAGGTGTGATACATGTTTTAGAAACACCCTTGGGGCAGGGCACCTGGGTGGCTAAGTTGGTTAAACGTCCGACTCCTGATTTTGGCTCAGGTCATGATCTCATGATTCATAGATTTGAGCCCCATGTCTGGATTCTTTCTCTCTTGGGATTCTTTCTCTCTCCCTCTCTTTCTGTCCCTCCTCCACTTGAGCAATTGCCTTCTCTCTCTGTCTCTCAAAATAAAAATAAATAAACTTAGAAACACCCCTGAGGCTACAGTAGGGGTGGATGGGAGGGTAAGATCAATACCAGAGAGACTGGTGAGACTGTCACAATGTCCTGGCACAAACCAGCTATGGTCAATGACATGAATCTGAGGGCATCGTTTCAAGAAATGTTAACGATCATAACTGGGAAGGTTGATGATCGATGCAAAGTCTGACGAGGAATAGGAAGGAGTCAGGGATGAGCTCCAGGTTTCTGGCTTGTGTGACTGGGTGGACATGGTGGTGCCACCATCTATCCTTCACCATGCGCACACACACACACACACACACACACACACACACTCCAACTATGTGTCCTTCCTTCTCCCCCACTCCCTGCTCCCAAGTCTGAAAATGGAAAAACAAGGAGAAAGCCCAGAAATCTCCCAAAGGGAATCATGTTGCTCCATTGTGTGGTGCTTAGCAAGGCCCACGGAGTGAAGCCAGACCTGGGCAGCCCCTTCCAGAAAGCTCAAAATGGAAATCAATACTCTCACTAGGTGCATGCACCCCTTGTCTTCCCTGCCTCTGAACATTCTGCTGTGTCCAGTCCTTTTTCTCATCCCTTGACCCACCACTGTAGTTACTGTAGTCTGGAGAGCTCTGATATCTGATACCTCAGATATATGACAATATTCTCTCTCTCTGTCTCTCCTCTCTTTTTCCTTCCTTTCTTTCTTTCTTTTTTTCTTTCTTTTCTTCCTTCCTTCCTTCCTTTCTTCCTTCCTTCCCTTTCTTCTTTCTTTCTTTCCCTTTCTTTCTCCCTAGTTATATTTTATTGTAAAATATAATACATTATTGGAGTACATAAAATGTATACCTACAGCTTAGCATATTTTTATAATGAACATGCCCGCAACCACCACCCCAGTAAAGAAACAGACTATTTCTAGCTCCTCAGAAGCCCTGCTCATGTCCTCACCTAATCACCACAACCACCGCCCCATCCCTGCCTTCCCTCCCAAGCAACCACTCTCTTGACTTACAGGACTCACTTCCTTGCTGTGGTTTTTTGGTGTTATCACTTAAGTATATTTCTTGAAACAATAGAGTTTAGTTTTCTCTGTTTGGGAACTTTATTCTTTGAAATTCTTTGATTCTGCTTCTTTCTCTCTCTCTCTCTTTTTAATGTTTGTTTGTTTATTGAAGAGAGAGAGAGCAGGGGAGGGGCAGAGAGAGAGGGAGAGAAGGAATCCCAAGCAGCTTCCCCTCTGTCAGTGCAGAGCTTGATGTGAGCTCAATCCCACAACCCATGAGATCATGACCTGAGCCGAAACCAAGTCGGACACTTAACTGACTGAGCCACCCAAGTGCCCCAATCCTGCTTCTTTCTTTCAAAATTATGTTTATACTATTCATCCGCATTGTTGCACATAGCTATGCTATCCATTGCATGAATGTACTACCATTTTTAAATCCCATTCTATTGTGATGGCCCCTGGATTGTTTGCAGTGTTGAGCTCTTATGACCAAAGCTCCTCAGACATTCTTGTATATGTGTCCTGGTCACAATTCATAAGTTTCCTCAGGGTGCATATCTGAAAGTAGAGCTACTGAATCATAAAGTGTCTTCCCTATTGTTCTGTATTACCCAATATTGTGAGAGCTCCTCTTATTCGTATCCTTGCTGACATTTGGCATTGTCTCTTACCTTATTGTTTTAAGCCTCTGTGCCCCAAATAGACTCTGCTACTAAAATAGTCCCCCATAGGTCAGTGGGTCTCACCCTCTGCTTTTCAGGTGGCCTGTAACAGAACACTCACACCTGTGGCACCCTGCTATGAGCCTGCCCATGAGAAGGTTATGAGCAATTCCCAAGTGAGAATGCCAAAACTTCAGATGAATTCTCATTGGTTTAACAAAAGTAAATCAGGGGCTCCTGGGTAGCTTAGTTGGTTAAGCAACCGACTTGGGCTTAGGTCATGATCTCACAGTTTGTGGGTTCGAGCTTTGCATCCGGCTCTGTGCTGACAGCTCAGAGCCTGGAGCCTGCTTCGGATTCTGTGTCTCCCTCTGTCTCTGTCCCTCCCCCACTCATGCTCTGTTTCTCTCTGTCTCAATAATAAGTAAACATAAAAAAGTAAATCATTGGGGGCATGTAGTAGTTTTATTATTTAAAAGTAAAACTGTGACACACCCCTCAAGTGATCAAGTCACACTTGTGTGTTCTGATACCCTAGTTGAGAAACCCCATCCTTGTTGGTTGAGATTCTATGAGTTTAGCAGCTTTGACTTTGAATGTGTTGACTCCCTCTTCAGCCCAAAGCCATGACCAGCCTTGTTTCTCTACCAAATCTTGTCTGTCATAAACACATACAATGGGTCAAAGAGGGAAATGGTTAAATTTTCCTAAATCAAATAATACAGACCAAAGGCTTGTTCTCTGGCACATGATACTCATGAATATGTTTTCTGTGCTGCCCCTGCAGGGTTTGACCAGCTGACCTGGACTTGGCCAACAGCCCTGTCCTCCATCATGGCCACCCCATCATTCTGGCTAACTAAGAAGATGTTTCCCTTCAAGGTGAGCAAATGGATGGGGCTTGCTTGCTTCCGGTCAATGATGGGATCCTCACCCAACATACGCCAGAAGAAACTAATCTGCAAGTTGCAGGAAGAAAAGGCTTTTCGGGAAGAGATGAAAATTTTTCTTGAGAAAATAGAAGACTTCAGGGAAGAGATGTGGAATTTCCGAGGCAAGATCCATGCTTTCCGGGGTCAGATCTTGGGCTTTTGGGAAGAGGAGAGACCTTTCTGGGAAGAGGAGAAAAGCTTCTGGAAAGAGGAAAAAGCTTTCTGGGAAATGGAGAAATCTTTCCGGGAAGAAGAAAAAACCTTTTGGAAAAAGTACCGCACCTTTTGGAAGGAGGATAAGGCCTTTTGGAAAGAGGACAATGCCTTATGGGAAAGAGACCGGAACCTTCTTCAGGAGGACAAGGCCCTGTGGGAGGAAGAGAAAGCCCTGTGGGTGGAGGAAAGAGCTCTTCTTGAGGAGGAAAAGGCCCTATGGGAGGATAAAAAGTCCCTCTGGGAGGAAGAGAATGCCCTATGGGAGGAGGAGAAAGCATTTTGGGTAGGAGGTGGCCATATTGCTGAGGAGCAGATACCTGAAGACAGACACCACAACGTTAATGGGGGGCCACAATCACCAGCCTTCTTCCGAGGCAGAGCATGAGAACAGGAGATGAAGGGGCATGGGGTCCAGACTCTGTTGGATTGGGATTCAAGTCCAGGGTGACTCTATGTGCTGGAGAAAATAAGCATTCGTTTGTCTCCTTGCTTCAAAAAAACCTAATAAAGTCCTGAGAAGAGGTTTGGAAAAACAACTTCTTCAATAAGGCCTGCTTCATTTTTTCCAGGTTTTGTGATTATATCCAAGGCCATATGCCCACCTTCCAGGCTGTACTGCTCTCTGTATAGAGCTTGGTTCTGGGCACTTCACCATGAGCCTGCCATATGTGAGTTTGTGAATAGAGACTTTACAGCTCTCTTTAAAAGTCAGAATGGGAGAGAAGAGAAGCTCAGACAACTCCAGCTAGAGACACATAGGGACAGAAAGCAGCTGAGTCACCTATGCCTCTGGTGCACTGGGGGACGATCATTCATTTCCACTCTGAACAGTCTTAGAGGCCTGGAGTGGGCTAACAGCTTTTCAGAGAAGGCCACAGTGCTGTGAGCAACTCACTTGTGCTTCATTCTCCCCACAAGCCTTTTAGAACACACAGGCTGAATTTCCTAATGGTCCTGTCACTTGTGGTTCCTGGTTCCCAGCAAACTTCTCAATTGCCAGTTCTGCAGCATGAGAAAGGGGTAGGGCATACGTCCTTCCCTGCTGATGAAGTCAAAATGGACTCCCTGGGAGAGTCTCCCTGCCTCATGTATTCCCATTCACACAGGCCTCACTGCAGAATCAGTTCCTTCCTTCAAATTCTCTCCTCCTTTCAAAATTAAAATGCCCCAAGGAGGTAATACACTCAATGAACATACGCTCATGTGGTCAGCAACTTACACACCCAGCTTTTCCTCTGGGATTCAATGGTCTATGTGGGCATTGGTACAGAAACGAACAGAAGGTGGGCAGTAAGACATGTCAAGGCAAAAATCTGCCTCCCCCCTTTTGAGGCCTGGCCTTCATCTTGATTAATGCATCTACTTACCTTGCCTTTGCACATCCCATCCTACTTGATAAGCACTTTCACACTCACCAACTCATGTAGCCATCACCACAACTCTGTGGGTTGACAGGGAAGGTACATAAACCCATTGTACAGATGTGGAAACAGAGGCCTAGAGAAGCAAATGACTACATATGGCCAGGCAAGTAGCAAATGGAAGAACCAGGACTAGAACCCACACCGTCTGCCTCTGGGTCCTGTTTCTTTTCTAATGATAGCCCTAAGTCATGGAATGTGGTGTTAGAGTAGATCAGCCAATAATGACATTGGGCTTGGGTGAACTTTAGAGCACTTTGGAATTTCACCAGGGTTTGGGGCAGCAGTGAAGAGATAGGGAGAAGAGAGAATGGGCGGGGAGGGGGGGGACCTAGGGGCACTAAGCAAACGTTCCTGGTACTAGAAGAATGGGCTGACTCCTGACTCCAGGAACAGCCAGGCCTCTGTGGCTCTGTATCATTATGGGAAAGTTTTGGGTGTCTGGCAAGGCCTCTGATTCTCAGGAGTCAGGGCCAGGCTTCGGACTCAAGAAGACCTGTCCAGTGGACAGTGTGCAGAATGGTGGGAACCTCAGTGCAGCAAGAGCTGCCAATTCAGGGATCCCCAACATTCTGCTCCAAATAAAAGTAAAGAGAATTCTTAATCTTAAAGCCAAAGAAACATAAATCTGGTGGAGACAGGAACTGGGATGCAGTAAATAGAAAGACACCTCCCCTTAACAGCATTCCATAGAAACAACTTAAGAGACAGGTGCCAATTGAAGGGGACTTGAGGAGCACCCCAGAGAGGACAGGTGTGTCCCTCCATGATTCCATCCTTCCTCCAGCAAACAGCTGTGAACTTCCACTGTCCCGAGCTCCGTTCTCTTAGGCGTAGGTGGGGAGACAATCAGGTAAAGAGGCCAGTGCATCCCAAGGTGATGAGAGCGGTGACAGATCTCGGGAGTGTTCCTTTGATGTCTTGTAACTGACTCCGGCAGTGGACGAATGAGTGGATGGAATCTAGAAAGGTGTTATGGCGGAGGTGATGACTGGGTGAAACCTAGCAGTCCAGTGGGAATTAGCTAATTAGCTAGGGGAGGGAACCTGAGAGGCAGGAGAGCATTCCAGGCAGAAGGAACAGCAGAGACACAAAAGAAAGTGTCACCATTTGAGGAACTGCAAAGATGGGAGTATGCAGAACAGTGCGTTGGACAAGAAGGCAGGAAACTGATGGGATAAGGTCTTATGGGCAATAAGGAGCCACTGAAGAATTTTAAAGAAGGAACGACTAAGATTTACATTTTAGAAATGACATCTGACTACTCAAAGTGTGGTCTGTGCACCTGGGAGCTTGTCAGAAATGCAGAATCTCAGGCCCCCACAATTGCATCAGGCTTTGCATTTTAACAAGGTCCCTGGGTGATTTGCATGGTCTTTAAGTCGGAGGCACACTTCTGAGGAGGGGCCCTGCCCCTGCTGTCAGTGGGGTGTGATGGAGAGGAGCTGGAAGCTTGTGGGGGGAGCTTGGGGAGGCCAATCAGAGTCCCCTAGATGGGGATGGGTTGGATTTCATCAGTGTGGGAAAGGCCAGTGTCAAGGGCAATGTGAAAAAAGGGATAGCTGTGCCCATCACTGAAAAGAGGCCAAGGAAGAGCAGGATGGGGTATTTTCAGGGTGGGAGGAGATGAAGAGTGTAGTCTGGGATGTGGCAGGACCCCTTTATCTGCCGTGTAGGGCAAGCTCCCTAAGCCTGGGCACTACTGGGGTGAAGTCAATCCTTCTCGCTTACCACCCAACAAAAAGCTGTGCAGCCAATAGCCCTTTGTTACATAAATGGTTGATTTGTCAGTTACGTCATCATCCATTCATTCATTCACCCACCAGGAGCCTTGCCAGCCCTGGGCTATGTCTGGGAGTGACCGTGAAGCTTGCAGCCCAGGGGGACAACAATCATCGAATAATCACAACGTAATTATTTGTAAAATTGGACAAATACCAGGAAGGAGGAGGGTAGGCCTCTCTGAGAGCACCCCAACAGTGCACCCCATTTGAGTGTGTTAAACACAGAGGAAGATCTATAGAGATGAAATAAAACCAAGATTTAGACAAAAGAAAACATAAGTTTAAGTAAGCTGCATAGGCTAATAACTGGGAATCACTGGACCCTCACATAGATTCACGGATAGAAAAAAGGATGCAGATAACGTCTGTGAAAGCAGCTTCTAACCTCTGAGTTATGATTACTCGTGTTATCTCACATGAAGATGGACTTCTTCACAGTCAGAGCAGTGGCCAACGCTAGGTTCCTCTTTAAGACGGCACCCACAATGGCATTGCTGAGCCTGAAGGGTCTCCTGGGTGTCCCACGACTTCAGACCCCAGCAGACATCTCAGAAGCAGCTTGGCTCCCCTTCTTGGTCCTCTGGCACAGAGCATGTCATCTGGGCCATCTCGGGGTCCCACTTGTCCATCTGGGCCCCAGATTTGAAAGCATCTTTATTCCAGAATCACGTTGCAGACACTGGAAGATCCAGGAGTGCTGCAAAGGGCATCTCTTGCCCTAACTAGGACCTTGTCACTGAATTCACTCTGAGGAATTGTCGTCTTCCCTCAAACCCTGAGCCCATCCAGAAGCTCTTACTCAAACCTTCCAGAAGGGGAATGATAGCATTTTTGGAGTGCAGTGGGTTCCCTAGGGAAATGCGGTCTGCTCATGGGGGCTGTCATTACACCTTCAGGTTGTGGGCCACATGCATCAGACTCACCTGGGATTGTTTGTCAAAAATATAATTCCTGGGCTCCACCCCAGACTGGATCTCAATTTCTAGGGGCTAAACCTTAAAGCTTGTATTTAAAAACATGTTTTCCAGATGATCCTTATGCAAGCTACATTCTAGAAAACATGTGTGTATAGTAAAAAAAAAAAAAAAAAAAAGGCTCTGGGATAGAAATCAAAGGCGCCGATTCTATTTCCAGTTCTGCCGCTCATGGCGAAGAGCTTGTGACCCAGGTTGAGCCTCTGTTTCCTCAGCTACAGAAGTAGTGGACTTTCTAACTGCAGAAGTCCCTGTTGGTAAGTGTTAGAAACTTGGTTTGAGGCCCGGGGCTCCTCCTGAGAAGTCAGAATGGGAAAGAACAGTTCAGTATCTTGTGCCTTTCCTCTGTGGCCCGGGCACAGATCACCTGCGTGGGGGACACATGGCCCAGACCAGGGCATCCAGCTTCTGTTCACTGGACACGCAAGAAAAGGAGAGACCAGACAGCAAAGAGGTGGCACCTGGGGTGACCCGAGAGAGTCCTTGCTAACTTCACTGTCCTCCCTGCATAAGCCTGGATATTCTCCCAATAGTCTAGACCCACCCCTGGGGGGCAGAGCTATACAAAATGCAATATAAGAGATAGAGACTTCGAATAAGGAAGACAATGTCCAGCTGGTAAAAATTTACTGTGGAGCACAGGCCAATGGCACATTGAGAAAAAAATGCTCTAGTTAACCTGGAATTTGGTAGAATCTTCTCAGCATTTCTATATGTTTCCTAAGAGCTAGTGGGTGCCCTAAAGGCTGAATAGCATTTTCTGTTCTTCAAAAGCGATACAGTGTGATGGGGTCTAATTCTCATCTTTGGGACGTATGATGTAGTTTCTCATTTAACTCAGAACCAGAAGAACAAAGGGACATGCATACCTCATTCCTGGTAATAGGCACGAAAGTAGCAGAAGCTGACCTAGCTTAGGGCTCGGACAGGCAGTCCCCACCCCTACCCCATGCCAGTGTTGGTGCCAGCTCCATCACTTAGCAGAGTGCAGCTGTATGAATTTTCTAGAGCTGCTCTAACAAATAACCACAAACGTGGAGTTACAAGCAACTTGAATTTATCATCTCACAGCTCTGGAGATCAGAAGTCTGAAATCCAAATGTTAGCAGGCAAGGTTCCTGGAGGCTCAGAGACTCGGAGAATCCATCCCATGACCCTACAGGCTTCTGGTGGCTGTTGGCAGTCTTTGGCGTTCCTTGGCACATAAATGCATCACTCCTATCTCTGTCCCCATCTTCACATGGCCTTCTTTTTACTTTTTATTTTTAAATGTTTATTTATTTTTGAGAGATAAACAGAGTGCGAGCAAGGGAGGGGCACAGATAGGGAGACACAGAATCAGAAGCAGGGTCCAGGCTCTGAGGTGTCAGCACAGAGCCCGACGCGGGGCTCGAACCCACAGACTATGAGATCATGACCTGAGCCGAAGTCGGACGCTTAACCGACTGAGACCCCCAGGCGCCCCCGTATCGCCTTCTTTGTGTGTCTCTATTTCTCAAATTCACCTTTCTCTTACAGGGACACTAGTCACTGGATTTAAAGCTCTCCTTAAACTCAGGATGCTCTCAAAATTTTTAACTTAATTACATCTGCAAAGATCTTATCTCTAAGTAAATTTGCATTCACAAGTACCTGGGGTTAGGACCTTTAGGGGGACACAATTTAACCCACTACAGTGGCTTTAAAAGGTTTTTGAACTCTCTGAGTCTCAGTTTCCGGATATCTAAGATGGGAATGATAATGGTAACACCACAGAATAGACGGGTTCTGTCAACAGTTTCTGATAAATTTCCTATTGAACTGTGCTGATGTTGTAAGTTTCAAAAGAGACAATAGATGTTAAAATTCCTAGCACATTATACATCATTCAGTAAATTCTAGAATCTGCCACCTCCTTTTGCTTTCTAGCTATTGCTCTGGATGATTTATTTCTCGGTCTAGTCTGTCAGACTTAGTGAATTCCTAGCCTAATGTGTGTCTCTCTTGAAATGTTTCAAAAGGTGTGGCCACATGGATATGCTTAAACAGACATTATCAAACAGACAGTATTTGACCTTTGGACTACATCTGAAAAAAAAAGAAAGGTCACCATGACCCCTCAGGACACATCCTGGTATGGGTGAATGTTCTTCCACACAAGGGATGTTCCAGAAGCAACTGCAATAAAGCTAGCCCTGTGATTGACTTGTGACAAATAACTTGAGATACTTGAACGAGGTCTAAAAAGGGCCTGCCTTGAACTCTTCTTTCACAAAGAGAAAGACCAAGTGTAGATTTTTTTTAAGTAGGAGTTTTTGGTTTTGTTTAGGTTGGTGTGAATAAATAAACTAGAATTTTTTCATTATCCTCATTGGCCTATCTTATTAGAATCATGGTGAAATCTACACCCAAGCAGTGTAGAATGCGAAGAACACAAAATACAGTTAAGATCCCTTCTCTTGCCACCCCTGAGCATGGTGGAGGAATGGGGTTTTGTGGGCAGGTGCCAAAGGCCTCATAGGATCAAAGCTTGAAGAAAGAGGTTTTGGAGCACCTCGGTGGCTCAGTCAGTTAAGCATCAGACTCTTGATTTCAGCTCAGGTCATGATCTCACAGTTCAGGGGATCAAGCCCTACATGGGGCTCTGTACTGACAGTGTGGAGCCTGCTTGGGATTCTCTCTCTCCTTCTTTATCTGCCCCTTCCCCACTTGCATTCTCTCTCTCTCTCTCTGTCTCAAAATAAATAAATAAACTTTAAAAAAAAAAAAAGAAAAGAAAAGAAAAGAGAAAGGTTTTGAGTGCCCCTACCTCCGCCAATCCAGGATAATAAACATCTAAAGGCTCACTGTCTGTCACTGTGTGGCACCCCACTACCAAACCTCTGGAGACAACTTCATATCTTACTTTTATCCAGGAGCAGAGAGCCAACAGGGAAGGAAGGACTGGCTGGTTCTTTAATAACTGGTGATCTCTGGGAAGTTCCATCTTCTCATTGTTGAACGATGATCATTAACAGGGCATGCTTAAGATAGAGCCTGACAGTAGTGGAGACCTTCAAAGATTAGGTCTTAAATTATCTCCAGGAAAGGAATTCCTCACCCAATCTCTCTTCACCTGGCCATCTCTAAAGTCATGTAAGAGTTTAGAGAGAGAAGACACCCCACTGGCTGGGGTGGTTGAAGACCCTCATCGTGTAGATGAAGGAGCTGTGCTCAGTGCTGGGATTTCCCAAGCTGCGGGGGTGGAGCTGTATCATGACTGAAGAGGACATGTCATTTTCTGTGGTCCTATGTGCCAGTATCAGACTTCCCACATTACACATTCCTCGTAACCTTACCTCAGATGGGCATGATTCGTGAGGTGTAATCATAAAGCATTTTTGGTTTTGCTTTCCATTGTCCCTTTACATTTATCAACAGGTTTAGCTCTGTCCTTGTCCCTAAAAAAAAGCAAAAGTAGACACTATGGCTCCTCCTGGTCACTTTAAGTTAAAAAACACAATCCCAATTAGTAATTAAGATGTTGCGTTCCCCTATAAAATAATCAAAGCTTTGAACTCCCCAAGTTGTGCCTCGTGCAGTTGAAGAAGAGAGGAAGCAGCCCTCTTCTTCCTTTGCTTTCTGAGATATTGTGTTCTTCCTTCCCCATCTTACTTACCTTGGGTTTGAATCCTTCCAGGGTGGAAGAAGAGATAGAAGAAAGGGAAAGGGGGAGCAGTAAAGTTCTTCCTTGACTGGTCCTATGATGGAGGTCTAGCTTCAAACTTCTCTGGATTTTGAAGTTGTCTAAAGTGGCTTCTTTCTCTTATGGTGGTTTTTGTAGTTCCTTGTTGACCCCCCCACCACCACACCCACATGCACCCACATCCCACCCCCCAACACACACACACCAAAAGAAAGAGCACTCTTACCTCCCATCCATGGGCATGAGATGTAACTATTCAGCTTTTTTATTGTTATACTAACTATGGCCCTTAACAATCAGTGGGATCTCCCAGCCTCTCCAGAAGTCCCTCTTGCATAGAATCTAAGATAATGGCTCTCTTTTTTTTTTTGCAAAGCCCACATCTGGTCCATGGGTATGCATTTATTGTCTTTGGCTTTGACAAACTCTGGACTGCAGTGACTTCCCTCTCTACTCTGATGTCACTGGCTGCTTTAGACAGCCTCTTGCCCTTTGGATTTTCTCAGGCATAACTTGGTCACCATGCCACCATGCCACCCAACTTCTACATGCCATATTTTAAGCCTCTAAGTGAGGTGCCATATTTAAAATCCTTTTCTCTCTTGACTTGGGGGAAGAGGTAGCCCTTCCTACCTCTTTCCCTTTGGGGGAAGGGGAAGAGATTCACAGTATAGGCTCTTTATAAAGAAATCTTCCAAAGTTCTCCTGAAAAGTCCTAGGCTTGACCCTTTAGCACCTTCAACGTGGGTGAGAGTTTAAGAGTTATGTAAATTGTTTTTGGAAACTTTTTTGGTCACCTGTGTATGTGTTTTTGCACCTCTTCTGGAATTTGGTATCTATTATTTCCTGATACTTCAGCCAAAATTTCCTTTGAATAGTTTGTTACATCTCGCTAGAACCAAGTTAATTACTTAACTATTCAAGCTCTAATACTTTATGGATTAGTTATTGTATCTATAATTTCAAGCTCCATTTAAGGTATCTTTCTATGCAGTGTTTCTTAATGAGAGTGCCTTTGGCATTTGGAATAGGACAATTCTTCATTGCACAGTATTTTCTAAAATATTTATGACATTTATCATCTCTCACCTCACAAATGCTTATAATACTACCCAATCTTTGATTGCAACCAAAAATTAGCCCACCATTTCCAAACATTCCAAGGGAGGCAATTCTGCTCCATTGGGAACCACTAGTTTCTCAATTAGGATACCCTTAGCTAAGAGGTTGTGAGTTTTCATGGTCAATTAATACAAATTACTTCTTTACATAGGAGTATGCCCTGTGCTTTATAGTGGAGCTTCAGCAATAAGATTTGGTGAAGGAGTGTGGTAGGCTCAGTGTGAGAACACTCAACATACTTAGGTCAAGAACATGATTTTATTGCTTTAGTTACCTTCTATCACCTGATATTCTTTTCCTGGTAACCTTTTTACTAGGTTGATGGTGCTCCTGTGGTTAGATAATATTTTGGAACGTATAATACTTTATTTTTTGTATGTGGCCTTCTTCCTATTTAACCTGAGTCATCCATTTCCTTAGGAAAGATTAAAATGTACATTGAAAGAATATTTATTCAAGTTTAGGCTTTCAAAATAGGTTCTTAAGATTCATTTCAGAAGCTTTATGAGAGGTGGGAAAAAAAGAAAAGAGAATAAGTTTCCAATCAAAAGCCAAGCCGAGAAGAAGCAAGGATGAAAAGAGGAGGCATATAGCCAGTTGAAGATTACAGAAAAAGGAGGCATGCACCAGCTTCTACTCCCTCCCTGAGTCCCAATCAAGAATGGTAAAGAGATTATTAGAAAGATATAAATCCATAGGAAAAAAAGAGAAAAAGAGAAAGGCCAATAACAACAAAATTTTGCAAGCAGAAAAGTAGATGGATGAATAGATCTGACTTAGCAGAAGGAGTGGGAAAAGCCAAGAACCAACCCAATTTACACTGCAGAGCCAGCTCCCTCCCCAAAGACTCAGGCATTCACAGGCCAGATACTTCCTGCAGAATAGGTTAAGGGGGAGCTAATGAGAGGAAGGCTGGATGAAAGTCTTATTAAAAAGCAAACTCCTAGACCCCCTTCCCCAATCAGTGAAGCCAGGAGACTGCTCCTCCATTTTGCAGAGGTTTGGAAATGTTTTCTTTGGAGAGGACAAAACTCAGGGTCCTTAAACTGGAGACATTGAGTATAGCTAAAGATGGCTATTCCTTGCTAAAAATGGCTAAAAAGTAAAAATATACATTAAAGGTGTTGAGATTCCCCATCCTACCCCACCCTAGTAGTAGCCAAGCTCCAAGATGGCGCTTAGTGATTCTTCCTCTATGCATACCCTGCATGTTCCCTTCCACATGGAACAGAATAGACCTGTATAACCAGGAAGGTGTGTGAACATGACTTCTGAGACTATGGCTTCTACCTTGCTCTCTCTTAAATCACTCACTGTTGGGGAAGGCAGCTGCCATATCACAAGGACACATGGGAGGAAATGGGCCTGCTGCCAACAGCCTGCATCTCTTGCTTAGGAATGTGAGTGAGCTGCTTTGGAAGCAGAACTTCCAGACCCAGGTAGAAGACTGTAGACCCACATCTCACTGTAATTTCATGAGAGACTTGATCCAGAACCACTCACTTAAACTGTCTTTGAATTTCTAACCCACAGAAATTGTGAGATAATACTTTTTTATAAGTTATGAGGTTTTGGAGTAATGTTATACAGCAATGGCTTAATAACACACACATACACACACACACACACCTTTTTTCTCCTCACTCAGCTTCCAAAATGCTGGCAGCCAAGCTTGTACCTTCTAGGCACAGGACTGGAAGAGTTTTTCAGGGAAATTTGACCATTCCAGGAGAATAGGCCTAAAAGTGTAGCCCTAGAGCCTACCCTGTGCACACAGAGCTCCCAGCCAACTTTGTATTGCCCCCCTTAAATATGAATAGATGTCCAAGGATCACCAGGTACTTTCAAAAGCCTCTAATATGACATAGGCTAAAATTAACAGATAACTGTAACTTGGAGGAAATAGAGAATGCACAGGGAGAGAGAAATGATCATTAATGTCCTTAGAGAAATAAGAGAAGATACTGAGTAGCTGAAAGAAGAATAAATAAAAAGCTAGAAATGTTTAGAAAATCAAAAGAGTTATTGGCAATATGACATAGCAGGAATAAAAAGTTCAAGAAGTGAGTTGGAAGATAACAATAAGACAAAAAATAGGTCAGGGGAAGTTAAAAATGAAAGAATGAATGGATGAATACATGCATGCATGAATGAGTGAGTGAATGCCTCACCCAGCAGTGCCATCCTCCAAATAATGAGATCCAAAAAGAAAAAGAGAGGAATGTAGAAGAAATTATCCAAGAAAAAACTCAAGACTATGTCCCAGAACACAAGTTTACAGATTGAAGAGGCCTTCAAGTGCCCAGAACAGTGGATGGAAATAGCTCTAACCAGGATAAGGAATTTCAGAACACTGAGGACGAAGAGAATACACTAAAAGCCCAGAAGGAGAGAGGAAGAGCAATGCACAGAAGACCAGAGATCAGTATAGCTGCAGATTTCTCCACAGTGGCACAATGAAAGACAAGGGAGCGATGACTTCAACAGTCTGAGAGAAATGATTTCCGGCTACGAGCTCTGTATTCAGCCAAACTGTCAATCTAGAACTGTGCTCTGGACAATACTCTTAGCTCTACAGTCACCCACCCCAATTCTGTGGCTTTAGGGGAAATTCTGTGAGCACCCTAATACCTTTCAATAAATATCTTGTCTGCTAAACTAGCCAGAGTGGGTCTTGGTTCTTTTTGCCTAAGTATCAGAACAAGACCAAGAGTAACTGTCTTGCTTTAGGCTTTAGTCTCATTGCCTAGCAAATCTTGAGCACTTAGTGCACCCACTACATGCTTAAGGATAACAGGTGAGTGAATGAATGAATGAGGGTAAAGTCAGCGACTGTGACCCCTAATGCCCCTGAGAGAAGGAGTGTGGGAACCTTGTGGATGCTTCCAGCCCTGCCCCTCCTCAATTTGGAGTCACATAACCCAGTTTGCACCCAGGCCTGGCAATTCCAGATCCAAATGGGGTGAAGGAGAGATACCCCCTTGGTCTATGAAGACACCACTATGAAAATCTTTTCAACTCCAGGGCAGGGTGATTGCATGGGTGACTTTCCTAACACCTGCATGTGGGTGCAAGCACATATCACTACTTGCTTTCTTACCTTTTTGCCCATCGTGAGCCCCTCCAGCTGGAAAGGCTGGTTTTGCTCATGGGTTATGACTGTGCTGCCTGTGCGTGCCTCCCTCCTGGTCCACAATTTCAAATGAGCCTTTAAATAATATACAACAGGGCTTGGCAGCAGCCTGACTGAGGCTCGATTGCTAGGGGGTGCTGTGTCACTGCACACCACACTGCACTTTTGCAGAGCTCAGAGCTGGTTGCTTAGCAACAAAATGAGATGTTGGTTTAACTAGTTCTAGATACACATTTCCCTAATCAATGCAGAAGAAAGACCCCAGAAAAGACTTGAGAAGAGAGAATAATTGCTAATGTTGGTTGAGAACTCACTCTGCATTAGGCACTGTTCGAAGTATTGTGCACCATTTTACACTCCGTGAATCCTCACAGCAACCCATGGAGGTGGCACTAGTATTAGCTTCCATTACAAATGGGAAAACTGAGGCACAGGGAGCCCCAGGTGACACCACCAGTAAGAGATGGAATGGGGATTTGGACCCAGGTTGTCTCTGCTCTAGAACCCAAACTTTTTAAAAATTAAGTTACAATGCCCTGTTCAGTAACCATTCTCGATGTCTTTCCCTAAAAGCTGCCAAGACAGAAAGCTCTTCCAATGGAAAGTTGTGTGTTCCTTAGCTCCATAAAAAGTTACGCTAGGCTTCTTAGACCCCTTATGTCTCAAGTACTCTTATCAATGGTTGAACTTATCACACATAACACATCACCAAAAAGACATTCTGATAACAATTCTCTTGACTCTCTACCCACCTCACTCCAAACGCAGTAGAATGTCAGCTAAACTTGAAATTGGACCAGAGGTCATTTCGTGACCCTGATGTCCCCAAGGCTAAGCCTGGCTCAGAGTGACGGAAATCTGTGGCTGGGCGAGGGACCTGGATGGGGACAGAAAACAAGAAGGAAAAAATCTCTTTGCAGGAAGTGCTGACCAATAACCAAATACAACCTCCTGATAAGCTTCAGTTCATGCTTGCCTATGGAAAACCACCCAGGACACCTTCTAATGAAGCCCCTGGGTATGGGATTTGTGGTAGACAGCTGTGTCTTCCTACTAAGACACAAAGACTTGTTTAGACCCAGATTCCAAAACCAAAACATTTTACCTTCTTCCCTGTTCTTTCACCATCTTGGGTCTTCAGACCCTGGCAACTCTCTTCTAGCTACTGAACTCCCTGCCTTTCATCAGTTGGGCTGCTGCCTCCCAGCACAGATCTCTTCTTCTAAGCTGGCGCCTCTCTTACTACCTCTTTTTCATCCACAGCCCTGGACCCTCCTTCTAGTTTATTCTTTGCAGCTCTCCTGGGAGCGCCCCGGAAAAGAAGGGAGCCAGAGGGACACCAGGAACCATTTGCCAAAGCATCGCCCTCTTGGTTTCTGGAACATTTCCTACATCCTCCCTAGACTCTAACTTGACCTCTTCCCAAATTATATTCCCTTTTACAAGTCCCTGTTGGATTGCCCCCTGAAGGGTGGTCGGTAGACCACTGTCAGCCCTGGCTGTCTATCCAGAGGTCCTCAGGCAGGGAATTCAGGGGATTTGTGAAATCATTCCATTAGCATTTCACAGATTGAAACTGAGTTTAATTGTGAGTACCAGAAATCTGGTTAGGTTCTTCCTCATCATTACATATCCTAAGGGCCAAGGGAAGGCTGCCCCAAAATGTGCCACTTTGTCGTACTATTTTAAATAAAATTCCCTACGAGACAGCCTGTGCAAGCAGGACACTCTGACTCTCCTCTGTCCCCCAGAAGGCAGGAAATTAATCTCCTATGTGAGAGTACCTGACTGTACCAGGAGGTGAGAGACATCCTTATCTCCAGACATGGGAAATTCAGGGCTGAGAAGGCTGTATAAACAATCTTTGTTACTTTTTTACTAATTTATGACACCAGCCTAAATTCTGTTTAGAATTCCTTACTAATTCAGGGGCACCTGGGTGGTTCATTTGGTTAAGTGTCTGACTTTGGCTCTGGGTATAATCTTGCAGTTCATGGGTTCGAGTCCTGCATTGGGCTCTGTGCTGACAGCTTGGAGCCTGGAGCTTTCTTCAGATTCTGTGTTTTCCTTTCTCTCTGCCCCTCGCCTCCTCATCCTGTCTCTGTCTCTGTCTCTGTCTCTGTCTCTCTCTCTCTCTCTCTCTCAAAAATAAACATTAAAAAAATTAAATATTTTTCATTATAAAAATCACTGCAATGAATATATCTGTTCTTATTTTGGATTATTTCTTTTGTTTAGACTCAAGGAAGCAGAAATTGTGAGTCAAAGGGTAAATTTTCCTAAATTATTTTCTGATATGTCTGTATTAATTGACTATTCTACCAGCTCTGTATAAGCGGCATTGGTTTTACTACTGTGTCAGAAAAACTCAGTTTTCCACGTGTGTGTCTCTTTTACCACTCACACTTCACTTTTGACACTTCTGGTCACCAAATGTGACCAGGTTTTCCCCACACCAAGCAATACTCCACAACACCAGCACTGTGACCCACAATTTAATTCCCTGTGACATTGTCTACCTGTAGATAGTATCAGATCCCACTGGTTAGGGGCTCGGTCTCACACTTCAGATGCCAACTGTAAATAGTGGGTCTCCAGGTTCCCAAAACTTCTGTCTGATTTGGTTATAAATCAGAGGTTCCTGCAAGACCCTCCTCGGGTTGGATAATTTGCTAGAGCAGTTCACGGAACTCAGGGAAGCACTTAGTTACATTTACCAGATTCTTAAAGGATATGAGAAAGGATATAGATGAACAGCCAGATGAGGAGATACTAGAGCAAGATCTTGGAGGGTCCTGAGCACAGGAGTTTCTGTCTTCATGGAGTTGGGGTTCGTCCCCCTCCCTGGATGGATGTGTTCATCAGCCTGGAAGTTTCCGGAACCCCATGCTGTTGGGATTCAGTGCAGACTTCCTCACCTAGACATGATTCACTATTAACTCAGTTTTTAGCCCCACTCCCTCCCTGGAGAAGTTGAGGACAAGAGGGGTGCTGATAATTCCCACTTCTAATTGTGGGTTGGTCCTTCTGGGACCAGGCCCATCCAGGAGCCAACCAGGAGCACATCAAGAGTTGCATCAATAGAACAAAAAGAGGTTCCTTGTGCTCTTATCACTTAGGAAATCACAAGGAACTGGGGGCAGAGACTGAAAATATTTTTTATTATCTTACCACCGTCCACTCATTAAATTTGTATACTGTCATTGAAAAAAAAAGTGCAGGGGCCCCTTGGTGGTTCAGTTGGTTGAGCATCCAACTTCAGCTCAGGTCATGATCTCACAGTTTGGTTTGTGAGTTCGAGCCCCATGTTGGGCTCATTGCTCTCAGTGAAGAGCCTGCTGAGAATCCTCTGTCCTCCTCTCTCTCTGCTTCCCCTGCTCCCACTCTGTCTCTCAAAAATAAATAAACATTAAAAGAAAAAAAACGTGCAGGAGCACCTGGATGGCTCAGTAGGTTGAACATCTGACTCTTAATTTCAGCTCAGATCATGCTCTCAGGGTTGTGGGATCGAGCCCCGCATCAGGCTCTGTGCTTAGCGTGAAGCCTGCTTAAGATTCTCTCTCTCTCTCTCTCTCTCTCTCTCTCTCTCTTTCTCTCTCTCTCTCTCTCTCTCCCCCCCTCTGCCCCTCTCCTCAACTCTCTCTCTAAAAGGTAAAAAAAAAATTTAAGGTGCAAATAAGTGAAAATGGGACCTTATTTTGGATTTTAAATTTGCATTAATTTTACTTGTGAGACTACACTTTTCTAATGATTGTTTTCTAATGATTGTATTTCCCCTTCTGTATGGATCATCAGCTTTCTACCTTTGTTTATTGAACCAAAAGGTTTTTAGCATTTTTCTTACCAATTGGTATGAAGTATTTACCCACTTAAAGATATTATCTCCTGCCTTATTGCTGCAAATCCTCTTCCAAATTTGCTGTTTGTTGTGTTATTTAGGCTCTGATGAATGATTTTACTTCAGGGATACTGTGGTCACTTTTAATTTTTAAAAAGCTTGTGGTTATGCATTTTTTTTAGAGAATTTATACTTGGAAAATTCTCCTCCATACCCAGACTTGATAAATATTCACTTCTATTTTCTTGTGATTTCCCCCTCCCCAATAGCTTATTTTTAAGTGTGTAACTATTGGATGTATATGGAATTGAATAGTATTTGGTACTGGAGAGAGGTAAGGGTCAGAGATATGTTTTGAATTGATAATTAGGAATTCCCTCTCAGTATATTATATAACTCTTCCTTTCTCTTTGTGATATATGAAATTTGTATATAACTTTCTATTTGTATCTTTTCTATTTAATGCTCTAATGCATTAGTCAGAATTTCCAAAAGGACATTATATGAAAATGATGACATATTGGGCTTCCTGGTTTTGTTTTGGGTTTGAGTACCAGGTGGATTTACTCAGAGATTCAGGAAATATAAGACTTACATTTGCCCCTCCCTCAGCCAGGCAAGAGAGGTGTGGGCCCCACAGCTCACAAACACTAACAGGCAAAAAAAAAAACCAAAAACCAAAAAACAGTCATTCACTTATTTCAAACTTAGTAGAAAGATTTTTGAGTTTTGTGGCTGCTTTGGTAAATGGGAATTGCAGAGGAGGGGACTATGAACAGAAGCGGGCCTCTAGGGGTGGGAGAAGGCGAGCGCCCAGCCTGTTAGACTGAGGAGAGCCCGTGTAGACTCGGGAGGAGAGCCTGTGTAGACCTGGGAGTTCTTGGCAAGGGGCATCTCCTGTTCATGGAGGCTGAGAAGCGGAAAAAAACATACTTAGAGCAGGAAGTGGAGAAAGAGCCGAGGACAGGGGACTCTTGGGCTCCTTGCTGCACATGGCCTTCTGGTCCCTGACCTTCCACAGCTGGGCTGCTCTGTGAGGTACTCTTGTGTCCTTACAAGACTTTCTCTGTTTTGTGAACATTAGTTCAAGTGGGTTTCCATTTCCTGAACCTGAAAAAGTCCCAAGGAACAGGAATTGCCATTGCGCAAAACCAAAGATCAGTTGGTGTCTCCCCCAAGGACTGGATGAGCTATCCAGGCTGTTGGCAGAAGCTGCCCATCAGACAAGAGCTTGGGGACATGGCTGATGACTCTAAGGTATTCCCTGTGTCGTCCAAACCTGCCGACAGAGAATTTAACAATCCAAAATGTCTAACATGTGGGGATGCCTCAGTGGCTCAATTGGTTAAACGTCTGACTTTGGCTCACGTCATTATCTCATGGTTTGTGAGATCCCACATCAGGCTCTGTGCTGACAGCATGGAACCTGCTCGGGATTCTCTCTCCCTCTCCCCGACTCCTCTCTCTCAAAATAAATAAATAACTTAAAAAAAAAAAAAAGGAAAGACGCAGTGAGATACCACCTCACACCCGTCAGAATGGCTAACTAACAACTCAGGCAACAACAGATGTTGGCGAGGATGCAGAGAAAGAGGATCTCTTTTGCACTGCTGGTGGGAATGCAAACTGGTGCAGCCACTCTGGAAAACAGTATGGAGGTTCCTCAAAAAAGTAAAAACAGAACTACCCTACGACCCAGCAATTGCACTACTAGGTATTTATCCAAGGGATACAGATATGCTGTTTTGAAGGGACACATGTACCCCAATGTTTATAGCAGCATTATCGACAATAGCCAAAGTATGGAAAGAGCCCAAATGTCCATTAACTGATGGACACACAATGGAGTATTACTTGGCAATCAAAAAGAATGAAATCTTGCCATTTGCAACTACGTGGGTGGAACTAGAGGGTACTATGCTAAGCGAAGTGAGTCAGTCAGAGAAAGATAAATATATGACTTCACTCATATGAGGACTTTAAGATACAGAACAGATGAACATAAAGGAAGGGAAGCAAAAATAATATGAAAACAGGCATGGGGACAAAACATAAGAGACTCTTAAATATGGAGAACAAACAGAGGGTTACTGGAGGGAGGTGTGGGAGGGGGGATGGGCTACATGGGTGAGGGGCACTAAGGAATCTACTCCTGAAATCATTGTTGCACTATGTGCTAACTCATTTGGAGGTAAATTAAAAAAAATAAATAAACAACAACAACAACAAAAGGGATAAAACATGCGGTGAAGTCATGATGAAGTTATCGTGGATGCCTCAAATTGACACCCTCTCTGACAGCAGCAAGTCTGGTGCTCCAAATATCCCCTTGGAATAACTGGAATTCCGTGTCCCCCCCCCCCCACCTCTTTGCTCTACTTGGCCTGATCTAATGTGCTGTGTAGGCGTGGGTGATCGACGAGGCTGTGGAGTGTCTGTTTTCAAGCTTAAATTTAATTTGAGAACATCAGTAATAGAACAAGTATGGGTAATAAATAACAGCATCTGTAGTCTTCATGGTGCTTATTTCTGGAAGGTAGTAGGCGGTCACAGTAACTTTGAAGCTCCTAGATTGTTGACTTTTAAATTCAATTCTTTCTACCCAAAAGAAGTAAGAATTCCAAGCTAAGCTGTGAACAAAGAAGAACAGAGAATCAGTTGAAATACTTGAAACATACCTGTAACCCTTCTTCCCGGACGTTATTACCCGGAGGGACTGTAGTACTAAAATATTTGGAAATAAGAATTGGTTGTTTTTAAAAACTTGATTTGGGTGTCCAAGAGATTAACTAATAAGGAGAAGAGAGAAAAGAAAAGTGGACATAGAGTATTATCATGGGTGCTTTGGTGTTAAGAGTGGGTGATTACCAAATCTGTTTTTCATCTAAGTAATGTAAAGACAGACAACAAAGAAAAATTTATTTTACATTATTTTATACCACTGAACTGTGTGTCTTTGAATGTGACATTGTTCTAGGACTGAAATACATGAGTCTCTGATCTCATTAGGTTTTGTAAGTTGCCAGACATTCACTCATCAAAGCCTCATTAAATGTCTGATATGTGCTGAGCATAGTGCCTGAGATTCTGTGACTGTGTAATTTAGTCACCCTTGGGTGTATTCAATAATTAATACATACATTGCCTAATGTATGCTTTGTGACATTTTTGGAATTGGACTGCTCGGCCTTTATGTTGCCGGTGCCTCCTAATTTCTATTGAAAGAAAAGATGGATACATTATCCCCAAGTGTAAGGTGAGTCTATTGTTGGTTCTTAAACAGCTTATTGAAGCATGAGCATCCCAGATGATTTTTCCTTCAATTGTCTTTAACTCTGGTTTTATACATTGCTAAAGCAAAAATTAACTTCCCAAGAATTAAAACTCAGCCCTGGAGAAACACCAAAACGTGGTCAGAGTAGGTGACAATCTAGTTCAATCTTCGAACTAACTCAGCAGTTAAAAAAATTCCGAAGGAACACAACAGTGGGGGGTGAGGGGGAGAGGATTAAACATCAGAACCTCCACAAACATACGAAAGTGGCTTCAGAGATGGTGAAACAAGATGGTTCTGGTTCACTCAGATGTGATGGTTCTACTTATTTGTTCTGTGAAAGTATAAACATTACAAACTTTTCATCAAACAAGAAGAGAGAAACCATGAGCCGTTTACAACACGGCTGGCCATGACGCGGTACTTGTGTCTCCATGTGGCCCAAGTGAACTTGCGAACCGCCCCTCCCCCACCGCCACGTGAAGCTGTGCCCTCCTTGGTCCATCCACTCTTTTGTCATATAATCTATTCTACTCTTTCTTCTCTGTAACTGAAATATTTGTAAATGATGTCAAAATAAAACTCCGTGTCGTTCGAAGTGTGGGGGAAACATTAGCAACTCGGAGCCATCAGGGATTTAATCAGTATCAATTAGTGATAGCAAGTATGTAACCACTATTGAGTATTGACCAGTATGCACAGAGTACTAATAAAGATGGAGAGGATGATGTGAACTCCAACCAGAATTTTGCCACGGTTACGGTTTACCTGTAGAAAAACCTACTCTCCCCTTCCCCTATAATTTCCACAGAAAATGAGGGAAATGCCCATCACCTTGACTGAGGGTTATACAAGACTAAAGATGGAGCTGCCGTATCCGCAGACGGGGAATCAGACTAGGGGAAGCTGGTTGTGGTCCCGTCATGACAGCTCTTGGGGTCATGGTTCGAGAGCAGCTTCTGCCACTCTGCTCTGTGACGCTATTTACCTGCTTCCTCTCTTCTGTGTGCAATACTGCACTCCACAGGGCTGACCTGATAATTAAACAAACATGCGGAATGTGTTTTTGATAACCCTAAAGCGCCGTACTGATGAATGGTGGGGGAGGGGGGCAGATACACAGGATAGACTGAAATTTTGGACACTGGGACCGGACCAACTAGTCTGTGATTCCTGACTCCTCCCCTGTCAGCTGTGACCTCAGCAGTGTGTGACAAAGTGCCCAACACTGGAGCCAAACTTCCTAGGTTCGAATCTTGACTCTGCCCCCAGCTAGCTGTGGAAGCTTGACAAGTCACTCTGTGTCCCTGTTTCCTCATCTACAATAAGAACTAACAACAGAACTTATCTGAAAAGGTGATGATGACGA
Source organism: Cryptoprocta ferox (assembly GCA_028646485.1). Lineage (NCBI taxonomy): Eukaryota > Metazoa > Chordata > Mammalia > Carnivora > Eupleridae > Cryptoprocta > Cryptoprocta ferox. The sequence goes on from CM053574.1 coordinate 58,390,334, forward strand.
TTAACTAAGCTGATACATGTGACACGTGAAGGATGTCTCCTGGAGCACAATAAATGCTCAGCGAGGACGGTGATGATTAAACTTGCCAAGCCTCTGTCTCTGTGTTTGTAAAATGGGGAAAATAATACCCAGCTCATAGTGCTGTCATGGGACTAAGTAGGATAATTTTTCGGCACTTTACATGATTCCTGGGGCATAGCACATGCTTTCAGGGGCCACTGTGGTTGGCTCCGTGAGTCCTATTCTATGCCAGTCAGAGTCAGTCATGGTAGCTCCACCCCCTGGCCACTGACAGGTTTAGGAATGAGGATCTGACCCATTTCTGTCCAATAAGGTTTGAAGTCTGCTAGAAGCTTCCATGGGATCTTTCACCTGTCCTAAGAGAGAGCCTCAGGGGCAGACGATCTCTGATTGGCATCTGGATGGAGCACCATTAGGTATGTAATTCTCATATAGACAGCACATGAACGGACATGTATGAAATTGGTGATTCGCAATAAATTACAGCAGAATAAAATTTCTGTAGACTAAAACACTTACAAAGAAGCTTGGGCATGGGACGGGCTTTCGTCTTCTTACAGAAGGAGGTTTCCTCTGAAGGACTCTTCCTTTTGGATTTCTACAGTTACAGGCTTGTCTTATGGAACTAGAAATCTTAGAAACACGGGATCCCAGTTTTGAGTCTCTGTCTCACCTGAAATCACGCCAAGCAAATAAATGTCTAATGAGGACAACAAGATTTTTAAAAACTACGGCAAGGGGCATATACGAAGCTTGTCTTAGGCCCCAAACAAGAACTTGGAGAAGACAGGCTACATGGGTCACTCAAAGCTCCCTATAGCAAGAACCTTTTAATCTTCAGAAGGTTTTCCCTGTATGTTCAGCTTCCCCACCTGGTGCCTGGACCTTCAATGGAAACTATCATTCTTCTTCCTTTTCTGTAAAGCTTTCAGTCTCAAGATACGGGTTTGAGAGAGTGGCATGGGTGATCTAGAGAGACAAGTGACTGAGACTGATGCAGATGACAAGTATCCAAATGACACTGACTCTGGAGAAAAGGAAGGAAGCACTGATGGAGAAGCTGGGGTCTACGAGCCAGCAGGTGGAGGACTTTGGTTTTAGTTTTAAATAACATTAACCCTCAAGTTATTAAGCCATAATATTTACATTTGTTGAACAATTACTATAAGCCAGGCAATGTGCTAAATCTTATACATACATTAACTCGCTTAATCCCCTAAATACTTCAGGGATTTATAGTATTCCCATGTACTTATATTATTCCCATTTTACAGATAAGGACAATCAGTCACAGAGCTGTTAAGTGACTTATTCAAAGTCACACAGCTAGCAAATGGCAGAACTAGAATTTGAAAACAGTCCATCTCCAGAACCAATGCTCTTAACTTTGCCACAATTGGCATTTTTAAATAAATAAAGATCTTTTTTCCTATAGATACAAAATTTTCTAAATTCCCTATATCATTCTTGTTTCAAGTCATAGTCAAGAGGGCCACAAAGTCTCCCCATACACAGGCCACCAAATGTGGTGTCTCTCCTGATCAGATGAGGGGTGTCCTGATCGCGTGGTGGCCAGTGGCCTGGGGAGTCAAAGAATTCACAAAAGGCAGAAAAGAGACAAAAGTATATTGAATACACTGCAGGGGGGCGGTGGGCAGGACAGCAAAGGAGAGACCACCTGCTTTGAGACAGCGGTGAGGGGCCACAGTTATAGGGTGGAGTGAGGGACTATGGGAACATATGGAATTTCCCCTTTTTGATAATCTTGGGAACTGTGCCTGTTTGTAATTGGTCAGTTAGAGCCTATGGCTATTTTGAGGTGTGTCGCTTCATGAGCCTGCTTGCATTCAGCTCAGTGGTCACTGTGGCCGTTTTGCCTTGCTCTACATTCCATTGCTCAAGCCTGTTGCCTAAAAGCGGCCTCTGCACACAATAACCACAATATAATTCATTACAAGCAAAGACTTGGGACAGTATCTGGGAGTCTACTGTCATGAGTTCCATCTGCAGTAAGTGTCCAGTTACTGAAAATTTCAGGCTGGCAAATGATTAAGTGGTGACATCTGAAACCAACAATTTCCTGTCCTGGTGTGAAATAATTCTGAGACCGTGCAAATCTAACTTAGCTACTTGCTCCAGGAAATATTTGTTTCTGGAAGATAAGACTGTCACCCAACTAAAATAGCTGACTTATTATTATCTGGTGCCTCAAAACTAACTTCAAAATCCTCATTTACTATGCTGACCTATCCAAGACTATGATGTCAGAAATTCTACACAGTTCCAACCAGGTCTCCACTTATAAGACCTACCTGAAAATGTTTATTTATTTTTGAGAGAGAGAGACAGAGAGACAGAGAGACAGAGGAACCAAAGCAGGGTCTGTGCTGACAGCAGAGAGCCTGATGTGGGGCTAGAACTCACGAAAGCTCGAGCTCATGAACTGTGAGATCATGACCTGAGCTGAAGTCAGATGCTTAACAGACTGAGCCACGCAGGTGCCCCCTTTAAGACCTACCTTAAAATCCCTAGCCCAGACCTAAAACTCTACACTACAGATCTTCCCTATATGTTCCCCTTCTCAGACACTACTGTTTCTACAATGTGGTATACTTCCTCCTTTTAGGGTCTCATAAACTTGGCTTTGCTTGACATGTGGGTTTGTCTGGTGATCTTTTGGGGGCCATCAGTTGACGGTGGGAATGCTTTCACCAACTGGTGGTTGGTTGGCCAAACTGCCTTGAGTTACTCAATAAATGCCATAACTAACTCCCCTGGTCAACTATCAGGGGCACCTGAGCATTGCTTCCATTGTGAGACAGGCTTTGGCTGCAGAAGTCTGAAGAATGGGGCCACAAGACTGGCAGAGGAGAATCAGGGTAAAGAGTGATTCAAGCTTTCTTGGTTTTAGTTCTCTTGAAGTGTTTCTTTTCTGGAATAACAAGTGATGACCTTGACAAAATTGTTGTGTTTCACAATTAAGTCCATCATTCTGTAAAACCTGCTTTACTAGCTGAGAGCCTGCCCAGGTCAGAGAGAACATTCCAGACAATGGATGTTTCTATTACTGAAAGTCGTTGGCTTTGAGCTTTCTCCTTCCTGTTAATCCAGTAATACATAGCTTTATGTGGTTCATTTTCTAGCCTACTTAAAGGGAATTAGAGGTATTTGTTTCCACAACCAGACCACAGCAGGAAAGAAAAACATGAGTCTTCTGGGACAGTAAATTCTTTTTTTTTTAATTTTTAAAATGTTTTTTATTTATTTTTGAGAGACAGAGTGCGAGCGGGAGAGGGGCAGAGAGAGAGGGAGACACAGAATTTGAAGCAGGTTCCAGGCTCCAAGCTGTCAGCACAGAACCCAACTCAGGGCTCAAATCCACAAACCTTGAGATCATGACCTTGAGTGGAAGTCGGACACTTAACCAACTGAGCCACCCAGGCACCCAGGGACAGTAAATTCTTAATGACTCTGTCAACGATTCTTTATCCTCTACTTCCTTCTCCCATTTTGGAGCCTTTCAGGCTCACAGGGCCACAAAGGGTGACCGAGTAGAATGATGAACTGGCCCATTCATCTGATGACTGTTTCTTAACTCTGTAATACCCAACCATCCTAGCTTTCCGGGCCAGAGCTGAGTTTACTTCCTTTAATTTCACCTTAAAAGTATCTCTAAACATATACATACCTATCTAAATTTACATAAATGATAAAATGTGATCATATTAGACACACTGTATTTTTCCTGGATGCAAACTTTTTTTTTTCCCTCTTTTTTTTAATTTGAGAGAGAAAGAGAGAGAGAGAATAAGTGGGGTAGAGGGGCAGAGGGAAAGAGACAGAGAGTCTTAAGCAGGCTCCACGCTCAGCACAGAGCCTGGCTAGTGACTCCATCCCACGACCCCGGGATCATGACCTGAGCCAAAATTAAGAGTCACATGCTCAACTCACTGAGCCACCCCGGCGCCCCTTGGTGCAACCTTTTTATCTATCTATCTATCTATCTATCTATCATCTATCTATTTATTTAAATGTTTATTTTTGAGAGAGAGAGAGACAGAGAGAATGTGAGGGGGAGGAGCAGAAAGAGGGGGACAGAGGATCCGATGTGGGCTCTGCACTCATAGAACAGAATGTCAGGAACCTCAAAATCATGACCTGAGCTGAAGTCAGCGCTTAACCGACTAAGCCACCCAGGCGCCTTGGGACTGTCCAATTCAAATTAATTTTTATTCACAAAACTCATCATTTTTAATATGCTTCAGTTTCATCTTTTAACAATGTTAAAAACTTCTGTTTGTTTTTGTCTCGTAACTCTGTCTTTTACTACAAAGAGTCTCAGCCAAGAGCTCAGAAGAGTAGAGAGAAAATTACTTTTCCTCTCCTACAATTCTTACTAACCAGAACCTAAAGGATTTTAAATCTATATTTTACATCAGGATGTCAGAGCCAGACAGAGAGCAGATTTTAAAAATAGACACACAAACAACAGACCTTCCCTGGCAGGAGGGCAGAGCCAGGAGGGAAAGCAGGAGGAGAGCCTGAGCTGGGGAGGTGATCTTCCCCACTGCTGCACCCAGGTCCATGTCCTCCACGCTGGGAAGGGGAAGAATCTTAGACCAGTGACCTTGAGCGTGTGAAGCCCCCATGGGAAGCCCTGCTTCTGGCAAGCTGCCAGAGAGAGGGTAGCAATGATGCAAGAGGGGGTGGGGGTGGAGGGGTCTCCCACAGACCCCCGTGCAGTACACGCCCAGAGCCTGGGAGGGCTGGGCAAGAGCCGCCATGCACAGAAACAAGGTGCCCCAAGAGTTGCACACACACAGATTTCCTTCCATGAATGTCGTGCATAAGTCTCTTGGGTGGCAGTGAGGGCCCAGGGTAGGTGTCACTGTGGCCACGTCTCCTCCAGGAAGCCAGTAATGAGGGAAGTAGCCAAGTTGCTGAGCGGACGTGAACCCAAGTAAGGGGCTTGTGTTTGGGTCCTACGTGGAATGTGCCGGCATCCCTAACCCAGTGACCATTCAACCAGCTTGAACCAAAGGAAAAGCCCCCACTGTGAGGTTGTTGCATTCATTCTCTTTCTCTTCAGCCTTGGAAAGTTCTGTCAAGGAAGGAAAATTACCAAAAGAAAAACCTTGATACTTGTTTAGAGCTCACAGTCTGCAAACCACTTAAAAACAACTTTTTTTTAATGTTTATTTCTGAGAGAGGGAGAGAGACAGAGTGCAAGCTGAGGAAGGGCAAGGAAAGAAGAAGACACAGAATCCCAGGCAGGCTCCAGGCTCTGAACTGAAAGCACAAAACCCAACACGGGGCTCGAACCCGTCAACTATGAGATCATGACCTGAGCTGAAGTCTCAGCATCAAAAGCCAGATGCTTAACTGACTGAGCCACCCAGGCACCCCTGCAAACCACTTTTAAACTGATTATCCCATTTGGTTCGTTCCTACAAAGTCTCACCCCTGTTTAGGGATTGCTTGCCTCAGCTGTCAGACTCCTATTTGCCAAAGGGCACACAGAAAGACAAATTTAGCAACTTTTATGACAAGCCTAATTTATGTTCTTTCTGTCCCCAAATAGATTTGCTAAAGATTCTCTGTTCTTTCACTGATTGCCTTGGAGCAGGAGTTTGTAAACTCTGCCTTGCAAAGGCTGGGGGATTCTAAGAATGAGCCTTAGGGTCCCCCCAAGTTGGGAGGGGTTAGACAGGGATTGAGACTTCTGTACCCAATTCAGGAAGAGCAGCTTCACCTCCCCTGCTTGTGTATTATTTTCCTCAGTGATAGGACATCTGCAGGAAGGATTCTGCAAGGGTGGGTGGGGATAAAGGGCCAACTACCATCATTGGCAAACAGGAGAAAGAAGTCAGTCTGTGCCTCATTAATTTTCTAATTCCAAGCTTCTAGTCCTTCGTAGATGCTCAAGTAATGTTTTTGGATAAAATATTTGGAGATGGAGAGGGTGAACTTGACTATTGTTGAGGAGTCGGGCAGGGGACAGTCAATGGAATAGAAATGAAAGTCAAAGAAGAGCTTTGTGAGGTCAACAGTTTTTTTGGGTTTTTGTTTTGTTTTGTTTTGTTTTCCTGTTTATTTTTGAGAGAGAGAAAGAGAGGGCACAGGAGCAGGGGAGGGGCAGAGAGAGAGGAAGACAGAGGATCTGAAGCAGGCTCTGAGCTGATAGCAGTCAGCCCCATGCAGGGCTCGAACTCACAAGCTGCAATCTCATGACCTGAGCCAAAGTCGGACACTTAATCAACTGAGCCCCCTGGGCGCCCCAAAGGTCAACAATTTTTGAAAAATATTTGTAAAATTGGGTTAACCAAAACTCTGAAGATCAGATGGATTCATACTACAATGCAAAATCATTTTTAGGATTCTTCTTTCTCCCAGTGACAATGCAGTTTGTTTGCTTGTTTGTTTTCCACCAATAAAGGCTTAGAAAGGTAGAAGGGGTGGAGAAAATTTATGTCGAGGAGGGAATTTGAAAGTCTGTTCTTTCCCCACCTCATCTGAATCCTTGCAGCAGCCACTAAGCTGTGGCGAAATTGGGGGAGGGGGACGGGATTAGTCTGAGACTTGGAAGATTGGGATCTTTGATTCCCATAAGCCATCTATAGATAGAAAAGTTTGTGTTCCCTGAAGCCTGGACGCAAGAGTATCCACTCTCCAGGACACTGCATTCTCCATCACCATCGCCACCTCCTCCTGCCACTTTGGCCTCACGGATACCTGCTATGCCCCCAAGTCCCCCAGACTTGTGTAGCAGGGAAATAGCTGGGCCAGGTGAGCAGGTCGCCTGCTTACTTGCTTTCAGACCCATCCCCCAGTTTCCCTGTTCTGCTCAGAGTGGGGGCGCTGACCCCTGTGCACTAAGTTCCTGTGCCCACTTGCTTTCTGTTAGGTTGGGCCAGTGCGGGGGGGGGGGTGGGCATGGGTGGAAGAGGAGGAGAACTTTGTATTCCTCTGCTCATCCTGCCTGCCCACATTTTCAGCTTTGTCTTAGACAGTGGCTACATCTCTGACAGTGACCACTCTTCCCACCTGGACCCAGGTCTGCCACACAGCCCCTGCCCTGGTTCTGCACTCCCCACCCCCACCCCCACCATGACCTTGTCCCTGCAGCTGCAGCTCTTGCCTGGCAGCCGAAACCATGGGGCAGCACCTGCTAGATAGTTCTAAGCTCCAGTGCATGGGCTCTGAGAGCTCAATCTCCTCCAGCCCTAGGAGTGGTAGTGACTTCCTGCAGTTGTTAATGTCCGGATTACCTCCCCCTCCCCTGGTTTCAGCTCTTGTAACGCCCTCCTGACTAGCTGGCTGTATTCAATTCGTCCTACTAAACTGAACTTTGAATCACATGGACACTGGGATCTGCTCTCTTGACTGCACCCAGACTGAAACACAAGGGTTAACCCAGTTCTTAGCTAATTTGTTCACATCTCTTTCTGTTCTCTGACACACAGTGTTTAAGTCCATCTTTCCTTCTCCTTAAATTGTAGGCACACGCTCATTAAACACCCACCTGTCTTGCAGTAATAACTGAACATCCTGGCAGGGGCTTCGCACTGGGCTTCCTTTCTCCAAGGGTTTACTGAAGGAAAGGCACCAAGGAAGACCTTCATGAGTGAAGATTAGCTTAATTTGCTTTCCTGGCATTTCTCAAATATTTGCCTAAGGGATCAAGAAGGTTTAAACTGTATGTATTGTTCTGGCCATTTAAAAAGAATTTGCTTGTATTAAATGCATCAAAGCTCTGACTCCCTCAGGAAGAAAGTAGAAGCAAAAAAAAAGATCCCCAATCAGAAAGTTTTGGCCTTCCATAGATCAGGAAGAGGTCAAAGTTTTAGCCAGGGGGTTGTTGGTGTGCAGCAGACCCTCCCTGCAACCCCCACCCCCATTCCAGAATCCCCTCCCTGCCTCACAATCACTTTGGTCCTGCAGCTGGTCAGAAACAACGAATGTGAGCTTTACAGGGGCTCTCCAAAGACCATTTTTATTTCAGAAAATTTGTGCAAAAATCTCTTCCTCTGGCTTTTTCCCATTTGTACCTCTGCTCGGCTGCTCCTCCCCAGGAATATGAGCGTTCAAGTGATCACCACCAGCCCAGGGCTTGATCGCTGGGGAATGTGATACTTCTGAGGAGTTCCGTGTTTTGGAAAAACCTTTCTTATTTAATTGATATTATTATACATTGGATATATGCCCAGAATTAAGGTCAGTCCTGAGGGAGATGCTTTTAAAAGTCATCCCTAAGAAGTTCGCTATCTTGTTGTGCAGAAAACATGTTAAATCCTCAATACAGAACTTTATATGACTTTAGTAATAGTAATAATAATAATAATCGGCAAAAACAGCAGTGCCCTAAGCAGAGTGAGGAAGGAAGGGCTCATTACGCAGAACAGAGCGCGAAGGATCTGGAGGCAGGCCAAAACATTTGCTCATTTTCAAATAGAGATTAAATGGATAGAGACATACCAACACCTGCACTGGGGAATCACATGGGAAACAAATTTGTATTAATCACAGCTTTAGAAGTTCGAAGTGGCAGTAACCGTTCAAATCAGAGAGTGTCAAGGGACAGGGAAATCAGCACAGGTAACAGCAGATTTATGCCTTCCCAGCTAAAGATGAGCTAAAATGAAGGAGAGGACCCGGGGGTGGAAATTCACTAGAACTCTGATTGGCTGGGTTTGGATGACGTATTCATCCCTCCAGCCAATCCTTGTGTCTAGGATAAGGTGAAGGAGAGTAAACCTGTAACAGCCCCATGTCCACGTCGAAGCTCTGTCCCAATTACATACAGTTGGAAGGTGGGGGCCATATTCCTGGTACCCTCCAGGTTGAAGGCCCTGAAAGGGATGACAAAATGGCAAAAGGACCCAAACATGTGGATGGAAATTACAGTCACTCTGAGAAAAAAGAAGGCAGGGCCGGCCTGGCTGGGATGCCCGTGTTATCGGCGGCAGTTTGTGAGGTGAGGCAGAGAACCTGTAAGCAGAGGTGCCCCCTTCAGCAGCCGCCTTGGGTGGGAGCTGCCTCTGGAGGTGGCTTCCTGAATCCTTCAGCAGGTGGAGAGGTCACCCTGCAGGTGCAGATCACATGTGGTGGTAACTGCAGGGGAATCAAGACATAAGATTCGAGTTAGATTCTCTATGCTTCAGGCAGGAAATGGGTGGGAGGGGGAGGAGTGGAGCGTCCACCCTGGGATCCACTTGGAGACGTTGACAGAGTCTTGCGGAACAGAGTTGCAGCTAGAACTGAGGAGGAGTAACAGATCCGGCATTTCTTCGTCTCTAACCTCTTCTCCCCTCACCCTTCCGGCTAAAATTCTTGAGGGCAAGTCGTCAGTCAGCCCAGTCACTGTGATCTGGGAACGGCTATTCCCTGAGAGGTTGTGGGTGCACATTCCGTGCTGCCTCACCCAACCTGCTGCCCTGAGAGGCGTAGGATGTGTGATCAAGCAGAATTTGATACTGTCAGAGAGGCCCATCTTGTCCTATGGGACACCATCGCACCCACCTCCTCACTGTCTCTAGAACCCTGCTGGATCCTGCCGACTGTGACCTGTTTCCTGTCAGATGTTCCACCAGACTCCTATCTGCCTCCCTGACCACCACTAGGAGTGTGCATCAGAATCATCGATGGAACTTAACACTCTAGACATACTGAATCTGAATGCTGGAGTGGAGCCCCAGCAGCTCCTCACCAGGTGACTGTGATGAGCACCTTGACAGGAGCTAGTCGGCCACCGGTTAGCCTTATAGTTCCATGGATGCTAGAGAAGACATGTCATCTATTTAACAAGGGACTTGAGTCTAGATTATACAAAGAATTCATAAAAATCAACAATAAAAAGACAACACAACTTAAAAATAAGTAAAGGATTTGAATAGGTATTTCTCTCTGAAGATGAGACACAAGTGGCAAATGAGCCCATGAAAAGATACTCAACACTGTTAGTCATTAGGGAAGTACAAATGAAAACCATGATGAGATGCCACTTCACACTCACTAAAATAAAAAAGGTAGACAATAATAAGTGTTGACAAGGATGTGGAGAAACTGGAAACTTCATACATTGCTGATGGGCTTGTTAAATGATGTAGTCAATGTACCCATTCCTCAAAATGTAAAGAGTTACCATATCAGGCCAGCAATGCTACTCCTACATGTCTGCCCTAGAAAAATGAAGTATATGGCTCCACAAAAATGTGTTTGAAAATGCTCATGGCATTATTCATGATAGCCAAAAAGTAGGAACAACCCAAATAACCCATCAACTGAGAAATGGACAAACAAAATGTGGCATATCCTTTAAATGGAATATTATCAGCAATAAAAAAGGAATAAAGTACTGCTATAACATTCCATAATGTGGACGAAGTTATAAAACATTATGCTAAATGAAAGAAGCCAGACACAAAAGTCCACATAGTGTATGGTTACCTTTTTGGGAAATATCCAGAATAGGTAAATACGTAATTGACAAAAAGTAGATTCATGAATTTGATGGGATGTGAATTACATCTCAATAAAACTCTTACAAAGAAAAAAAGCAAGACTTCAAAATTCTGAAGTTATTTTAAGCCACTAAGTTTTGGAGTAATTATTTTGAGAAACAGATAACTAATATAGCCCTGGAGACAATCAGTCACTGGTTGAGGGACACCAGAGCGGATAACCTTCTGAGCATTGTGGCTGCTGTTCTGTCAAGGGCAATTCTTCAAGAAAGGGACAGCTGCTGTGAGCCAGTAGTCACAGAAGCTGGAAGATGAGGGAAAGAAAGGGGACCTGGGCAGGGCGCCAATTGCATCCACCGTGGGTGTTGATTACAAACTAAAGAGGATTTCGACGGCTCTGTGTGTGCACACACACACACTCACTATTATGAAAGTTTGTGGGTACCATGTCCTTAGTTTGGGTCACCAGAAGGCACACAACTAGAATTGCATTCATGAAGAGTGTCAGCAGAAATGGAGCAGTGGGAAGCAGCAAGGTGATCTAGAGGCACTTTATTTATCACTAACTAGGTCCTGAGAGGTGCTTGCAAATATATAAAGTGCATACAGAGATGATCAATAATAACTAACTCTAGTGCTTTCCCCTCATTACTATTCAAGTCTTGCTTCCCAGTATGACACTCCATAAATCATTCCCAAGTGCGCTATGGGAGGTTGGGAGGGGAGGCACAGGGAGGAGGGGGAGGGAAGAGACTCTATATTGCGGCTGACAATGCCTCAGTTGTCATTTCGGGTTCTGGGTGCTATCTCCACTGGACAGATCCAGAAAGTCACCAAGTAGAGGGCAAACTGCCTTCTAACGATCCCACCCCTACTCCAACATACTCTATCCCAGTCCCTGGACATCTCATTGAGTCAAATGCTAAATTAAAACACCCCAGAGTCTCAATTTTGGGGGGACCAGAAAAGGAAGCAATTACCAAGTTCTACTAGTGGGAAGTGAAAAATGAAAGAGACAAAGCATTGTGTGTATGTGTGTGTGTGTGTCTGTGTGTGTGTGTGTGTGTGTATGTGTGTGCACGCAGAATACAGGACCTGGTCCCCTGAGGCTCAGGTGCCAATAACTCCTAATAAAAACATGCTCACACTAGACAAAGTGAATCCAAGCAGAATGTCCGTGAATTTGGCTGCTGGAACTTCAGTGATGCTCTACAGAGCCACCTCCCACTCCCCACTTCCCACCGCCACCATCATCATGGACTTAAAGACTGCTGTTGGCTGGCTTGTAAAGATAACAACGGTGTTGACGATGATGACAACGACAGTGAGGTTGTTGATGAGCCCATGGACCGATTTTCGTGCTGCCTGCTTTAGAGTTAAGAAATACACAATGGCAGGAAGGGTATTCAGGTGGCATCTGGCCACAGGCAATTGACTGATGACTGTTTGTCAGCTAGCTTATACGCAATACTTATGACAACTATGAGGTCCTTGTTGCTGTCAATGACGGTGATGATGATAGAGAAAAGGAGGTACATGCGGGAAAATATCACCTGGCCTCCAGTACCTAATGGACAGTAATGAATAGTGGTAATGGATAATTTTCCCCAGGCTTGACTAGGAATTGCTAGTATGACCATGGAAAATAGGAGGCTTTAGCTCAGAAGAGAGAAAACAAGCACAGCCCACATTCAAGGTATTGTGAAAAGTGTTGCTGGAGGGGAGGGGGACACTCTTGGACTTTATTGCTAGGTGAAGGGTCGCCCTCATCAGCAGCGTTTCTTAACCTCATCACCATGGATGCTGTGGACTGGATAATTTCTTTTAAGTTTTTCTTTTTTTTTTTTAAGTTTATTTATTTATTTAAGAAATCTCTAAACCCAACTTGGGCTCGAACTCACGACCCCAAGATCAAGAGTCACAGGCTCCTCCAACTGAGCCAGCCAGGAGCCCCTGGGTAACTCTTTATTGTGGAGCCTTCCTGTGCACTACAAGATGTTTAGCAGCGTCCCTGGTCTCTATCCACTTGATGCCAATAGCACCTCCAGCAGCTACAAGAAGAAATGTCTCCAGACACTGCCAAATATTGCCCAGTGCAGGTCAAAATCACCCTTGGTTTAGAACCCTCAGGGGAAAGGCAGACACTGCAGAGCAGCATAGTTCTGCGGGTAGCTTATACAGGAAGAGAAAGACCCTCCTTCTCTGGAGAAAAGAGCCACCAACAGGAACAGGCCCCATAAGCATGATGTCAGGAGCAGCAGCCAGGCACATGCATGATTTCAGAGCAGTCTTGGCACCTGTGGCCTGGACCTGCACCCCGCCTTGGCCTGGGTCTGGGAGATGCTTTCGCATCTTGGGACCCTTCTGTTTGGACAGAATCTTTTTCAGGATGTCCTAAGGGAAACCTGGGTTCCTCACGAGCAGCTCTCCCAAACCTTTTTCTGGCAGGTGAGTTACCTCTGTTCATGAAGGAAGCGCCTAGAGACAGAGGCAAATGGGCAAGTCCTCACAGCTGAGTTGGTTTCCAAGCAGGAGATGGAATCCTGAGGTGTAGCCACTGCTCTGGACTCCCCTGGGTCCCCATAGGGATTGTAGAAGCTTCGTGTTCCGGGAAATGTAGAATGTGATCACAGGCTATGCAGCTTTTAGAAGACGGCACTCTGGTTTCCAAAGAAACAGGGTCTAACTCTGAGTGATGCTGCCCTCGTCATCCTCAGTGAATGTCCTTGCATGTCTGGGGAAAGTGGCCCATGGTACTATGCTAGATACTGACTCACCAATGACTCAGTCTTCTTTACCTCGAGACTGACTGGTAGGTACAGCCTCATTTGTTGGGTTTCAGAAGCAAACAGGTGGGTGTCTAGCTCAGGCTCTTAGAAGCAGAACAAATGACTCACTCACTTGAATGAATCCCCCCCCCCCACCCCCGTACCTTGGAGGTGATCTAGGGGTCCAGAGTAGAGAGCCAGCTTGGCTTTCCACAGGCTGTGTGTTCGTGAGGGACTGAAATCTGCTCCTAGCTCATAGCCGGCCTGTCTGGGGTCTTTGGAGCAAGAGCTGGGTGGAGCAGTGGGCAGGGCTGGGCTGTATGTAGGGGTGTCAGAGCAGTATCCCCTGGCCATGGGTACTCCTCAGAGCACTGATTCAAAGGGGGGAATCATCTCCTAATGAGAACAGCCAGAGAGCAGAGTGGTAATAGGAGGCAGAAGTGACTCACTGAGGCATCCATTTGAATGAAGTGAGAGAGCATTTGTCAGGCTTCTCTAACCTCACCCAGGGAGGCCAGGGCACTTCCTGAGGCCCACGCCAGTGTAGACACCTGGTGAGTCCCTGAGACCCTGGAGCTGCAGTGTTCTTACATGAAAAAGTAGGATAACAACGCGTCCTCTGTGGGGGCCTGTGAAAACACATGAAAGAACATACAAGAAAATGCTTCATGGGTCTAAGGTGCAAGGTGACAGTGGCTCTTACTGACCCAACTCCACATGCTGTACGAACAGCATGTTTATAATAAAGCATCTTACTGTGGGAGAAGTAATGGGGTTACTTTCACTCCATAGGAAAATAATACGAGACAGCCTGACCCTGGGCCTTCAAACAGATTGCACACAGCTGTGGGCTCCCTGCCAGAGCAGGCAGGGTCTTCCCTGGGGAGCCAGGCCTTGAGGCCATTTGAGGGACAGCTGCTCAGAGCCACGCCAACCCTCCTCTAAAAGTAGAAAAGGTCCCTGTGGACTCTGGGGCAAATACCTAACCGACCTTGGAGGTGGGGACCCACCGTGGGAGGGAAGTCATGCCCTGTCCACACACCAGTGGACCTTCACATCTTTCTGTCCTTCCTGCTGGATCTGATCCATTCAAAAAGGCCTTGGAAACATTCTAGAAGCACACCTTTGTCAGTGTGTTTGACAGGATGGCTACAACGACTGTCCCAGCTGGCACAGTAAGTGTTCCTCTCCTCTCGTCCAGAGCGTGACTCTGGAGCGGCTCTGAGATTCTTTGACCAAGTGAAGTGATGTTGCATACCTTCCAAGCTGAGGCCTTAAGAGGTGTTTGGCTTCTGCTCTTGCTCCCTTGAATGCCCTGACCACCACTTAAGGAAGCCCACTCTACAGCCCTTCTGAGAAACCATGTGGAGAGAGGCCTTGTGCCCTGTATGAACCGTGTCTTTCGTTTTCTATACCCTGATGCTTTGACATCTGGCTTGCTGACCCTGAGCGACTTTCCCTCCCAGGGCCAGCCAGTTCCTAGAGACAGTGAGCAACTTTCCCATGAGCATGTCTTTCGTACACAAAACAAACCAATCCAGGGCCCACACCCCAATCGCCTCCTTTATCTGGCTCTCATGCTCTGGGCCATTAGCCACCTTCCTGAATCATGCCAAACAACTAGGGACAGTCCCTCTGCCCCAGAGCCTACTGAAATCATTCAAACTTGACAGTTCTAAATCTGTTTCCCTTGCTTCACCCAATCGTTCCGGTGGAAACCACAAAAAGGGCTCTTGCCCACATTTTCCCTTCACTTCCTCTGCCTCCCGACTTGACCCTGATGCTTCACCGTGTGGCCCTGCGTGGCCTGGCATGCCTTCTTCTCTGGGGGTTTGTGAGTATAACAAACCATCCTTTCAGGGGCAATCATCTCCTGATTGCTTGCCCTCACCATGCTTGAGTAACTGTAACACCTATATTTTAGAACAATACCACATGGAGAGAAAGGCCTAGATGACACAGCATCCCAGCTACTTCTGTTCCCAGGCTGAAGCCCTCAGCTGAACACAGCCACACGAGTGGGGCCCAGACAAGACCCACAGAAGAACGTCCCAGCGAACCAGATCATGAGGAATAATAAATAGTTGTTTTAGGTCAGTAAGTTTTGAGGTCATCTGTTAAGTAACAATAGCTAATCGAAGCACCCAGCACTTTGTCACTTCGGTGTTTCAGTTTTTGCGGTCCTAGATTATTGATTTGGGTGCTTGACTGAGAATACTCTTGATGGCAAAGCCTGGTAGGTAGTTTCATAAATAAAATGCAAATTTTCTTACTGACCTTTGCTTTATTGGAGAGCTGTTTCCTTAGCCCGTCCCAAATGAAACAGATTATACTTTCTAGGCTTACCCCTCCGGGAAAGGGTGGAGTGGCTCACCTCTGCCAATCATGAGCCTCAGTGATCCCATGGGCAAGTGACACACGCTAAGCCCATCCCAGGATGAAGACACAAGGTACTTGGGGGACTGCTGGTACACAGTGGGTGCTCCTCTCACCTGGCCACCTGAGCCCACCTGCTCTGGGCACCATTTCTGAGACCATGCATCTCCCTAAATGTATGTAAAGTACCGCCTTGCGCTGAATTGTCGTCTCCCTGTGTGCCTGTGTCCTCCACTCACCCAGGGGGCTCCCTCCCTCGGGATGAGGACAAAACCGCCTAGCAAAGTATCCATTGCGTACTAGATGTTCCAGAAATATTTGTGCATTATCAATTTCTGTAGGCTCCTGATTTTTCTTGGCGAGGCACTGGCTTGCTGCTCTGAGGATGGGTCCGCACTGACCTGACAGTGGACAAGCTATTAACCATAAGTCACATCATGCTGCTCCTCCGGCCAGACCTCCACTGGCCCCTCACTTTGCTCAGATGCAGAGCCTCCGAGGCATCCCCCTCCCAGTGCTCCTCCCCTCCCCTCCCCTCCTACCACACTCCTGGGTCTCCTTGCCTCCCCCTGCTGCTGCGGCTTCTGCATTAGCACTTCCTCTGCCTGGAACCCGCTTACTTCAGGTATCTACAAGGTTTACTCCCTTGAGTGTTTGCTCAAATGTCACCTGCCGGGGTGTTCCCCTCATCCCCACTTCAGCCCTACACTGTCTCCTTTCCTTCCTTTGTCTTCCTCCATCACCATCTGGCAGACCATAGATGTAATTGTCTGTCGATTGCTAACCTCTGCCCATATTACACCAGGGGCCGATCCAGTGGTGTTCACCGCTTGTACTCCGGGCGCCTACCACAGTGCACGTAACAGGGATTCAATTAATGTGAAATGACTGAATAAATGCAAGGGACGCAGAGCTCCTGCGACCTGTGTTTGCATGCGTTATCTTCTTGTCGCTGCCTGTGACGGCTCTGCAAACGGCATTCTCTGTCTCACATGGGAGCGGCAGCTTCAGGTGTCACTCACGCCCTTCTTGCAGCAAGATCAGCACCTCCTGTGCACCTCCTGGACAGAGCCCCCAGCCGCAGTGCATCCCGAGAGAGGGGTCTCTAACTTAAGACTGTGGAGGGATTGGAGAGAGGGTTCCATGGTTCATCATTTGGCCACACTCTTTAAAATCTCCTTTTAAATATCTGTTCTTCCTTAAAGTTTCTTTCTAGGCAGCTCCCACTTACTTATCCAGGTCCTTTCCAGGGAGCCTCATCTGCACCCCCACACTGAGTAGGTGCCACCCCATGCACCCCCAGACCCTGGGCTTCTCCTGAGAGCAGCATTGATTATGCTTTCCATGAGTCTGCCTCCCACTTTAGCTTATAGGCAGCTGAGGGGCAGGGACAGAATCCCCAGGGCCCAGAGCCATCCCAGCACCTGTGATAAATCCATTCACATGTAATATATGCTCACTGAGCAGATGAATGAATACATGAACAGATGAAGCAGAAGAAATACTTTGGAATCTATAAAGTACACTGATGGAAATGATTAGGACAAAGGACTTCAGAGTTCTGAAATTCACCCCCTGAGCCCAGAGCACTCTCTGACATCCAGTACTAACAGGTGTCCATTAGATAAAGCTTTCCAAGGAAAGACATTCCATGACTTCTTCTCTTCCTCTTTCTTGGTGCAAAGCCTGTTGATTCAGACACCAAATTAACAACCAGAGGGGAAAGCAAATTGCATCCCCAGGGCTTGGTCTACACTGCTGTTGTCCCGAAGCTAATGTTTCATATGGAGTACAGCTGAGGTCACTTCCCTGCTCCACTCTTGGAACCCCCTCTTTCCCCAAAAGGCAGGGCCAGGGGCCTCAATCCACTTGCAAAAAAAAAAAAATTCCAATGAGATACATAAAATCCTAAACAAATAACCAAGAAGCTAAGTGAAGAGGTTTGCTTTTACCTGTGACATTTTGAAATTCACCAGAGGGTTTGAAAAAAAATTGTACTGGTATCAAAGAAATAGGAGGGGTGACCCTAGAGGGGCAATTCATCAGAATGCATCTCTTGGAATGACTGTAATTATATTGTCTGCCTACTCTCCAGGCTAGTGACAGCATGTGCCTAGTGAACTGCTCCCTGGTGAGAAGGATCTGTGTTTCTCTTTCTCTAGGTTTGCAGCTGCATTGCAGGGGCAGCTTAAAATAACCCCAATCCAGGCCAGGCTGCATTCGGATGTGGGAGTCAGACCTTCTGGGCTACAGAGCCTGAGGCAGGACCACCCTGAGTCTGCAGCCATCATGGTGTACATCCTTTGCAAGGTGTGCTAACGAATAGAAGCCTCCAGAGGATCGGGAATGGCCAGATAATGCAGCCTGCCCCCAACTGTTGGCATTTTCTCCTGGAAAATGTATCCACAGGACAAGTGTCGGAAGTCTCTGAAAATAACATTGCCTCATGTGTTCTGAAGATGACAAATAAAATCACTGCAGCATGGTGTCCTCAGGTGGGCCTGCAGTAATTGAGCAGCATGGCTGGGGTTTGGGTGCATCTGGGAGGACCAAGACAGAAAGAGAAGGCCAGAGGCCATCAGTCTGCTCCACGTCCGCAAACACACTGGGAGAGACAGACAGGCAAAACCGACATCTGCCAGGGAGAAAGTGGCTACCGTCAAGCCTTCCTCTGCTCAGCACCCTGCAGGGACTGAGATGTTTCCAGATGTCCTTGCATTTTTACACAGTCTCTTCTTAACACACATCAGGAAGTAAGCAAGCCTGGGGTACAAGCTGCGAGGATTACCCGCTTGATTGTCAAGGTCAGCTTATCCCAGGGACAACAGTGACCACTTCCACAGGGGCTCTGGGTCAGCATGAGTAGAATCATGTACCTCGTCAGGTAATGCCTCATTTAATCCCCATAAAATTCTCTGAGGTGGGTCGAAGAGAGCCCACGTAATGGATAAGGAACGGAGGCCTGCAGCATTTAGGGCCCATCCTAAGGCAGAGGACACCTGGAGAGAGGAGAGATGCAAGTGTCTCTCACCTGACAGGAGGGGCTGGGCGGGGAAGTGCTCCCTGGGAGTACAGGCTGACTTCTGGATTCCCCACTTAGCCACCTGCCACCCGGAGAGGAAGGGCTGGAGACATGAGTTAAACCACTGACCCTGCCACCGCAGGCAAGTTACATTACCTCCCTGGATGGCAGTGTCCTCATCCACAAGATGGGAGCACGCCCCCTTGTGGCCAAGTACTTGGGAGCAATAGTGATGGTCAACAGAAACTACTCAACCAGCCATAGGCGCTCCATAAATGTGTAAGAGGGAAGTTAGGTAGTGGAAAGTGGTATTCGAGCAACTTCTTTGTGCCATACATGCTTCCAGGGTTGGAGGGAGGGGAAGGGGGTTGTTAATGAGGCAATCAGGTGAGCTAGACCCTGTTCCTAAGGAAACAGTTCTAGCGACCTAATCACACAGCTTGAGAGTTGGCCAAATTGTGCATGAGCTTAGAGACCCTGGGTCCTGAGAGTGCTGCCCAGAGAACAGCCGAAATGCCACTGGGACCCCAGCCCATATCTGCTGAATCAGAATCTGATTTTAACAAGAACTCAGGGGAACCGGTGCATGTTGGAGTCTGAGACACACAGTGAGGCCAGCACTTGGACTCTGGATTTGAATCCTGTTTGGACCACATAGTGGCTATGACTTCAGCCTGTGACTTAAGGATCTTATTAGGGATAGATCCAAGTCTTGTGTGGCCTAAAGTTTATGTGGTTGGGCACGTTCTCTTTAAGGAAAAGTACTTGGGGTGTCTGGGTGGCTCAGTTGGTTAGGCATCTGATTCTTGATCTCAGCTAGTGTCTTGATCTCAGCATCGTGAGTTCAAGCCCCACACCAGGCTCCATGCTGGGCATGAAGCCTACTTAAAAAAATAATAATAATAAAATGTGAATTAAACATTTTTTTTAAAAAAAGGAAAGAAGGGTTGTAAAATTACACATACAGAATTAGGTACGAATGTGACAATTAAGAATGTAAACAAATTACAAATATTAAAAATTTGACACAAGAATAGCCATTTGTGTTAAATGCCAATCCAGAACAATCCAGAAAAATAAATTAACACCCTTATATAATACTCTCATCCTCTATTTGAGGGTTCTGGTCACCTCTTCATATGACAACAATGTTATAAAAGATAATTCAACCTTTCCTCCAGTATGGTTGATGGAAATGTTGTCATCATTGACAGTTGGAATTCATGAAGATGCAGCTTTACAATAGTCATATTCACTATATACGCTATTACTATTGATTTGTGCCCTAAAAACACAGCAACTGTGATTAATTCTATTTATTTCTTGCGATTGCCATCATAAACAAGAAATGATGTATTTATAATTGTATATACTGCACTATCAAGTACATTCCTGACAGGAGAGACCTTCTATCGATGAGAATCAGCCTCCGTGCTAGTAATTTTACACGTCTTATCATTGGGAGAACTCTCCCCAGAGTAGCTTCGAGCGTCCAGACCTGTGCCTCCACCAACATCCATGTGCCTCCACACATACTCCAACACCCGTACTGCCATGACACTGGGTGAGTCAGAAAGTTGGACAGGAGAATAGTCCTTGGAGCTGTCCACACAAGGAGCCAGATTGAACCGTACACGGAAGTGACTGCACATCACATAAGCTTATCTGACTCTGCTCAAACTCAGTGTATGCTGAACCGGACATCCCCTCACCCCCAAATTTACTGTGATCATCCAATGCCACTTGACACAAGGAAACGTGTGCTAGAGGGGACATCACGTGGAAAGAGAGATCAGCCCTAACCAATTGCAACTAAAATAATTTACTTTGCAAAACTTTCAAAACACAGGACCGTGAGAACACGATGGGGGGCCCCTTCCAGGGCTGGCAGGGGCCTGTGCACCAGCGGGGCCTTGAAACTGAAGCTTCGTTAGCTCATCGTGAACGGCCTCTGTAGTCTTGTCTCCGTTCCTCCTCTGCGAAACCGTGAAAACAGCAGTGTTTTACACGGGGCTGCAGGAGAATTGAGCAGAACAGACACAGAAAGGCTTTCTTCATACATACCATGGTGACTGACATGTTTAAGACTCTATTAACTGACATGTTAGTGATCTCTATTTTCAATAAATTCTTCCCTTGTTGAAAACTCATTTTCTCCTTCTCTGCATTTTAGGCTAGAGGAAGAAGTCACATGCAGCCAGGCTCCGACTTTTTCTGGCACTGGCAGCCTTCAGAGCAGGAACAAGGCCAGCCCCTCATCCCAGGGTGTGTCTCCCAGGCAGGCCTGGTTCCCTGGAGGACATTCGGCCAAGAGTCCCTCAGGGTCACCTCAGGCCAGTTACCCAAGGAATCTTTAAATCTGAGCATTTAAGGGGCGCCTGGGTGGCTCAGTCAGTTAAGTGTTTGACTCTTGCTTTGGTCTCACAGCTTTGAGGATGGTAGCAGAGAGCCTGCTTGGATTCTCTCTCTCCCTCTCTCTCTGCCCCTCCCCCACTCACACTGTCTCATTTCTCTCAAAGTAATAAACTTTAAAAACAAACAAACAAATAAATAAATTGGAGAATTTAAGTCACCCACATGGAATTTCTCCTTCACCTCGGTGATTTTCGTCTCAATATCATACCAAACATACTCTGTCCACTCCAATGAACTTCAGCAAGCGTTGGTTGACCATTCATATCCTCCTCCCCTCCCTTCGTTCCTCTGACCCCAAGCATCGGTATGCAGCATTCTCCCTTTATCCTCAGATTCCAGAACATTGACATGATCTGGTGATCTGTGGAGTGATTTGAATTCAGGTCTGTGTCCAAATCCAGTGCTTGGTCCACTCTGCTGCTTTGAGGAGCACAAGCAAGGCCCCCCACTTAACACTCACCTGTGGGCGAGGCTCTGCTCCCTTCCTACCGGCCGGGCAAAGACTTTTCTTACAGATGAGGATGTGCTTTGTGAAGCACAGCCCATGCACCTCCCAGCCCCACTTTACACCCATTTGGTTTGCAACATACCCCCGAAAGGGGCGAATATCACAATGGGGCTCAGCAGAGTAATATTGCCTTCCTTTTCTAAACGGCTTTCCAATGCGTCAGCAATGTCCGTGGGCATCGTCTTTCTGAACAAAGGGCGACAAGCCAGTGGGGATGTGAGCCTGCAGCGTAGAAGGGCAAGGTTAACTAAGCCCAGGGGTGACAGGTGCCCAGACAGTCCTGCTTGCCTCTGAGAAGATGCTCAGGGGAGAGGGAAGAGAGGGAGACCCTGGAACAGGATTAGGTCAGGAGAAAAGACAGAAGAGCCCAAAGTTCCTGAATCTGCAGTCTTCTGCCACCTCTGCACTGCCTGGGCTCCCAGGCACTTTACACACCTGAGCCCCTCCAACTGGCTGTTTCCTAGGGGCCACGCCGTGCCTCTGGGGAGTCCTGCAATTTACAGACAATGGGCCCTCAGGGTTGTGAGAGAAGCCCTGGGGTCAGAGCAATTCTGTGATTTACGAAGTGTGTGTGCAAGTTCTTACCACCTTGGAGTCCACTTTCCCGAGCTGTAAAGGGTGTGAGGATTAAATGAGATTCACGAATATGCCTGACTAGCAGCAAGTGCTCACTAAATCACAATATTAACACCATCCTGTCGGGACCCCTGGTCTCTTTGCCCGCAGTGGAATTCCAAACTTGCATGTCCCAAACAGCAGACTCAGTGTCCTCAAAGATTGTCAATGCTCTTTCTTCCCACCCCCAGATCTTTTTTAGTGATTCGTTCCTACTTATGGACAAATTAACCCCACCGTACTCTGTCTTGTTCACCTCTGCCCTGGAAATTTGCTCTACCAATTTTACGTTCTTTTTCATATCTGTCCTTTGAGCCCCTAGATACTGATATCTCTCCATCCTCCTGCCACCCTCACATGCCGTTCCCTTTTGCTTCCTTTTTGCCGTCACTCTTCTCAAAATGATGAGCTGCATTTCTTGTAGCTGGCAGCCTTCACTAACTTCTACCGCCAATCCCAGCCATGCCTCTGGGGTCAACCTCTCCTCGGCCAACACAGCTTCCCAGATGTGCTCCTCCTGGAACCCAGAACTTTGGTGAAAGCCCCTCGGTCCTCTCCTCTCTCAAGTCCTTTACAACAATTAATGCTACCGATGTTTCCCTCCTTAAAAATCTCTCTCCATGTCTGGATATTTTAGAAATGCATATGGCAGTATGTAGAGGTAGAAAGACATGATGTCTGGGATTTGCTTTAAACTACTTCAGCAACTTGGGGCTCCTGGGTGGCTCAGTCAGTTGAGCATCCGACTCTTGGTTTCAGCTCAGGTCATGATCTCTCCGTTTCGTGAGTTTGAGCCCCTTTCGGACTCTCTGCCCCTCCTCCATTTGCGCAGTGTCTGTCTCTCTCAAAATACACCAATAAACTTTAAAAAACCCGTTAAACTACTTCAGCAACTCAAAAAAGGAAAGAAGGGGGGGAAGAGATGAACCAATTTTGGCAAAATCTTGACAATTATTTAATTCAAGTAGAGGTTAAGGGCAGGTGTACAGAGACTCATGGTGTTCTTCTCTGTGTTTCTATTTACTGAGCAGCTAGAAAAAAATGTGTTTTTCCTGCGCCTCCTCATCACACATCCCTCGTGGCTGTGAGCCCTCTCAGCTCTTCCGCATCCTATCTCTGTCTGCTTTACCACCACATCCTCCCTTAAACATAAGCATGTCTTTGCTCCCATCGGAGTAGCGAATCAAGGTGTGGTGCCTGGGCAAGCGAATCTACCCTGCAGCTCCACCCGAGCTTTTGGTGAAGATGATGCCCTCCTCTGCAGCTTTGGGCCCAGCCTCCCTCCCAACCCCAGACCCACGTGTATTTTTTAAATTTATTCATATTTTTGGGGTGCCTGGGTGGCTCAGTTGGTTAAGCATTCGACTTCAGCTTTGGTCATGATCTCATGGTTCGTGAGTTCAAGCCCCACATTGGGCTCTCTGTTCTCAGCGCAGAGCCTGCTTTGGATCCTCTGTCCCCCTCTCTCTCTTCCCCTCCCCTGCTCTCAAAAATAAACATTTGAAAAAATTTTCTCATATTTTAAATATATATAAATAGAATAATAAAACAAAACCAATGTACCCACAACCAGATTTGACTAGTACTGACATTTTTTGCTTCGTATTTTTAGAGAGAATATGTTACAAATATAGCTGAAGAGGCTAAATACCTCTCAGACACTCCCAGACCCCTTTCTCTTCCTTCTCTCCTGAGGGGAAACCACTGTTCCAAACTCAGTGTATTATTTCCACACCATGTTTATACTTGAACTACAAAAGCTTGTGTCTACAACAATATATGGAACTATTTTCTTTCAAAAATTTACACAAAGAAAGTTTGCTGTATTTTTCCGTTTGCAACTTTTCTCACCGAACATTATGCTTTTGAGAGTTCTCCATATGGATACATGCAGATTTGGCACATTCATCTTCTTATATGACACATGCCACAAGTTGTCTACCCATTTCCCTCTTGATGGACACCTTCGCTGTTCCCTGTACAAACAGTGCCATAATGACTATCTCCCTGTGTATGCATTCATGAGCATGCCACTTTTCCTTATGCAGCAGATCACCTCCCGGCAGCCCTCAGCACTTTGCTGTGCTGGTTTGCTTTCTGTTTCGCCCACTTGACCCCAAGCAGAATACATTCATTTCATCTCTCTGCTATTATCACATCATACCTAACTCATAGTGGATTAACATGAAGAGAGGAGGGAAGGAGGAAAGGAAGTCATAGAACTTCCCACCACCAAGGTCAAGATCAAAGGACTAGGCAGCCAGTGGCATTATTTTGTGGAAATTCAGGTATGAAGTGGGTACTAAGGAGTCCAAGAGGCACTGTAATAGTGATTTATATGCCTGGGATCAAAGAGCATACTCTCAGCATGTGTTTTACATCTCATAGAAAAATGAGAGCCACTGCTTATATTTTGTGGGGCTTAGGCTTCTGATAAAAGCCAGGTATAGACTCTTCCGTGTAGTTTTTCGGATGAAGTGCAACTACATTGTCTTCAGGCAGCCAAGGGTAGACAGATAAATGACAAGATTTCATGGGAATTCAGCAAACATGTGCTTAGCTTCTGTGCCACGCACAGCTCAGGTGAGCTCTGAGGGTGGTCTGGACCAAGGCCTCAGGATGGGAAGGGGGTCACTGTGAGAGTCACTAGAGCTATATTATTGACTGGCTGGCAGTTGGGGGGTTACCCAGGATGAACTTGCTCTTGGAGTTCTTCAGAGCTTTGCTGGGTGGTGGGGTCACTCACTAACCTCCTACAGGTACAGGTTGTCTCCTAGACAAGTGGGCCCTGGAGCATCGGACCCATGAGAGGTCTGAGTAGCCGGGACAAGGACAGGACTGGCCTGAGGGGAGATCTTGAACACTGTGAACCAGGGGAAGCCAGGGACAGGCCTGAGGACCTCAGAGCAGATGGGGCTGAAGGAGAAGGATTAGTTCCTCCATGAGGTTAGACCCAGGACCGCACACTGGGGCAACCATGCTGTCAGACCAGGGGCAGAGGAAGCCCTTTGAAGGAAGAGAGGACAGAAGCAGACACAGGGGAGATGCAGGACAGGAGGCAAGGACTGAGGACAGGATCCCAGGGGCCCCATCCTGCCTGCTCCAGGTACTGCCATCTTGGTTACAGACAGGCTGAGGTACAAGCCATGGAGCTCTCCTTTCTCCATCTTTTGCCCACAATAAGGCAGCATCCTGCCTGCTGCTCTCAGGCGTCTTCCTGGCTGCAATTCGTTCTCCCCACAGCGGCCAGATTGATCTTTTAAAAAGAAAAATGAAATCATGTCACACATCTCCTCCAAACTTTTTGATGTCTTCCAGCAGCCTCGGAATGAAAGGTCAGCTTCTTGCTCTGGCTGGCATGCCCCTTTGAGACCTGGCCCCATCCTTCCCTCCATGCTCCCTCTTATTCTCTGGCACTTTCCGGGGACCCTCCCAGCTGGGTCCCCTTCAGTCCTTCACATTCAAAGGGCTCCATCTTTCTACTGACTCTTTTGCAGGGACATCTCTCCCGCGGCCTAGCTAAAATACCCCATGCCCACCCCTCAGCCCCATGACCTCAACCCCACTGTCCTGCTACAGTGTCTCTGCAACACTTCCCACTAGCAGAGATGATATCATCTGTTTGTTTATTGCTGTCTTTCTCTGTTGCAACAGAATTTCGGCTTCTGAAGAGTGTGCGTCTTGTCTGTTTCATTCCCCTGCTGTAGACCCAACACCTACAATTGGGATAGGTGCCTAGTCAATATTTGTTGTATGAAGAAGTGGGTTCGAGGTGTCCTTCAGATTCCCAGCCCCAAATATTCCCGAGGCTCAACTGCGTTCCCACAACACTCCTACATCCCAATTATAAATTCCCCCATGGCTTGACCTTGCTCGGTTTGGCTTCTGATATGTGCAATTCACAGTTCCAGCAAGCCTCGAGGAGCTGGGCAGAGAGGGAACTGTCAGAAGTGTCCATCCTGTTTGACACTCAGACATTTGAGCTGAGGATGGAGAAGTGGCCACAGATCCTCAGGCTTTCAAGTATCTGCGGCCACTGTGAGAGGTAAAGGCTCATATCAGGGGATGGGGGAGGAGACTGGGTTTCTCCTTCAATAGCTGGTGCGGAGTCGGCATTCAGGTATCTACCAGTTTCCTCTCGGTCCATAAATGTGGGTCTGCCAGGTAATTGCTTTTGCAACTGCCAATTCCACCAGGCTAGAAATTACATGTCAGTCATTCCACACAGGAATCCAGGAGCCTTCTGTGATCCTCCATTCCCAAGCCTGGCGGGCCTGTTCCTCAGTCCCCAGTGTCAGTTCCCAGCAGTTTCTGGGAGTCTACTTCCAGGCTGCGTGTGGGCGAGGGAATCCTCCAAGGCGAGGCTGTCCTGGGGCTGTCCCTCTCTAAGGCATGCCAGGTGGCCTGTGCCTCGGAAGTGGCACCACAAGCCCATCCGACTGACAGCCAGGCAGCACCTGTCTTCTGCTAGCCCCTCCA
Source organism: Cryptoprocta ferox (assembly GCA_028646485.1). Taxonomy (NCBI): domain Eukaryota; kingdom Metazoa; phylum Chordata; class Mammalia; order Carnivora; family Eupleridae; genus Cryptoprocta; species Cryptoprocta ferox. The sequence continues at coordinate 58,416,998 of CM053574.1, forward strand.
TGAGGGGAGCTATGCGCAGCCCCCAGCCAGTGCGGCAAAACGCAGCCTGGAGGAGGATGGGCGGAGGGGGATGGGCTGCTCTACTTCTGAGCCATCAGAATTAAAGGGGCTCAAGCATTTTCTCCCACACGGATATGCCCCCTCCTCTTCCCTCTCTCCAACTCAGCCAGGAGAGGGAGTGTGGGGGGGCAGGGGCAGAGTCCAAAGCATTTTCTCAGGAACTCAACCTAAGGTGAGCCTTCTCCTCGTTCACACTTCCATGCCATTGTCCCTCCCCCTGGCTAGTGTAGGGGACTGTGGGGTGTGTGTGTGTGTGTGTGTGTGTGTGTTGGGAAAGTGCACAAGTCCAGCCTGATGTGTTGTCTTCCCACTAATGCATCTGGGTTGGGCCTTTCTGAAATTATAAAAGCAAGACTTCTGACTTCCTTCTCCGGGTCCTCCCTCCCAACTCTCTCCAGACAACACTGGCCTCTATATATAGGGGAGGCCATGGGACGGAGACAAATGGGCTGGAGAGAGGTGGATAACACATCACACAGACCCCCCTCTCACCGGTGTTATCACTTGAAATACTTCCACAGTTATTGCATCGGGAGAACCTTTGCACATGCCCTTTCCTTTTCTAGACAGACAGACACATTAGAGTTCCTGAGAGCTCGTCTCCATTAAGGAGTCCTGTTCAAATACCAGGGTTTTCCAAACTCACCTGGCTTCTGGAGCTTCTCTGGAGAAGTTTGGGTGGGTCTGGGGGAGGCTTAGGCTGTGACTGCCGGCACTGGTTGGCTCAGGGGGACTTTAGCAATCTTAGTGGGGTGGCTTTGTTTCCCATAGCTGCTGAAACAAATGATCACAAATGTCGCAGCTCAAATTTATTATCAGCACTTAATACAAAAATTTATTATCTTGCAGTTCTGGAGGTCAGAAGCCCAAAATGGGTTTTATGGGCTAAGAAAAAGACATCAGCAGGCGTGGGTCCTTCTGGAAGCTCAAGGGAAGAGTCCGTTTCCCTGCCTTTCCTAGCTTCTTTGAAGCCACCTTCATTCCTTGGTTGGAGAACCCATCCTCCAGCTTTGAGCACATCACCCCAACTTCTGCTTCTGTCCTTACATGTCCTTCTCTGACCTGACCCTGATCTTCCTGTGTCACACTTGTGAGGACCCTCATGGGGATCTTGGCCCACCTGCATAATCCAGGACTCTCTCCCCATCTCAAGATCATCCACACCATCACACATGCAAAGTCCCGTGTAAGATGACATCACTGTTCTGTCTACCACAGTGTGTGGGATGGGAGGGATGAAGGGGGCTGTTTGAAGCCTTGAGTAGATTCAGGTGGCAGTATATCACCTCGTGTGGAGCTGACAGGGTGGCTTTCTTGGACAAGCCTCTGTGTGGGCAAGTCCAGATGGGCCCCTGGGAATTCAGCATTGCAACCACCTATGCCAGCAGAAATAGAGGGACACATTTTTGACAAACCCACTCTGGTTTTAGACTCTGAAATCTGGGCTGTGATGCAGGCCTCCTCCTTACCTCTTGTAGAGGCCTAGCATCCAAGTTATTTGATAAATGTCTCAAGAAATCAGACACAAATGGGCCAATGAGGAGCTGGCTTTGTGGACCTGACATGGCCTCACTGTCCCTGGCCATGACAAGCTGGGGAAGCAGTGGACTTGGTGGCTTGTCAATGTCAGTAGAAACCAGAACAGAAGCAGTGGTGCCAGATCCACACTGAGGTTTTGGAAAGGCATCAGCCGGAGTGCCTCCTCTCTGGGATCCATGCAGGCAGCTCCCCGGGGCGGGGGGGGGGCGCCTCTTGAGGGGGGCCTGCTCTGTGACGGGGCTTGAGGACTGAGGACCTGGACTTGAAAGAATCCTGTGATGCAAACAACTCCCAAGCTGCCTGTTAAAAAATAAAAGAACAGCAAGAAAGAAAGAAAGAAAGAATAAAAGGAGGATGGAAAGAAGGAAGGGAGGGAGGAAGGGAGGGGAGAGGGGGGAAAAGAAATAAAAGGAAAGGGGGGGAGGGGAAGGGGGAGAGAAGGGGAGATGAAAAGCCCCCTGCCCCCCTCCCCGACCCCTCCAGGCCCTCAGCCCATCCTCCCGCAGAGCTGAGAAGCCAGGAGGCTCTTCAGTTTTCATGGCAGATGTATCTCCTTTCGAAGGCGCACTCAAGCCCGTATGTATCCATTTGAGCCTATTTCTGGCTGCGTATCTGCTTTGTGCCTGCTTCGGGAGGAAGCATCCTTTGAACTTCATGAATGAAGGAACATCAGTCCCACTCCAGGCTCAGGGGTAGGCAGGCTAGAGGAGGAACTTCCTATTTAGCTGAGTCTGGAAGTCACAGCTTCCTCAGCCTGTGACCCTATATGGACAAGTCTGCTGCGTCCCCTGCCTTTCAGCGCCCATGCCCAGGGCCGCCCAGGGTGACCATCGGGAGATTGGAGGCACGCAAGATGCTTTTGGATTCTCCTCCCCCAACTTTCACTTTCCTTAACAGTTCTTGGGAGGGGAGGTGGGCTGTTGAGGGGCCTCACCATCCTGTGAGAGGAGTTCTGCCCAGAGGGCTCTGTGTGTGTGTGTGTGCATGTACACCCATGCCGGGGAGGCAAGAGGAAGGGGCAGGTTGGAGTCATTTCCACTGAATGTCCTTCAGGTGGACAGGACAGCAATGAGAACTGATTGTGAAAACCACACATACATTGAACATTACCTAAAAATGGGTGGAGTTTTACATGGGAAACAAAGCTCTCATCCTGAGGTGTTTAGTATTTTTCACACTTTACTGGACACTCCACTAGAACCAAACTTAAGTATCCCTAACATCAGGGACTGGCAGTAGAAGCTTCTTTTAGAATCCCTGAAATAATAAATTCCAAGATTTAGCTGGATTCTAACTCAGATGGAGTTTAGCTGTAATTCTGACCATTTAACAGGAAGGAGAAAACAGACGTTTATAAAACACGTATATTCTTCCAGAAAACAAGATCCTCTCTCTGCCCCCAACCCTGCAGCGGACCATTAAAGGCCGGTTATCCTGTGACTAAATCCACATGACGTCATGGCCTCTTTACTTCTGTGACACAGGGTCTGCATCTCTGCGTGGGGTGTATTAGCCACCAAAGCTGAGTCATCAGAAACAGGAGAGCAAGATTGTTCTATTTAATCAAATATCAGTACATTCGTTAGGAAACCATACCCAAAGTGATGTAATTCTGCCCTGGAGAGAAAGGAAAGACACCAAAAGGCATTGGTAATAGGACGCAGCCGGGTTGAGCGAGACAAGGTCCTGCCTTCTCCACCAGGCTGAGAGGACACAGTAAAAGGAAGCCACTTTCTTTTCTCACAGCTCCTGCTCACTAGCACCCTTTAGTTCCTTGTTTCCCTAATTCCCACCATGCATCATTGAAGCTGTAAATACATACTTACATCCACAATTCCATTTAGGCCACACGAGCCGATGAAGTAGGGGCTCATCTCTTCTACGTGGATTCGGAAGTTCAGAAGGCAGAGCAACCTTCTCATGGGGTAGAATCAGGCTTTGAACTCAGGTCTAAAGTGGATGCTTTTACCCTTTCCTCCACTGTATGGCTTCCCGCTGCTGTGTTCTTCCTGGAACATGGGACACACCACGGCTGAGCCTCAGACTCTAGAATCACCAGGGATCGAGAAGCGGGAGCCCAGCCTGGCGCCCAGCATCTGGACAAAGGTGCTCCTTTTATGAGTTCGAAACCCACATCGGGCTCTGTGCTGACAGCTCAGAGCCTGGAGCCTGGTTTGGATTCTATGTCTCCCTCTCCCTCTGCCCCTTCCCTGCTTGTGTGTGTGCTTGCTCTCTCTCTCTCTCTCTCTCTCTCTCTCTCTCAAAAAGAAGCATTAAAAATTTTCTTAAGGCAAGCCACACGATCCATGAAGTCTGAGAAGCAGACCCAAAGGACCTTCCTCCGGCCCAGCAAGGGAACATACAGGATGGTTTTTACCTGCTTGTGAGGGAAGGCTGAGTTACTTGTTTTCATCCCAGACGACATCCACCATCACTCGTGACATCAAGGACAGCAGCTAACATGTGTTACGTGCTGAGGATGTGCTTTCCTCAGATGACTTTGTTGTATCCTCACATGATCCTGGGAGGTGGAAACTATAATTCCGCCCATTTTGCAGTTGAGAACGCCGAGGCCCCAGGTCATGCTTTGTTATTTTTTCAACTGCGACAAAGTAGGCAGATCTAAAGAAGACTGGATGACACCTGCATTTCCTGTTGAGGTCCCTGAGACCACGGGCCACCCTGCACTTGTGTGGGGGTTTCTACAGACTGCCCCTTATCCACATACCTCAGGACAGGAAAGAGGGCCGGGCTCCTCACCCAACAGAAGAGGAAAGAGAGGTCTTGCAGCAGGTAAGCCCTGCTCAGGATCAAGTGACCCCCAAGAATGCCGTTTGGACACTACGGGGAACACACTTCTGCCCAGGGAGGTGGGGTGGAGTCCTATAAACTCAAGGCAAACTCAGGAGTCTCAGAACTTAGAGCTAGGGGCCACTGAAAATCACTATGAGCTTTTAAAAATCTTTTTTATTTTAATGTTCATGCTTTAAAAAAAAATATTAACTTGGAAATAGATAGCATGAAGCTCAGACACACATGGTGATAGAGAAATTCACTGTCCAGTGATCCCAACCTCATACTCCACACGGCTAAATGTGGGCTGCCAGTACAGACATAAATACATCGTAGCTCAGAGGCGCCCCCTTGCCAGAGCCAGACTTCAGCCTCACTTTCTGCCCCATCTCCCATTTTCATTATGATGAGGTTTATTTGAATTTCCAGATGCTTAAAAAAAAAAGAGAGAGAGAGAGAGAATTTGGGATCCTGCTGCAGACTAGGAGGTTGTTTTGGTCAGAGAGACACCTGGTGGCTCTTGGGATAAACCACACAGTCCCTCGAAAGGACACGTCTCTTACCCCAAGCATGTGGCAGGGTCCCGGGGTGCCAGGGAGGCCTAGCTTCTCCTGCTGAGAGCACTGGGCGTCACCTTTGCAGGGAGGTGGGTGGACCAGGCAGGGCCAGAGCCAAGTGGGCTCAAACACCCTTTCTGGCTTTGTCTCCTGGACCCCCCTGAGCTTGGTCACCCCCATCTGTGGAAATGAGACTGACTGATGCCCATCGCTCTTACTGTCATTGTGAGGGCAGGATGAGCAGGAGAGACAGAGCCCACTGCGGCCCCAGCACACAGCTGATGGCCTCACCTCCCAGTGTTTGAACGTTGTCACGGAGACCTGGGTACCGGTCGGTTCATAACAGCTCCAGCCCCGGTCCATTACAGCACCTCTCCCTCCACTAGATCAAGACGCTGGGCCCCTGAGGACACACAGGCTTTGCTCCCTCAGGGTCTCCACGCGGTCCTCCCACAAAGGACACCTTCCACATAATCATGTTCATGGAGTTTCCTTTTGGGTGCTATCCTCCTTCCCAATTTATAGATTTCTATATGCTTAAAGTTTTCTATAAGCGGTTACCATCTTTATATGAAGTAAAAAAGAAGTAATAGCTATTTTCTTTTCACAGGAATAAATGTTACGTTTCCATCAATCCTTGTTTTCATCTTAGCCCTTGGATGATTTCACATGTGTTTATTCGTCTTTTTGAATAGAATAAAGGAGACTCTGGGATTTCGTGGCACTATTTAACATTCTCGCCCTCTATCCTGTAATTTCAACCGTTGCCATTGTCTTCACACAAAGGAAAATGGCAGACAAAGTAGATATCTCCCTCTGGGATAAACCCACACCGTGGTGTGTGTGTCCCTGCCCGAACTGAGTGTGAAAACACAGAAAGCAGAGTGCTTTTGTTCCCACCAGCTCCACAGTGCATTCCACACCAGATCAGTGCTCCCACATACCTAATCATCTGCAAAAGGAAACTGAGTCACCGTGCATGCTTGCTGAAAGCATTTCTCTGTATATGCATTCCTCTGTATGTGCTTTTTTTTACAGATGCAGTTAAGAAAAAGTTGTATGCAAAATAAAACTTTTCTACCTCAAGGAAAACTTTATATGCATTAGGAAATTTACCTACTGAAATATTGACATGGATATTTTAAAGCAAAAAAAAATCGTTTAATTCAAATAATCTTTTTCTAATTAACCTATTTGATGGTCTGATTTTGGTCTGTGCTGGATTTTCTTAAAATAAAGGCCACTTTTATTAATCTTGGTTTCTAAATTTTTAAAAAATTTACTTACGTATTTTGAGAAAGAGTGTGACCTTGGTTTGAGGTGGAGAGGAGCAGAGAGAGGGGGAGAGGAAGAATCCCAAGCAAACTCCACACTGTCAGCACAGAGCCTGATGTGGGGCTTGAACTCACGAAGTGTGAGATCATAACCTGAGCCAAAATCTAGAGTCAGACACTTAACCGACTGAGCCACCCAGGTGCCCCAATCTCGGTTTCTTAAGTCAACTAGCAGAACACCTTTAGTATCTACCTTTTGACACGTCAATTTCCCGGTGCCATCTTTACAAAAAAATAGCCACAATTATTATTTACTTATACGGTGACCCTGACACAAGCCTTCATGAAGGTCCGAAAGACTGAAACCTTATCAGAGATGGATAGACGTTGTGATTCATTCTGGTGTGTGTGGAATAATAACAGGGAAATTTGCTCACGTTTTAGAAGGATCTATTTTTTAAAGAAATGGAATCCCTTCCTAAAGTGGTATCAATCCTCTCTTCCCACAAGGGGACATGCATACAACGAAATCCCCATACCCAGGCTTCCAGAAAAATAGTCAAGGGTGCCTGGCCTGGAGTCCAACATGGTGTGCGGGAGGCACCGTAGGGCACCGGGAAGTGCCACACACCCGTGACTGGTTCTCGACGGGGTCATACTGGGCCACAAAGATGATCACCTCCATGATTCTAAAGAGAAGCACTGGTCTCAGGGTATGACAGAGTGAAAACTCAAACCAGATAGAGGATATGTCAGCAACATGTCCACAGAATCTACAATGAGTGCAGAATTCTGAAGTGATACAGTTTGTGGCAGTGACTTCACGAGGTCTATGTCCCTTTTTAGGAAGGTGACCACGTGTCCCAGTTTGCTGGCTAGTGTCACTTCAGGCCGGCTGGCCTGGCCAAGTATTAATAGCACCTCCTTTCACTCTTAAAAGTGTCCTGGTTTGGATGATAAGCTATTCTGTCACCTTGGCCTCAGCTGGAACTCACTTAGGGCCCACTGGCCACCCCAAGATGCCCAGAGCCTTCCCAGCAGAGCCCCTGCATCCAGACTCTTCTCCTAGTCCCCCTGCCCCCCTCCTTTAGGGCCAAGGGACCCAAAGCATATCCCTCCAGATTAAAACACGTGTGTCTGATGCAGCATTTTGTTGACAATTACTCTCAATGAGAGAAGTGCATCTAATGGGACAGATCCAGGCCTGTGTCTGGCCCAGTGAGACTTACCTGGATGGGGTTACCCTCCAGTGTTTCCCCACACACCACCAAGGCAGGACCGCATCCAGGAGAGGGGCCCACATGGTGCCAGGGGTGGCAGATCAGAGGGTCTGGCTGCCCCCACGGCCTCCCCTGTTTAAAACCCTATCCTGTGCCTGGATGAGGCGGACCAAAGCCGGCACCTCGCAGAACTTCTCATTGAAGACAGAGCTGCACTGGCCTTGATTATGCTTCTCACACACGCGGAGCCAGCAAGAGGCAGACTTTTAGATGAATAAAAATAAACTTTATTCTAATACAGCTTGGAAAGTTTTGAAATAGGAACTGCTCTTCTCTGACACCCAAAAAAATTCTTACCCCTTGAACATCTAAAGGTTACATTTTGTGCAATTATATAAATATTTTCATGGCCATATATATACACATGATGTTTATGGTCCTAAAAGCCTTTGAAAAATCAATACAGTTAGATTCTTTAGACAATGATTAACCTAGTTAAGAAAAGAAGAAACTCTCCTGAGCATAGCCAGGAATAAAGAAAGGACAGAACGGGAAGGGGCCTGGAAGGAGAGGAAGACTGAAAACAGTACAGACACTACAGAACCCTGCCCCTGGATTGTAAAGGGCAAGACCCAACAAAATCGAATTATATGCAAAAATGGAAACAAACCATCCAAGGGGAAGGTAAGTTGACCCTGAGGTCAAATTTCATCCCAAGTCGATAACTATGAGTGTATCGCCTGGCACCTTTGTCCTAAGAGCAAGGGCCTTTTCCTGTTGATTCTTACCAAACTGATACTCAGGTGGAAGCAGCAAAGAAGAAAAGACTTCAGTGCAAAGAGACATGGATCTGGATCCCCTGTTTTGGCAAGTGTGCTGGCTGTGTGATCCTGGGAAAGATACTTAGTCTCTTTGAGCCTACTGCCCCCACTTCTAAAATATGGCCAGCAGTATTTACTTTGCTGGCATATTGGCAGGATTAGAGGTAACCTATAGAAAGTGCTTACATTGTCCCTGAAAAATAACTGATGCTCAATAAATAAAATTATTCTGTGTGTGTGATAAGGGCTATACCTTAAAATTTATTTTCATTCTACTCGTCTACTCCCATGTAGTTCTGTCAACTACCACTGATGTTACAGTCTAAAACTGGCCTCATTCCTGCCCCTCTGAGGTCCTACAACCACAAAGAGCTGCTGAAAGTGTGAAAGACTTTCCCTTGGGGAAGTTGTGGTGACTCTTTTCCTAAGGCACTGACCCTGTGCAGAAGTAGGAGCTCCTGGAGAATAACTGATTTCCTCTGGTTTGGGTATCACTGTTTCCTTGGACTTGCACACCACCGGGGGCACCCCTGCCAGGAATTCTGAATTGAATTCCATGAGGCGACACAGCAGACCATGTAATGGGAAGCTCCTGGGGGCCTGCAAGGAGGTTCCTGTGAGCACACATACCTCCCACGGGACACCCGTTTCAAGCACCACAGGCCTCCCAGGGTCCCCAGGACCTGGACCCCACAGCGAGCAGAATTTCTCAGGTCTCAGGCTCTGAGACCCTCACTCCAGTGGGGCAGCAATGATCCACAGCAGCAGGCCATTCTGTGGGGGAGAAGGCCACCCGTGGGGCACACTCCCGCTCCAAGGGACTCCCCACTTGAGCTGCAGCGATGAGAGAACCACAGACACAGAGGAGGCCACCATGGCCACTGAGTGCATGGCCAGGACTCCATGGCCATGCGGCACATTAAGCGAGAAAGAACTCTCCTCAAGCTGAAGAGAGGCACAGCAGACTCTTGGCCAGGCATGTGAGTGCACAGATTCGGGCAGAAGTGACCAAGAGCAGCAGCAGGGGTTGCTACGGCATCAGTGCTGCCCTCAGAGAGTGGGCAGGGCTTGGGGGGGGGCACGTCCCGTGTTAGGAACAGAAAAGGAAGAGACTGTACTGGCAGAAATCAATGGGGTGCATTTGAGGTAAACTGAGGTCTCAGATACTCGATGCGTGTGGGTGTTGTCCAAAAGAACCCAACACCAAGGCTTCTTACGAGTTTTAAGGAAAGGCCCAGTGAAGGTTTTGGTCCTGATGAGATGTTCCTCATTTTACAAGTGGTCATCCCAAACACAAAAGCAGAGGTCTGCGAGGAGGGCTGGCTGTCCTCGCCTCTGCTAGAGTCCAGCCAAGTTCCCGACAAGCCTGTGCCAATGGCAGGGTCCGGCTAGGATGCCCAGCCTCTGTGCCAGTGGGATCCAGGCAGGGTGGGCCTACCCAGGGGCCGCTTCAGGAGGTGGCGCGCGCTAGAAGAGACACCCAGGAGTGTCCAGGGAGTGGAAGTCCCGAGGCCGGACAGGAGCTTCGTCCGTCTTGCTGCTGGTGCCGCACTTGACCGGCGCACGCCTGTCTACCAGGAAAGCTGGGCTGGCTATTCAGCCAGGAGACCGAGCCCTGAGACTGTACCCGCCTGGAGCTTTCAGATGCACTGCTCCTCATCTCGGTCACTCAGAAGCAGGGACCATTTGTCCCCGCTGTCGTCAGCCCCAGCACTGTGCCGAGACAGCCTGTCCGACTTCAGCGAGGACAGAGACACCTGGCTGATGTAGCTGACCTGGTCCCAGGGCGTGGCCCTCGGCGAGTCCCAACGCCGGTCATCCATGCCAATGTGTACACTGACCTGGGACGCAGTCAGGGGCTTCATGCGGCCCTGGGCCTGGGCCTCATAGCTCTGCAGGTCGGGCTTCTTATAGCTGCAAAGCAAGGATCCGAGAGCATTTGAGACATTGTGGACACAGGCATTTTTGTTTGTTTTTGCAAACTTAGCAAAGACCTCTCCCCAAAGTCTTCCCATAACATACAAGATCAAAACCTCATGGATTTTAAAGGGGAAGGTACTGAGCTCCTAGGATTCAGGTATAGTTCACCTGATTTAGAAACTGCCTATCTAAATGCCTGGCACATAGTACGCTGCCATTAACTTTTGTTAAGTGAAAGCATGAGTAAATATCTTTTTCAAAAAAGAAAAATGATAGTGCACGAGGACCCCACGTCTACGTGACACTTACATGAACGACTTTTGAGCCGACTAACCACAACAGCTGAGCATGTGATGCTGTGAGGTGCTGAGTCCCTCACTCGTGGTGCTGACGAAGTCATCACACGCGCGCGCACACACACACACACACACACACACACGGCTCCACCGCCCTTTCTGTCTTTGCCGCAGGTGCGCTGGGCACCTGCGCATGGCACACACCCACTGCTAGACCAGGAGGCAGAGGGAAAGGGGTGGCTGGGCAGGGGGAGAAGGCTGAGTGGGCACAGCCTATGGTGCACACTCCTGCCTGCAGGGACTCACCACTTGAGCTGCAGCGACGAGAGAACCACAGACACAGAGGAGGCCGCCATGGCCGCTGAGCCCATCCACGGCTGTAGGACGATGCCGATGGGCATGAAGACCCCTGGCCAAGGGAAGGACGACACTCACGCCATTGCCCAGAGGAGACAGGCAGCTTTGGGCTGGTGACGTTCTCCTCCCTGGGGTGACTCAGAAGCCCCTGCTGCCATGTCATGGCCCCGTGCCAGCATGCCTCTGAAATGGGCAGTCTCGGAGCTGGGCAGGGGGCCCATCAAAGGGACTGGGCTCGCCCACCCACCCTGGCCTTCCCGGAACGGTCTCGCGGGCTTCAGGAGAAGCTCCAAGAGAGCAGAGAATCCCAGGGACCCTCTCTGCAGCTTTCATTTACCTTCAGAGACTTACAAAGCAGAGAACATAACAAAACCACACACTTTCTGAAAGGCTCTGGCAGCCAGAGTGGGGTCCCCACTCAGCTGGCAGGAACCCAGCAGGCAGACAGAAGCCTGCTGTCAAAGCAGCTGGAGTCAAAGGTCAGCAAACAGGCGAGAGCCACCCTACCTGCCGCGATGGGGATCCCGATCAGGTTATAAATCAACGCCAGCACCAGATTGAGTCGTATTCTCCAGACGGTCCTCTTGGAGAGGTGAATGCTGGCCACCACGTCGAGCAAGTCATTCTGCAGGAGGAGCACACGGTCGGTCAGGAGCCCCCTCCCACGGCCCACACTGTTCCCATAACCTGGACAACAGGGCGGCAGAAGGCAGAGCCAAGCTCACTCTGATGAGGACAACGTCAGCAGCCTCAATGGCGACATCTGTGCCTGTCCCAATGGCAATGCCCACGTCGGCCCGGGCCAAGGCCGGCGAGTCATTGACTCCGTCTCCCACCATGGCGACTTTCTTCCCTTCATTCTGGAGCTCCTGGACCTTGGCCACCTTGTGAGAAGGCAGCACCTCTGCAAAGACTTTGTTGATGCCAACCTAAAGGGAAAGGAAAAGAGAAGTCAAGAAACAAATACACGACAACATCTAGTATTGGCAAGGGACAGTGAACAGTAGCAGAAACCTGCATGTCATCTTGCCCCAGTCCCTTCAGCCCTCAGGTCAATGACGTCAGTCACCAAACCCTGCAGATCCCAGGGCATGCACGCCCAACCTGGTGCCCCCCACGTTCACGTTCCATGGTGGCTTAGGCCCCTGTGGGTCTCCTTGCCCACCTCCCAGCCTCCCTTCCCACTATGCCCACCGTGGTCTTCCAGAAGCAGTGGTCAGCCAGTCATGCTACTCTCCTGCTTAAAGACCTCCAGCGGCTCCCACTTCCCTTAGGACAACATCCACACTCCTCGGTCTGCCTCCCAAGGCCCCCCTAGAACTGGTTGCTGCGTGTCCCCGGCCTCTTGCCTTGAGGCCCAGCAGGCCCAGCCTGGTTCCGCCCCGTTCAGCTCCCGGCAGCTCTCCAGCCCGCTGCTGGGGAACTCAGGCTGCCCACTCTGTCCTGGCTCCGTCAGCTCCTCTTTCTCCATCCCTCCCCTTCTCTTCATCTGACTACTCCCACCTCAAGTACTTCCTCCCCTGGGAAGGGGTCTCCAGCCCCTGCCAGGCGGGGGTAACATGGCGGTTCCCACCTGTCCCATGTACTTTTCTGTTGGAGAACCGGGCACACAGTTCAACCCTGGTCACTGGTCCACCCTCCCCCCAGGACACCGAGCCAGGTCATGATCTCACAGTCCTTGGGTTCAAGCCCCGCGTCGGACTCTGTGCTGACAGCTTGGAGCCTGGAGCCTGCTTTGGATTCTGTCTCTCTCTTTCTCTCTGCCCCTCCCCCACTCATGCTCTGTCTCTCTCTCTCAAAAATAAACAAACATTAAAAAAAAAAAAGAGCTGAGCTGACAAAACATTCCCTTAACCCAAAACCTAGAAAGTGGTATATTTCAACTCTCAAGCTATGATCTCCCCCCCCCCCCCACTGGAAATACAGAAGCAGAGGATGCTGGAACTGCTTTTTGCAACGGCCGCACAGTGGCCTCCGGTGGGAAGTCGCAAGGCTGGGGCCGGACCAGAGCATGAGGACAGACAGGCGCGCACCCAGCACGGGGAAAGACCAGAGCAAGGTGAAGAGGCGGGTACAGCGTTGCTTACTTTTCCCCCTCACACTGCTCCAGCGAGCTTCAAGTCAATTTGCAAGGGGGAAGATCCCCAGCCCCGGCCCCCAGCGCCCACCTGGGTGGCAATGGCTCTGGCTGTCTTCCGGTTGTCCCCGGTGATCAGAACCACGTCCACACCCATGCTCTTCAGCGTGTGCACAGCCAGGGCTGCCTCCTGCTTGACCGCATCTGCGATGGCGATCATCCCACAGAGGACGCCTGCAGGAGACACATGTGGTGAGTCCTTAACGGTGGGCACTGGGTGGCCCGAGGGGCAAAGGAGGAAAGAAAGGAGGCTGCACTACCGGTAACAGTTTCCATAATGTAACGTCACGTGCAGAAAAACAAATCACCAAAGTACAAAACGTAACATGGCTTTGATTTTGCGTTTTTAAGAATGACCTACATTTACAGATGCATACACAAGTCTGGCAGGAATGTGAAATGCTAACAGCGGCTCTCTGAAGGCTAGGGTAAGGAGTAATTGCATTTTCTTCTTTGTAGCTCTCAGAATTTTCCAAATATTCTGCAAGGAACACCTATTAGTCTCCAGAGCGTCTGGCTCATAATAATGCAATACATGTTAGCTATTGTTTTTGGAGAATTAGAATGAGTACAATAAATGTTCCTTAAAAGTGATGAATGTCCAAACAGAAAGTCAGTCCTTCCTCTTTCTCTTCCTTCCTACAGAAAGCATTACTGTATAACTTTTTTATTTGTTTTGTTTCGTTTTGTTTTGAGTAATCCTCAGATCCTGAGGCAGGAAGGCTTTCGGGGACGGAAGTGTGGGTGAGTGGTATGATGGAGGGCGCAGCTCCTTCTGCCGAGCTGAGGGGACTGCGGGCTTTCAAGGACCTGGACAGGGCATAGTAGTGTGAGCAGGAAAAAAGAGTGAGAGAGGACATACTTGGTTGAAGCCGTAAAAATAAGAATAATTAATGTTGCTAATTTGCATACAATTTTACTCCTACAAGAAACGAACATCAACAAAGGAAGATTCCAATCCACGGAGGCATGAGGCCCCGGACATAACCCGAGCGCTGAGACACGTGCAACCTTGGGGAGCTCTGTGGAGTGGGGCAGTGGGTCTCGTTACTGAAGGACACCCCTGGCTAAACGTCTTGGGACAGCGAGCCGCTGTGGAGTCTGCAGTGATTGGGGAGGTGGGTGACTGAACTGTTGGCCGGACAGACGCAGACAATGAGGGCGAGGGCAGTGTAGAATATTAGACCGAGGAGACCGATACCGCCTCACTCTGGGTGTGGGGGGGAAGGACGACACAGGGAGAGAGGCCTCCAGACCAAGAATGAAGGGAAAAACTGGCAAGGCAGCCGTTTGGGCTACAGAATTTAAGTTAATAGAGAGGAAAATATATTTTTTAAAAAATGAGAAAGTCTATTTTTGCCACCTATCCCTAAGAAACTTCGTTTCTGAGAGCAGAAGCGGGAGGGGGGGGGCAATACCGTCAATGGCCACCAGGATGGCTGTCTGGCCTTTCATCTCGTGATCTGTCATGGTGTCACTGATGTCGCTGGAAATGGTCAGGCCGTTGCGCCTCATCCACTCGCGGTTCCCAATCAGCACAGAGAAGGTCTGGGGGGTCGCATCTGTTCAGAAGAGTTTGTGGTTATTCCCAGAGAGTCCAATTTTACTGTGAGAAAGAACTAAAAACCAGGGAATCCTTTGAGCAGCAAAACGCCCTTTTAACTGTTCTGAAAAACTGTACCTAGTAAGCACCTCTTGTAACATCATCTGTAAAGGACCAGGGGAAAAAGAGTATTAATGTGTGGAATGTGAGGGTGTAGACTAAAATGGGGTGTTAAAAGGTACATGCAGTACGTGTGAAAATGTTATGAACACATTAAACATGAGATAGTGTCCTTATTTGCCTTTAAGAGGCATCTGCTGGTTCTTTTCTGAAGAGATTAGAAGCAGCAAATGTAGTATGGTGCAGATGACCCCAGGTGCATCAGCAAATAACTAGTCTACCTCTAGGACACATCTTAAAGCTGTTCCTCCTAAAAGGCTAGGTGAGTCTTCCCGTCACCTTTTTTTAAGATTCACTTAAAATTTTTTTTAATGTTTATTTATTGAGAGAGAGAGAGAGGGAGAGAGAGAGAGAGAGAGACAGACAGACAGACAGACAGAATCTGAAGCAGGCTCCAGGCTCTGAGCTGTCAGCACACAGCCCGACATGGGGCTTGAATTCACGAACCACGAGGTCATGACCTGAGCTGAAGTCAGATGCTCAACTGACTGAGCCACCCAGGTGCCCCTCACCTTTTCTTTTTTAATGTTTATTTATTTTTGAGAGAGAGAGAGAGAGAGAGAGAGAGCGAGCATGCAAACATACATGCGCACGTGAAGGCACACACATGCCAGGGAGGAGGAGAGAGGGACAGAGGATCTGAAGTGGGTGTGCTGACAGCAGTGAGCCTGATTCGGGGCTTGAACTCATTAAGTATAAGATCAAGACCTGAACTGAAGTCAGATGCTTAACCTACTGAGCCACCCAGGTGCCCCATCCCTGTCACCTTTTAACTATGTATGCCACTAACTTAGGCGTCACCACACAGACCAGTCCCTGGAAGCTAAATGGAAGGGTCATCCTGGGGTTCTAAATTGCTAGAAGGTGGCAGATGGCTTCTAACAATATACATTCCAAAGCAAGCCTGCACTACCAATGCATGTAAGAGAAAATACTAGACACGGGTTTTTTGGGTTGAGAGGGTTTCTACACTCTTGCGTGGGTGGCTAGCAAGCTATCCTTAGAATCAGAAAAGCTGCTATTCAAAGGCAGCTGTGGCTCCAAGCAGTACCGCTTCTTGGCGTGGGCAGACCATTCCCCTCTGCCTTCTCTGCAAACACAACACAGCCCATCAGAGCTCCACTGCCCAGGAGGGAGACGGGAAGGGCAAAAGCAGAATTCCCATGGGTCCACTTTGTAGCTCAGGAGAAGACTCACTTGGGAAAAAAAGAGGAGACTCGAGATTATGGGTTGCTGAAACACCCCTCTATGAATTTCAGTAGCATATACTACTTCCGTCTGCCAATAGCATCAAGACGCAGGTACATCAGAGAACGCAACAGAGAAACCACCGGCTTTCCAGGGGGAGGTAGGCATGTGGCGTCCCCGCCATGAGCCACCCTTGTCCGTAGGAGGCGACCCACAGTGGTGTTGGCCCGGCACGCTGCCTCCCGACCCAGCCGGGCCCTACCCCTGGCAGGCTGGGCAGAGAGACAAGGGCCAGGGTACCTGTCTCCTCAGGAACGCCGCTGATGCCGTTTGAGAGAGCAGCCTGCTTGCCCCGCTGGTGCCCACCGTGGGCCAGGATGCCCTCCACGCTGCTGACTTTGCAGCCAATTCCACAGCCTGGCACTGCCTGGAAGTCTGTGCAGTACCCTAAGGTCTCTGTTCCCAGTTCCTGTGAAGGCAGGGAGGCAGGGGAGGTGATGAGGAGGCAGGACAGACATGGGAGCAGGGGCCGGAGAGTGCAGTGCCAGCGGGAACAGAGAGGAAAGCAGGACTGGGAAGGGGAGGAGATGGACGAGGAGCTCAGCACTTCCTTCTCTTATCCGACACAGACATTATGATTCTTACACTGATGCCTTGTGACACGTGACACGTGACACGTGACACGGGGCAAGGTGCGGACTGGAAGGGACAAGAGCAGTTCACTGCCAATGCCTCAGATTAAAGGGGGTGGGGGATCAAAAAGAGGAAAGATTATTTTTTGTGTTGCAAATCACTTCATGAAAACCACAGGCAGGGAAACAGCGACAAAGCTGCTCTGAGGCCACCGCCCCTTTACGGACCCTGGGGGCCAAGGACAGTGGCAGGAGAAAGGACTGAGGAGCTGTTTCATCTGGGTTAACTACACAGCAAAGGAGGGATGCAAGAGCACAGTTCGCCGGAAGCATCAGGAGAGTGGGGGACATGGTGGTCTGAAGGACCCTACACAACACACCGAAGGAGATTTCTGGAAGATTCCCTGTCCAGGTGGAGTTGTCCGTTTTTCCCCATGGCATCCACACCACCTTTCTACAGTCACATAATCCTATTCAAATAATCCTATTTGCCCAGACCGTTTACAAATTTTCAGGGCAATATTCCGGCACATACTGCTGCCTCTAGTTTGGACTGAAAACAAAAAACTACACCAGACCCTTCCTCTGGAGAGGTCAAAGCATGACTGGTACCCCATTAATCTCCAAGAATCCACAGGGCAGTTGGCTCATTGCTGCTGGTTCTGCCCCGCTTCGCCGTCCCCAGCTGAGGGGCTCTCCCCTCGCCTCACCCCCATTTGGTTTTGTATCCCTCTTGCACTAAGTGCCCATAAAGGGCTGAACTGATACACCACCTGTCCCTCCCACCCAGCCACCAGCTCCCAGAGCACAGAAGCTCAGTGCATGCTCATTAAACGAGTGTTCACACTGCACTACTTTTGTGATGATCTGGAAACGGGATGAGGGACTGGCACCGGGAGCCGAATCTCCACCAGCTCCACAGGGGGCTGCTGAGGGGTTTCCAGACCCCATAAGCCAAGGCCTGCAAGGCATCTGACTCAGGTTACAGAGGCCGAGGAGAAGAGGCCTGTGAGGAGGAAGGGCGCTTGGAGGCTCCCAGTCCAGCCGGTGACAGCAGGGGAGTTGTGGGGGGTTTGGGGGGTGGTGAGCAATGCCCAGGTCCACATACCTCTTTACAGTACTTGGTGACTGCCACGCCCAGGGGGTGCTCGCTGCTGGCCTCCGCAGTCCCCACCACAGCAAGAACCTTCCTGAGGGGCAGCGTGGCCACGTCCACGAGCAGGAGGACCCTCATGACTTTGGGGACCCCGTGGGTAACGGTGCCAGTTTTGTCAAACATCACGGTCTTTATCTGCCGAAACAACCACGTCTTGGTGACCACACACACAGATGGAAGGGACCTCGAGGGTCCACACGTGCTTGGGGCAGAACTCCACTCAACTAAGCTTGAGCGGATAACAGCCTTCATGACTGCCTTAACTCAGTCCTCCACGACCAATCCCGGGTGCACGCACTCCCATGACAAAGACACTGTCCCCCTCTCAGTCCAGCTGAAATGACCTGCACCGTTGCTCAGCCTTTGCCAGCTTGAGCCAGAAACTGCCACCCCAACATGGCAGGAGATGGCATGGTACCCCCTTCCGGGCAGTGACACCACGCAGACCTGTGTCAGGGCCCCTGGGGTGCACCCGCCTCCCAGCGCACAGCGTCTCTGCAGCCCACTGAAAACAAGGCACTCCCGCTGCAGCCGGGAGTGGGGGGTGAGGGATGGGGCAGGCGAGGCCAGGCCCTGGCCACAGTAACAGTAACCTCTAGAGCCACTTTCTCTGCCTGTCCCACTTGGTGCATGGTCCCCACGGGTCTGGGCTCTGCCAGTTATTAAATCCTACAACTCTTAACTCTTGTTGCTACCATTCCCAGTCAGTCCTGGCTTTCTGTTTTATTTAATTAACAGCGCACCCTCCTCAAGCCTCTTCCAGGGTTTTCTCTTCATACAAAATTGAAACAGATACTGTTTTCATGAGGACTCTCTAAGTTTCCAAAAAAAACAAATCACACAGCCACAGCTACGAAGTCATTCCAGCCGAGACCCAAAGGACAGGCAGGGGTGCGAGGCCAACCTTGTGGGCCATCTCCAGAGGCTTGCCTCCCTTGATGAGGATACCGTTCTGGGCGGCCACCCCGGTGCCCACCATGACGGCCGTGGGCGTGGCCAAGCCCAGGGAGCAGGGACAGGCAATGCAGAGCACCGTGATGGATGTCTGGAACGCAAAGCGGATGACCACCTCTGTCTGGGAGATATGCTTGTTGGGGGTCTGAAAAACAGATTTGGGCAGGCTGAGGGTTAAATGAGGAATCTCACGGACTTCTAATAACATCAGAACATTTCCGTGCAGGCAGTGGGACCCGAGACCGCGTGATGAGCGGGGTTTGGGAAACATGGTGTATTCCACTCTGGCTGGGGGTTGTGTTATCACATGGCTCACTTCACTGTTCCCGGTCCCGGTTTTCCAGCCTGATCATACAGGCTTTCCTCTGAGAGAGGTATGGTGAGAGGAGACAGTCGTATGAAACTGTGCTAGAGGAAGGAGCGTGGACTCTAGAATCGGACTCTGTATGTCCATTTCCTGGCCCTGACACTAATTGAACTTCTCTGGGTCTCAGCTCCCTCACATACAAAATGGAGACAATAATACCAATAATGCCCAACTGGTTGTTGTAAGGATTAAATGACATAATATATCTATAAATACATACAAACATATAAATATACATTGTATGATATCAGGCATAGGAGAGGCATCTAAAAAATTGTCAGTGTTTTTTATAATGGCAAAAAACTAGGGACAACCCATAGGGAATCAGTTAATTAAATTGTGGGCATGAAAAAATAATGGTGGGTATGATGTGCATAATGAAATATTACACAATTATTGAAATCATGATGCACATCTATACTTGCTGACATGGAAAGATCTCAGTAACACTGCTCGATAAAAAAAGCAAGCACAAAATGGCATGTGTTGTGATTGAATTAGTGTGACATTATCTGCCCATATCTCTACAGAGTCCTTCAACAACACTGGAAAGACGTTCACCAGAGGGCAAAAACTTGTTGTGCCTAAGGATGGGATTTGGAGCCACCTTTATTTGCTTCTATTTTTTTTCACTGTTGTTTTCTTGGTAAACTCAAAACAAACAAAATATGGGTCTCTTTTCCAGTTACCTAGAGACACACATGGTTATTACTCTTTGCATTCTGACATCTTGGTTTATCTTGGTTTATTTTTCAAAATGGCGGGTGTCTCTGAGGTACCATCAGGAGACATTATATTCACTTTAATTATAGTATGCTTTCTAAATCAAGGATACAGACCACGATCTCTTTAGTTTCCATCTGTACTTTATTCCTTGATTTTGAAAGATAGAATCCTAAGACAAGGTGTATTATTAAAGGGTCATTTGACTTTGATTAGAAACAGTGGTATTTATAGAAGGACATGGTATTTAAGACATAATGTGATTTTTAGAGATAAAGATGTTGTGATTAAAAAAAAAAGCAGTAATTCTCCTCAAAATAACACTGGGCATTCTGATGGGACCAGGTGGACTTCGAGAAGGTGACATGAACGTCTCCCTACAAGTGACTATCACAGAGCAGGGTGATAATATCGTAAAGGAACATGCAGTACCTCATTTGCCAGCATCCGCCCTGATATTGCAGATAAAAACAAAAGAAGCCAAAGTAAGATGGAAAGGCAGGCACAAGCAGAAAGCCACATATACCAACTTGTTTAGGAATGACTTTTCCCATAGCCACGTGCCAAGGAGCTGCTCTCCTGCAAAGGTGGACACTTGGGGCAGTCAGGCATCATAACAGCCCCTGGCAAATTCTAGGAATATAGTCACAGGTGACTCTTAAAAGCACTGAGGTCTCCTGAGATGTCAGGAAGAGTTTAACACAGACATTTTTCATTTTAAGATAGGAAATTGGAGACAGAAAGTGACATCTTAGTAAATGACATGCACCCTGAGAATATAAGCTATGCTTTTAATTATGGGTAGGTATTTCTTTTTAAGAAAAAATTCCCTTCCATGTTTCTTATATTATGGCCCTACGGTGAAATACACATTAGACATGGCTGAATGTAAAACACTGTTCCACTCACTGAGCAGTTATCAAATGCTACTCTGTGTGGGCCATTCGCTGCTGATGTACATCAAGGTTTCTGAATCTCAGCACCACTGACATTTGGGGTCACGTGATTGTTTGAGGAGGGGACTGTGCTCTGCGGGGTAGGCCATCTGGCAGCATCCCTGGTTTCTAACTGCTAGATGTCAGTAGTATTCCCTCCCCAGTCAGGACAAACAAAAATGTCTCCACTGCCAAATGTCTCTGGGGCAACAAAATTACTCCCAACTGAGAATCACCGCAGTTCTTATTTCTCAGGCAGAAAAGCTTTTCTTGGATTTTCCGCCCTTTTTGGAAGTTTGATAAAATTGTAGCTCCTAAGATCATATTCTTTATCTACTTTTTAACTCAAGAAAGTGTATTCCATGGTCTCATGTTATGTTTAGTAAATATTTAGTTATTAGGAAGATTTTGTATTGCTTGGGATGCCACAAGGTGGAAGATGGTACTGATGGACATAGAGAGCAAACGACATATTTTTCTTAAAATCTGTTAAATAATATTATCATGCCAACAAAGTTGTGAAGTGACCTATGATACGTGCCTTATAACCCCAGGAATGGCCAGGATCACATAATGTAAATGTTTTAAGCCTTACAACCGAGAGCCAACTGGTGTCTGTGTAATCATCTAACTAGAAAGCCAAGGGTATCTTTAAAAAAACATGCAGAAACAGTGACTGACCATCCTCCCCTGGCTAAGACGTTGCTGCCTTAAGTAAGCAAAGCAAACAAATAAATGTAATGGGTAATTAAAGCCCAATGAATCTCAGATATGAGAGAATAGGATTAATGGCAAGAGATTATTTAAAACACAGCAACCATACTGCCCAAAACATTCAACTTACAGGAAAGTATTTCTGAACAACACCAAAATCGATAAAACCGATTATAATCCATACCACCAACGTCAGCGTTGAAATGATGATGATAAATGGGACAAAATATCCACTAAACCGGTCAGCCAGTTGCTGAATGGGTGCCTATGAAAACAAAACACCAAGACCATGGGAAATTACAATCTGCAAAGAAATAAAACACTACAAGCATGGCAAGAACTGGGGTTCTGAGCCCCCTCATTAACTACACTTACTAAACAATCTCTACCCAGCAAAATCTGCCTGATTCTATGAAACTCTTGGAGTAATCCCCAAAGTGAGGAAGCTGATGTCATATTATTTTTTAAAAATTTCTTCCATTACCTTTGACATCTGAGCCTCTTCTACTAATTTCACAATCTGAGCCAAAGTGGTGTCATTGCCCACGTGGGTGGCATTAATGAGCACAGAGCCATGTGCATTTATAGACCCAGCAATCACTGTGCTTCCGGGTTTCTTAGTGACCGGCATGGCTTCTCCTAGGGTGGAGGAAAGAGACCGACCATCATGCATTCAGTGCCATTCAGCAGTCAAGTGACCTGGAAACTGCTGTGATACCTGCCCAAAGGGAACATGAAACGAGCCACCTGACCTGTGATGAGGGACTCGTCGGCCATGGTATTGCCTTCCAGAACTTTCCCATCCACTGGGAACTTTCCCCCAGGCACGACCTTGATGATGTCGCCCCGCTGCACCAGCTCCATGGGGACTTGCTCCTCTCTGAAACAAATGCCACTCAGGTCACGCACACCACAGTTAACTGGAGCTCAGCCCTGCTGGTCTGCGACCCAGGTCAGGTTCTAGACAAAGCATTGGACTGGTTACACTCTTTGCTCTTACATGGAGCATCAGAGTTCATTTTATGTTCATTTACAGATGGAGTCAATATTTATTGTGCAGCTACTACGTGACAGGTGCTGTACTAGACACTGGAAATATAGCTGTGAACAGGACAGCAAAGTCCCTACCCTCATGGAGACCAACTCTGTGGAAGAAACAGACAACGGACAAGACAGTCCCAGGTATTAAATAAGGGTTATGATGCAAATAACGTGACTCAAGGGCTTTTTTTTGGGGCGGGGAGGATTCACTTGGAAGACATGCTGTGATGCGGATGACAAGAGGGGCCAACATACAGGGGAGAGAAAGTTCAAGGGGGAAATCTCAGCTAATGCAAAGGCCCTAAGGCAGGAGGGAAGGGTGCCTGTGAAAAACAGGAAGTAAGGGAAGCAGGCAGAGTCCAGATCCCATTCTTGCAGAGCAGAGTATGGGCTTCGAACATTAAAAGTTTTACTGCAAAGTGACATAATCTGATTCATATGTTCAAGTCATTTCTCCGGCTGCCGCATGGGCACAGGGTGGCAGGGATTATAATAGAAGCTGGCAGTGGCGTGGGCCAGAGATGGAGTGAACACCCAGGATATTTCCAGGGCGTGCATCAGCACCACGTGCAGAAATGCTACATGCGTAAAGAAAAGAATCAAAGAGGAACTCGAAATTCTCAGTTACTGAGATGGAGACAAGTGTGCAGAAGCCACTGAGGGAGAGAGAGAGAAGAGATGAAATAAAGACCTTCATTTTGACATGTTGAGTCTGGGATGCCTATTTGAGTTTCATGTAGAAGGTCAAGCCGGGAGCAGAAAATATGACTCAAGCTGAGAGAAGATGGCAGAGCTAGAGGTACAAACTTCCTCATACTCTGCACTTCCAATTTGCCTACTTCCATGAAGGTAAGTCACACTTCCATAAAAAAGAAAACCAACAAGAAGTTTCAAATGGAGAGACCCCAGGGGCAGGGGAAATGCTGGCGAGAGGCATTAAAATCAGCAGTGGTTGGATCGGGGCAATGGAAATGAATTGATGTGTGAGGGAAACGCCATTTAAGCAACTGATGGAGGCAGCAGCCCAGCAGGATGGGCAGAGGAGAGCACGTGAAGCAAGGAGACAGACTGCAGCTCAAGAAGCTTCCGTAGTAAGTTTTGCAGAAGAGGGAGTGGAGGCAGACAGGCATGAGTGAGTCGCAGGTGTGTGTGGACTGGATGCCGGCCCCCAGACAGACAGATACACATGGCGGGGGAGAGGAGGGAAGGGCAGGGACAGGGACAGAGTGAAGGGAGGCCACTGGAGCACTGCCGCAGGGGCCACACCCATGCCACTGTGTACAGCATGGGTTTGAACCACTCGGGTCCGCATACACGCAGTTTTTAATAAATACAATAGAGTCCTGTAAATAGATTTACTCTTCCTTCCGATTTTCTTGACATTTTCTTTTCTCTAGCTTACTTGATTATGGAAACAGAGTGTGTAACAACATGCAAAGTAATTGTTACTGACTGTTTGTGTTATCGGTAAGCCTTCTAGTCAACAGTGGCTGATTAGTTTTGGGGGAAATTAGAAGTTATACTCGGATTTTCGACTCTGCACTGGGTCAGCACCCCGAACCCCCACCGCTGTTCAAGCGTCGACTGTTGAGAACCCTGCCTCATGACCAAATGCTGACAAAGTCAGCTAAGCGGGCCCTGGGGTTATTTTACACACTTCTTTCATTCTATAAGGGCTACACTGCAAGTATCAGAGAGAAGGGTGTATAATGACCAGCCTTATCACTGTGAGAAGGTAAAAGAGACATTTACTGAGTGCACATACGGTGCTCGATTATTTACTTGTTTTCCTCATGGAATCTTCCCCAAAAGTATATGTCGTAGGTGATATTCATTCCCATTTGAGCAAAAACCTGAAGATTTCTTTTTTTTTAATTTTTTAAAAAATTTTTTATTTATTTTTTGAGAGAGAGAGAGAGAGAGAGAGAGAGAGAAAGAGACAGTGCGAGCAGGGGAGGGACAGAGAGAGAGGGAGAGACAGAATCCAAAGACAGGCTCCAGGCTCTGAGCTAGCTATGAGCACAGAGCCTGACGCGGGGCTCTAACCCACAAACTGTGAGATCATGACCTGAGCCAAAGCTGGACGCTCAACCGACTGAGCCACCCAGGTGCCCCAAAACCTGAAGATTTCTTAGAAAGGCACAAAGTTGAACCTACATGCCCACTTCTTTAAACGCTGCTATGTGTACATGTAAAACCTCAGAGCCAAAATGTGCAGAGATGCTGAACATTGATATCAATATTTTCTTCTTTAAAACTAGTGCAGGAGCACCGCCTGCAAAATGAGGATTCAAGAGTCTGTCTGTCTGTCCCCGCAGGTCTGGCTCCCTGCAAGGTTGTCAGCGCACACTGCTCCCACGGGAGCATACAAACGCAGTAAGCGCTTAGTGCCCCGAGACTAAGTGCCACATATGCCACTGTGTGCACCAGGTGCCGGGGACACAGCAGCCAGCTAAAGCAGACACGGCCCTGACCCTGAGAATTCAAGAGTCCTCGCTCAGGCACTGGTGAGTCACAGGGCAGTGGTGCCATCCAGGCCAAGTCCTGGGACAAAGCCACAGCATCCTCCTTTCTACAATGGCGATTTTGTTCCAGGATTAACTGAGATGATGCCTGTTAAGTACTTAGTATGGTGCAGTGAGTGCCCAGTGAATGCTGGTGACTTTTATTATATCACCCAATGGACGTTTTCACTACAGACGGGCCCCTGTGTAGCAGGCACTGTGCTGGGCTTGGGTATGAAAAGGACAAAGTGAGCCTTCCTCTCAGGAGGTTTACAGCCCAGAAGCTACAGGCAGACCCGAGTATGTAAGTTCAATAATGGCCACAATACAATAAATGGAGCAGGAAAGGGATAGCCTTTAACAGGAAGGGAGCAGCACCCTGAAGTCTCGAGTGCTGGGAGTAGCTATGCAGAGATCTTTTTGGGGCTGGGCAGGCAGGGTGGCAAACAAGACGAGGAGGCTTCTCCCCAGTCAGAATGTTCTCTGCCGCTTCTTCAAAGTCATCCAGTGATGGGCACGCCCAGGCCCTGCCTTTCCAGGCCCATCCACACGACCTGGAGCAGTTTCTTGCCACACAAGGTCTCCACTCTGAGGCCTGGGTCAGGAGAAGGAACGCCTGCCCACTTGGGATGGGGCATCAGGAGCTAATGCCAGAACCTTCTTCCCCAGTGTAACCTAACTACCAAGCTTCAGAAGCTTCACTTAATCTGTGAATTGCCCCTTTGATCTGAATCGACCATATCTTCCTAAGCCTAAACAGCTTGATTTAACTTTCTGGGGGTCAAGGTGGCTCCTTCCTGGGAGTCCCCAGCATTTCTTGTTCAGAAGCTTGTGTCCCCCCAAACACCACCTTGCAGGAATACTTTAATGGAAAGAGATGGGGTTTTCCCTAGCATTTCTTCTGCTTCAAGAGATTCTGCCAGCAGTCTGTCTACCTCACCTGTCTCTTCTCTCCTCTCTCCCCTCCTCTTTTCGCAAAGTAAAACGACAAAGAAAAATTCAGAAGAGAACAGCCATAAGCCTAGATAAGATCTGTAACTGTTTTCCCCACTCTACCAGGAGACTTCAATACGGGAGCCTGGGGACCAGGCCGTGTAGACCTCTTAACGTCAAGCACAAACGGTGTGATTTCTTTAACACTCCACAATCATTTCATTCACCCAACGAGTATCTGAGCGCCTGCCACGTGGGTGTCCCAGGGTGAGTGGGGACACCAAATGCCAAGTGGGCCTGGGCACAGGAAAGGCTTCTGGGGGACGTGAGCCCCAAGGTGAGACCTGAAGGACGAGCAACCAGGCAAAGGGGAGAAGAAAGGTGTTGGGGGAGACCCAAGAGCCCCTTTCTGGGAGCCACCTGGTAGAGGGACGGCGGCACGCTGGGCAGACGCCAAGTCTCACGTGTGCACGCACAGACTTCACCCTAGGACGGCAGGGAAACACTATAGAGGAAAACAATCAGATCCAGGCGTCCAAGACGCCACTGGTTTGGATGTGGGAAAAGGTTTAGAAAGAGCCAAGGCTGGAAGCAGGGGGCCAGTGAAGAGCATGCTGCAGGGGACACAGCGGTGGCCTGAGCAGGTGTGGTGGCAACAGGAGGGGCAGTGGCTGGGGTTCCCAGAGGTACCCACATGCCAGGTCGATCACAGACGCTCCCGTCCCCCAAGACATGGGATAGACAGAAAGGACAGGCGTCTCTGACAGGGGAACAGAGGGAGGGAAAGGCCAGAGCCTCACGGAAAGGAGAGAGCCAAGGCAGAAAACTCCCAGGTCCTTCTGAAGGCGCCAGAGCCCTGTGCGTGCTGGCAGAGGCCCAAACGTGGCAAGACCCCGCTGAAGGTGGAGGCTGACTTGGGGGCCACAGCACTGGTAGGCCTCATGCTACACAGAAACGCAATGCCGGGGCACTTGGGTGGCTCAGTTGGTTAAGCATCTGACTTCGGCTCAGGTCATGATCTCATGGTTCGTGGGTTCGAGCCCTGCGTCGGGCTCTGTGCTGACAGCTCAGAGCCTGGAACCTGCTTCGGATTCTGTGTCTCCCTCTCTCTCTGCCCCTCCCCCACTGGCACTGTCTCTCTCTCTCTCTCTCTATATATATATATATATAAAATAAATAAACATTAAAAAAAATTAAAAAAACAAATCAAGGGAGCCATCCCTGTAACTGGCCAGCGCTGTCAGGAGCACTTCAGATGAAAGGTGGCCAGTAAAAGCAGCTGGGCCATGGCTCTGTCCCCAGTCTGAACATTCCTGCATCTCAGAAGCTCTCATGTCATTAATGGGTAAGGACAAAAAGCCACACTGTGCAACGCTGCAGAGCCCACACGTGCCAGCTGCTGTCACACGGGGTCCTCCTGTCTGCACGACAGGTGAGCCCATGGCCGAGAGGGAGCCTGTCCCGGCTCTGCCACTCACTCATCCACCTGCCGGGGACTCTGGGCAAGTCACGCCACCCCACTGGGCTCAGGTTCTTCCTAAAGAAATGGGGACTGTGGGAGCACCTCCCCACAGGGGAGTTATCAGGTTAAATTAGGTAGTTGAACCTAGTGGTCGCTAGTGGGACTGGTATACTGGAAGTTCGTAAACCTCAACTATGGCCCCTGTAATTCTGACTTGTACTCAAAAGCCAGCATCCAGGTAAAAACCAGCGTTTCCAGGCAGTGGTCGGCTGGTGCCTCGTTCTCTGATTCATGTATTCAACACAGGCTCGCCAAGTGCCCCCCTTGGGAAGCAATGGGTGGGGGGGCCTGTCTCGGCCTCCGAGGGTCATCTCTGGGGCACACACCCATGAATCCACACTGGCAACAGCATGCAGAATGGGCAGTACCGTGGGGGTGGGGCACGGGGCTGCTTCGACAACACGAGTTTGGATTGTAGGTCATGCTGGATGGTAAGACGGACACGCTGAAGAGCAACAAGACACTGACAGAGGGAGGTTCCTGAGCCAAGGCCCAGAAGGAGACAGGGAAGGCTAGCTTTGTAGGCTGAGTGACAGGAAACTGATGTACTTCCCACTCGAGTCAGAGTGAGATCACAGGCCGAAGGGGAGAGTGGTGGGGCTGGAGAGAGATTTCAGGAATGTGACAGTCTGCAATCAGCACTGCCTAGAATATGAAAACGAGGCTGACCAGGGAAATACAGAAGCCTTAATTTGTGAAAATGCCCATATTATTAAATATGCCTTGGGGCACCTGGGTGGCTCAGTTGGTTAAGCGTCCGACTTTGGCTCAGGTCATGATCTCATGGTTCCTGAGTTAGAGCCCCATGTCGGGCTCTGTGCTGACGGCTCAGAGCCTGGAGTCTGCTTCAGATTCTGTGTCTCCTGCTCTCTGCCCCTCCCCCACTCATGCTCCTTCTCACTCTGGAATAAACAAACATAAAAAAAAATTTTTAAATAAGTAAATATGCCTTAAAAGCCAGTACGTGTAATGGTTAAGTATGGACTCTGGAACCAAGAGCCTGGGTGATAACTCAATTCCATTACTTAATACCTGTGTGACTTTGGGCCACTTACCTAGCCTTTTTGAACTTCACTTTCCTCATGTGCACAATAAAGGTTATAATAGTCCCCTCCTCCTATAGTTTTTTTTAAATTTAGATTTAATACAAAGAGGTTAAAAGTGTCTGACAGGCAGTAAGTGCTATGTAAGTTCCAGCAATAATGATGATAACCATTATTATTTTTAGTATCTGCTAACTGTATGAAGAAGAAAAATACTTCTCCCATTTGTATTCCTTGGCAAGTGGAATCCCATCTCTCAGCCTTGTAAATCCTCCAGATCTTGCACGGAAGGCCCAACGTGTGGTCCATGCTCTGCGAAGCTTTCCCTGACCACCCCTAGCTTTCCTCTTCTCAATTCCAGGAATGCTAATCAGCTACCCTTCTCGTCTGTCATTCAGCATACCACACCACCTTGAATTCTTGTGTATCTCCTAGTGTGTAAATGCCTTGTTAATTACCTGGCTCAAGAGGCTGGATCTGACCACACCAGTCTCTGCTGGCCCCCACAGCGTCTAGTGTCACGTCACAACACAATGGGTGGGTGAGGTGTCTTACACAGTCTGATATAAATCGGTCAAAAACTTTGCATGAAGACAACCCACCTGATGATCAAGTTGTCCTCACCAAGGGTCACGACAGTGGCTTCCGTGGCTTGGAGAGACATGAGCTTGGCAAGGGCTTCCGAGGTTTTGCTCTAGGAAACAGGCAGAATGGAAAACAAGAGCTATCGTGACCTGACCCGTGCAAACCCAGACCAATACTCCCTGGGCTGGTGTGAGAGAAAACCCCTGCAGCAAGAGGCCGACCCTTGTAACACGGCCACAGTGCACATCGAGAGGCTCCTCCTGGACGGATGTCACTGCGGTTGACACACAGCCACGGCATCGCCACACTGAAGGTTCAATGCCACCAAGTACCATGAGTTACAATTCGGCTGAAAGACAGGACCAGTCTGCCCATTAACTGCCTTTTTTTTTTTTTTTAAGGTTCAATCTGATTTCTTTTAGGGCCTGAGTCCTACTCTTTTATAGAATACATTAAAATCTGGGTATCATGCAGGGTGTTAAAAATGGCCTGACCCTAAGATACAAACATGGCTTTCTAGCCTAATGAGGCAAATACTCAGTTATGTAGAAGAGGCAGTCTAAGCGTGGGCCTGAAATCCGTTCTCTTCATTACACAGTGCACCTGAATAAAGGTTTCAACAATTAACCAGATTAGCTGGGATTTCAGAAGTAGCAATCAATTTGGAGATTAGCGATCAGAACACCTAATTATACGTAGGTTTCACATTTCTTTAAGTCTTTCGCCAGACTGTGTATAATTAGTAGTTCTAAACAAGGCGTTCACACGAAGTAAGATTTGTGTTACTGAAGACACAGTTCTTCACCCGAAGCTGCGGTTACCTTTGCCACGTGCTCCAGCCACCGGCCCAGGGCAATGAACACAAAGAGCATGGGGGGGGTGTCGAAGAAGGTCACAGGGCTTCTCTCCGCCTTCTCGGCCATGGCCACCACCAGGATGATGACTGAGTAGGTGTAGGCGATGCTCGTGGCCAGCACGATGAGCACGTCCATGTTGGCCACCCCGTGCCGCAGAGACCTGTAGGCCTGGACGTAGAAGTACCAGCCACCAAGGAGCTGAAAGACAGGAGACAGCAACCGTGCATGAGCAGGCACGTAGTCAGAGCAACCAGAGACCCCGAGGCCCCTCAGGGCTGCAAGCGCTCGGACGTTACTTTCTGCTCTGCAAGTGACTTATAGGCAAAGTATTTCCCGATTCATAAGACTACCGGCCACAGGAACAGACGGTCAAGGTCATGGGGGACCTTTCAAACCCAGAGCACGTGACCTGAATATCCATCCACAGAGAAGGGTGGCAATGGTGACATCAATCATGGTTCATTTATAATGTGGACAGTGCTATGCAGTTCCGAAAGAGAAAGTGCTAGGTCTGTAAACTGCTCGCATGAAAGATGCCCGTAAGACACGGTTGAAAAAGCCAGTTATAAATCAGTTCATCTAGTATGATCTTATTTCAGTTAAAAAATATAGAGTCCATGTGTCTATATTATGTGAACATGTACACACACATACATATATGTGCACATGAGTAGTTTTCTACACAGATGAAGATCCTGTAAATCCCCAACCGGCAAAAATACTAAGGTAACCCTGGGGAACAGGACTGGGCTGGAGGCAGGGTATGATTCTAGTGAAAGAACATCTTCCCCTTTGCTTCTTCTACTTCAGTATGGTTTGGATAGTCTACAATAAATATACATTAAATTTGTAATTTAAAAGAAATTACAGGAAAAAGCAAATTCAGCTGACAAATAATTGCCCTCAGATAGTCTTAAACTAGACATTCCCACGTTACATTAGGAGTTTTATTTTCTTTTCTAAAACCGATGGGAGGGCACACTTCCCACCAGAAACATGGCCAGCTCCTTAATATTGCCCCTAGAGTAGAAGCTCCAGGAGTCGCATCTCTTCTAAATTATAATTTCCTCGGGGGGGCGCCCAGGTGGCTCAGTTGATTGAGCATCCGACTTCGGCTCAGGTCATGATCTCGCAGTTTGTGGGTTGAGCCCTGCATCGGGCTCTGTGTTGACAGCTCAGAGCCTGGAGTCTGCTTCAGATTCTGTGTCTCTCTCTCTGTGCCCCTCCCCTGCACGTTCTCTCTCTGTCTCTCAAAAATAAATAAACGTAAAAAAATTTTTTTAAATAAATTGTATTTCCTTAGAACCCCAGCTCTGTCATTCGGGACAGGAGCCGCTGCTTCTGACAACAAAGGCAGTGTAAATGAAACAATAAACAAATAAGAGACAAGCTGCTTCGCCAATCTTTGCAGCAAGGTGCTCGCTATTCCAGGGACAGTCTGATCTCCTACAACCACACCGTGAAAGTGACAGTGAAACCAGGTCCTTTCAGTGCCCCTCGCCCATCCTGAAGGAAAACAGCAGCCCCTGCATGATAGCTGTGATAAAGTGCCACGTAAGCCAAGTCATGCTGGGCTGTGCCTGGCATGACAGGGCAGAGACTCTGCTGGTCACACAGAGGCAGGGAGGGCAGATACGCACCTGGACAAAGGTACACAGGATAAAGAAGATGAGATTTAGAATGGACAGTCCCGGAATGATGTTGTGGTCCAGGACCATAGTCTCATGGGGTTCGCTGCTGGGCACCAGCATGTAGATCATTAAACCCATAACGGGGATGCCAAACACCAGGCTGCACAGAAAAGATTTCTTCCACCTGCAAAGGAACGCAGCAACACCAGCCTATTAGGCTTCACCTGTCAGCTGGTCTCCTCCTGGGGATGCAGTTTCAGACTTGCCTTTGGCACACATCTGGGACAGAAGAGCAAGGGTATGAAATGAAGGGAAGGCTCTCTCCCTGACACCCACCACCTGAGAGAACATCTAAACGTTTACACTTTGCAGGGCTGTTCCAGGAATATAGACAGCCTCTGCCTGCCCATGGCTGACCTGTTGCCTCCAATCTCTAGGGGAGGCAACGGAGGCCTAGAACTGAGAATCTAGCCCCAAACAAGTTGAACATCCTCAGTCCATACGGCTGCCTACTGCTCTTTTTTCAAAATAAACTCAACAGATTCCCAAGTAAAAAAAACAGATAAAAGCAAAATTTTATTAGTATGAACGTACTTAGACGTTTGACCTTTAAACTATCACTTAAAATAGAGTCAGTGACTGGGGAGCCTGGGTGGCTCAGTCAGTTAAGCGTCCAACTTCAACTCAGGTCATGATCTTGTGGTCTGTGGGTTCGAGCCCTGTGTCGGGCTCTGTGCTGACAGCTCAGAGCCTGAAGCCTGCTTCAGAGTCTGTGTCTCCTCTCTCTCTGCTCCTCCACTGCTCATGCTCAGTCTCTGTCTCTCTCAAAATACTAAATATTTTTAAAAATCTAAAAAAAGAGTCAGAACCATAAAGCCATCTTGATGAGCACCACAGTGACGGCTCTGGTCTCCTGTCAGCGTTGGCATCCATGAAATTCCCACCGGCTGTTATGAAAGCTCTGACACGCGCCCACCCTGGCCCGCAGACCCCTGGCCTACAACACTGAAGCCTACGCTCTCAGGCGGCCGCCAGGGCCCTGAGAGTTACCCTGGCTGCTGGCCTTCCAGGTGCAACTCCATTCATTCCTGGCCTCCCCCAGGCACGCCAACCAGAGCAAATGACAGGAGTCCTGAGGACCCCTCGCTTCCATGCCCCTGAGGGCCCTCACCTCAACCCCCACCCCTACCCCCTGGCAAACTTCTACTCATTGTTTGAGGCTCAGATCATGCGTCCCCCACTGGTTGGCTTCCCAGACCCCCATAACCCACCTGCTTCACTGCCTGCTCGCTCTTTCCTAGCGCAGTTGTGACGGTATCCCACTCATCCCCCCAGCACCTGGCATAGCGCCCTGCACATGACAGTGCCCTTGTGTTTGTTGGATGAGTAAGTGCACATCTGCATCAACGAATAAACTCAGGCCTCCTTCCCAGGTCATTTTCTTTCCAGTGACCATGCTTCCTGCCCTCAGACCCCACTTCTAGAACCCACTCAAATAAAGTCTTAAAATACTGTTGTAAAAGGAAAAATCCACACCCTCTTCCTCCCATCCCAACTTAAGTGCTGTCCGTCTGTTAGCCACCAGCCGTAAGCGGCTATCTAAATCAAAATCAGTTAAGATCAAATGAAATTAAAAACTCAGTTCCTCAGTCACACGAACAGCTCAGTAGCTGGCAGCTCCCAGACTGGGCAGTGTGGGCAGGGAACATTTCTGACATGGCAAGAAGGTCTGTCGGACAGCGCTCTTCTATAGGGTTAACGTCACAAGGGCAGTAAGGCAGCTAGTCCACGTGAATGGCGCTGTAGGAAGCCAGGCGGGCAGGGAGGTAAGCACAGAATGAGGCAGTCAGGCCCAGCTGGGGAGGGGGATGGAGGGGAGGAGGAGCAGGGGAGGAGAGGGACACTTAGACAAGGGGTCCAGCATATCTTTTCTACCTACTGCTTTATTTCCACCTTGTGGTCCAAGTGATGCGCGTTGGGGTTTCTCTGGGCCGGGGAAGCATGAAAGCCAATTTCCTTGTTATTAAAAAAAGAGAAGTGAGAAACAGGGAGGAAGGCACTTGGTTAAAACATGCGTTGGTAGAAAGCATCTTACATCTTTTGAAATTAGAAAGTTAATCAAAAATCGCTCCAAAGACTGGATTGGTTTTTCCATTCCTGACTTCTGTTCCCAAATCACACTACAAATCCTGTCAGAGGTCCAGCATCGCCTATGCCCACAGACTGAATCATCTCCAAGGAGCTGGCCTCAGAGGCGACTCCTGCTCCTTCTGTGGGCAAAGGCAGCAGGTTCTGGGGGACACTTCGGCATGCCCCAAGGCGGATCATTGCTGGATCAGACACCCAGTACTGCTGCGTGAGGAACCCCAGACATCGAGTGGTCAGGTGCTGTCATTCCCTGCGTGGGGAAACTGAAGATCAGAGGTTAGAGACCCTGCCCAGAGCCATCATGCTGCTGGAAGAGCGAGGACCAGTGTTCGGGTCTCAGGTCTCTGGACTCCCAGCCAGGCCTCCTCCCACTGAGCAGACCCTGCCCTCCCCACACACCTGCTCGCTGCGGCTACACTGAAGCCAGC
Organism: Cryptoprocta ferox; assembly: GCA_028646485.1. Lineage (NCBI taxonomy): Eukaryota > Metazoa > Chordata > Mammalia > Carnivora > Eupleridae > Cryptoprocta > Cryptoprocta ferox. Next base: position 58,451,056 of record CM053574.1, read on the forward strand.
TGGGGGCTGTCCTGCAATCGGCCGGTTCTTTCCAGGGAGTAACTCCAGCGTTTCTTGCGCTGCCTCGCTCCCTGACCCTCTCTTCCTTATTTGATCTGACCCCTTTATGAAATTACACAGGAAAAGCTGCCAGGAAATGTCCCATCAGTCAGCACAATATAAAGAGGGGCCTGGCACTCTCATGTTGGGATTTCACCCAAAAGTTAAAAATTCTGGTTGGAAAAGTTCTGGTTGTCTAGGACCGTCTAAAGACAAATCCTCTTACAACGAATACCAGCCTACTTACAGTAGGAAAACATGCACCAGAGATGCAAGAACGGAGGCCAGACATTGGCAATATTCCTCCAATATGGACCCAGGCGGCACTCAGGATGGGCATGATGAGTAAGAAGGGTAACTGAGATGTGCTCAAAGCACCGCCTGGGACTCTCCACCTGTCAGCGCATCGGTCTGACTTGTTAGCCTCATCAGTGCCACATCACTGCTGTTCTGCAGGACCTGTGGTGTGGCAAAACTCAAAAGGCCGCTGAGCTTGGAACTACAAGGTCTCGGTCTGAGGGCCAGTCCTGCAACCTTTAGCTGGGTACCAGTGAGCAAAGTCACTTAACCTCTCTGGGGACATTTCCCCATCTGATAAAGAAGCTGTGTTGTCTGCCTCTAAGACAGAATTATTAGCAGCAGCAGCATAAATAACACACTATCAAGAGCTCTGCTAAGCCCCAGAACAGACAACATCTCCTTTAAATACACGCACAGTGAAGAGAAAATAAAAGACCACATCAAGCTGGCCACAAGATGCTTCCTTGCGTTAGTACTTCCTGCTGACCTTCATTTATCCTGGCCATCTGTTATTACGAGTTAATCTCATTCAGTTTTGACTGTTTTAACCCATTCAGATCAGCACTAATGCTCACCCACTCACGATGTGGTATAATACAGGCCTTAAAAAGGAAATGGAGTGTCTGTGGACAAAGCGAGGGAGGGAACCGAGGTAGGGAGTGCATGAAAACTAAGTAATTTTTCAAAAGAGAAATGACCAAGCTCTCCCATTATCAGGCAGGCCTGGCATAGTGGTAAAACACAGAACAATTCCTGTCGTTTCCAGGACAGGAAACGATCCTTCCATCTATAGATGTTTGGTCCAGACATAAATAATATTTTACAATTACAATTAGGTAACTAAACCCCATGGGCCAGGTATCATGCTGATACTGATGTTTCTCCAGGAATATCTGCAATTAAAACAATAATATCCTTTTTCTTACTCATTCACTGATTTTCACCCTCAGACGGTCTGATATTTGCTTAATTTCACAGTTTACTTTAAAAATTCACCTTTATTTCCATGAGAAAACTTGAAGGATCAGTTAGGTGACTTTTTTTCTTTTTAATTTTTTGGTTAGCTGTTATTTTCTCATTTTCCTACAGCGATTGTAAATCACTCTTTTTAAATTTTTTTTTTAATTGAAGTACAGTTGACACATGACACTACGTTAGTTTATATAATATTTTTTAATGAACGACTTACCTCGATAATTTTGACAATATCCCGCGGACCGATCATTTCAGGATCGAACCTCACATGGGCTTTGCTGGTGGCAAGGGCCACAGAGGCGTAGGTGATGCCGTTCGTCCTCGTAAGTTTGGACTCTATGTTGTGAACACAGGATGCGCAGGTCATGCCCGTGATCTGCCACACAGGAGGACAAAAATACTCTTCAGACCGGGAGGATCCCGTTGAAGGCACACGGGCAGCTGGGCTAACAGGCAGCCATTGGCCCTTCCTCCTTCCACGGCACCCTTTCCAAGGCCCTGGACTCCCACCTCCAGACCTGTGTGCAGGACTCTCACCCAGAACGCCCCCCAGGGGCTGCAGGCATATGAACAGTGATTCTTCCCCAGCTTGGGGACAAGAGACGTAGCCAGTCACTGAGCAAATGGCAACAGACCAACACTTCACTTCCAGCTCTGACAGCAATGAGCTGTCCTGAGCCACCCTCCCCTTCTCTGTGAGGCCACTACTGCCACACCACAGTGCATGTCTTCACGTCATGAAGCGAGACATGCCATCCCTGTATCCCTGCCATTACCTCTATCAGGTAAGCCAGACAAGTCACTCTTCTGAGTATCAGTGATCAACATTTCCCAGAATACTAATTAAATACAGACATAAAATGTCCACATACAGTGTCTGAACATGTGATAACAATATAACTGATACTGCTGAGTTTAAAATAAAAAACATTGTTCAAAAAATGTTTTCGCTGGGGCGCCTGGGTGGTTTGGTCAGTTAGGTGTTTGACTTTGGCTCAGGTTATGATCTCCCGGTTCGGGGGTTCTAGCCCCGTGTCAGGCTGTGTGTTGATAGCTCAGAGCCTGGAGCCTGCTTCAGATTCTGCGTCTCCCTCTCTCTTTGCCCCTCCCCTGCTCATGTTCTGTCTCTGTCTCAAAAATAAACATTAAAAAAATTTTTTTAATGTTTTCACCTTTCCCAATAATATTTGTGATCTAGATTTTCCACAGTAGTCTGAGCGAGGCAGAGGCATCCCCCTGGGGCGGAGGGTCTGCAGCAAGGGTCCTGCTCCTGCCGTGGGTGTGACAGGGAGCTGTAACCCGGAGAGCAGGTCGTGTCACCTGACCTCACACTGGGAGGCCTGTCCAGAGCAAAGGGTTTGCTCTACACAGAATGTCACTTATCAAGAGCTCAAAGTGCCACTTGTGTCCTTAGTACTCTTTCTTTAAACATTTACTTCCCACTCACAGCAGTGACTGAACACAGTAAGGAAGCAAGACCCTTTCACCTCCGTAAAACAGCATTACTCCCAATCTCCCCTTATTAACAGAGCTTTATACAGAAGTGCTTGTGAACACAGCATACTGGAAATACTAGATAATATGTATCTAATATTTCAATGATTTGCTGTCACGTGCAGGTGACAGTGGACAAGCAGGAAAACTGAGGCCCCGCACCACCCCCTCACCGCCCACCCGGGGAACAGCAAACATCCTTGGCGTTCATCTTGGGCTGTGTGCTTCAGGACACCGGTCGCCAATGACCCTCTAGACACCCCTGTACCTACGATCCAGCCCTCCCCCACTGTGGTGGTATGGGTGGCACTGGCTACCACTCCGACTCACCTCCTCTGGCCTCGCCACACCTCTGCATTCTAGCTTCCCTTTGGGCCTTATGGAATGTGGTCATAGTCAACTTTCTCAAAACCAAGCTCTGGGCGGCTGCCATTTTTAATTCCTCTTCCTCCTACACGCCCGCCATGCACCTCCTCCTCCTCCTCACACCTTGAATGCGCCCAGGGGGGTGCACCCCTGTGATTCTGTGACATAACTGACATTCCTTCACAAAATGAACGGGTCATTGTTGTTGGCTTCAAAGGAAAACGAAACTCCAACAACACACAGGATATGTGCAGAATGGGAGAAGTTTCCTGGCCCCCATCAGAGGCCTGCAGCCCTCCTGCCCCAGCTCCTGCCCAGCTGCTGCACTTACGATCAGCTCGAGGTCACCGTCTGAGCCTGTGTAGTCTTCCATTACCGAAGCCTCAAAACCCAGGTCCTGGATGAGCTGAGCTATCTCCAGCGGCTGGATCACTTCCGGATTGTACTTCACCTCTGCCTTTCCGGCCATCAAGGCGACCAGCACCGAGAGAACACCTAGAACCGTCGGGCCACAGTTACAACACTCCAGGCAGGGCCTCTGGGATGACACATTCAACACAACCTAACAAAGAAACATGTCTGCTCACAGGAGCCTCTAGAACGCAAGTTCTCAAAATTGACTGCACATTAGGCTCACTTGGGCTTTTAACAAGCACTGGCCCCAAACTCAGACCAGCTAAATCAGGACCCCTCAGGGTGGGTGCCAGGCATCTTTTTGTAAAGCTCCCCAGGTGACTTTAACGTACCCGCCAAGTGTGAGAACCACTGTTCTAGAACAATGCTCCTCACACTTTGATGGGCAGACAAATCACCTGAGGACCTTATTAAAGGTCCTACAGATTCCGGTTCAGTCAGTCTGGAGTGTTCTGAGGCTTTGTAGGTCCAGCTGGCTCCCAGGCAATGCGTGTGCTGCTGGCCCGGGGGGGCGGGGGGGCGGCGGCTTTCAGTCAGGCTGGAGAAGACACTGATGATGTCCACACCTCACAGCAAGGGATACAGTCTGTAGCTCATAACTAGTGTCACATAAATGGTGTACTTTTTCCCTCAGACACTTTTCATACACAGAAAAAAAAATTATTTCAAAAGTAGTTTTCCTTACTTTTTTTCAGGCTCTGATCCCATTCAGAAGTGGAAGAGAAATCCCGCAGAAAACAGACCACCCCGACTTAACAACTGTTTGGCTTAAAAATTTCCAGCTTCATGATGGTGCGAGAGTGATACACATTCAATAGAAACCAGACTTCAGATTTTGGATTTGGATCTTTTCTGGGGCTAGCGCTATGCTGTACGATACTCTCTGGTGATGCTGGGCAGTGGCTGAGCACCTCGGCTCCCAGCTAGCTATGCTGTCGTGACAGTGACCGACAGATACACTTACACATTCTGACACATCAGGGTGGCTCGGCCAAGCTATGAGGTTTGGTAGGTTAGGTGTATTAAATGCATTTTTTAAATGTTCATGTATTTTGGGGGTGGGGGAGAGAGAGGCAGAGAGAGAATCCCAAGCAGGCTCTGTACTATCAACACAGAGCCCAACACAGGGCTTTGAACCTGGGCCGAAACCAAGAGTCAGATGCTTGACCGACTGAGCTACCCAGGCTTAAATGCATTTTTGACTTACAATATTTTCAACATATGATGGGTTTACTGGGACATAATGCCACTGTATATCCAGTGAGATTATTTGTGAGTTTGAGGGGGAAAATAAGACTCATTCACATAAAAGAAAGAAATGTGCTTTAGAAAGGATGCCATGAGGAATAAAAATGAGGGATCTGAGTCAGGAAAAGAAACAGAGGAACCATGAGATATAGGATATTTTATGAACAGCCAGCCCACAGATGACAAAGAAACTCTTAGAAAGCCTAAATTTGCCAAGAGTCTTTCTAGAGCTCTAGCCACGATAAAACGTAGGGAACAAGAGGCTGGAAACACATCATCCTAATTTGGGGCTGACTGTAATGGCCAAGGAGTCTGAGGAACAGAGATACATGGAAACAGGGAAAGGGACTCTGGTGGCTAGGTCGTCGTAGTTAAGATATTTTCCAAACAAAAGCGGGACAGTATTTTTGTTGCACTTTCAGGTTTCAGAGACAGTATTGGAAATATAGTTCAGAAGATAAAACTTGGGCACTTAAACAACACTCTATGATTTACAGGGACAAAGGACAGAATATTCAAAACTGCAACTTGTCTGCAAACGGCAGGCTACGTATTTATGTGATAGCTGGAGGCTGATGGATGGGACTGGGGGTGGGGGTGGGGTGGGGTGGGGGGAGATAAAGGCCACCACTAGGACAAGCTAACTGAGAAAACTACCCATGGAATGTCCCTGACCTTTAAACTGGACTGCCCATCACTAACTTACTCGGAGACATTTTATCTTAAACAAACCAAACACTTCCTAAAGAGAGGACTGCCAATTGCCCAAGAACATTAGACAAACATCTCTACTGTCACCTAATGAACTTGCTGCCAGATTCTCAGGGTTGTTGACAAACTGAGTCAATGGGGGTCTTGAAATGGGAACACGGTGCCCATTCTGCACGCAGCCTCCCCATTTCAGTGTGGGCATAGGTGGCTTACCTGCCTCTTTCTGCAGGTTTCTCTCTATGGTGGACACACAGGACGCACAGGTCATGCCTGTGATCTGTAAAAAGCACTTCTGTGGTGCCACTGCTGCAGAGGCCTGCGGGGACTTTGATGAGCAGCCGGGGTTGTGGTTTTTAGAGAGTGCCCCAGCACCGTGAGCCATTCCCTGCACAGACACAGGCACGCCGGCTGTGCTGTGCACTGCAGAATTCCCCGTGCTGCGGCTTCCAACATGGTTGCTGTACCAGTTTTCTAGGATAAAATGGAAAAAAATCATTCAGATTAAAAGAACAAATAACCTTTTTTAGAACAGGAGGTTCCAGCCTGACAGTATTCAATCGAAAGTTCTTGAAACAGCCACATGAAGGTTGGTGTTTCCATCACTGTCCCCCCCTTCCCCACAACAGAGACAGAGGCACGCAGTCACGGACACATGAAAAGATGCCAATACTCAAGAATGGAATGCTCCAGTTGGATGAGTGCTCTAATTAGATGGTGACAACAATAAGAACTCTCCAGGCCCTCTGTGAAGCACATGTCCTTTAAAACAGCTATGGTACACAGGACTATCACCCCCATTTTATAAAGAACTGAGTTAGAAGAAATTTTTATTTTTTTAAATCTTTTTATTGAGAGAGAGAGACAGAGTGCAAGTGGGGGAGGAACAGAGAGAGGGAGACACAGAATCTGAAGCAGGCTCCAGGCTCTAAGCTGTCAGCACAGAGCCCCACATGGGGCTCAAACCCACGACCCATGAGATCATGACCTGAGCCGAAGTTGGACGCTTAATTGACTGAACCACCCAAGCATCCTGAGTTAGAAGAAATTTAAAAATGTGCCCCAAATCCCTCAGGTGGTAAGTAATGAAGCTAGTTCTAAACCAGGTCTCTTTACTTCCAGGATCTGTCCCTTTAACCACTGTCACATTCTGGTTGGCAGTCATTCGCTCCCTCCCTACAACAATCAAAACAACCCAAAACACCTTTATTGAGTTGTTTGCCTAAGTCCTGTACATTTTCTGGACACGAATCCTTGTCATGGGTCCACACCGCAAGTTCCTGCTTCCGGTCTGGGCTCCACACCTGAGCTCTCATCTAATGGTGTCTCTGATAAAAGAAGTCCCGAATGTTAATGAGGCCTGACTTATCCACAAACTGAACCAACTTTCATGGTCAGTATGTTTTGTGCTACGTTAACAGTGAAAATGTTCATGTTGTTTTCTTCTAGAAGCTGTTATTTTAATGAACTTCCACATCTGGCCTATGATACTGGCAAATTAACTTTGTGTAGGTAGGAGGTAAGAGTTAAGGTTAATTTCTTTCCATCTGGACATCCAGTTGATCCAGCTCCATAAACCGAAAAGACCATCCTCTGCCCCACTGGGTTCTGGGGATGAGGGTGCAGACATCGTTGGGGGCCACCTTTCTGCCCTCCACATGTGTATATACATATGTAACTAATCACCCAGATCAAGATGCAGAACGTGGTCATCACTCCAGAAAGTCACACAATTTTCATGACAGAAAGGACCTTTAAGAGTATACACAAGAGACAATTGCATCATTTAAAAAATGAACTCTCGCTATTTGAAAATCCACAGCAGCAGTAGATAGAAGTTGGCATTAACCTGTACTGACAATAGGCCATGACGACTTTTCAAAGTTTTTCTTCTAAATAAATCTCACATCCTGGGATGTTTTGCTCATTTTCTGCAAGGTGCTACAACCTACTTCCACTCATCCTACAAGCCTAGTTGATCAGTACTTTCAGCACCTTCAGTGAAAACCCTCCATTACTCTGACCTTACAGGACCCCTCTACCTTCCTCCTCAGTGCCGAGACCACACCTCATCCGTCAGCACAGGTGTAAATGACTCTGGCCTTTGGATCTAAAATTCCCAAAACTGTTTTGTAGCCTTAGCCTCTCAACATTGTATCTCCTTTATCCATCAATGCCTCTTGCACCCATCAACCCCTCCCTTCCCTGCCCAACCCTCCTGCACCCATCACCCCCTGTACCCATCACCCCCCCGCACCCATCATCCCCTGTACCCATCACCTCTCCTGCACCCATCATCCCCTGTACCCATCACCCCCCCTGCACCCATCACCCCCTGTACCCATCACCCCTCCTGCACCCATCATCCCCTGTACCCATCACCCCTCCGCACCATCATCCCCTGCACCCATCACCCCCTGTACCCATCACCCCTCTTGCACCCATCACCCCCTGTACCCATCACCCCTCCTGCACCCATCATGCCCTGTACCCATCACCCCCCTGTACCCATCATCCCCTGTACCTATCACCCCCCCTGCACCCATCACCCCCTGTACCCATGACCCCTCCTGCACCCATCATGCCCTGTACCCATCACCCCCCTGTACCCATCATCCCCTGTACCCATTACCCCCCCTGCATCCATCACCCCCTGTACCCATCACCCCTCCTGCACCCATCACCCCCTGTACCCATCACCCCCCCTGCACCCATCATCCCCTGTACCCATCACCCCCCTGCACCCATCACCTCCTGTACCCATCATCCCCTGTACCCATCACCCCCCCTGCACCCATCATCCCCTTTACCCATCACCCCCCCTGCACCAATCACCCCCTGTACCCATCACCCCCCCCTGCACCAATCACCCCCTG
>CM053574.1:58459975-58640405 GCA_028646485.1 Cryptoprocta ferox
ATCACCCCCTGTACCCATCAACCCCTCCTGTACCCATCATCCCCTGTACCCATCACCCCCTGTACCCATCACCCACCCGCACCCGTCACCCCCCGTACCCATCAACCCCTCCCATACCCATGAACCCTCCTGCACCTGTCCAACCTCTCCTTATTTTCCCAGTCCATCACCTGTTTTCTGGATTCACCTGCCTGTCTATTCAAATATCGTGGTCAACAATTTTAATATTTGTACTATTACAGAGGATTTCATACCCCCCTTACTAACTTATAATTTACACATTGCCATTCTTCAACATGGAGCTCTGATTAAACTAAACTTGGGGCTTTTGGAGATTACTAAATAAAACTGAAATAAACAAAACCCAAACAAGATAATGCCATTGGGTCATTTTTCTTTATCTGTCTATGCTAATACTATGGGTGGGCATGTAAATGGATTCAGCTTTCTGGAAGTCTACCTGAAAATATTATCAAAAACAGTACCTCTAACTGCCTTGCACTTAGTAGAGGCACAATAAATATTTGTAATGGAATGAAATAATGTTTATACTCTGTGACTGAGCAATTATGCTTTCAGGTGTTTACCATAAGGAAATAACTAAGTGTGTGCACAAAATTTAGCCTCAAAGATGCCCATCAGTATTATTTACAATCACATGTGCACGAAGTAGATGGGAACAGGCCAGTAGGAAACTGGCTAAGTTATGTTGCATCCATAGGGCCACTGAGCATGGTGCTGCAGACATATAATGGACCTGTAAGTATGCTCATGATAAACCGTGGGGTGAAAGAGATTACAAAACCACTGTGTATAATACAAATCTATATATTTCTAAATATAAATGACACACATTTTGGAAAAGCTCAGAAGAGTATATATGAAATGAAGTGCACCATGCAGCTTTTGGAGTAAGAATATTCTAGACAGAGGGACAGCAAGTACAAGACCCTGAGGTGAGAAGAAGCCTGATATGAGGATTGGAAAGGGGTTAGAAAGGTAGGGAGTCGGTGGAAGGGGCTTCTAGGTCACCCTAAGGACTTCCTCTTAAGATGGGAAGGCTTTGGAGTATTAAGAGAGTAACAGGATTACTGTGAATGCTGGGCAGGAAACAAACTGTACAGCTGAAAGGCAGGAAGCAGAGACTAGTTCAGAGCCTCTTCTAGGACCCAGGGCACAGTTGATGACGCCTCGTACCAGGGTGCTGGCCTGTCTGACCTTATCTCCCATTACTTATGTTCAAGTTCCACCCAAGGCAGACTGCTCCCGAGACAAGCTGGAGCTCATGTCTCCTCTGTCTTGCCTGGTGTGCGGTCCTGCCCCTCTGCCTGCTGAGATCCCATCCATTCTGAAGTCTCACCCGAGCCCAGCTCCAATGTCACCTCTATTATCCAGTCTTTGGGAGCCCCACAACCAGGTGTTGGATTTTCTCCTCAATCTTCTGAATCTCAATAGTGCTTTACCTACACTTCCCTTGTCGCACATATTCCAACCTGCCTCAGATGATGGGTCTCTGATCTCCTTCCTTGTTAGAGTGTGAGCTGCATGTGGGCAGGTCCTGGACGGCCTCTGAGCACTCACGGCAGCCAGCACAGTGTCTGGGGCCCAGAAGACCCTCAACACGTGCTGGGGTGCCCCAGAAGTGACATTATCCATTTACAAGCCTGAGGGGAACATGTCATACGTGACAGATGACTTTTCCTCACACTGTATTCATATCTCCAATCATCTGTCCATTCATTCATTCATTCATTCATTCAAGAAATATTTACCATGCAAACCACTGCACAAATGCAGAGCTGATTTCCAGATAAAAACCAGATCTTACTGTATTTTTAGCTGTCAAATAAGCTGACTGAAATTCAGTGCCTGCCATTTGCCTACATGCTCTTGATCATTCCCCTTCCTCTCCCTGCTCCAGGATCAAGGGGGCTGACGCCTGCCACACCACTTTTCCCAGGCTCCCTTGTCAACTGGTTTCTGGTTAAATTTGGTACATGGGAGGTAACAAGTAGGAAACAGGAGGACAGAAATGGGGGAAACCCGGTATGTTTCCTGTCTATCTACTGGGAGCCCCGCTCCTGGCCACAGTGCCTCCCTTAGTAGCTCCGGGGGGGTGCTGGCTCTCACCACGCAGCTCCCGCCCCTGGACTCTCAGCGCCCTCCCACCCTCCCACCAGGGGTGCCAGCTTCTGCTATCGGCCATCTCTTGGGTTTCCTTCCCATCCCCTGTTGGGTTATTCGGCTCTCTAACATGTCTGAGTAGTTCCCTGGATGAAATCCCATTAGTGGGCTATCCCACCACCCAGCTTGTTACAGCCCATTCCTTTCTCTTTCACGTCCTTTACAAACACCTACTATGTGCTGGGTGTCGCTGAGTTCAAGGAGAAACAAATCACATGGTTTGAAGACTGTGCTCAAGAAGCCCTTCTTCCTGGTCAGTCCAGAATGATCAAATACGCATAATGTCTTTTTAGCATCTAAGTGTCTATAGTTACCAGCACACTCATGGTTTATCCTAAATTAAGACTGTCAGGTGACATACAAGACACCCGGCTAAATTTGAACTTCAGAGAAACAACAAACAATTTCTTAGTATAAGTGTGCCCCAAATATCGCCTGGGACACACTTACACCAAAACATTATTCACTATTTATCCGAAATTCAAATTTAACTAGCAAATATTTTATTTGCTAAATCTGGTACACTAAATACCTCTTGGGCTAAACACATAATTCTCATAATTCTGTCCAATAAAAATCACTGCTCTCTTCTTTCTAGGCTTACTTAGTCAAATCCAATTCTTCTGGATTATGCAGCTCAATGCAAATTTCTTTCTACTGCCAACAACCTGACTCTACTGTTTAAAGACTTGAAACCTCATACAAATAGAGCAGATGGTGACTCTGTACTACGTTTCCTACCATTTAAGTACAGGATTTACTGTTCCATTGTGTTTTCCTTATTGATTTTTGTCTAAAAACAAACTCCTTCCTGAAACGTGGTACAAAAGACAAAGTGCAGAACAGGGCCGAGTCCTTCCACATGACTTACCCACTGCCTTCAAGGGTGTGAGTGCAGGCCAGCCCCACCGACAGGGGAACCTTCCAAGGAGACACACTTTATCTAGGTGGCCACTGCAAAGTCCATGTGGGAAACCCCAGTCCAGCTGGCCCTGAGCATGGCCAGGGGGGCTTTGCCCTCGAGCCCTTCCCGGTGCCAGGCTGGCCACCGACCCACAGCGCAGTCTGCAGTGCAGACAGATGGATTGTGCTCTCCCCGTCTAGCCTGCAACTCGCACCGCCTCACAGGGCCAGTACCTTGGGATCTAAACAGTTAAAACCTTGCTGACGCACTGCTGACTGTGACCTGTCCCGCTCTCCCTCATCTCCAGCCTCTGTCTGAACCCCCCACCCATCCATCACCTTCTCCCTCCCTCATCTCCAGCCTCTCTCTGAACCCCCCACCCATCCATCACCTTCTCCATCCCTGTCTGGCTCAGCTCCTGGAGGCCTGCGCCTCACACCACCATGCAGCTGGGCTTCCGGCTCACCGGACCCTCCTCTACCTCCTAGTTACACAGAGCCTGAGGTCCCCTGAGACGGCTTCCTTTCTTCCCAGGGTGCCGTCCCTGTCTGTGAGAATTTCCTCCTCTGGATGCCCCTTCCTTCCACACCAGTGCCATCGCAATCCTTCCTCTGCCCTTCCCAGGCCATGCTCACTTTCCCTGGTCTTTTGTCCCCTTCCCTGGCTCCTGCCACTCCAATCTGCATTTCCAGCCCCGCTCTCCCTGAATTCAAGCTGTCCTCCAGCAAGTGCACATCTAGGGCTTCCCACAGGCTCTCCCTTTCCTTCACGCCCTGCCCCATTACACCCCTCCTCTGGACCAAGCCTGCTGGACCCAACCTCCTGAGTGTCGTCCTGATCCATCTCTTGCCCTGCAGCCCCACGTTCTCTCTCACCCAGCCTCCTACACAGCCTCCGTGCCTCCATCCACACAGCACTGACACCGACTGGCATGCTCGAGTGCAAACTCGCCTGCGCTTCCTCTGATTATAATCCACTGCTGACAGGTGCCTGGGTGGCTCAGTTGGGTAAATGTCCACTTTTGATTTTGGCTCAGGTCATGAGGTCACGGTTTGTGAGATTGAGCCCTGAGTGTCAGCCCAGAACCTGCTTGGGATTCTCTCTCCCTTTCTCTCTTCCCCTCTCCTGCTCTCTCTCTCTCTCAAAAGAATAAACTTAAATTTAAAAAAAATCACTGCTGACACCCCTGGCCTTTACAGTAAAGTCCAAGTTCATCTGACATGCAGGCCCGTTCGGAGAGGCCCCCCTGCTGTCCCACCCGTCTCTCCACCTTCCTGAGTCCTCATGCTCTCGGGCTCCCGTCAGCAACCCCAGCACAGTGCACTGCCTCCCAGCCTCCAGCGTCCCCGTCCCATCCCCATCCTGTCCCCATCCCGTCCTCACACGGGGCTACAACATAAGCCCTTGGGACAGTCTCACTCGCTCACCAGCCCACCACTCCCAGGCCCCGGCACAAGGCAGAAACGGACCCCTCTCCCCACAGCCATCAAGAAGGGCAAGGGAAATCATCGCTGAATCCCCAACTCAAGTCCCACTGTCAACAGAATGGGCTCCAGGTCAGACTGAGGTTCTGGTTTTCTTGTTTTGTTTGGCAGAGAAATCTGAGAGACTGTGATGATGGTTCTTTTGGAGACAGAAGGTCCTGATGTTCCCCATGTTCCCACAGTGCTCTTTTTAAAAAAGAGCACAGAATCAGAGTTCTCTTTGGAAAAATCCAAAGAACTTAGCATTTTATTCCCAGCTACACGAGAGGCAAAATCTACACACCCAGAAATTCTACTTCTTCTCTCCTGACACACGTAACACGCAAGGAGAAGTTGCAGAACGCTGTCACCATCGTTGCAGGTGAACAGTGAGTGTGGCTGCAGTCATGATGTCCTAAGATGCCGTGAGAAAGAAGACCCCAGGGTGTGCTTCACGTGGGTCAACTACGTACCAGAAATGACTGAAGCCTCGAATCCCATTTCCTCAACAGCAGCTCGGAGTTCTTCTGGGTTGATTACCGAGGGATCATAGAGCACCACTCCAGTCCCTTCAGCCAGAGAGACTGATACTCGCTGCACCCCCTCCCTGCGGGAGAGCAGGCCTTCGATGGACTGGACGCAGGACGCACAGGTCATGCCGCTGATGGCAAGCACCACGGTGCTGCACGCGCCCTGCACTCGGGTTCCCGGGGCGGGGGCAGGGGCGGGGGCGAGACTCGGGGAAGGTCTGTCATCCGTCCCACTGCCCGCTGCTCCGTCAGGAAGAGACACTTTAAAGTTCCCAGGAGGAAGCGCCTCGATGGCCCTCTGCAGGGACCCTGGGGTGACGCGAGAAGGGTCAAACTGTATGTGGGCAATTCTGCTTTCCAAGGACACGTGAATACTCCGAACTCCTGGGAGTTGGCCTATATTTTCTTCAATATTCAGGACACAGGATTTACAGTGCATTCCATGTACTCTCAGCTGCAGGGTGACCACATGGCCCCCTTGGTGCCCCAAGGTCTCAGAGTTATTGAGATTCTGGTTATCAGAAGTCAAAGGTGTCTTTGGGTTGGTCCTCTGTAACCGCCCAATATCAATTGGTCCCAGGCTTACGGGCGCCACTCTGTTCTTGATGACAGCTTCAAATCCCATGTCGTTTACGTGGTCCCTGAGGTCCTGGGGCTGAATGAGATAAGGCTGGTAAGTAATGACCGCCTCCTGGGTGCCAAGGGACACTCGGACTCTCACCACCCCCTGCAGCTTCCCCAGCCTGCCCTCGATGGAGCTGACACAGGACTGGCAGGTCATGCCCTCCACCCGAAGCTTGACCACAGCCTCCAGGGCAGACGAGGATCTCGAGGGCCAGGAGGCAGCCTTTCCTTCTGTGACGCTGGCCTCGAAGCCCATGTCCTCAATGTGACGGCACACCTGCGGCAGGCTCAGGACTGATGGCTCGTAGTTCACAGTCGCGCTGCCTTGTTCCAGGGAAACCTTAATGCTCACGATGCCCTTCAAACTCGAAATCCTGCCCTCGATAGAATTTACACATGACTGGGAAGTCATGCCCAAGATGCTGATGGTGCCGGTGGTCGTCTGAGAAGGGCACATGCTGTCCAGACCACCCTCGTAGCCAACATTGTCGAAGGCGAAACTCTGCTTCTGCTTCATTGCTGGTTCCCAGACAAGGGTGGGCAAAGAACGTTTAGATAGGATCTAAAAGGAAAAGAAATAACATTTTTTTATCCTTAAAACTAAATATTTGTGGGGCGTCTGGGTGGGTGAGTCAGTTAAGCATCAGACTCTTAATTTTGGCTTAGGTCATGATCTCACGGTTCATGAGATCTAGCCCTGCATCGGGCTCTGTTCTGACAGTGCGAAGCCTGGTTGAGATTCTCTCTCTCCCTCTCTCTCTGCCCCTCCCCCACTCACTCGTGTGTGTGTGTGTGTGTGTGTGTGTGTGTGCGCGCGCGCGCGCGTGCACGCGCACGCGCTCTCTCTCACTCAAAAATACATATTTTTTAAAAAACTTAATATTTGCTAAAATATCCCAGCTCCTCTGGCACTGAGAAAATGGAAAACAATGCCACTGGTGTCAAAACACCCCGAGAGTATAAGAACATAAAATGCAGGGAAAGAAAGATATAAAAACATTATTTATCAAATGAAATGGTTCCAATGGGTTTCTTTTAGCTCAAACACTCTGTGACTGTGAACCTAGAAGTCAACTGCCCACCTCAGTGAAATGTTTTCCTTACGTTGAAGATGTGGTGGTTTCTATAGGGAAGGAGGAGAGTGTGATACAGCTCGAGTGTGCAGAATGAGCATGACCGGCCCGCAGCAGAGGCACACAGCACAGCAGCCCACAACACAAGGACACAGGCTCCCAGCAGAGCCCCCCGACCTCTGGCTGATACCTGAAATCTCCCTGCAGAACTTGGTCCTTTGAGCTCAAATGCTGGGGGTGCTGCTACAATGCACATACACAGAATAGGCAACACCTTAATTCTGTATCTCCTTCTAGGGGTGTCCCTGTCATTCTCTTAGCAGGGGTTACATTCAACAACCGTAGGGCACCTGTTCCCAATGCTGACCTCCGAGGCCCCGTGGGGTCAGACCACATGCCTGTGAAAAAAGGTCCGGCAGTACGCTCCTCGAGCCAGGGGAATGAGCACGAGTGGTGGGAGCTGGAAGGGCAGGAGGCAGGGGCTGGAGGGGCAGGAGGGGGAGGGCTGCGGGAGCTTCTCGGCTCTGCCTCCGCTGAGTGTCACTGCCCTCCTGGGTGTGCAGGACAGCTGTGGTCACTACCTAAAATTACAAGTTTTTCACCAAATTAAGTGGACCCATCTTCTTAATGTACCAGAGTATGAGCATAATTTCCTGACTTCTCACAATGATGTGGCTTCGGCTATTCTACTAACAAAACCAAATCTTCCTTTCACAGGGCCCCAGCCTCACCACTCTCTTAATTACACATAGTTTTTATACCAGTACTATTACATGCTGCAGGACTTCGGGGATATGCCTTTATATATGGTACATGATGATAAAGCATGTCACTCTCTGTGCCTCCACAATCCTACTTAGATCTTCAGATGAATCTCAATTACATGGATTGACATTCTCCATAACCCTGTGCATGAAATGCCTATCTTTGCAACTTTAGCTTTTTGAGAGCCTTAACAAAATGAAAGTTTAAATACCTTTTTTTTTAAAGTTTATTTATTTATGTTGAGACAGAGAGAAAGCACAAGTTGGGGAGAGGCAGAAAGAGAGGGAGAGAGAGAATGCCTAGCAGGCGCCACACTGTCAGTGCAGAGCCTGACACGGGGCTGGAACCCATGAACAGCGAGATCATGACCTGAGCCCAAATCTAGAGTCGGATGCTTAACCAACTGAGCCACCCAGGCGCCCTGAAAGCTTAAATAACTTTTAAAGCAGACTATAAATGTGCATTTGTACATCCACGAAGGAAATCCTAAGCTAGTCTGGGATGGTTATAAAGAACTGTTTTAAAAAACGTTCACTGTAGTATTTCCTAAAATAATAGAGGAGAAAAAAAGGAAATAATGGGATAGCAACTCAAAAAAGAGTTTATTGCATTCAATAAACATACTGAAATTACCTGTGGTACCAATCCAGAAAGGCAGCATATAATAAGGATGACATACAACAGTATTAAATGGATAACTGGGAAAAATAGAATTTGGGACCTATATACCAAGATATATTTCTGAGACCTCAGAGATAAAGATGTAAAAAGCAAAATAGTAATAATACAAGAAAACACAGGAACATACCATTTACAGTCTCAGGCAGGGGAAAATCTAAATAGGAGAAAAGAAATAGAAAAACAAGAAAATCCAAAAGCTATAGAAGACTGATAAATCTGAGCACAATAAGGGAAGATATGGCTCTACCCAAGGGAAAGGATAAATGAGAAACAGGGCGGCGGGAGGGGGAGGAAGAGTTGCTTCAAATTAAGCAAAAACTAATTACTAATTTTGTTAAAATGTAAAGAGCTCCTTCTGAGAAGAAAAAGGCCAACCATCCAACAGAAAAAAAGGTAGTCCATCAAACAGGAAATGAAAATGCCTTTTCGATATACGCAGAAACGATAGTAAGGAAGGAATACAACACTCCAATAGCACCGTGCCCTTCTCACCACTCAGGCTGGCACCATCCACTCGGTCCCTGGGGCTGGTGGGGACATAACCTCTCATGAGAGTGACTTGGCAATATGTATGACAATGACAAGTCCAAATATTCTTTGACCCAGCAATTCTATCTCTACGAATTTACTCAATAAATTTATCTGTTCATGTATAAAAAGCCAGCCTGCAACAAAGATATTAAATGCTGCAAAGAACTGGAAACATAAATGCCCATCAATAAAAGGCAAATTAAATATTGTTGCACAGTTATACAAAGGAATACTATCCAGCTCTTAAAAAAAGGAATGAGGCCACTCTGTATATACTGAAATAGATTGATATGAAATATATCATTCAGTGAACAAAAGCAAGACACAGAATTTCCAGTGAACACAGTGTTTCAGTTCTGTTGCTGCGTGGCAAGCCAAATCTAGTGACTCGGAAGGACAGCTCACAGTTTTTCAGTTTGGACAGGGCTCGGCGAGGAAAGCTTGTCTGCTCCTCACAGCATCGTCTGGGGTGGCCTCCGTGAATCTGGAGGTTCCACTTCCAAGAAGATGGTTTGTCCATCACATGGCTGGCAGGTTGATGTTGGCTACTGTCTGGAAGCTGTTAGCAGGGACCTCAGTTCTCTTCCACGGAGCTAGGTGGGGTACCTCACAATTGGTGGCTTCTGGGTTCCGAGAGGGAGTGTCACAATTATGAGCATTACCAGAGAACAAGTCCCAGTATGCAAGCGCTTACGAAGCTTCTGCTCACATCACACTTGCTAACTCACCATTGGCCAAAGCCAGGCACATGGCCGAGCTCGGTCAGTACAGGAGGGAATTACATAAGGGCTTAAATACAAGGAGCCGTAGTTCATTGGTAGCCACCAAATTAGTTCTATCATAGCATGCTAGTGCCATCTGTGAGAAAAAGATTATTATACACATAGCTGCTTGTACACACATGGATGGGCTCTGGGAGAATGCATAAGCAACTGGTACAGAGTTTGAGAAGGATCAGGGGCTGAGGCAAGGAGTGGGAAGGAAGAGTTACTTTTCAACATATAACCTACTGTATAATGCATACACATCACCAAATTCTAAACAATAATTAGTTTAAAAATTAAAATTAAAAAACAACAACACAGGAGTAAAAGGAGATCCAGAACAGTGACTTAATTGTAACTGGTATTAAATAATTGTTTAAGTGACAGAGCTAAAAGAAAAACTAAGATATTCAAGGACACTTGCTTTAATACAGTATCTTAATAAGTAGAATTGTCTCCTTAAAACAAGACATAGCCCTCAATCACCTCGTCTGTTGGAAAAACAAATCCTGAATGATTTACTACCCAACTTATTTTTCTTGGTCCTAGGTAGGTCTAGCTCTAACTCACCCAACCCCAGGCCACAATGCTAGCTCTTAATCCCTGGATTATGGATTCTATGCTCCTGCCAAAAGGGTTTGCAGAAGCGTTAGAAGCTATTTGTTTGTAGCAAACAATACTCAGAGGCCCCCCTTCTAGACAGGCAGGTTTCTAAAGACAAGTAGTTATGAAAGACAAAGCTTTGCTTTGCACGTAGCCATAACTTTATGAAACACCAAAGTCTTTGTTGGTTTAGAAGCAACCTCATAACTGCTGCTGGGTGTTTGGATAGTTTTTAAATGCACACAAATGGTGCATATGTGTGGTTTTAATTCCATTTTTCAGTGAAGAGGATCTTTCAAATAAAAATAATGAATTCAAATAAACAAACATGTTGAGGTTTCAGGGCTCATCAAGCAATCATGGACATTGGAGAGGGGGATTCAGGGAACAAATTGTGTCCAGGGAAAACTTTATGGAAGCCCTAATGTTGCCTAATACTCACTGAATTATAACTTCTTGAGGACAGACATCTGGGACTTATTTCTTTGGCAAGCCCAACAACACACTGGGGAGGAACTTTGGTAGCTTTTGAAATTTTAACAAACTATTAGTAATAGTGTGCATCAGGATTAGAAGGGACTGGGAACACAGGAGGAGGGGGGAATTCCACAGAGGGGAATCCAAACACGAATTTCATTCTTTGCTACGCTCTGGATACTCAGGCCACATGGACTTTGCTGTGAGTGCCAGGGCTTGTAGAAGAAAAGATGGATAAAGGAATACAAATGGTCGATTCACCAAGACGGAGCCAGGAAAGGTCCATAAGATGTACAGAGAGGCTAGCCTGGTATGAAGACATTGGAAACTGGGTGCCACACTTTGATGGAAGGTTTCAAAGCCAGACTGAAATTGTAAAGCCCAGAAATGACATGCCTTGTAGAAAACGTCCGAGACTATGAATCAGAGAGTAATTCTACCACGTGCACAATGCAAGGACCACTAGCTGCTTTTGAGAGCTCTTAGTCACACTTGGATCCCCATTATCCTGAAGGATACCGCTCGCCCACTTATTCCTTGAGACCTCTTTCACCTTGAAGGGTGTGCAACACCCTTAACAGCTTAGGAGGCAAAAATGATATAAATGCATGCAATTCTTCCAGCATATAACCTCCACCACATGCAACTCTATTCAAAATACAGACAAGTTCTTTCATACGCACACAGATCCAATACGAGAAAATAGTTAATGATTCTTGGTGTTATTTTATGGGGATGGCATTTTATATCTCTAATGCTCAAGATAATTCTACAAAGAGATAGTCTTATCACCGTCTTATTGTTGAAACAGACTCAGACCTTTATCAAAGGTCACAAAGCAATTTAAATAACAGCTAGGATTTAAATCCAGCTCAAAAGTCCAGCAGGCTATTTTTTTAAAACAACATTTAAGGTTACATCTTCCTTTTAGCCATGTTAATTACAGGAAGAGACTGCAATGCAGAAAAGCAATACGCAGAAAAACACGGAAAAACGGCCACATCTTACCTGCCACATGGTGAACAGGCTAACACCTCAGTAAGTGAGCACAGTAGGGAGGAGGCAGAGGAGTGGCCAGGAGCACGGAGCCCGGCTGCTGACGTCGGAGTCGGGCCTTTGTCTCTTAGTATGTCACCTCTGGCGGTCTCTCGTACTTCAGAAAAACTACAGCAGAGTATGGGCACTCACTCTGCTTCCTCCAATATTCCTAACTGCAAGTACATTCA
Source organism: Cryptoprocta ferox (assembly GCA_028646485.1). NCBI lineage: Eukaryota > Metazoa > Chordata > Mammalia > Carnivora > Eupleridae > Cryptoprocta > Cryptoprocta ferox. The sequence continues at coordinate 58,471,801 of CM053574.1, forward strand.
AGGCAACTACATTTACAAGATGAGGCAGGACGCAAGGAGAGGTGGCCGTGACTCTGGGACCTTCCACGTCCTCCTGAATACATGTGAATGAGTCACTGCCAGGCCCTACCCTTATCTGAGAAATCCCTGGATGTCAGAGGTTCATAAGGGAGGGAGGGTCAGAAGAGACTGTTTGACTCAAGAAAAGATCCCACAGGAAACACCCCAGGCAGACGGGCATCAGTCTCTAAAACCTCCACTGAGGAAGAATCAATGTCTTATTGTTAAACCTGTATGTATGCAGATTTATTAATATATAAAATTGAGGTTACCTATGGGTGAGACTACCTGTTTCTAAATTTTAAATTAAAAAAAAAGCAAACAAGTGTTACTCTTTGTACTTTATCTAAAGCAAAGAAGAAAGTCTTGGGTTTTATATTTGTTTTTAGAGCAAGAGAGAGAAAGCACGTGAGCGGGGGAGAGGGACAGATGGAGAGAGAGAGAGAATCTTAGGCAGGCTCCACGCCCGGCGTGGACCCAGATTCAGGACTTGATTCCATGACCCTGGGATCATGACCTGAGCCGAAATCAAGAGTCTGACACTCAACCGACTGAACCACCCAGGTGCCCCAGAAAATGTCTTGTCAAACCACACAATGTAAACAGCAGCATTAACCATTGTGATAAAGACGACAACAATGATGCACCAATGATACACATGGTCTCATACTCTACAACATACTTTCACATATGTGGTTAAGTATCTGTCCCTCCTACTTGCTGGGAATTTACTGAAGGTACGTCTGACAGTCTTCGGTATGAATTCCAGCCACGTCTGAGCAAACTCGAGCCTCAGTTTTCTTAGCTACATGTAAAATGGGGCATTAAAAATGCCCACCCTACAATTTTGCAGGAAGGCCTGAAAGCTAAAAAGATTTAAGAGGTTAATATAATAAATGTGTGAAAATGACTATGATGACAAACATGGCTCCTTTGGTCTTCAACAGTGGCCCAAGGAGGTAGGCAGGGAACTTACTATTTCCACCATTTAACTGATAAGGAAAAGTAATGATTAAAACTAGTATACACAACCCCCCATTCCCCACTCCAACCCCTTCCAACTGTCCTTCCAGGATGTTTCACAAGGGTCCAGAAAGAGCTTCTAGAAACTATTAAACTGTATTTACTGAAAAAACGAACCGACCAAAACTCAGGCACTAATTCAAACACTGATGAGGCCGACTACATGCCTGGGCTGTGTGTGTGTGTATCTCTGGGGCTCTACCCTCCAGGGCCACCCAGCTGTGGTGCTGACTATGCACTTTCTGGGAAATTCTGGACAAATGTATTGCCTATTTCCTTGTCTGGACCATAGCAAGGAAAAAATATTAACTCTTACTGAGAAACTGGGTGCAGTATATCCATTTGCTTGGGAGAAAAAAGTGCATTCAGTTAAACAAAATAAACCAGTCTCAATATATATGCAATAAAATAAAATTCACAAACTAGAAGACCTCTCCAAGAAGCATTTCAATTTTTGCCTCAGAAAACTTGTTTGCCACTCATTCCAAAAAGCTCTACTAATTAATGGTGTCAGAGAATTTCATTGCTTTTAACTTACATCTATCCTAACAAATATTCCATCAGACTTCTACCAAATCAACAGCATATTTTTCTGCTTCAGAATCTTCTCTGATAACACTACATTGCAAGCCCTTTCCGTCAAAGAAATCTTCTTTTTTAAAGACGTGTGGATTTTTTTAATATTTTTATTTTTGAGAGAGAGAGAGAGAGAGAGAGAGAGAGAGTGTGTGTGTGTGTGTGTGTGAGCAGGGGAGGGTCGGAGAGAGAAGGAGACACAGAATCTGAAGACAGGAACCAGGCTCTGAGCTAGCTGTCAGCACAGAGCCTGATGCGGGGATTGAACCCGCGAACTGTGAGATCATGACCTGAGCCAAAGTCGGACGCTCAACTGACTGAGCCACCCAGGCGCCCCCTGTCAAAGAAATCTTACTTAACAGGCCTGTCACTATCAAGTAACTGTTGGTATCTTGGAATATTTTTCTATATTTGAATTAAACAGTCTAAGCCAGAATCATAAGGTCATAATTCCCTTCGGTCATTTCCCAGAATTACAAGATCACAATGTAAAAGACTGACATTAAATACATGCAACAGTACCACTGCTGAGAAGAACTGTCACAGCAACACTATGAACTCAGATAATTATATGACAGAAGTCAATGAACTTGGGATTATTTTTGCTAATTATTATTATTATTAATTTCATGTGATTGTCAGATGTGGTGAAATAATCCAGTTAGTATTTCATCACACAAAATTGTACTCTAGAATGTCTAACAATGGTGTTTGCCTAGAATTTTAGGTATGATCAGCTAAACATGAAACAAATATATTCCTTAGGTGAAAATGCATATTTATAATGTATGCTACCCTATAATGCACAATAGGAACTTGCTACTAAATATAATCCTCAAAAAGAAGTGCATGTGGTTGATAAACCTTTTGAAAAATAATAACAGCATATGGTCAAATGATATTTGACAAGAGAGCCAATACTCAGTGGAGAGAAAAAATAGTCTCTTCAATAAATGATGCTGGAGAAACTGGACATTCACATGGAAAAGAATGAAAATAGACCCCTATCTTACACCACTCATGAAAATTAACCTTAAATGGATTAAAGACTTAAATGGAAGACCAGAAACCATAAAACTCTGGAAGAAAACACAGGAAAAAAGCTCCTTGACAGACATGGATCCTGGTAATGATTTTTTGGATATGACACTGAAAAGCACAAGCAACAAAATAAAAAATAAGCAAGTGGGACCACTATGAAGTTTCTGCACAGCAAAAGAAACTATCAACAAAATGAAAAGAAAACCCACAGAATGGGAAAAAAATATTTGCAAACCACATATCTGATAAGGGGTTAATATCCAAAATACATAAAACTCAATAGAAAAATTTATATTTATATTTATACACACAAACAATTAAAAAATAGGAAGAGGAAATGAATAGACACTTTTCCAAAGATGTACAAATCGCCAAGAGGTACATGTAAAGGTGCTAAACATCACCAGTCACCAGAGATATGCAAATCAAAACCACAATGAGATATCACCTCAGGCCTGTTAAAATGGCTATCATCAAAAAGACATACTAAGTACTAAACAAGTTAACTCTCAAATAGATCCAAAGTTTGATTGTAATAGACTTTGAGTAAATACACTGCTCACAATGAACAAATATTCAATTACAAATGACTTTCAGCTTGGTTCTTATCATCCTAAACCAGCTACTACAAATTTCCCCCATTTGAGAATAGTTAAATTCTTTCTAAAAATAATCCTAAACTTAAAAGTGGGACTGCAATTAACCTGATGGTACAGATGTGTATATAGACACAAATGTATATATATCACGTGTGTGGGTGTATATCCACAAAATATTAAGTAAAAAATGTAAGGTATGTAATACTCTGTACAAACTGAGCCTATATTTGTAAATAGATACATGTATACATATAAGGCTAAAGCATACGGTTGCTTACATTTTCTTCCTAATACTTTTCTCTGTTCCCCGTGCCTCATCCTAAATTTGTCTTGTATAATGAGCACATGTTACTTGTGTAATCAGAGCTTTAGAAAAAAATAGTTGGAACTGTGCTCCAACAGATTAAGTGGCTGACACAGTTCTACCAGACATTCACAGAGCACCAAACACATCTTGAGTTGGGAATTCTATTGAAAATCATAATTTTGGCAGAAACGATACCATTTTGCATCTCTACAGTACCCCACAAAGTGCTTTCACGATCCCATGAGGTGGGACTTACCATTTCCACTCTGCAGTGGGGGATTTGGAGCTGGAGGAGTCCAAGACTCACCCACCAGGTCCCCTAGACCCATAATGGCAGAGCACAGATCTGCACCAGATCGCCAGGACCACAGCCTCTGCACTGGCCTCTACTTGGGTCCTCCTTTCTGAAGTGCTCTCCCAGCCAGGTTCAGGTTGTAATGGTCATTTAAAAATTAGAATATTTCACACTCAAATATCTCAGACATAGGTTGGATTTTGTAAAGTAGGAGTCCGAACATTTTAAAGAAATTTCAAGCATTCCCATCCCCAATCTAATATTTTGCTATCTTAGACACTCCGCTAAAATACATAAAGTTAATCATGCATTGCATAAAGGGCATTCATAAATTTCCTTCAGCTTATGTAAATCTCTTGCAGAGTACATTTCAAAAATCTCTTTTCAAAAAATTTCCTTTAGCAACTTTGGGGACTTTTTAAACAACAAAACCCAGAAGAAACAAAAATAACTCTTAAAGGGGGAAAGGACCTCCAACAACTTTCCTTTGTAGCTAACTGGTATTTTTTCCCATCCACCCTTATCAATGAAAAAGACCCCACACAAACCACCAGCCCGACCCGGAAATGCTACTAAAAGGCACCACTCTTATAAAACGTTACACTGCCCTACTTTTGAACATGACCTGACCTCTGGGTTAACAAAACGTTCATTTGTTTAAGAGCAGCTTCGTTTTGCAGCGACATGTTCAAAATATTTATTTAGTTGAAATACAGAGACTAACAAAATAAGGTACACATTTTAAAAAACAAAAAGACGGCAAAATTCCATGTGTCTGATTTGCCTTTCGGAAAGCTTTTGCTCCACAGAGGCTTACAATATATCCTCAAAACAAGCAAAAAAAAAAAAAACAAAAAAACAAAAAAACCAACAGTTACCATGATGGACTCTATCTCTGGAACTTCACCTTGACTCTGTCTCCCCACCCCAGCCTTGCCTCCCTGATCCCTTGTTCGTGGGACAGGGGAGAAATCTCCATCTGTAAGCCCCGTCCAACTCCCTCTCGGCTTTTTAGCCTTTCTGCAATTGCACTGACCTGATTGGAACGGATTCCCCGTGTCCCATTCAAAACCTTCTGGGAAAACTCTCTTTCCTCCTCCGAAGTCACTGGCCTGGTGGAGCCCCTGGTCCCAGGGGTCCTCCTGAAGGACCACCGCTTGTGGATGGACACGAGGGTCACCTTCGGGTCACCCAGAGTCGCCAGGAAGGACGGCTCAGGGCTCCCGGGTGTCTCACCCCCAGCAGCTTTCTCCATCGCTGCGTCCACGGTCACACCTTTGCCCACCATTCAGGCAAGCTGCTCCCCCTCACCAGACTACATGGTCGTGTGAGAAGGAAATGCTTTAAAGGTGTCCTCCTCACTAGCAGGGGGGCACCTGTGCTTCGTCCGTCCTGCAGATTCCCCTTTGCTCCGGAGCCAGCAGGGGAGAGGCCGAGGGCCAAGTCTAGCAGCCAGCTTTTGAACTTGGGCAGGCTGCACACTGTTGTCTATATATTTGCTCTTGTTTACCTACATTCTTCCAACCAATTGGCACCCTCTCACTCACCGCACTGCTTTCGGCACCAGGAATCTCTGCACACGGCCCCACGCGTGCCCTCACTCGGCCCTGCCAGGACACCCGGCCAGCGTGCACAGGAGCCCAGCACACCGTCACCTCCCAAAGCTGAGCACGGTTTCCTTTTGGCCGTGTGCACTCCCAGAAACCCAGCCTTGAGGCAGGGGAGAAATGACACTTCCTTTTATTACCAAACTTCCAGCGCTTTCTTGGAATAACTTCAGCGGCCTCTTCCACAGCTCCAGTGCTGGCGGTGTGCAGCACGCTAGGGGACAGAAGTATTTCCTAGGCAACATGACTTGCATTTTCAAGAAGGTGTAAGAAAGTTCCATGTTTCCTGCAGCTTTGTTTTCCCTTGGACCAACTTGGCTTGGCTTCAGTAAGAACTGACTGCACAAACTCACTGGATAACAAAGGCTCATCCTTGTTATCCTTTTTTTATATGTAGCAGTACAGCCAGGAACGAACCAACAATTCAGGCTTCTCCGGCCACCTCCACCGCCCCCCTGCCCCGTGGTTCCCCAGGAGGATTAAGAGAAGGGGGCGGTGTGGCAATCCAGGCAGCCTCCTGCTCCCCTGGGCAGCACTGTCCCCTCCCACCCCCACCGGGAAGGAGGCGTCCTCATCCCCCACGGGAGGGAAGCCGCTAATCCTGGCAACACCGCCCCCTGCCAGGCTGTGTGGAGTGTCCATGCTGCCCACTGAATTGGGCTGATAAAAACACCCTCTTGTGGAGTGAACGTGCCCCTGGCAGGGGAGGGTGAGGTCACAGTGGCGGACCCCCAAGGGCATTTAGAACACATCCGCTTCTGCTCAAGCTCCCTGACGATTCTGCCTCCTAAGGAGTTACCTACGATGACCCTTCCTCCCCATTACACCTGCCACTGTTGTCCCCAGAGCTGCTGGGCAAGAGCCCCATTCTCCTGGAGGGAAGGCCGCCTCCCCACTGGCCCATGTGGTCCTCAGTGACCGGTTCTTCTTCTGCTTCTCACTTGCCCTGCAGGGAAGTGACCACCTGTTTGCTCCCACTGCTGAAAAACGCTCGGGGTAGCCAGCTCCAAAATGTGTCTCCCCTGGCTTCTTATCTTCCTTGCACTCAGTCAGAAAAGACCCCGCCTCCAGTTCTAAGAAGCGCCATTCAAATCAGTGACAACGAAGGAATGGCATGTTTGATGCTAGGGGCCTCAGGCACCCAACTCCATGTAGGAGCCAGCACAGAGCCTGTATATCTGCCGTCACTCAAATCTTGCTGATCTCTGGTCTTCCTGATAAGGCCCGTCAGGATCTGCGTGTGCCTGCCCACCACCCCATATTTCCTTTACTGAGCATCCTAAGTGTGTTCTCCAGATACCCTAAGCTGATCTCTTTAAACACCAGATATTCTTTTTAATTTTCATTTATTTTGAGATAGAGAGAAAGAGAGAGAGCATGTGCAAGTGCACATGCAAGTTGGGGGAAGGTTAAAGAGAGAGAATCCCAAGCAAGCTCTGTGCTAACAGTGCAGAACCTACCTCTGAACTTGATCCCACACACTGTGAGATCATGACCTGGGCCAAAATCAAGAGTCGGACACATAACCGACCGAGCCACCCAGGCACCCCTAAGCACCAGGTATTTTTAAAATTTTTGTCATTTTGGGTAGAAATCCTTCCCCCAAAGGTGCTGTGTATCTTTCTGCTGTCTTTTTAAAATCTGAGGTACTATCCATATTTCAACTTCTCCTTGGTGATATGGGATCATTCTAAATATAAATACTACTTCTGTGTTGTAGATATGAGGAAAGTATGTTGGCATCATGCATCCCAAGTGCTTTTGTTAGCACTAGTCTGTCCTGTTAGCACCATGACCTATGGAAAATATAAATGCTTTCCTTCTCCTAAATGGCTACTCAGATCCAGAACACAGCTAGAAAAAGGAGGCTGAAGGGGTGCCTGGGTGGCTCAGTCAGCAAAGCCGTCTGACTTCGGCTCAGGTCATGATCTCATAGCCCCACGTCGGGCTCTGTGCTGACAGCTTGGAGCCTGTAACCTGCTTCAGCTTCTGTCCCTCTCTCTCTCTTTCTCTGCCCCTCCCCCACTCACGCTTTGTCTCTGTCTCTCAAAAAATAAATAAATGTTAAAAAGAAAAAGAAAAGAAAAAGGGAGGCTGGGGCCAGATTATAATAGGCATGAAGTTTAGACTTTGTCCAACAGACAGCGGAGAATTGCCAGTTTTTAACACAGAGGCCTTACATGATTATATTTGTGATTTAGAAATACAGTTTGGGCAGGTGTGAGAGCGAAGACACAGAGGAGAGGGGACTATAGGGTTACAAGGAGCAGAGAAAATGCATAGTAGAGCAGGATTAAACAAATGAGGAGGGCCTCCAGGCTCAGCAATCAAGTGATCACAGCTGGCGAGGACCTGAGGCGGACAGTGCAGACAGTGCTGTTTACAGTTTGTCAGAGATGAGGAAGAATGGGGGTGGAGGGACGTCTGGGGTGGCAGTGGTGGCTTCTCCTCTGTTCCCATAGGTTCTAAAGGACCTGAAAAACAGCCAAAGCATAAGCCATTTTCCCCGGCTGAGCATCAAGTTCAAATTCCTCCTTCCAGCGCCTCCCCCTTCCCTCACACCTCACCCTCCGGTCCCCGATCTGTCTGTCGGGCTAATCCTCCTTATACTTTTAAGTCCAGCTCTCAGTGGACTGGCCTCTACTCCGGCCAGCAGGGCCTCTCCCTCATGTGAATTCCAGTGTCACAGGTACGGAGCCCCTACTGTGAGTGGAGGCCAAGTCTTCTCTCTCCACCGAAGCTGTATCCAGACCAGCCCTGTGCCCAGCACCAGGACACACTGCAAGTACCCGAAGACGAGGCTCTTCCGTGGTACTAAACCCGGCGATGAACAAACATCGTCCCCCAGATGTTACATCTGTGCTGATGGAGATGTACAGGCAGACCCGAACGTGCTTCCCACCTGGAACTGCATGGTGGTTTCGTCCCCCTTACCGCTGTGCAAGGGCAAACTCATCTCTCACATATTCCTTCCAGAACTACAGGTCTTCAGGGGTCTCCTCGCACTAAACTAGTTTGCTTCCTACACGTGCAAATTATATCAGCGGTTTTCCAAGATAAATTCACCTTGTTTATCTCCGACTCACCTTCCCAGTTTCTGTGGATCTTTTCTGTATAAAAATAAAAATCCCTTTGATGTCCTAAACTGTCCTGTTGAAACCTGAGGAACCTGGGCCCCAAAGGCAGATGGGCAGCTCACGTTTCCATGCACCTCCGGGACAGACAACCTTAGGTGCAAGAGGGCCATCTGGTTCAAATATTCCAGCACTTTGCAAAGATGACCAGCTGAGCCTCGCTCGAGGCTCACCCTGGGTGGGGCTTCCTAGGAAAAACACTGGGCCAGTCCCCCCCGAGACAGGTGGAGGAGCCCCGGATCCTGTGACGGGACAGGACGACAGAACCTGACACTAAGCCACATGCTGGGAAGCAGTGGCCCAGAAGGTTCCCAGACAGAGAACGTGAGCAGTACAAACAGCACATCCTTCACAATGGAGGCGGAATGTTAATAAATGAATATAATGTAGAGCCTGAGAGCCAACCATTCAAGCGCTTATGTGCAACAGAAGACGCAAGACACTTTCTGCCCTCAGGAGTTCATTAGCAGGTTAGGAGAGAAGGCCAGGAGAGGACGGCATGAAAGTATAAAAGACATGCTTCAAACACCGGGTGCTCGGTGTGGGAGGGGCTGCTGCAGGTCAGTTACCCTCAGAGACCTGCCGGGGTTGGGGTGGGGCTGCTGGGCCGCTCCTCACATCCCCAGGAACTGGTGGTTTCTGAGACTGAACCAGTTAGCTTACAGTGAAAACAATTACAATAGTTCTAAATCATAAAGAGACTGCACAGGGCTAAAAAGGGAAATGGTTGAGATTGTCAGAGTAAAAGCCAACGTTTCACTCCCACGGTTAACTATATACACCTTCAACTCCCTTGGCTGCCCTGGTCATCGGATGCCCGCCGGGCACAACCCCAGCCCTGGTTCCCTACACAGCTCCAGACTACCCCGGACTCCGTGTCTCTCCGCTCCCAGCTGAATGAGGATGACACCAAACACAGCCAGGCTGGACGGCCACACTGCCTCAAGACCACGAACCTAGGAGAGGCCCCTGGAACTGTACACACCCCTAGCCCTCTCCCTCTCCACTCTCCTGGAGGATGTGCCACACGTCTCACCTCTCCCCCTGCTCCTCTGACCTCCACTCCCTACCCCTGGCCACAGGCCGCAGTCTCTCTCCACTGATGAGCCTGCTTCCTGCTGCACCGAAATAACAGAAGCAATCAGAAAACAACTTGCCAACATCTCAACCACCTGCCCACCATTACGTCAGTGCCTTCCCTCTGGCAGTAGGGTGAACAGTTCTCGCCCCCAAGGTCAGGCTCCAAGTACTCACCCTCTCTGGGTTTCCTCCCGCCCCCCTGACAGATCCTTGTCAGAGGCCTTCAAAGGAGCCTAACTAATCTTCAAACCCCTTCGGGCTGGAGTGGCTCGCAGCTCAGCGCCTGGACCTCTTCCCCAGCTGTACCCATTCCTGGGTGAGCTCATTCAGTCGAGCGGAGATACCACTCATTCCCAGTAACTCCCAATTCCACACGTACGGATCCAAATGCTTGACCAGCATCCCCTGTTGGCTATTTAATATGCATCTCAAATGTTAACTTGCCTAAAACTGAGCTCCCAGTATTCTGCCCCTTCCCTGCTTCTGCCCCAGTCTTGCCCATCTCCTTCCTTCCACTTGCCCGGCGAGAACTCTTGCATTAACCCTTGATGAGAACTGTCTCCTCCATTCAAACCTACAGGTAAATGTTGAGCAAATCCTGTCAGCCTCATGTTTAAATACGTGTGGGCTCCAGCCGCCTCTCAGTGCCCCCCACTACAGACGGCTCAGGTCCAAACCACCAGCACACCTCCCCTGCAGTATTACAACAGTCCCCTAGGTGGTTCTTGGCCCCTAAAGTCTATTCTCAACACAAAAACCAGGAGTCCCCTCAAAGGGGAAGGCAGGTGACTGCAGTTAGCTCCACACCCGTCTCTTTTCAACCAACCCATACACTGCTCACCCCTCCCTCACTCTGATCTGGCTGTTTCTGTAACAAAGCAAGGCATGTTCCGGCCTCAGCGCCTTTATGCCCCCTACTCCCTCCTCTCTCAGCTTAAAAACAGCCCTCCCCCAACACCCCATACCCAGGTGACTCACTTCCTTACCTTGTTTAGGTCTTTGCTCAAATGTCACCTTCTCAGTGGCTTGCCGGTTTCCCTGTTTTCATTTCAAACACTCCCTCTCAGGTCCTTTCCCGCCTATTTTTCAGAGTACCCCACTACCATTGATACGGTAATTTATATTTTACTTGTTTGCTCACTGTCTCTCCATCAGGATGTAAGTTTCACAAGTGCAGGAACCCCTTGTCTGTTTTCTTTACTCACCTCCGTATTCCCAGCACAACAGTGCTTATACTTATGTTTCTCAATAAATATTTGTTGAATGAATGACATAGAAAACTAAACAAAAACAACTCACGTATTTGCTTGCTATAAAAACCCAGACTGTCAAACTTTCAAACAAGTATTCAACATTCCGAAGGTGCCTCATCCTAAACTGGCTCTCCTTTACTTAGTCAGTCCTTTTCTCCTCCAAGCCAACAGTCTAAACTCAAATACTATGGAGAACAGGCCTTATTAAAAAAAAAAAAAATCAACTGAGTAAATCTGAAGATCTAATTGGCTTTATGGAGTGTTTCATGCCTCAGGCAGCATCCCATCCACCAAGTAAAGGGGCACCCTAAGGAGTCATACAAAATGGAAGGTTTTAAGGGAGGGACGGTGGGGCCTGAAAGTTGTAAGCAAGAGAAAAGAAAAGATTGACTGTTTCAGACATCACCTTCCCCTAGGGGGAAGGGGAGAGGGTCCTACTCTGCCCCCAACCTCACCTTCCTTTAGGAGACCGACAAGACCCACTAACAGAATACTGCCCTGGTGCTTATCTGAAAATTCCTGACCAACCAGTTAAGGGGTGTACTTCTGCAGGAGGTTGAAACTGCAATCAGATTAGGTAGGAAGCCCTGGTTTATATAGTCCTGGGGCCTTAACCTAAGTGACACCATTCTGATCCCATTGTTTTCTTACTAACAGGCTTCACCTAAAAGATGCAGTTACTCCTGTGCTCCAGCCAATTACTGACAAAGGGCCTTGGGTCACCAGACTTTCCAAGAGAAGGTAAGTAGCTGAAATTTTACACAATAACATCTTCTAATTTAAAACTGTTGAAAAGAGGGGTGCCTGGGTGGCTCAGTCGGTTAAGAGCCTGACTCTTGATTCGGGCTCAGGTCATGATCTCACAGTTCATGGTTTGAGCCCCTCGACGGGCTCTGCGCTAATAGCACGGAACCTACCTGGGATTCTGTCTCCCTTTCTCTCTGCCCCTTCCCTGCACTCTCTTCCTCTTTCTCTCTCAAAAATAAACATTTAAAGATAAATAAATATTAAAAAAATAAAAATGCTGAAAGCAGACACTAAGTTCTGGTCAATGAAATCTAAGGAAAAACTGTTTGTCAGGGCTCCTGAGAAGGCTCCCTAAAACAGAGACTGGGTTTGTCCTTACCCCTTCCTCATTTCTGCTATGGGTACAATGGATTAGATAGCTGGATCCCTGGCAGCCAGCTTAAGGCCATGAGGTCTCAGGAAGATGGAGTTGCATGCTAGCTTGCTAGAGCAGAGAGAAGAGGAAGGCTGCATCCCTGGTGACCCTGGAGATGCCAAACCAACCTGGGACGCATACCTCTAGACTTCACTGAGAGCCATGTTGCTTGGGGCTTTCTGTTATACACAGCCAAACATAATACAATTCTCATACGAGTGTCAAATGCAGTAGAGGAGTAGGGACTTCTGGCATGGCAGTATGAGCTATGCAGTTCAGCTCCCCAGTGAAATTGGTGAAAATTATTTTATTTTAAATTTATTTATTTAGGGGAAGGGCAGAGACAGAGGGAGAGAGAGAATCCCGAGCAGGCTCCATGCTATCAGCACAGAGCCCAATGAGGGGCTCAATCTCATGAACGATGAGATGATGACCTGAGCCGAAATCAAAAGTTGGACGCTTAATCAACTGAGCCACCCAGGTGCCCCTGAAAATTATTTTAAAGAAACCAAACAAACATGAAAAATAGCTGGAAATTATCCTAAAGACATACAGCAAATGAAGAAACATTTAATTCAAGAAAACCTACTAGGGACGCCTGGGTGGCTCAGTCGGTTGAGCATCTGACTTCGGCTCAGGTCATGATCTCATGTTTCCTGAGTTCGAGCCCCACATCAGGCTCTGAGCTGTCAGCACAGAGCCTGAAGCCTGCTTTAGATTCTGTGTCTCCCTCTCTCTCTGTCCCTCCCCCATTCTCACTCTGTCTCTGTCTCTTGCTCAAAAATAAACATTAAAAAATTTTTTGAAAACCTACTAATATTTGGTAAGAACACCAAAAGTCTGTGCTGGGTTTTTTTTAAGTTTATTTATTTATTTTGAGAGAGACAGTGGGGAGAGGAGCAAGGGAGAGAGGGAATCCTAAGCAGGCTCCAAGCTCAGCACAGAGCCTGATGCAGGGCTCAATACCAGGGACTGTGAGTTCATGATCTGAGTGGAAATCGAGTCAGACACTTAGTTGCTTAATCGACTGAGCCACCCAGGTGCCCGAGCCTGTGCTGTATGAATCAACACCCCACTCCCTCCCCTCTCCGAACTCAATGAGGTAGAAACTCCACTTGACTGGTGCAGCCAAGAACACAGGGAGCCCTCTCCACCCAGCTTACCAGTCAGTGGACTTTCTTCCCAATCATATATTTCTTATAAATCACAATGTCACATGTTTCTTTGTTGATACTCTGCAAAGTTTTGTCCATTTTTGAAAGTGGGTATTGACGTCTCCAACTTCACTGGTGAATTGTCTTTTTTTTAATATTTTATTTATTTTTAAAATTTATTTTAAGTTTGTTTGTTTATTTATTTATTTTGAGAGAGAGAGAGAGAGAGAGAGAGAGAGAGAGAGAGAGAGAGAGAGAGAGTCCCAAGCGGGCTCTGCACTTGACAGTGGGGCTTGAACTCATGAACCATGAGAACATGACCTGAGCGGAAATCAAGAGTCAGACACTTAACGGACTGAGCCACCCAGATGTCCCTAAATTGTCTTCTTTTTCTTTTCATTTCTGTCAGTTAGTTTTGTCTGGGAACACATTTTGTGTTCTGTTATTAAATGTATATGTTTATAATTTTTACATTTTCCTGATGGAGTGACTTTTATCATTATAAAATGTATCTCTTTATTTCTGGTAACATTGTTTTAAAGTCTGTTTTGTTTGATATTAGCATAACCACATCAGAGTTCTTGTGGTTGCTGTTTGCCAGATGTATCTTTCTCCATTCTTTTATTTTTAGTCTATTTGTGTTTTTGAATCTAAAGCTCATGGAACTTTCTGGACGTGTAGGCTATTATTATTATTATTAGTTTTTCATTAGATTTGGGGAAGTTTTCAGTCAATATTTCTTTGAGTATTATTCCTACTTTGTCTTTCCTGGTCTCCCATTACACCTAAGTTGGTGTGGGTAGTGGTGTCCCAATGTGACCGAATCCAAGTCCATCTGCCCAAAGCCAATCACCAAGACATTAGGTTTGCAGCAAGGAAAGGGTTTATTTGAGAGGCAGGCAAATGAGGAGACAGGAGGGCAAGTCTCAAATCCGCCTGCCTGAAAGAGAAGAGAACAAGGTTTTTTTATAATCATAGGGGTTGAGATTGCATACATATTGATGAATAGGGCAGGGAAACTTACAACTATTCATGAAGAACAATGGAGCATGCGCATTGAGTAAACATACATATAACATATATCCCATGTTCACTTTAGAGGAAGACTTAATATTCAGCCTTGATGTCAAAAGGTTATCTTATATCTTAGGACACGGAGACGAGGTGTGGGCATGCTCCAAGAGCTAGTATAAACTGGATGGGGTCTTGGCTTGTTATCTTGGGTAAGGAAGGCAGGGCCTTGCTTGTCCCTAAGCTGGGACCATATCAGTTGCCCATGAGCCCAGGCTTCTGCAGAGACAACTAGTGCATTTGATAGTGGGGTCTGAAAAGACACAATAGGTGATTAGGGGGAAAGAGTTCTCTCAGAAACAAAATTTAAACTTTCTGCTAGTTTCAACCTCATTAACCCCGTGGGTCACAGTTTCATTCTTGTTTCCATCTCTGTTCTTAGATTGCATTTTCTCTTTAATCTCTTTTCTTGTTTTGGCTAATTCTTTCAGGTCAGATCTACTGTTGAACTCAACTAGTAAATTTTCATTTCAGTTACTGTACTTTGCAACTGCAGAATTTCCATTTGGTTCTTTTTCACAATTTCCGTCTCCTTATTGAATTTCTTAAATTCAGGTAAATTAATTTTTTAAGTGATGGGAGATTAAAAGTCTCTTTCATACCCCGCCCAATGCAATTCTTCCACCGGGCTGTTCCTGAATCACACACTTTTATAATACATGATGTAAGTACTTCTCTCAGTTCTGTGAGCCACTCTAGCCAATTATTGAACCTTAGGAGGGGCTTGCTGCAACCTCCATCCTACAGGCAGTCAGTCAGAAGCACAGGTAACAACCTGGACTTGCAACAGGTATCTGAAGTGGGGAGGCAGGTCTTTAGAGCTCAGTCTTGTAGACCTGAGCTCTTAACCTGTGGGATTGGATGCTATCCCCAGAAAGCTAATTAAGTTAAATTGTAGGACACCCAGCTGGCCCAAGAATTGCTTGGTGTGGGGGAAAAGACCCACACATTGGAACTGGTTCAGAATCACAAAACAGAAGACAGAAACAACCCTATAAACCAACCAGACCTGATATATACAGAACTCTCCACCCAATAACAGCAAATATCACTCTTTCCAAGTGCACATGGAACATTATCCAGGATATACCATATGCTAGGACATAAAATAAACCTCAATGAATTTTAAAAAATGGAAATAATGCAGTCTGTTCTTCACTCATAACAGAATAAAAAATTAGTAACAGAAAGAAATCCAGGAAACTCACAAATAAGTGGAAATTAAACAACACACCCTAATAACCAATGGGTCAAAGAAGAAATCAAAAGGGAGATTAGGAAATTCTTTGAGATGGATGAAAATGAAGACACAACATACAAAAATGTATGAGATGCAGCTAAAGCAGTTCTTAGAGGGAAAGTTATAGTTGTCAATGTCTGTGTTAAGAAAGAAGGATCTCAAATCAGTAACCTAACCTTCTGCCTAAGACACTGGAAAAAAAGACAACTAAACTAAACCTAAAGAAGCAGAAGGAAATTATATTAGTTTCCTAGTATTGCTGTAACAAAATAATACAAACTGAGTACTGGAAAGTTATTCTCTCATAGTTCTGGAGGCTAGAAGTTAAAGATTTTCCTTTTGGGGGGGGCTCTGAAGGAGATTCTGTTCCAGCCTCTCTCCAATTTCCTGGTGGTTACTGCCAATCCTTAGCATTTCTTGCATCACTCCAATCTCCGTGTATGTAATCAGGGAGCTTTCTCTTCTGTCTTCATATGGTTTTCTTATAAGAGCGGTAATTGGATTTAAGGTCCACAGAATCCTGTACTACTTCATCTGAATGTAACTAATTACACCTGCAAAGACCCTATTTCCACATAAGATGACATTCACAGGGCTTAGGACTTCAACCTATCTTTGGAGGCACAATTCAACCCACAACACAGGGAAATAATAAAGATTAGAGAAAAAATTAATAAAATAGAGAATAGAAAAATACAGAAAACTGTTGAAACCAAAAGCTAATTCTTTGAAAAGATCAATATAAGTGGCAAACCTTTAGCTAGAATGACCAAGGAAACAAAGACTCAAAGTATTCGAATGAGAAATGAAAGAGGGGTTATTATCACTGATCTTACAGAAACAAGGATTATATTAGACACAATTAGAAACAACTGTATGCCAACAAATTAGATAAGTTGGATGAAATCGGCCAATTCTAAAAAGAAAAACTACCAAAACTGACTTAAGAAGAAATAGACAATCTGAGTGAACTGCTAATAAGATGCTAAATTAATAATCAGAAAGCTTTCCAAGAAAAAAAGCCCAAACTCAGACAGCTTCAACACTGAATGCCATCAAATGAAGGAGAATTAATACAAAATTTTAATAAAGTCTTCCAAAAAAAACAAAAGACAAGGGAATGCATCTCAGCTCATTCTATGCATAAGGCTAGCATTACCTGGATACCAAAAAACTAGACAAAGAGGTCACAAGAAGCTACAAACAAATATCTCATGTGAATATGGACACAAAGATTCCCCCAAAATATAGTAGGAAACCATATCCAACAACATATAAAAAATATAACATGACATGACCAAGTGGGATCTGTCCAGGAATGCAAGTCTGGTTTAACATCCAAAACCAATTAATGGAATACACCACATGGACAGAATAAAAAACAAAAGACACATTGTCATCTCAACAGACACAGTGAAAGCATTTGACAAGATCCAAAACCGTTTCATGATAAAAACACTCAACAAACTAGGAATTGGAGGGAACTTCCTCCACCTGATAAAGGGTATCTCTGAAAAACCAAAAGCTAACATCGTACTTAATGGTGAAAGACTGGAAGCTTTTCCTCTAAGATCATAAATAAGACAAAGATTCCATTTATGTGAAATCTGCACAAGAGGCAAATCTAAAGATATAGAAAGTAGATTAGGGGTTGCTTAGGCAAGAGGATCATGTGGAGGTGGGGCGTGACAGATGAAGGGTGTAGGCTTTGTTTCTGAGGTAATGAAAAATATTCTAAAATTGATTGTTGTGATGACTGCATGTATATGTGAATCTTATCTCAATAAAGCTGTTTTTTAACTTTTTTTTAACATCTAGGGGCGCCTGAGTGGCTTAGTGGGTTAAGCATCCGACTTCGGCTCAGGTCATGATCTCGTGGTTTGTGGGTTCAAGCTCCGCGTTGGGCTCTGTGCTGACAGCTCAGGGCCTGGAGTCTGCTTCTGATTCTGTGTCTCCCTCTCTCTCTCTCTGTGCCTCCACTGCTCATGCTCTGTCTCTCTTTCAAAAATAAATAAACATTAAAAAAAAATTTTAACATCTATTTTTGAGAGAGAGAGAGAGACAGCACACACACACACACACAAGCACGCAGGCACACTGTCACTGTCAGCGCAGAGCCCAATGTGGGGCTTGATCGCACTACCTAGAGATCATGACCTGAGCCAAATCAAGGGTGGGACTCTTAACGCTTAACCAAGCCACCCGAGGCACTCCTAAGCTGTTTTGTTTTTCTTAATGTAGAGAGACCATTGAAATAAGAATAATAAAGGAAAAATCTTAAAGCAAATAGGAGAGTGGAAACCTGCAAATGAAGATGATTCTTTCTGGAAGACTGAGGAAGGAGAGGGGAGAGAGAGTACAAGAGCTAATGGGAGACACAGGGTAATGGGAGAGATTTTAAAATGAAGGCAAATGGCATGAGTTTATAAACCAAAGGGAGAAGTCTGCAGAAAGAGGAAAAGACTGGGGGTGAGAAAAGACATGACCAGTAAGCGCTCCAAAACAGGTAGAGAAGAAGGGGTAGGGTCACAGGCACTGAGGCCGGGGAGATGACCTTGAAAAGAAAGCAAGCCTGTCCTGAGACTAGATGAGGAAGTGAAAATAGGTTGTAGATCTAAATAAAATTCTGGAAGAAGATGAACTGAGGGAGGCAGGAAGTTGGAGAAAACCATATACAACGGTACCCAGTTTTCTTGAAGTAAGCACGGAGGTCATCTGTTGAAAATAAGGAAGGCAAGGATGAGCGAGCAGGGAAGTCTTGACCGAGTCGCAAGAAGTTGACAGAACAAGTGAAAAGCAGGCAGAGACGAGATGAGAAACAAGAAACCGCTAGCAGCATCAAGGGCGGGTTGCCTGAATTTCCCATCAGTTCTGTCCCTGGGGTATGGCAGCAGGGTCCTGGGACAGCAGAGGGAGGACCCTTGGAGGAAGGCTAGGAGGAAACTTCAGACTACACCAAGTGGTCCTCTGGGATACGGAGAGGCCACATACAATTTAATGATAATAATAACAGCCTCCATAATGGGCAGCTTTTAAAGCCTGTTTAAAAAAAAAAAAAAAAAACACTACTGAGTTTAGACAAAGAAAACACACACACACACACACACACACACAGGAAAGACTGACTGAGCCGACTGGACTGAAATAGGCCTAAGACATTCATGATGGTTATCTTTCAGATACCAGATTGTATTTATTTCTAAAAATCAAGAGCTCGATGCAGCGTAAGCAAGTGATGAAGGAAGTTTACAAATATGCTAACACCCATCCTAAGAGGAAGAAGAATAAAAGTAAATTTTCCCCTTTTGGTCTTTGTTTTCCAAATTTCAGTTACAGAATTAAATTGCTTTCATAATAGTCACTTTTAGTTTCTGTGGGAATGAAGGCTTCAGCAGAACTGCTGCATTGTGAACCCACAGGTTTCAAACCACTGGTGCTTTTCAGTCTTATTTGCTGTGTTGGTTACATCACAATAAAAAGCCACTCTCTGCTTTGCCCTCTACTTTATCTCATCGACCTTTGATCTGCTTAGATTTTTTTTTCCTTTAACTTTAGTTAAAAAAAAGTCAGACATTCGAGAATTCCACTGGGGAAGGATTTCTAATCCTACTGATGCAATAATACTGCGCATGCCTGAACACAACACTTCTCTGCTACCTGTGCTATGGCATCAGCGGACAGCAATGGACCTGGGCCACGTCCATCCCTGCAGTGAAGATGTATGTCAGATAAAGAAGCCCTTAAAACCCAATTCTCTTTCCCCCTAGCTTTTTTTTTTTTTAATGTTTATTTATTTATTTAGAGAGAGAGACTCTCAAGCAGGCTCTGCGCTGTGACGTGGGGCTCAATCTCATGACCTTGGGATCACAACCTGAGCTGAAATCCAGAGTTGAATGCTTAACTGATTGAGCCACCCAGGCAGCCCTCCCCCACCGCGGTTTACTCCCAGTAAACTCGTGTGCCAACTACGCTCTGTGTTGTTGCTGGAAGGACTACCATTGCCTCGGACGCTCTGGACACTGAGGGGTGCAAAAAACCTCCACTGTCTCCTGACATGACACCTACTCAGGGAACGGGACTCCCAGGTCTTCTGTAGGGCTTCAGCCACCTTGGATCTGGATGGGACAACCCCAGCAAAGGCCTCTAAGCAAGTCTTCAGCAGCTATGTTCACAGTTCACCCTTCTCTTCCGAGGAACACCGCACACTGTTTTCCCCTGTGCAAAACCCCCAGTCCTTGGGATCAAGTTCAAGGGCCTGGAAAACAGAGCCTTCCACAGCTACTTTCCAGCCTGTCAAGCCACTCAGGGAAAATCCATCTTTCCATTCCTAGCCCCCGGACCTTTGCACATGCTGGTCTCTACCTGCGATGTCCTTCTTTTCATTCTTCTGTATGCCCAGCTGACACGTTTCTCCCTCAAAACCTCATTCACACACACGTCTTCATGAAGTTCTTTTTGCCTCCCTTCCTCCCAGGAAAGGCCGACCCCTCTTGCCTGTGAGCACTATGCTGGATAGAGACACCTCTGCTCTGGCACCTATGACTGTCTGCTCCAAGAGTGCAGGGGCTGACCTCTACCCATCTTTGTGCCACGACTGCACTTCTATTCTGCTCTGGCCCAGCATCAGAGACACAGAAGATGCTTCATGTTTGTAGAGTGAAGGCTGAATGAGCCAGCTCATGAACCACCTTCCTTTCAGGGTTACTGCTGCCCCAGACAGGCCTCTGAAGAGAAAACAACGTGTTGGGGGTGGGGGCAGGGGAAACCTTGCTATAACTCATTCACTCACTCAAGAACAACTGTGGCATACCTATTATTATATCTACGGAGAATTTTTTTTCTCTTGAGAGAGACAAAAAACACATAAGTAGGGGAGAGGAGCAGAGAGAGGGAGAGAGGGGGAGAGAGAGAGAGAGAGACTCTCGAGCAGGCTTCATGCTGAGCGAGGAGCCCCACACAGAGCCCCATCCCATGACCCAGGGACCACGACCTGAGCTGAAATCAAGAATTGTACGCTCAACCAACTGAGCCACCCAGGCTCCCCTGGAGAATATTTTTTAAGAGATACAAACCTGGTCCCTACTTTCAAGAAGCACAGAGTTGAGAGAGAGAGAAAAAAGGCTATATTCAGGGACGTTTAAATAATCATACCAGATGGTATGACCAGGTGTCAAGGAAGTTTGAAAGAAAATACATACCCAAGAAAGTCAAAGCAGGCTGGCTAGGACTCAATTCCAGATCTGCCTCTTACTAGGTGTAGGACCTTGAACAAGTTACTCACCTCTCTCTGCCTCAGTTCCCCTGCCTGTAAAGAGAATGAACTCTGACCTCATATTATACTACTTCCTCTCCTTCTCTCTGTTCCAACCACTCTGGCTTTCTTTTACTGTTCCTCCCATGTAGATCAGTCCTGACTTAGGACATTGACACCTTCTGGTTCCTCAACCTAGAACACTTCCCCCAAATATGAACATTCAGGTCTCTACTCATCCAACCTCCTCAGAGATAATTCCCTGATGACCTGCCTTAAACAGTATGTCCCCTCCCGTGTCATTCCTAATGCCCATACTGGGATTTATTTACATCACAACACTTAAAGTATCAGAAATCACACTATTTGTCTACACTTTTTTGTTTCTGCATCTCCCACTAGGACATAAATTCCTTGAGGGCAGGATCTTAGTCTTAACTGGATCCCCAGTGCCTAGAATGGCTGGCAAAGACTAAATACGAAAAAGAAAAAAAATTGTTAGGGGCATCTGGATGGTTCAGTCGGTTAAGCATCTGACTTTGGTTCAGGTCATGGTCTTAGTGTTCGTAAGTTCGAGCCCCGCAGGATATCCTGTGAGCTCAAGCCCCGCCCCGGGTAAAGCGCTGACAGTGTGGAGCCTACATGGGATTCTCTCTTCCCCTTGCTCACTCGAACCCTCTCTCTCAGGAAAAAAAAAAAAAAATAACTGTTAAATAAATGGTGATAACAAGGAAATAATACCTACATCAAAAGATTTTGTGAGGATTAAATAAGACAGTGCACATAGAAGAATATAAAGTGCTTAATACAGGGCCTAGCAAGTAGTAAGCTTAGTAACATCAGCTAATGCTATTATCTAAGGAATCCAGAAGAGGGTGAGGTCAACACAGGGAGAAGCAGTTACTAAAGTTTCAAGGACGAAGCATCCTGAGCTGGATCTAGAAAGATAAGGATTGTTCTGATGGGTAGAGAGGTAGGGGCACCGCAGGGGGTTATACAAGTGTCTCCCCCTGTCTGAGCCACCCCTCCCCCACATGTGTTCTTTGCACCTCCATTAAATGCAGAGTCACTGCACTTAGAAGCATCTATTGACCAGCCTCTCTCTATCCATTCATTAATCAACTTACCTTTCATTTCTATACCTCCAGAGCCTAAGACAAATTACACTACAAAAGCACACACAAAAATGTTGTTGAGTTCACTTTAGAAATCTGTAGACCAGCAATTCAGGCCCACATGTCCATCCTAAAGAAATACTCAAGTGTCAGCATTAAAAATCATGTACAAGGATGTCCACTACAGCATGGCTTGTGAAGGGAAAAAAAAAATTAGAAATACCCAGAATATCCACCCACAGGGAAAGAATAAAACATACTATGGTATGCATCCATATTGTATAGAGGTTAAACTGAACAACAAGATAGATGCTTATGTACGGACATGAAACAATCTCCAAAATACAGTTCTATTGGGGGGAAAGGTTTGGAGAATACACGCTATGTGATCCTCATTTACGTAAAACAAACAAAAATTTTAAAACCACATACATACAAAACCTAAAGATTTCTCTGGAGATAACACATGCACACACACACACACACACACACACACACATTTTTTAACCACTACATTTTCAGCTCTCCATGCCTGAAACATATAGTAAGTTTTCAATAAATGTTTGCAGAATAAAGGAAGACACATGTAAATGAACAGAAAAGGATTAGGAAGCAGATCTGCTTTTCATGCCCAATATTTCCTGTGCTGTTTGCATTTTTAAGTCACCACATGAATGCGTTACTTGTATAATTAAAATGAATTCAAAACAGTTCTTTAAAAAAAAGTTGGGGGACCTGGATAGATCAAAAAGAGACCCGCGCACTCCTAATAACTTCTCTGGGTAATTAATTTAACCGTCCTGGGCAATTAGGGCTCTTACACAGCAACTCAACGCTCGCTTTACAAATCCAGCTTCAGACATAAAGATGGATGGGAAAATGCTGGGTTTTAAATTGATCCTGCAAATCCGTTACAGGCATGGCATTTCTAAGGGCGCTCTTGTTACATCCCCGAGTCCCCGGGGCTGGGGCTCTAGCCCCCTGTCTTCCCCTAGCAAGCCAGGCCGCAGAGAAAAGTGGGCAGGCGGGCGTAGTAAGTTCTCCAGATAGTGAGGTCGCGGCGCTCAGGGAGGGAAACTTACTTTCCAACTGGCCCCTACTCTAGCAGTAAGCTGCCTCTCCTGCTCAAGCATCCTCCTCCGGAGGAACCAATTTCTTCTGTGATCCACCCAGAGCCCACAGGTCACCTGGTTAGTGGAGAAGTGCGGTGTTAAAACCCTGGGAGCGGGCTATGGGTGGCATCTCTGCGGTTTGGCTCTCACCCAGCAAGGGGTCTGGAAAAGGGCCCCTGCATTTCGGACCAGGGGATCAGCAGCCTTCGCTCCACCGGCTAGTTCAAAGTTGCGCGCCCCGGCGCCCTGGCCCTTGGGGGGCGCTGGGATAAGCACAAGCGCGGAGGGTCGGCCTCGGACCCTCACTCACACCCAAAGGCGGCCCTGCCCGTGCCCCTGGCGGGGGCCGGCGCTCCCTCCCAAGTCTCCGCTACCTCGGGCCGGTGCGCTGCGGACTCGGTTTTCGGCCCCCAGCGTGTGCGGGGAAGGACAAGAAGGCGGGCGAGCGGGACAGCGCTGAGCCGAAGATGCAGATCCCAGGGCTCGCCAACCGCCGGTGGAGAAGGTGCGGCGTGGCGGGCATCAGCTCCGGGTCCGCTCCGCACAGCTCCCCCTCCGCTCCGCGCTTCGCTCCAGGACGCCGCGGGTCCCAAATGCCACAGCCGTCGCGGGACTGAACTCCGCACCTGGGAAATCGATCCGAGAAGCGCAAGGGCCTCCCATTGGTCTCAACGGCCGGCGGGGGGCTTCCAGTGGGGGAGGGGGCCGAGGGCGGGTGCGCCGGCTGTCCATCACAGGCCACGCCCTCTCCAGTCCACCTCCCACTACGGCCCCGCCCGTTGGAGGGGCGGGAATCTTGTGCGCCACGCCGAAAATTTGTCTCCTCCCCGGGAGATTCTATTGACTGGAAGGCCGTGGGAAGCTACTACCAGCAGCCAATTGAAACACGCAACCTGCCCCATGGGGGCGGAGAGAACACCGCCGCTTCCTCTGGAGCCAATAGAGAAGAAGAACAGCGAAGCGCTTCCTGAGTTCGGGGGTCGAGGGAAGATGGCGACCACCAAAGGGGGTTGGTGCTTGTGCGAGTTACTGAGGTGAGGAGCAGGTGGTGTGGGCTTGCAGGCGTTTTCTGGTTCGCGGCGGTACTTGTCCGCCCAGTGCAACTGAAATTTTGCGGGGAGGGGGGATCTTCTAGTCACGAATCTAGGCCCCAAGGACAGTGAGCGCTCTTCTCACTTTGGAGTCTTCTAATTAGACTGAAGCTGGCTGGGTAAAAGACTCAGTTTATCGCGTTTTCTTCGCCTGCCCCACTTCTGGCTGAGGGGTGCAGTTTCCCTTCCTGTCTTTTTCTTTTCTTTTTTTTCGCACTCCCAACTAATCTGTTATAACTTGTTCATACTCATTTCTCGTTTTCCTTTCTAATTGCGCTATGGATCATTTCCCAAACTATTGTTGTCTCTTTTTGGTAAAGAATAAACTGGCTCTTCCTTCTCACGTCGTAGTTTCCCTTCTTTCACTCACCAAAATTGTCGTCGTTAACATATGCCACTTAAATAAGTTTACCTTAAAAATAAAACAGCTATCTTACCAGCAAAAATGGTTTGGTTGGTTTTTTGTTTGTTTTTTTCGGGAGTAGCAGAGCATAGCATTTCTGGATATACAAGCTATGGCAAAACCATAGGCAAGTTCTGCCAAGGAGAGGCCTATTGTTTTCTGGAGAAGGAGGAAGTTGAAGGGGTGGGTTGAAGGAAAGTCTACTGGAGAAAAGCAAGAGCGGTGAGGGGTTCTCATTGGCTGAGTTGCAGGAGTACTCTTGTCCGAGATGGCGATGTGCATCTTTCCCTTTTGGGGCCTGTTAGTTACAATCCCATCCTGTTTAGGATTCTTCTGTTGGATGCTGTGATTGACAGTTCTTCATGAAATTGACATTTGAGTGATAGGCCTCCTTCTGCCTTCCCCCTTCTGGCCTCCTGACTCCCATTTTAGTGATATTTCTCTTTATTTTCACAACTAAAAAGTTTATGTTGAATCCTCTGCTGCATGATCATCCATTGATCTTTATTTCCGGTTGATGTAAGAGTGGTCATATAAAATTTTATTTCATAGGTAATACGTTGTTTTTGGTAGAAGAGTTAGGAAATAGAGGAGCAAAAACAGAAAATTGGCCAGGCGTGCTACCATCTGGAGATAACTACTGTTAACATTTTGCTGAAAAAAAAAAACACCAGACCTTTTTTTCCCTACATTAGTTGCTGCAGTACTACTGTATTTTAGGTAACTTTTAGTTATATTTAAGCAGATTCTAAAATGGGTAGTTTCGATGTACAAGTACTGTAGGGTGTTTGATAAATTTATATAGTCGGTATCTTTGAAGCTAACAGACTCAAAAGACTGGATCGGGGCGCCTGGGTGGCTCAGTCGGTTGGGCGTCCAACTTCGGTTCAGGTCATGATCTCACAGTTTGTAGGTTCGAACCCCGTGTCGGGCTCTGTGCTGACGGCTCAGAGCCTGGAGCCTCCTTAAGATTTTGTGTCTCCCCCTCTCTCTGCCCCTCCCATGCTCGTGCTTTGTCTCTCTCTGTCTCTCAATAAATAAAAATGTTTTAAAAAATTAAAAAAAAATAAAAGACTGGATCAACTTTAGTTATTGGTAGGATTTTTTTTTCTGATTTTAAGTTAAATAGTTCAGATTGAAAATCCTATCACATGAATCTTTCCACTTAAATCATTAGAAGGAAATGCCGTAAAAATCCTTGGATTCTTTGCGTCAGCACATTTTAAATTAAATGGGTTTTTAACTTTTCCTGAGAAAGCTATATAATATTCCCTTTATGAACAGATCGATTCCATATGTTAAATAATTGACAAATCTTACCACTTCTGTCAAACCCTGTTCATCCTTGAAGGCAGTAGTTCTCAAAGTATGGTCCATAGACCTTGGCAGGTCCCCAAGATGCTTTTAGTAGTTCTTCAAGACCAAAACTGTTTTTATAATAATTTAAGATAACATTTGCTTTCTCACCATGTTTACATTTACACCAGTAGTGCAAAAGTAATAGTGGATAAAACTGTTACTACAAATCGAGTCGATGACATCAAAGTATTTTAGAAGTCTTGTGTTTTTCACCACCGTGCACTTGCTAAAGCCAGTTTTACTAAGAATATCCTTGATGAAACAGTAAAAATTAATTTTGTTAAGTATTAACCTTGAGTTGAGTACATATCTTTTTAATATTCTATATAATGTCTCCATACTGAAGTATGATGGTTATCTCAAGGAAAAGTTCCTGTATGATTGCTAAGTTTCAGGCTGAATTAGACACTTTTTAATGGAACATACTTTCTACTTGAAAGAATAACAAACTATGGTTCTTCTGACTTGGGTATTTGAAAATGAATGAAATGACCCTGTCAACTCAAGGAAAACAAGTGACAGAATTTATTGCTAATAATAAAGTTGGAACTTTCAAGTGAAAATTAGAATTTTGGAGAACTTGTATCTGCCATTCAGAGCTTGATCACTTTCCAATAATTCAAAGATTTTTTCTGAAGAGATGGGTAGTTATATTAACAGATATGATTTGGGGATATTATACAATGAAATGTGCCCATATTTGGAAAGTCTACAGGAGTCATGAACCAGTATTTTCCAAATAATCAAGTCATGATGTTACAAAATCACGTATAGGTAAAAGATCCATTTAAAATGCAAGATTTCAGTATAACAGTATGAAAAGGTCATTAATTGGGTTTCAAATTCCATGCTGCACCTGACCATTAAGAAATTGCCATTTGTCTAATTTAGTATAACATCACAGAAAAATGTTGTAACCATCTGAAAAGGCTATTTAACATACTCCCTTTTCCTCCTACATATCTGAGTAAGCTTGGATTTCCTTCATATACTTCAAATAAAACAACGTATCACTAAGATTGAATGCAGAAGCAGATATGAAAAGCCCCTGTCTTTGTTAAGCCAGATATTAAAGAGATTTGCAAAAATCTAAAACACTGATACCCTGCTTACTGAATTTCTTTCTTTCTTTTTTTTTTTTTTGGTTTGGAAAATATATGGTTTTTTAATAAAAATGTGTTTTATATTAACATGTAATGGATTTGTCATTGTTAGAATAATTCATCATTTTTTTAATTCCTCAGTTTCATTTCTGATATGCTAAATATTGGTAGATATAATCAATGTAAATGAGTATTTCTCAACAAGTGGTGATTATACTCCTGCAGGACATACAGCAATGTTGAGATCATTCTTATGGTCATGATTGGAAGGGTACTATGGGCATCCAGTGGGTTGAGGCCAGGAATGTAGCTAAACATCCTAAGGCATAGGACAGCTCCTGCAACAAAGAATTATGTGGTCTAAAATGTCAGCAGTGCCGAGGTTGGGAAATCCTGATAGAAACAAAAGCTGTATGGGGTCTTCAGTAATTTTTAAGAGTTTAAAGTTATCTTGAGGTCAAATCATTCTAATAAATCAAATACCTATTCAAGTAGTGGACTTATTCACATAGGAAATCCCACATGAGAAATTTGTTTCCAAACTAAATATAAATAAGATATTTATTTCTGCCAGGGTGCCTGGGTGGCTCGGTCAGTTAAGCGTCCGACTCATGTTTCAGCTCAAGTCATGATCTCATGGTTCTTGAGTTCTAGCCCCGTGTCAGGCTCTGCGCTGTCAGATTTTCTCTCTGTGCTGGTACTCTCTCTCTCCCTCTCTGCCCCTCCCACACACTCTGTCTCCCTCTCAAAATAAATAAACTAAAAAAAAATTTTTTTAAGTTATTTCTCTGAAGAATTTATGTCTTCTACTTGTGGACAATGAAAACTATACAACTACACAAAATATCCCCATACGTGCTTGGGTCATTAAGCCCTTCAGAGCCCAATCTGCTTTTCACTACTACGTACAAACTTAAAGTCTGTATACCTATGTCCCCCACCTGTCACCACTTCCCACAAAATACTCGAACTCCCCGGCCCTGACTTTTCATTACTTAAGTTTTAGTATTTTAGTGTTTTTATGTGTTACAAGCTCCCCGACTCTTTATAAAGGGTAATAAGCAGAATGTAAAAAATATGAAGTTAGATACCAACTATATTGCCCAACCCTCACAGAAAAACATACTTTGAAAAATCATTTTGACATCATCTAAGAGACATCTGAGGACGTAAAAAATTTTGTGTGCAGTCAACAAACACAGATGCCCTCTTTGGGCCAGGCATTATGTCAGTCAGCGTGAAAGTGAGTTTGCTACAGTGCATTTTTGGCAACTCATTTAGAGGCACATAAGGAAGGGCAGTGTTCCAGGGTCATAGAAACAGAGCAGATGCAAAACTTGTAATAGAAATGGAGATATCTAAGTTCCTCTGGCCCCAGAAATTGTTCTACCTGAGGCAAAGTGGGAGGATAAAAATGATTTGCTACCTCATCAAACTTTTAACTAAGTAAATGTTCCTTATTGATCATTCAGAAGACATACTGCTTGGTTTCTGTGTCGTAATTTTGAGGGTCAGATGCCATTCCTAATCATGTCCTGTTTAGGTTAATAATTAAATTTGTCTTTAATCCCTTAACACATACACTGTTAGGAGAAAGGTGACTCAACATTGATTTTTACTGCTGATTAAAAAGTGAGTATTTTGTTGGCAAACTCACAGGCATAAAAATCTTCTCTCTTTACTACTAATGTAAAGTGGATATGTAAAAGTAGATTTTAATTTGTTATTTCTTTTGAATGGGCATTCTGTTGATTTTTACATTTTCCCTCTTGTTTCAGGTTTTTTTATTCATTATTCCTCCCTGGCCTGACCATATGTGGACTTTTATGCATATGTTTGTTCATTGTCCTCTGGGGAATCAGACTGCTGGTACGGAGAAAGAAAGAGTCAGTAGCAACTAGCAAAAATGGGAAAAATCAACTAGTGATTGCATTTTTTCATCCATACTGCAATGCTGGCGGAGGAGGAGAAAGAGTTTTGTGGTGTGCCTTGAGGGCTCTGCAGAAAAAGTAGGTATGCAGCTTTCTTAGCTAGTTTGCTCTATTATTACCTTAAAAAAAATCATTACCTGGAAATTTACCTTTCTCTCGTACCTTATCCATAGCCAGCTGTTCTTCGATAAGGAAATACTTCTGTTATGTGCCAGCCTGCCTTATAAGATCCTGTTGAATTTTAGTTGATATGATAAATAAAGGGAAAGTATCTGCCCTTTAATGACAAAATTTAGTGGGGATAACTGTCACCTTGGAAGAATGTGTGGAGAAGTTGAGTAATAAACAGAAATATACCAAGTAATATGGGGAACACTTTAAACCTGAATATTTTTAGTCCATAATGTCACACAGGAAATAATCTCTGTGAAAGCATCTATCTGATTTTAATGTTGATATCATTACCAGTTAGTCTTAAGTTACCATGTTGGAAAGAATATGCTGCTAACTGGTCATTTAATTGTTTTAGGCTTCCTTCTCCCCTCCTGCATCTCCAAACGTAGAAAGGAACAAACATAGTAAAGGACAAATTCCATTTATGGTTTTATCAGAGGGGGAAACTATTATTCTTCCATGGTTACTCTACTTCCTTGCACATGCCCTTCTTCCAGGTCCAGAGCCTTCGCGCAGAACGCCTTCACTCTACATCTCTACACTCTGGGCTCATCCTGGCTTCCGGCCACCACCCCTGTATTTCCTCAGCCATCTTCCATAACTCCCTAGATTTAAAACATGCTCTTCAATGCCAGCTTAATGCCCACCTTTCTGAGGCCTTCGCTGCTCCTACTCTAATCACTACTGTTCTTTCCTTCTCGTAACTCTGTGCATTGACTTGTCTACCTGGATTATCTAACTGTTGAGGGCAGTGGTAACGTCTTGTGGTAGCTCTACCATACTCCCCAACAAACTCTGTTACTCCCAACTCCCCTGCAAGGAAAGAAGAACAAATCCTTAGTATAACATAGAAGATACTTTTTCATCT
The DNA here is from genome assembly GCA_028646485.1 of Cryptoprocta ferox. NCBI lineage: Eukaryota > Metazoa > Chordata > Mammalia > Carnivora > Eupleridae > Cryptoprocta > Cryptoprocta ferox. The sequence continues at coordinate 58,501,789 of CM053574.1, forward strand.
TGTTCTTGCTCCATTTTCTTTTCCAACCCTCCCCATTCCTTCACGTATGCTTTGCTCAGCATACTCAACTGGGAGCATCATGCTCTCTAGATTCCTTGCCTTTCCATATGGTGTTCCTTTTTTTCTAAAATGACCTTTTTCTCCTCAGCTAATTTCTTTTCTTCTTTTTTTTTTTTTTACAGTCTTGAGGTCTTTTATTTCTTTTTACGTTTATCATGCCATGAATTCATAGTGAATGGGCTCCAGCAGGTCAGGCTCCTTTCTCACCAAGTGTGCTTCCCTGGGTGGGGCAGGCTGGCACTTCAGTTGGATCCAAGTACCCTTCTCCTTGGCTTTCTTCTTCTTCTGATCATTTTCCTTCACATGCTTCAGGAAGCTATCTCGGCTCTTTGAGTGCTTAATATGCTCAATACGCACATTAATTCTCTTAGCAAGAATCTTTCCCTTGACTTGCTTGTTCACGACAATGCCCACAGCGTGCCGGGTGACATTGTACACTCTCCCGGTCTTGCTGTGGTAACACTAGTGGGGCATCCCTTTCTGAACAGTGCCCATTCCCTTGATGTCCACAATATCACCTTTCTTGTAGATTCCTATGTATGTTGCCAAAGGAACGATTCCATGTTTCCTAAAAGGCCTAGAGAACATGTAGCGAGTTCCTCTCCTCTTTCCCTTTGTGTTGGTCATTTTGGCGAATTACTGGAAGATGGCGGTTCCGGCCGAAAGGCTCCTCAGCTAATTTCTACAAGCTTCTCCTAACTCACCATAAACTACAATATACTTTTCATTCCATCTAGAAATATTTATTGGGGACCTACTCTGTCAGGTACTGTTGAGTCGAGATTGAATGGCAAACAAAATAGATCATGGATCTTAGATTTTAGTTGATAGACAAAATAATATCTAAGAAGAAAAATACCAAATGGTGAGAGATGCTATGCAAGAAATTAAAATAGGACTCCATACTTTATTTTTTTAACTTTTTTTAATGTTTACTTATTTTGAGAGAGAGAGCAGGGAAGGGGCAGAGAGAGGAAGAAAGAGAATTCCAAGCAGGTTCCGCACTAGTTGAACTTGAGACTCGATCTCATGACCGTGAGATCGTGCCCTGAGCCGAAATCAAGAGTCGGATGCCTAATGGGCTGAGCCACTCAGGCGCCCTGGGAGTGATTTCGTACTTTAGACTGAGTAATTAGGGAAAGTCTCCAAGGAGGTGATACTTCACTGAGGTTTAAGTGACAAGAGCAGCTGACACATACTGAGCATTTACGGTGTGCCAGGCATTGTGTGGAGTGTTTTATACGTGTCCGCTCACTCAGGCTTCAGAATAACCTTATGAGGTTGTTACTATTACCCTTATTTGATAGATACGGGAACTGCATTACGAGAGCCCATGTTCTAAGTCACATGCCACACCGTCTGCCTCAGGAAAACAGTGAAGATGAGAAAAGAGAGTTCAAAACAGAGGCAACAAGTCTTGCAAGTCCCCTAAGACCGGAAGGAGCCTTTCTGTCGCTCAGAGAAAGGAATCCAGTTTGGCTGACCCTGTAGGCACGTGAGAGAGCGGAGAGAGGGCCCAGATTACACAGGGCTCGAGCGAGTGGGGTGAGGAGTCTAGGTGTTATTCTAAGTGCCATGGGAAACCGTACGAGCGTTTCAGACGGAGAGAGGATATTCTGCTTCTCTGTTGCTGCATGACAGGCCACCCCAAAACTTTAGTAATAGCTAAAGCAAGAATTCATCATTTCACAGTTTGGGGACTGACGGGCCGTATTTGGAACCACGCATACCAGGCTGCTGCACTGAGATGGCAGCTGGGGCCCGGTCATCTGAAGGCTTCCTCACTAACATACCTGCTTCCTGGGCTGGGACAATTGCAACAGTGACAGTGAGTGAAGGGGGGAGCACTGGTCAGGCGTCTCTGTCACCCGCAGCCTCTCCATGTGACTCGCTTGGGCTTGCACACAACATGGCCGTCTCAGGACAGCTGGACGTCTTACATGACAGCTGACTTCTCGAGAGCGAAGCAGAAATTACCATCCCCTTAGAGCCTGGCTCTAGAAACTGGCAAAATGTCACCTTTGACATGGTCTGTTGGTAAAAACAGTCAGAGAGCCCTTCATCCCAGGGGAGGGGATATAGATCCCACCACTGGATAAGTGGCAAAGAATTCGTGGCCATCTTTAAGCAACCGGAGATGATAATCATTTTTACATTTTATAAGGATCATTGCAGGGGCACCTGGGTGGCTCAGTCGGTTAGGCATCCAACTCTTAATCTTGGCCCAGGTCATGATCTCACGGCTCTTTAGTTTGAGCCCCGCTTCAGGCTCTGCGCTGACAGTACAGAGCCTGCTTGCGATTCTCTCTCTCTGTGCCCCTCTGCCTGCTCATGTGCACAAGCTCCCTCCCTCTCTCTTTCTCTCTCTCTCTCAATATTAAATAAACGTTAAAAAAAACCAAACAAACCTAAGTGTAAGGATCATTCTGGCTGCGGGGAAGTACAACTAGATGCTCATCCTTTAGGCCAGCACAGGATTGTATAGCCATCTTTATCAGCATATCACAGTTTTGCAGTTTTCTGTTTATATATATTTTTTCCCTACTGAACTCGGCTCCTCAAGGATAAAGACTCTCTAATCTCTGAATCCCCAGAAACTAGTAGCTCATACTCGATACTTAAGAAATGTTTTATGACTCAGAGAACAACTAAAAACACCATCAGAGCAAATGCCAAAAGCACAAATAGTCATAAGAGTATACTTTTACAGATTTCCATTTTTATTATACCCTATCTAATATATTTTGAGGGAGGCACCAGAGCTAGCTTTTAGAATCTCATTGCATTTCTCAGATAAAAACACTGAGTAACACTTTAGTACGTATGATCCTATCTAAAGATACATTTAGTAAATTTTAACTCTTGTTTAGGAGTATGTAATTGATACTACCATTTTGTCCTGAAAAAGTCCAAATAAAGTTTCCGTGTATTTCATAAAAACGGAAATTTCAGTCAGCAATTTTTGTTGATGCCTGCTCTATGCAAAACTCTTAGAAGAGGAAATAGCAAAGAACTAGAAGTCTTATTTGGTAGACTAACATTTAACTTGCAGGACAGCAGAAGACTCAGGAGAGAGGATCAGTAGACCAAGTACAATGAAAAACAGTGGAAAACACTTTTTTCAGTATAAAAAATAACCTTCTTTATGATTGTGACAAAATAATTATCTCCAACTTATTGCTTGGTATTAACCTAAACTAGTGAAAACCTTAACTCCTACATTCTGTTTTAGGTATCCTGAAGCAGTTTATGTTGTGTATACTGGTGATGTGAATGTCAGTGGTCAACAGATACTAGAAGGTGCTTTCCGAAGATTTAATATCAGGCTCGCTCACCCAGTGAAGTTTGTTTTCCTAAGGAAACGCTACCTCGTGGAAGATTCACTCTATCCTCACTTCACTCTGCTGGGCCAAAGTCTCGGATCCATTTTTCTTGGCTGGGAAGCTCTGATGCAGTGTGTTCCTGACATTTACATCGATTCAATGGGATACGCGTTCACACTGCCTCTGTTTAAGTATTTAGGCGGTTGCCGCGTTGGCAGCTACGTTCATTATCCCACAATCAGCACTGATATGCTCTCTGTAGTGAAGAATCAAAATGTCGGATTTAATAATGCAGCCTTCATTACCAGGAATCCTTTTCTCAGCAAAGTAAAGCTCATCTATTACTATTTATTTGCTTTTATTTATGGACTTGTGGGTTCTTGCAGCGATGTGGTGATGGTCAATTCTTCTTGGACACTAAACCACATTCTCTCCCTGTGGAAAGTTGGGAATTGCACTAATATTGTTTACCCACCTTGTGATGTACAAACCTTTCTGGACATTCCCTTACATGAGAAGAAGACAACCCCAGGACATTTACTGGTTTCCATTGGCCAGTTCCGGCCTGAAAAGAATCATCCTTTGCAGATCAAAGCCTTTGCTAAATTGCTGAGTAAGAAGGTGGCTGGGCCACTTTCCTCCCTTAAACTTGTCCTCATTGGAGGTTGTCGTAACCAAGATGATGAGCTCAGGGTAAACCAACTGAGAAAGCTTTCTGAGGATCTAGGAGTTCAAGAAGATGTGGAATTTAAAATAAACATTCCATTTGATGAGTTAAAGACTTACTTGTCTGAAGCAACAATTGGTCTGCATACCATGTGGAACGAGCATTTTGGGATTGGTGAGTTTGTCCTGTCAGCAATTCGTTCGGTGTCATGAGGTGTCCATTCGGGTTCTCTTGATAAAATAATAATACTCTAGAAGTTCACATCAGGTGTTAATTCTCCCCCCCCCACCCCCCACCCCTGTCCGCCAAGTAAGCTTTTTTCATTTGAGCGCCCACAGGACAGAACAGGATGTAGTCAATAATAATAGCTGATATTTATCGACAGTTTACTGTGTGTAAGTCGCCGTTGAGATCTTTACAAGTATTATCTGATTTAATCCTCTCTGAAAGCCTGCTTGATGTATTCTCATTTCCATTTTATGAATAAAGAAACTCAGGCACAGAGAGGTTTTGAACTTGCCCTTGTTCAGCTGCAAGAAGAGGTAGAGCTTGGATCCTCACCCAGACAGCCCCTGCTCTTACCTACCACAGTTTCTCTGCCCCACCTAACCCCATGTCCAGACTGGTACAGAGTCCTGGCCTTAACCTCAACTGAAGGACCAAATCCAAATCTCCAGGTGGGGCCCAGGTAGATGTGTTTTGGTAAAGCTCGTCAGGTGACTTATCACACACCAAAAGCTGAGCTGACTGGGCCTCTCACGGCAATTCTGTTATTTCTTCTGTTGATTCCCTACCCGGTATCGGAATGGCCTACCCTCCTCTTTCTGCCAGATCTCATTATAAGTGGCTGACTTTCATCTCCTTAGCCTTTAATTTAGCCTTTCTTGTTTATACTAGCGCAAGTTGCTCTCTCTACCCTGACTTCCTGTTATGCATACATTTGATATAAAGTCAAGTACTGTCTTGTGTCTCATTTGGTTCAACATCTGTTTCTCAAGTGGCTGCTTTGTGTCCCACACTGCTAGGTGTTCAGGGAAAATGGAAGAACATGAAAGTGAAGTTTCCTATACTGAGGCTATGATTTATCTTACCCTCCTGTCTGTCCCTAGTGGGTACCGCACTACTGAGTGGCATTCAGCAAGAACATTTTGATTCAAACCTTCTGCATGGAGTCTGACTCCCTGTGCCTCCTTCCTCGGAGACTAACTGAGCATTCACTGTGCCAGGCATGTGGCGGGTGCTGGGAACATGACTGGGAGACAGGAATTGTTGTTCCCTTCAGAGACCTCCAGCTCTGCGTGTGATACAGACCAGTTACCCAGCACTTTCCTGGGCAGGGTGCTAAGTGCTGCCCAGGGCAAGTGCAGGGTGATCTGAAATCACCTGAGAGAAACACCTAATAGATGTGTGAGGTCAGAGAACAGTTGCCCAAGGAAATGGTGTGACATGTAAGCTGGGGCCTGAACAGTAATAGAAGTTAGCCTTGCAAAAGATGGGAGAGTATCAGGCAGAGGGAACAGCATCGAGACAGGTGGGACCATAGGGGCACTAGCAGGCGCACTCAGGGAACTGAGGGTTCCGTGTGGCTGGAGCACGCAGGTGGCACAACGGAGAGGGGAGCTGGGGCCAGATGAAGCCAGTGGGAAAGCCAGAGAGATTTTGAGTGTCGGATTTAAAAGCTTTCTATTTCCTCAAGTTCACCGTGGTCGCCGTGGAGGGTCAGATTGGTGAGGAGCAGGGAGGGCCAGGGGCGGAGGGCAGGAGGATGTGTCAGGCTGCCCCGCAACCTGGGTGAGGTGCTGCGGTGCAAACACGCTCGAGAGAAATTCTGAAGCAGGATTGAGCACAACGTGGTGATTACTTGGATGTGTTACATGAAGGAGAAAGAAGAGTCCGAGAGGACCTCCTGGGGTTTTGAGTGTAGACAACTGTATGACTGGTGGATGGCTTTCACCTAGAGACGGACGCCCGAGAGGTGAGGCGGTAGATGAGCCAGGTTCCCAGCAGGTAGTTAGAATGATCTGCGGGACACGGAAGTATGCGTGTCCAGTGGACTCTTGTCTGTATGAGTCTGAAGTGCAGGTGAGGGACGTGACCAGGAAACAGACTGAGGAGTTCGTCGCTGTCCGGGTCGTTACCGAATGACCCACGGATGAGGGTCGGGTGGCCTCGGGAAAGTGTGCCCGAGAAGAGGCCCCCGCTGCACGATGCCGAGAAGGAGAAGGGCTCAGGGGTGGGCAGCAGATGAGGAGCCAGCAAAGAAGTCGAGGGAGGAGGAAAAGCCCCTAATGCTGTCATTGGAACTCCTGAAATTAGCTTTTGCTATCTCCTGACACCTTTTATCTTTCAGTCTGCCATCTTGCTAACACTGTGTAGCCTGCCTTCTTTTGTTATCTGCTGGGATCTGATTTTATAGACTGTTCTCCACCTGCTTGTCTGTTAAGAACAAAGTAGCATTACTGTGAAGCTTAGAAACTAAAAAACTTAAAGTTATCTGGCACCGTGGAAGTTCAGTGAGCAAACTTATAGACCCAGCAGACATTCGGTTACATTTCTCACAAGTGTCCTAAAACTTGGAGAGGTTTCTGCTCGGCCTCGTTCTTGCAAACACTCTCAAAAAGTTAAAAGACTGCATGGTTTTTGTTCCTTTCTCAGGAGTTGTTGAGTGCATGGCAGCCGGCACGATTATCCTCGCACACAATTCAGGGGGCCCCAAGCTTGACATCGTCGTCCCTCATGAAGGAGAGGTAACCGGATTTCTGGCTGAAAGTGAAGAAGGCTATGCGGAGACCATGGCTCATATTCTTTCCATGTCCGAGGAGAAGAGACTCCAAATCCGAAGCAACGCTCGGGCATCCGTAAGCAGATTCTCTGATCAGGAGTTTGAACTGGCGTTCCTGTCGTCTGTGGAGAGCTTATTCAAATAATGTCGTATCTGTACAGATTAAAGATATTTTATAGAAAATGGCTAAATGCCTTCATTCGTTCGTCATTTTTCTAAGCTTTTTCTGTATTGTAAGGAAGTCAGCCTAAGCAGTGCTCTCAGCACTATGTATATAGACAGGATACTTATTTCAGTGAAAACGACAAAAGCCAAAATTACCTGAATTGTTTCAGTGAAAAAATTTTAGATTACAATTTTGTCTCAAATTCTGAAAAATATATGGATCTGAAAGAAAAAAATGAACCATCTTAATTTTGGTCTCAGTCATGGTTTTCAAATCCTATTTGTCAAATCACTGTACTTTAGAAACCAGGAAAGAGAATGGACCTTTAGAAAAAAAGGAAATGTCGAAAGGCAAACAGAAGACTGATAATTTATTGATTAGTACTTTAGAACTGTTTTGAGATCTTGGGAACACAAAAATTCTAGTACATTTAAATCCTAAATAATAATTGCGGATGACCTTCTTGAACATATCTAAAGAGAGAAAAGACTTTCAGCAGGCTTAATCCTGTTCTAAAAGCATGTTGTGAAAAGACAGACGGACCACCCTGTGGGCATGTGTCGGCTCGCAGAGGCCAAGATGCCGCCGGCGATCCTTCCCACAGCTCCGAATTTGTGAAATTAGGTTTCTGTTTAGTGCTATCAGTACATTTGATAAGGATGCTCTCATTATCCCTTCACGTGTCCACATCACAGGAGGCTGGAAGCTAGCTTTCAGTTGTTCAGAAGGTCTGAGTGAGATCGCTTTGATACGGTGTTTTTCTGACAGCAATGACAGAGTAGCCAGGTCCGTCCACCTGATCTCCGTTGTCAGCGTCATGCCTTGTAAGATGATGAGGTGGCATTCTGAAAAGACACCGGGCCAGCAGAACACCTGGGCCTGATCCCTGCGTCATCCTTTACAACGTCTGACCTCTTAATACTCAAGCTGCTTCTGAATCTTTTTGAAACTCAGATTCAACATCTATAATCTGGAGATGGTAATACCTGCCCTCACTACCTCCTAGTGATTTGGAGATGGAGAGGCTGTGGAAAATACCTGGAATTTTATCCACGCTTTCGAAAAGTACCTTTATAAAGTACTTTAATTAAAGATAACAATTTATAGTAAATGACTTTTGTAATCCTCCTTATTAATGCATTAGTGTTCAATGTAGATAAATGGTTACTTAGCTAGGAATCAGTACACATTTAACGGGACTCCTGTGCTGAATAACTAGCATGAAAATTATGTCACTGTGCAGATGCGACTACAGAGACCTCCGCCATTTGGCATTTTCTGCACGTATAATTAGCTCCTTCTGGTTCAGTGAATCCACCTCCGGCACAGTCTGATACATCTTTTTAAAAATTTATTGTCACGTTAGCTAACATACAGTGTAGTCTTGGCTTCAGGAGTAGTTTCCCATGATTCATCGCTTACATACAACACCCAGTGCTCATTCCAGCAAGTGCCCTCCCCGATGCCCATCACTCATTTTCCCAACTCCCACTGCCATCAACCCTCAGTTTGTTCTCTGAATTTGAGAGTCTCTTATGATTGGCCTCCCTCTCTGTTTGTATCTTATTTTTCCTTTCCTTCCCCCACGGTCTTCTGTTAAGTTTCTCAAGTTCCACATGAATGAAATCATATATCTGTCTTTCTCTGTCAGTCTGATACATCTTTGTGTTAGAGGCATGTGAAAGAGGTAGGTTTTTCCCTCCCAAACCCCTCTCATCCAGTCACCGACCTGGCCAGCTTCATCATCTACTCCCAGTTATGTCGTTGACTCATCTGCAGGCCACGGGCCACCTTCTGTCATCAGATCAGAAAGCAACAAAACGGAGGCCCAGGATGATGTGCCACACCAACATAGCTTTGGGTGGAGATGATTCGGTTTAGAAAAGAAAGACGGGACGCCCGGGCGGCTCGGTTGGTTAAGCGTCCCAACTTTCGCTCAGGTCATGATCTCACAGTTCATGAGTTTGAGCCCCCCACATCGGGCTCTCTGCTGTCAGCGCAGAGCCCGCTTTGGATCTTCTGTCACCCTCTCTGCCCTCCCCAGCTCATGCTCTCTCGCTGTTAAAAAATAAACATTAGGAAAAAAAAGAGAAAAGGAAGACTGGTGGACACTGGAGCTGGAAGGAACCGTACAAATCCTCTATAGTCCAATTTTCTTACTTTCAACTTTATAGACAAGAACAATTTAAATACTGAAAGACTCCTTTGTTATCACAAAGCTGTTTAAAGACAAAATCAGGATTATAACCTGGGACTTCTGACTCCAGCCCAGTTCATTTTCTTATCTTACAGCCAGTCTTTTACGGTAACATCCATACCACTGCCCCCTCAGTCTACCTAGAAATTGAAGGACTTAGCAGAAGTAAAGGATGCAGTAAAGGAAGAAAGGATTCTGAAATCCTATAAAGCATTTTTTAATCCTGTTTCTTCAAAATTATCTTTTTCATTTGTCACAAGCATCACTGGAAACATAATTTGCATGTATGTTCACCTTCCCTGTTCCTAATGTCTTTTTTTTTTGGAATGACTGATAACCATGGAAAGCATCAAAGCAGTATGTCTGCTACTTTCTGTCTGAAGAACTCCTGAGTGACTGACTATAAATTTCTATGAAACAGTGTTTTTGAGTGGTCCAAACACAGTATATTTTGAACCAACAGCCATGGGGATTCACATTCTTATTTCAGTTGTGCATAATAAAATACATGTTCTTTGTATAGTCATCTACTTGTATCTAAATAAGACTTTGATTTAATAGATACAAAATCTGTTTGTATCTAAGTATGATAGGAAGTGGTTTTCATTATCTTGGATACTTTTCCCCATATGGTGCATTTGTCCCCTCATGCAGTCTCTCAGTTCGGAAGTATTTGTTATCTACTACTAGTACTTCCAAGCTCCACATGCCAAGAATTTTTTAAAAAAACAAAAAAGAAAGAATTTAAAGGTAAAGCAAAATTGTCTTGCCTCTGGTACCCAAGAAGAATAGGTTGTCAAGTTTAATAGACTTTTTTCTTTTAATGAATATTTCAGACCTACAAAACACTGGAGAACTTCATACGTTTTAATAACTTTGGAGTTTTTGTTTACAAAGTCTTCTTATAGACAAAATTCTGGGAGAGTAGCCAGCGTAATTATCAATGCTTTCCGAATATTTGTGTTTAACTCTGTGAATGTACCCTAGACTCCAGGACTGTAATATGAATAGGGTGTCTGTGCTAAATCTCTCAATGGGTACAACAAAAAAATTAACCACAACAAGCAGTTCTGCAAATTACTAGAATCACATTATGCCCCTGTAATTTTCCCTACCTCTCCCACTGATCCTCAGCTAATTCTTTTTCCTCTGTCCCCACCCTAAATCTAAGGCCACCCTTGGCTTCAAAGAAGCATCAGTTCTGATATTTGAGTGCTACGTGCTCACTTGGACTATACATGTTACAACATACTTAAAAGGGAAGTTAAGAGTTGGTACACATTTAAAGAATGATCAGTTTGATAGCTAGGATACGTAATTACCAAGATGCATAATTTTTAATAAAATTCATTCCATAAACACATCCAGGTGTGATCAATAGTTTCAACTTAACAAATGCAGCGAAGCCTAAACCCAGAATAAAGTAATCAATTGTGCCTCAAGAACATGATTTAGGTAATAGTGTATGTAAGGTGGGTAAGGTGAATTAGGGGCTGACACAGGTTGAAAAGCCTTGAAGATATGTATACTTATCACAATGAATACTTCCTACTTTATAGCAAAGAATTTAAAATCTTAGAATGTATAAGGCTTGGTGTATAAGGCTATTAGCTAAAGGAGACTTTAGCCAAACATCTTGACATTGGAGCAAACTTGATAGGCTTATTCTTAAACCTTGACCTTGAACGTTCATTCTTTTTTTCTTTTTCTTTGCATATAACTGACTGGTCTTTGGATCCTCGGGATTTTCAGGCACCAAGTTTCATTCTCCATGCATTCAAACGGTATCTAGAATGAGGATTAAATGAAGCACACTAACAGATTTATTATGCCTTAACCACATAATGTTCTGAAAGTAAAACACATATACACTCACCACTAAAAGAGTCATAGAATTAATGATGCTTTAATCTCTCGGGGTCATGTGTTACCAGGGTTGAAATTAACACAGTGGTGAGAAATTTTTGAATATGCTCATACTGAGCAACCTCCCTTAAAGAATGGATTGAAACCCTATACACCAATTTGAAAGAACAGTTCCTCAAACATCACTAGGAAAATACAGGATGCATCCCACAGTTAGGGGAATCTGGATACTTTCCCCACATGTAATAAAATTATATCAAACGTAAACACTAAGCAGACCTTAGAAATAATCTGGCCAACCCCTCCTCACCTTGTTTTATTGGCTTATCAATATATTAATGTGTAATTTTAGTTTTATGTTTATTACAGAGCATGTATTTCAGGCAGAATTCTACCACTTAGAAATGTAACCACTCTGTCCTTTGTAGAAGCAACACAATAAACAACAAATATCTACTAAACTCCAGGCACATGTTCAACACTGGGATTGTTATAATTTGGCACTCTGCTAAGCACCATATATAAAAAGACCAGCATAAGATATAAGGACCAGGTCTCTGGTCCTTGCCTTCAAGAAGTTTATACATTTGAAGCTATTAGAAATTAATTTAATAAAACACAATAAAATGAATAATTGGTGCATAATTAACATGACGGGCCTCGATCTTCTCTTTGCTCAATTACCCTACTCCCTTAAGTGTCAGCATCAGCTTCAAAAAAGTGTATTCAGCATAACTTCAGAAATCCCAAAATCACAGTTTTCTATAATGGCAGATTCATTATTCTAAATGCATCAGTTTGTACATTGTATTAGTTTTCTACCATTGTCTTAACAAACTATCAAATTTAGTTAAAACAACACAAATTTATTATCTTACAGTTCTGTAGGTCAGAAGTCTAAAATGGATTTCATGAAGCCAAAATCAAGATATCAGCAGGACTGTGTTCCATGTGCTGGCTTCTGGGGAAAGTCCATTGCCTGGCCTTTCCCAGCTTCTAGAAGCTGCCTGTATTCCTTGGCGTATGGCTCGTTCCTCTGCCTTCAAAGCCAGCGGCACCAGGTGCATCCCCACTCACCCTGACGTCTCTCTGGTTCTCTCTTCTGCCTCCCTCTTGCACTGTTAAACACCCCTGTGATTACATGGGGCCCCCCTGGGTGATCAAAACAACCCTCCCCTACTTGAAGGTCAGCTGAGTAGCAACCGTAATTCCCCTTTGCCATGTAACAATATATTCACATGACTGGGTGTGCAGCAGGGCTAGTGGGAAGAGAGACTCATTACTCTGCCTATCATGTCTATTGTCTGAAAGATCTCTTGATAGAAATTTTAAAGTAAAAACATTAAGTTCTACACTCAAATTAGTCAGTCTTATTGTCTAAATTTGGGAGAAAACTTAATAACTCCCTGGGATGACTGGACTCTTACACAATGAATATTAATGACTTGTGCCCGGACAGACACTACCGCTAATAGATACTAACTTATTACTTAAGAAAAAGTACAATAATCACACTCGTATCTTCTGATGGGCTATTGCTGTTTCTTGGTCTTCATCAGCAATGCATACTTGGTCATTAGATTGAGTAGAAATATCCTCTAAACCTTCATTTAATTCTGCATATTTCTGTATGCTTATCTCCTCTGCTCCTAACTTCTCAGCACGCGTACAGAAACCAGGAGCCTCTTCTCTGTTTTCTTCATCTTTAGAAGTAGCAAGTTTTTCTAAGGATTCTATTACTTCATTTCTCAACTCATCTTCAGATTCTTCAAAATTTCTGAAATAAGAGTTAAAAATCAACTTTATGATATCAAAGTAATGAAGAATACATATGAAAAGTAGTTTCCCTTCTCATTCTCCATCCCTACTTGAGCAATTTAATAGATGCATTTCCCCCCAGGTAATGCATTATTTATAGAGCAGTCTGGTTTTCCTAAGAATGATAAAAAACCAAGGTTCGGATAATCAGCATTCTGTTTAGTTGGACTTGTGTTTGACAACTTTAATTATATTTATTAATACCCATCTACTCTTATGTTTAAAAGGTGAGGAAGAGAAAAAAGAAGAAAAGAATAAAAAACAGCTGCCGTATAATAATATAATTATTATAAGCTCATATAATAAGTGAGCCCTTATTATAGACCAGTGACTGGCCTCGAGCCCCTAACACACAATTGTATTTCACCTAATACTAACAACACTTTGAGGTAGACATATTCACCATCAATTCATAAAGAAGCTGGGCTCAGAGAGGCCAATAAAACTTGCCCCAGGTCTCACAGATCCTAATTAGTAGGACTAGGAATTGAAATTATATCTAAGACCTCAGCACTGATATTCTTAGAAGAGAAGAAGGCAGAGACCAAGAAAACCATACCAACAATCCCAAATATCTACATGGCAAGTAAAGAGGCTGAGGAAGATCTGGTAAGAGCCGAGAGTGTTCATCATGGAAGCCAAGGAGGCAGAGAGTCTCCAGATAGGGAACAGCCAGATAAGATGAAGACAGAAATGACAGTTGGACCTGGCAGTTTCAAGGTGATAGATGACCTTTGCAAGAACATTTTCAGCATGCTGTGTGGCAGGAGTGGATCAAGAAAGCAATAGGAGGTAAGCAAGTGACGACAAGGAGCTTAAACTCCTTGAGGAGTTTATGTAAGATTCTCTCTCTCTCTCTCAAATAAAATAAAATAAATAAAATAAAATAATAAAATAAAATAAATATAAAATATAAAAAAATAAAATAAAATAAAATAAAATAATAAAATAAAATAAAATAAAATAAAATAGAAAGACAGATAATAGATAGGAACAAGGTCTCTGAGAAAGGCTGGGATTCAGAGTACCCATGCCAGGATGTGCTTTCAGCAGGAAGGGAGACAATTTTTTTTTTGAGAAGGAAGTTAGGGAGAGAGCAGGCAATGAGGACTCCTGTGGACAGAGAGAAGTTATGGAACTAGACAATCAAGACCATTCCACTAACAAACCACATGCTATCTCTGTGAAGTAGGAGGCATGGTCACATGACAAGAGTGAGGTGGATGGGGGTGGAGCATGCAGGGCAGAGGGTTCGTAAGGAAGCAAACCAGGCGGATTGCCAGATAACACTAAAATTGGAGATCATAAATTTGGGGTGGACCAGGAATTCTAGCTCCCATTTTTAAGCTATTACTACTGAGATATGTGCTTACATGAGATCATCCCTTTGTCTTCACTCTTCTGCAGTTTGAAGTATGATGTGCCCAGGTGTGAGTTTATTTTCATTGTTCCTGCTTGGTTATTGTTTTACTCCTCAGGTATCATAATTATGGCTTTCAGTGACTGTGAAAAGTTCGCAGCTATAACTACTTTGAATATTGCTTTTCTCCAATTCTCTTCTTCTGGAACTTGCTTTAGATATATGTTGGACCTTCATGACTCTTAACTCCTCTTTCACATTTTCTATCATTTTCTACTTCAGGTCTAGTAGTTCTTAATTCCTTCATTACTTATACCTATTCTGTTTTTAAACTGTCCTTGAATTTTAATTTCTAGTAGCATATTTTTTTACTTCTAGAAGTTCTATTTGATGGATTATCAAACCCTCCTGCTCCTTTCTGATAGATCTGCTTTTCTCTTATGTTTTCATTCCTTACTTTAATTAATTTTAATTATACAATATTAATTATATAAATATTAAATATTCATAGGATAATTATATTATCTGAACTTCTTTATGGTCTAATTCAGCTATTTGTTGTGGATTCTATTTTTAGTTGTGAACTCATCTTCACCAGTGCCTGAGTGAGTACATTTGATGTAGCCTGGATTGAGGTTATATCCCCCCAGGTTATATTTATTTCTTGTAGAGATCCCAGAGTATTATGATCCCTTACCGTTAATTTTAAAGTTGATTTCTCAATATACATGTTTCCAGACCATCCAAGTATTATAAATTCAAACTCTAAACCCAAGTGAAGGCAAATCCATGCTTATAAATTTCTCGGGAAGAACTTTTCTCCCAGAGATTTGGCCAAGGCTGACAAACCATGTTACTGAGGGTTTTTTCTAGACCACCCTTGCACTGAAGTGTAGTTCTTCAAGGGCTCCAGTGAGCAGGAACGGAGGGGACCCACTGAAGAGAACAAAACGTGTTAGATACACAGGAGGAGCACAGAGACAGAAAAGGAAGAAAGGAAAATTTAAAAACAAAACATGAAACTTTTAAAACAAAACAAGTCTGTAAACTAAAATTCCAAAACACATGAATAAATCTAACGGTAAGAAAGATAGGCAAGAAATTTTATTTCAAGTTGGAGCAGGAGTTAAATCCAGATTTATTACTTTTATGGAGGATTTTTATAATGCTCTTAAAGTAAGTATGCTCAAAAAGATAAATTAAAACACAGCATCCATTTTAAAATGTTTTTAAATTAGGGGAAATAATTATGCAATAATGAAACAATAATATATAAATATATAAACAAATAATTATAAATCTTAGACAGGAGATATATAAACAATTTAAGTTAAAAACTTAATAGATGATGGGATACCTGGATGGCTCAGTTGGTTAAGCATCCAACTCTTGGTTTCAGCTCAGGTCATGATCTCATGGTTCATAAGTTTGAGCCCTGCATTGGGCTCGGTGCCAACAGTATGGAGCCTGCTTGGGATTCTCTCTCTCCCTCTCTCTCTCTCTGCCCCTCCCCTGCTCATACTCTCCCCCACACCCCATCTCTCTCTCTCTCTCCCTCTCTCTCAAAAT
The DNA here is from genome assembly GCA_028646485.1 of Cryptoprocta ferox. NCBI lineage: Eukaryota > Metazoa > Chordata > Mammalia > Carnivora > Eupleridae > Cryptoprocta > Cryptoprocta ferox. Next base: position 58,517,597 of record CM053574.1, read on the forward strand.
AAATAAACTTAAAAAAAAACTTAATAGATGATACCCAGATAGGTTTGAAAATAGTATTCAAGAATTTACCCAGAATGGAACAAAGAAATGAATAAAAAATATGAAAGTACAATTAGATGTTACTGGAGACAGAGAAGCTCCAAAACATATCTGTTTGGAGGACTAAAATGGAGGGAATAAGAAAAATATTTGGAAAAGTAATAAGTAAAAATGTTCCAGAACTAAAGACAGTCATAGGTCCTCACAAGAAGGTGAGCCAAGCAGGATAAAAGAGAAATCCAGTCAAACATAAATACATTACATTTGGAAATACAACAGTCAAACATAAGAACACAAAGATAAAAAGAAAATTCTGAACATGCTGGGGTTAGCATATCTATATCTATCTATAGATATAGCATATCTATAAAGGAAAAACAATCAGCATATTTCTCATCAACAGTAATAAAGACCAGGAGAAAAATCATTGTCAGCCTAAAACTGTATACCCAGTTGAATTATAAGTAAAGCAATAAAACAATTTTGGATTGCAAACATATCCAAAATTTACCACCCACTGACCCATCTTAATTATTAGAGAATATACATCAGCAAGAAGAAAACTGAAACTGGAAGAAAAGCACAGACTAGAAAAAACCATGGCAAGTTCAAAGATTGATAAACTATAATGGCAAATTGAGTTAGGTTTGAGAATAAAATATATATATTGTATTTCATCCAAAAAAAAGGTAAAATTGGATTACATGACTTGATGTCTCAGACTTGGAATGTTCCCAACCTTAAAAAAAAAAGTGGAGGGGTTGGGGGACAGGCAGTAAAGATGGTGAATACATGAGGGTTCATTATGCTGTTCTCTATACTTTTACTATATTTGAAGTTTTCCACAATAAAAAAAATGTTTTTTAAGTAAAATTATAACTCTAGATAACAATATTAGAATGGAAGGGTTTTAGTGGTTAATGTGTTCATCATGTTTGGGAAGAAATAAAAGATCACCAAACAACTTCTGAATTCGTTAGACAAATTTGTAGGAAGTTCATAAAAGCCAGCTATTAAAAGAATAGAAATATAATCTGTACCTTCAAAACTAGTATAGAGAAAACAGGAGTAATATAGGAAACTTTGTGATTGTAACAAGGTTAGAAAAGAGGAGGGAAAGGAAATGACAAATGATAAACAGAAAACACAAAGCTTAAAACATAGAATGAACCCCAAATATATCAATAATTCTAATTGATATTAGATTATTATATTAAGAGACAGGTTATTACAGGACAAGAAGCATATCAACCAAGTACATGCATTTTATAAGAAACACATTATATAATGAAACCATACGGAAATGATGAAAATAAAAGAATAAAAAAATACGTCAGAAAAATACTTAAAAATTAAATAAAATAACTTAAAAGTTGGAATAGCAATGTCAGTATCTGACAAAACAGAACTTAAGGCAAACGGCTTTAACAGGGACAAAAATTACAATACATAATGTAAAAAAGGGGGGATACTCTATCAAACTGATATAACAATCATAAATTAGAACACGGCTTCTACATATTTAAAGTACATTGAAAGGAGATAGAAATATGAGGAGAAATGATCAAAGCCACAAACACAGCTGAAGAGTTTAATGTACTTCTATCCAGAAGTAAGTGATAAAGGGGAAATAAAGGCCATAGAGTAGTTTAACAAAAAAATGTTTTAGATAATTATATAGAACACACGTACCCCCAGAATAGTAAGAATATGCATTTTTTCAAGTACATGTATAACAGTCATAAAATTAATACTGTACTGAATAGCAAAGGGAGTCCCAATAAACCTTTCCAAATCACTAAAACTCAGATGACAGTCTCTGTCCAAAATGCAAATAAATTGGAAATTCTGATTTTAGAAAGTGATTTTTAAATCTGGGATTTAAAAATCCCAGAAGTTTCAGGGGTGCCTGGATGGCTCAGTCAGTTAAGCGTCCAACTTGGGCTCAGGTCATGATCTCACAGCTCGTGAGTTCGAGCCCCGCATTGGGCTCAGTGCTGACAGCTCAGAGCCCAGAGCCTGCTTCAGATTCTGTGTCTCCCTCTCTCTCTCTCTCTCTCTCTCTCTCTCTCTGCCCCTCCCCCTCTCATGCTCTGTCTTTCTCTGTTTCTCAAAAATAAATAAACATTAAAAATTTTAAAAACAAAGAAGCTTCAAACCTGAATCATACCATAAGAAACCCAGATAGAAATATTGGCAAAATATTGGCCAATATATATTGGCAAAATATATCTCTCTCTCAAAGAACTGGTAGCAAGGCTATGTAAATAATGCCTGTAACTCAGAGATTATAAAAACACCACACATACCCATTAGATTGGTTATATTTTTGTTTTTAGTTTAGTTTAGTTTTTTATTATTTTTTTAAGTTTATTTATTTGAGAGAGACAGAGACAGCATGAGGGAGGGAGGGTAGAGAGAGGGAGAGAGAGAGAATCCCAAGCAGGCTCCACACTGCCGATACAGGGCCAGAAACCATAAAACCACAAGACCGTGACCTGAGCGAAACCATGAGTCGGATGCTTAACTGACCGGGCCACTCAGGAGCCCCAAGATTACTTAAATTTTTAAAAATCGATCATACCAAGTGTTGGTAAAGATGTAGAGCAACTAGAAACATTATATACTGTTCAACAGGGGGATGTAAAATGGCTTTGTTCCAAAGCTAACAACCACTTTGGAAAATAGTTTGGCAGTTTTTTTAAAAAGTTAAATATTCACCTACCATACAACTCAGTCATTTCACTCCTACAGTTTTACTCATGAGAAATGAAGTTTATGTCCACACAAAGACGAGTACAAAAATATTCATAGCAGCTTTATTTATAATATCCCAAAACTAGAAACAATCAAACATCAATTGTTAGGTGAATGTATTACTAAACTGTGGTATTTCTATATGATGGAGTAGTACCTAGCAATAAACAGGAATGGCTACTTGATACACATGCCAATGTGGATGAATCTCAAAATCATTCGCAAATGGTAGAGTCTCCAAGGAGCTTAAGGGTGTTGTCCCTCAGAGTCTAAGCAAAAGCTCAAGACAGAGAAGTGCTTATGTAAAAAAGATTTGTGGCTCTGACTTTTGTCTAATGAAGTGAATCCCAGTAAGATTTGCAGCAACCTACAAGATTTTTGAAAGAAATATATATGCAAAACATAGCCAGGTTGAATCAAAGGGACACAGACAATCCTAACTGAAACGAGATGGCTGGACTCCAAAATTCTACTGGTAGGAAGCAGGCTGAGAAAATTCTCTCCTCCCTTCCTTCCACCCTCCTTTACTTGCTAGACAGGTTGATTCTAATGTTCATATGGAAAAATAAGCAAAACTAGATAGAAAAGTACTGAAAAAAGGAAAGTATTTAAGGGGACTAGCCCTCCAAAATAATAATTTGTATTATAAACAATATGTTTATAATATAATAATTAGACTAGCAAGAATAAGATTTGGATGCAAGCACATACAAAAATGTAGCATGTCATAGAAGTGGCATTTCAAATTGGTAGCAAATTTTCAATAAATGGTGTTGGAGTAAGGAGTTATTTGGAAAAAAGTAAAGTTGGAGCCACACTTTGCAGTGTAATATGAGTGAAATGCAAGAGGATTAAAATATTTAACTAGATAGAAAATTAAATCATAAAATTACTTTAAAAATCCTGGTATCATTTATGAAATAATTGATAAACCTAATTAGATAAAAATAAGAAATTTCTACATGGCATGAGCCACTATAAATAAAATTAAAAAGCAAACAAAACCTGGGGAAAATATTCTAGACTCATATTATAGATAAACATTAATCTTCTTAAAATACAAAAGGTTCCCCAAATCAATACAATCTTAATAGCCTAATTTTTTAAATGGCTAAGGCCATGAATAATTATCCCCAGTGAGGAAATAAAGATGGTTCTTAAGCATTTGGAAAGACAACCTTACTCAGAAAAGAAATACTAATTAAACATAACCTGAAATGTCATTTTTTAACCTATCAGTTGTGCAATGGTCCGTAGGTTTGACAACACACTAAACAAGAAAATGTGCAAGGTCACAGGCACTTTCGTACTCTGTCAATGGAAGCGTTCATAGGTGTTAACCTCTGTGAAGGGCAATTTGACAATATCCAGTTACAAATGTACAGACAAATAGTATGTACATTACAATATATATTCAAGCTGTAGTGTTAAGAGATACAAGGAAATTGCAGGAGAGCATGTACACTATGAAACTGTCTATAAAAAAGAAGAATACACAAATACACAAGACATACATATTGGCTTACAGTTTAATGGAATTCCTCAGGAGAGGTGTGCACAAGAGGCATATTTAATGGGTTGATTCAGAAGAGGAATTGTGTGGTTGAGGGAAAGAGATAGAAGGAAGACTATGATAAGGTTTAACCTCTGAATTTGGAGCCATGTGAATATATTACCTATTTAAAAAGTACATTACAATATTTTTAAAATTCAAAAGACTCCAAGTTTTAGAACTAATAAGAGAGTTCAGTAAGGTTACAAAATACAACATCAATAGTCTTCTATGCACTAGCAGTAGCCAAGCTGAAACACAGTAAAAGAAAAATGACCCCCTTAATAATGACAACAGCAACAACAAAAAACATAGGGAGTACCTATATATCGTGAATAAAACTATAAAAATGCTGAAGGATATTTTAAGGAAAGACATAAAGAGATGCAGAGCTATACTATATTCATGGATGTTCAGATTTGTGATCATAAAGATGTCAAGTCCTATAAATTAATCAACAAATGTAATGTCATTCTCATCAAAATCCCAAAAAGGCTTCTCATGGCACTTTACAAGAAAAATGCAAAGATGTATGTGTTAAGTACAGGGCAACAATAGCTAAGATAACCTTGAAGAAAAAGATATGGAGACTGGAAGAAGGTATGGAACTAGCTCTACCACATACCAAGAGATATGGTAAGTGGACAGTAATTTAAGACAGAATATCCCTCCTGCAGAGATAGGAAACAATACCATTGGAAAAGAACAGAGAGCCTGGAAACAAACCCACGTGTGTAGTAAAGCTTGGTCTTCTTAGCTAGTCTCTGAGACTATTGTTAAGTCTCAACAACAGCATTTTCACTTTCTACAAGCACTTCACTTGGGCACCTGGATAGGACCTACTTACGTATCATCATCGTCCGATCTTGGTTGCTCCTCATCTGCTTCAATGCCAGGGGCCATTTCCACATTTCCCTCATCTTCTCTAGGAAGCCACTGTTTCAATGTTCCCACTGTTAAAGAAATGAGAGATTAAAGCATCCCAGCCTATATACCTGATGAGGGGTATACCCAAATCCTGTACCGAACATCAACCATAAAGGTAAAACCTTTCAATTATTTCCATTAAATCAGAGAATATGACAGGAATGACAACTGACATCCCAACCATCACACGTTGTATGAAGGTGGTAGGCAACACAAGACAAGAAAAAGAAGTGAGAGGAATCAGGATGAGATGAAGAGACAAGGGGCACCTGGATGGCTCAGTTGGTTAAGCAGACTCCAGCTCTTGATTTCGGCTCAGGTCGTGATCCCACGGTTGTGGGTTCAAGCTCCGTGTCCAGCTCTGCCCTGACAGCTCAGAGCCTGCTTGGGATTCTCTCTCTCCCTCTCTCTCTGACCCTCCTTCCCTCCTCTCTCAAAATAAATAAATAAATTTAAAAAGAGAGAGAGAGATGAAAAGACAAAGTACTCCCACTTTGGGGAGGGATGCTTTGATTATATAGAAAATTTAAGAAAATCTTCTCTTGTAAAAACTTAAGATTTGCCAACCTTATTGGACCACGCTATTCTTCACTGTTTCTGTAAAGTGAGTATACAACATAGAGTGAGGCTTAATCATTAACGTCTGCAGAGGAAACCCGAAGCACTCACCCACATTTTTGGTGGTGGGGGTGGGGATGTGGATTTATTGTTGTTATTTAAAATGTGTTCTTTTTCTCTTGGGAAAAAGACCAGACTGAAGATAGTACATTATTTCCTTTCTTTATAGAAGGCATCCCTCAACAACTCTAAGATTCCACTGATTATAAGACACATTATTATTTTACACACCAATAGCAAAGAAAATGTTCCTGATAAAATGACAAAATGTTTCCTTAGACCTTGGAATTTATATTTTGTAAATATAAACTATTATAGAACTTTTAGTCCTTTCTAAGCATACATTTTTAATCATATATCAGTTTTGTATATTCATAAAAAGGAAAATATAAGTTAAACAAATTGAATAACACATAATTAAAATTCCTCACATTCAGAATATTACTCCTCTGAATTTTTTATATTATCAATCAAAATTTTTGGATCCTGATTCAGAGATACCATAATAAAATGATTTTTGAGACAATTAGGATATTCTGAATGACTCTTTCATTAATGTCTGTGTTTTTTAAATTATGATAATATGTACATAACATAAATTTACCCTCTTAAGTTGTAAGTGTACCGTATGGTTAACTATATGCACACTGCTGTATAAGAGATTTCTAGAACTTTTTCATCTTGCATGGCTGAAATTCCAAATAAGTCCCCATTCTCCCTCCCCTGGGAGGGACCATTCCACTTTGTTTCTAAGAGTTTGACTTCTCTAAATACTTCATACAAGTGGGCTCATTCAGTGTTTGTCTTTTTGTGACTGGCTTATTTCATTTAGCATAATGTCCTCAAGTTTCACCCATGTGGTAGCATATGACACGATTTCTTTCTTTCTTTTTTATGGATGAATACTATTCTATGATATGAATAGACCCCATTCTCCTTATTCATTCATCCACTGATGGGCACTGCAAGTTGTTCCCGCATCTTGACTATAGTGACTACTGCTACGATGAACATGGATGTGCAAAAATCTCTGTTTCTTTTAGACATATACCCAGAAGTGGAATTGCTGCATTATATGGAAGATCTATTTTAAAAACTTTTTTAGGAATCTCCATATGCTTTCTTTTATGGCTGCACTATTTTACAATCTCACCAACAGTACATAAGGGTTCTAATTATTTCGCGTCCTCATCAATACTTATTTTCTGGTTTTGTTTGGTTGGTTGTTTGGTTTGGTTTTTTGCTAGCAGCCATCCTAATAGATGTGAAGTGATATCTCTGTGTGGTTTTTATTTAAATTTCCCTGATGATGAGTGATGTTGAGCATCTTTTCATATGCTTATCATTGATGTCGAGGTTTTTTTCCTACATAACCTCAACTTGGTGCAATCAAGAGCAATGTTGAGACAGATTTTCTTACAATCTAAAAAACTAAGAGTTTATGAAAAAATTAAAAATGCTGGCTTCCTAAGCTGGCTTTAAAACTAATGTAGGGCTAGCCTCCTTCTGACTTCTACTTTGGGAATTTTATTATACATGTCTACATTAGTTAGCTTTTCCAGAAGAAACCATCATGTAATTTAGTGGTTTAAAACAATAACCATTTATTTAGGTCACTATTCTGCCATTAGGCAGCTTGTACTGGGCTTCGCTGGCTGGCTCTTCTGGTCTTGGTTGAGCCTAACCATGCATGTGCAGTCACTTGCCAGGCCAGCTGGAGGCCGGCTGGCCACCTGTGGCCTCTCTTGGGTGGCTTGTCATTCTTTTCCACATGGTCTCTTCATTTTCCAGCAGGCCAACTGGAGGGAGTTGAGAGATAGACAGGTTCCAAAAAAAAGACCAGCAGTTCCTTGAATACTCAGATTTGGCACATCGCCACTTTTATTCCATCCTACCTGCCTAAGTAAATTACAAAAGCCAATTAAGATTTAAGGGGAAAGGGGTAAAAAAGCCATTTAATGATGGAGAAGCTGCAAAGTCACATTGAAAAGGGCATAGATACAGGGAAGAGGGAAGGACTATGCTCATTTAGGGAACCTACTGTGACCTACCTCTCCCACATGTGCTCTGCAACCTTCTGGTTCCTAGGGGTCTAAACAGTGTTTCACGTTAGTCTCTAGGAAAAAAGACCCTGCCCACTGCTAAGAAGTGGGATTAGAAATAGTAACTTTTCGCCAAAGGTGAAATTAAAAACAAAGTATGGCTTTTTTTTTGTAAACTATTCATGTACATACCTACAAGTAGAAATTTCACCACACTGTAATTAAATATTTACCAATTTTTAATCAATATGTTTCATCCCAAATCATAGCTTATATTGTTTCCTAAAGTGCATTACGAAATGAATGAACTGATTGGTACATCTCATCTATGAGGTTGTCTGGCTGATTAATGGCAGTCTGAATATTCCACTTGGTATGGGATTCATAGTTTTTGGTTTCCTGTTTTAGGAAGACAATTTTAGCAGGCTTTTATTTTTTGATTAACAAGAGAGAAGAAAGAATGAATATAGGTAACTATAGAAATGTAAATCAGCTGTTATCAGGATGTGCAACTATGATGTTACCAAGGCAACCATGTGGCCTGAAAATTTATACAAGAAACATGGACATTACCTTCCCACCAAGGATCCCCTTGGAGTGGTTAAACTATAAACAAAATTACTGACCTGAATTAATTATGCACATGTAAAAAAAATGTACTTGTCCTCATCTAAAGAGTGTAGCTTTTATTAGTAAGACTCACCTTTTATTAATAAGGATTTTCTAGAAGTCTTGCTATCTTAAACTTAAAATGAGGATAAATTAAACTTGTAGTTGATAAAGTTTCATTTTTTAATGGAATGCAAGGCTAGAAACATGAAAATAATTTATTTTTAAGGTGTTGGAAGTTTAAGCTAAAGAGTGATGAAGGGTATATGAAAAATGCTTAAGTGTATGACCAATAGCTAACCCTTACAAGCCTTTATAAACTGTATCTATTACATCTACAATCAAAGTTAGTAAAACTTACACACGCAGAAAGTCTTCATGAAGATTCTATACAGCCGTAAGAATTATTTTTCACATTGTAATTTCCCTATCCAACTTGATGGCCATACAAATATTGGTAATTACATGCCCTTGCATAAAGTTATACTAAAAATATGCTGCAGTTTTATGTTCATTCATAAAGACTATGGCCACCTACTAAGTTCTAGGCACCTGGGATAGAGAGACGAAGCAGGGTGTTTATCAAGACAAAGCTCTCATAAGTTTATAGTCTAGTGAGGATGATAGTAAGAGTAAGAAATTAAAGTGAACTTTAGTTTTATGATCAGAGAATTATAGTATCTTGTGGGGTATTAAGCGGGGAAGCCAAACCTAGAAGCATGCAAGGGAAATATGCCTAGATGTTTTCTTAATCATTTAAAGCAGTGGGTCCCCATCAGTGGGACCCAGGCAGTAGTTTGAGATCCAGGTTTTTCACAGAAATAAAAATGCAAATAAATTCACTACTGCATCATTTTATGACATGAATTTAAATGATAAATATACTGATGAAAGGTCAAGATTGCATGCGTTTAACAAATAATTTGAGTGTGCATGAATTTAAGTGTCAGACTGAATGAATATGACATTGTCAGAAGCAGCTAAAAGACAGGGAGACAGCAGACAAACTTGAGAACTTACTAGAAGTTTTTGGATTAAAGAGAAGCATATTAATATAGTTACAGGGTCTTCCACTCCGTCATGTAAAAGAGCACTTAAGATTCAACTTTATTGCAGACCCCTTTACAAAAAGCCCCGTTGGGTACTATCGGGAAAAGCAGGGAGAGAAGGGTAACTGCCGAGGAAGCATACATAAATGGTAGGAGGTTCATCAGAGGGAAATCTTGCAGGAGGTATTATTCTGGCCAGAGAGGCAGGCATTCCAAACCAATATGACGGTAGAGAAATGCAAGCAAACCTTGGCATGGCAACAGGCCGACCCATCTTTAAGATGCTTAGAGTCCACAAAGAGACTGGATTTTATTCTGAGGGTAAGAAGGAATCTTGTGCAGGATTTTAAGCTGAAAAGAGATTTGGTCTTTTTTAGGAGGAGGATTATCTGGCAGGAGTGCAAAGGGTTGAGCTGAAGGAAGAAAAGATGACCAGGGACAGGAAGTCAAGAGGCCACCAGCAGTCAGAGGCAGAACACAGCTGGGTAGGGAGGGGTGTCAGCACCCTGAGCAGACTGCAAAAGAAAACATCTGCACTTTGCTTTGAATGCACCTGTGGAGGCAAATTCTTATTTCCGACCCCACTTGATAGATCAATTGTTCATACGTGCCCAATGTAAAGCCATCCATGCAAAAATACAGGAGGTTCGTGAATTAATTAATTAATTTGGTATGACAGACCAAATGAAGAGTTTTATATTCTCTCCAAGAATCACAGGAGCAAATGCAAGAAGAGGCATCATAGCCACCACGTATGTCCCCACCTCAGTGTCTTGAAAGAGGAACACCATCCTTCCTACCTGGCCTGGGGTCCTAGCCCTTGGCTTCCAGGCCAAACCAGGTGAGCCCAAAGCTTCCTCTTTACTGCCTCCAGGCCCATCTTTAGGGACAATGCTTTTTCCCCAGCATTGTCCCTTCCCAGAAGGGAAGGAACAATGCTTTTTCCCCACTGTCCCTTCCCAGAAGGGAAGGAAGCAAACAAACACGCAATTACACTGCTTTTAATTTGAAGGTACTGGAAAGAGAGTCTTGAAGGCAGTTTCTCCCTCTCTCCCTCTCTTTCCTCTTAAGTTTTAAGCAACAGTGTGTCATGTCAACTGATAGAAGTAGTAAGATCAAAGGATTTCGAAGGACTTTGTACACTCAGGGACTCTGGCCCCCTCTACTGCTCCTAGATTTTAGTCAACCCAGTTTTCTCAGGGCCTGACAAAGACTTGTGCATCTGTATATCCTTCCCACCAAATACGTTCATTCTTCTGTACATTCTTGAAGACTCAATTTTCACAAAGATTTCACAAAGTCTGTGAAGTTTAGGCTTTACAAACTGGCAGACTCACTCTTGGGTAGGAAGTTACCGATCTTACATTATTCTCAAGGTTGCACATATTTTTGTATCATTCTTTAAGTATTTATCAGCCTCCGTTATATCTAGTTTGTACCTATGCCTCCTTGCCACCTCGATCTCATGTCCTCAAAACACAGGGTCCCTAACCTCGCACCTGTGTCGAAGCACCTGCCTGCCTATGGCGGCCTTCCGTGTAACAGTGCACACATGAGCAAAGACAAAATCCCCCTGTGATATGAATTGCCTCAAACTTTTGAAAATGACGGTTGGCTTCCCATAAAGTAAACACAAGCATAATCTTACTAAAAATCAGAGGCAAAAAAAATAATAATCCTCCCCAAAGCCAAGAAACAATATTATGATGTATTTTCATTGCCTATAGGATACTAATTTGAGTCTGTTGAATAGCTGTCAGAATATACTGGCAGGTAGAGCTAAGCAATACCAGCTCATCATCTACAAAGCCACTTGCCCTACTTACTTATTTTCAGCAGTTGTCAACAGATCACATTAAAGAAAGTTACCCCACTCTTCTCAGAAGCTCGAATCTTTTGTTAGCAGCATTTGGAACAGGCTTGGACAAAACAAATCAGCTTCTGAAAAGGCTGAGACCTTTACAGTTCTCTCTCCGGGCTGAAGGTATTTTTATACCCTTTCTGCATGTACAAGTCTCTGACAAAGTTCTCAGGGGACTGGTTATGTTTTTAAAAATAAACTGCATACCCAATTCTCCTTCATTGGCAGAAAATGAGCTACTTGTTAGACGTGCTGCAGCCAAAGCGTTCATTAAAGCTCCTGGCACCTCGTGCTGCCACTGTTTCCTATTTTCTGGAACGTCTTCAGTCACCATCCCTTGGCCACCTGAAGAGGAAACTGTGTCAGTGAAAATAAAAACGCTTCTTCATTTGAGTTCTTATAAAATCACAGACTATAAGAAGGTGAACTAATCCCACCCCTCATGTTGCCAGCAAGAAAATGGAGATACAGAAAAGGTTAGTGACTTATGACACATGGCTGATGGATATGAGAGTCACTTTTTTGCCTTGTAAACTCGCCACACTGGTGCGTTAAAATTTCTATTCTACTTGCTTATTTTAAATGAGGTTTTCCTTCTTATTGTCTCACTGGTTTCAAACAGATGAAATTGTATTATGTTTGCAAGCCCCCTCTTCCAAGTTTGAGGACTTCAGTGTTTTGTAATGGTATAAATGTAGGTCAATTCACACATTTATAAATGTCCGCGATATATTACGTTTCAACTTATAAAATGGGATAAAGTTTAGCTCTCCTCCAACCCCATGTTATAAAGAGGAACATAGGAAATAAATCATAAAAATCTTCACCACCTGTAAAAATAACACCCAGAGTTTGCTGTGAATGTCTCCTATGGAGAGACTATGACGGAAGCTCAAATGTAAACGAAGGATTTTAGGTTGGAAATATCATCATATTCTAAGCTCTCCTAACATTTAAATAGCACATTGGCTTACAAAGCAATTTTATATGTATTTCTGTACTGCTAACTCTAAACGTTGTGGGATAGCTATCATCTTAATTCAGATTTTATTGATGGAAAAAAACCAACCCCTCCAAGAAATTCCAAGGAAGTAACTGGGCTAGCATGGAAGGCAAGGCAAGTCAACTGTCCTTCCTTAGACAATCTCCCTGCCCACAAGGAAAGTAGGATTCTGGATCTTTCCTCCTTTCTATTCTCATGAACTGGAGTCATCAGTTGTCTAGCATAATTAGCAGGCAAGCTTCTCAGGAGGTGGAAGAGATACCAGAACAATGTCTTTGAAAGATATTTGATACCAAACCTATTGGGATTGGACCGAAAAGAGAGAACTGTGGCGTCTAGCCGAGCACCAGCAACAGAGCTGCATCTGAGGCTTTGTCTCCCCCTGCTGGCAACTTACGCTGACTGATTGTAGATGCCCCCGCCCACAGAGTGGAACAGGTGGAGGTAATGTCCCCAGCGGCCATCATCCCCAGGAGAGTCTGAGGAGCTCCCACATCCCACTGTCTCCTGTTCTCTGCAGCAGCACCAGTATCTTGAATGAAAAACTCTGGGTATTAGAAAATGACTCCTTAATTTAAAAGCAGCCAAAGTGCAACTAAGTGTACCAAACAGTTCATCAGTTGGTACACTCAAAAACAGAGAAATTACCACCTCATTCTAATACATGTTGTTACAGACTGAATGCTTGTGCCCAACCTCCCCTCAAATTCCTAGGTGGAAACCTAATGCCCAAAGTGATGATATTGGGAGGTGGGTTTTTGGGGGGGGTGATGAGGTCATGAGGGTGGAGACCTCATGAATGGGATTAGTGCTCTTATAAAAGAAATCCCGCAGAGCTCTTCACCCTTTCTGCTAAGTGAGGACATAGTGAAAACATAGCAGTGGGCCCTCACCAGACACCAACTCTGTCAGCACCAAGATCTTGGACTTTCCAGCATCCAGAACTGTGAGAAATAAATGTTTATTGTTTATAAGCCACCAAATTAATGGCATTTTGTTATAGCAGCCCAAACGGACTAAGACATAGATTATAACTTGCAAGACTGAAATTTTAAACGGGCTTAAAAGCTGTTTCATTTTTATTAGTAATATTTGACTAGCCAATATATCTAAATGTTAGTAAATATTAGTGACAGGAATGGACAAATTCCTTGGGGCACTTCTGAGCATTTTACTTCAGTTTCCATGGAAATGCAATCAGTCCGTTATCTTAATTTAAAAATCTTTGTATTTATTACTATGTTTCATTATAGGAAATATGAAAAACAGGCAAGTAGAAGAAAATAAAAGTTACCCCTAATCTCACCATCTAGAGGCTATTAAAAATTTAAAAATTTCCCCTTGAATATAGTTTCTGTGTTTTGAAACAAAAATGAGCCTCACGCTATGCATAACTTTCATAACTTGCTCTTTCAATGAGCAACATATCATACTCAGTTTATTAGATACTCTTCTATATGACCATTTTAAAGCAAATATACTATTCTGTTCCACGGATGTATTAGAATGCAATTCTTTATAGTTGGATGTTTAGTTTGCTAGCAATTTTTCACTATTATAAATAATACTATAATGAGATCATTGTAACTAAATGTTTGTGAACATTCACGATTATTTACCTTAGATAAACTATAGAAGATGACAGTTCTAGGAGCTAGATTATTTGTTTTATCAAAGCTTTTCACTGCTAATGTGGAATCTATTACTAATTTGCTCATGATTCTTTTCCATGGATTTTGAATAGTTAGTTCTTCTCTATCCAAAAAGAAAAACACCTATATTTTCTCTTACTTCTTTTTCTTTTTTTGTTGTTGTTTTAAGTTCTGGTTAGTTAATATACAGTGTAATATTAGTTTCAGGTGTACAATATCGTGATTGAACACTTCCATGCATCACCCGGTGCTCATCACAGCAAGTGCACTCCTTAATCCCCATTACCTTTGTAACCCTTCCCCCACCCCCCTCACCTCTGGAAACCATCAGTTTGTTCTCTATAGTTAAGAGTCTATTTTTTGGTTTGTCTCTCTCTCTCTCTTTTCCCGGTGCTCATTTGTTTTGTTTCTTAAATTCCACATATGAGTGAAATTATAGAATATTTGTCTTTCTCTGATTTATTTCACTTAGCATAATACTCTCTAGCTCCATCCATGTTGTTGCAAAAGGCAAGATTTCATTCTTTTTGATGGCTGAGTAATATTCCATTGTGTGTGTGTGTGTGTGTGTGTGTGTGTGTGTGTGTGTGTGTGTATCACATCTTCTTTATTCATCACTTGATGGACACTAGGGCTGTTTCCATAGTTTTATTGTAGAAAATGCTACTATAAATATTAGGGTGCATAGTTTTATTGTAGAAAATGCTACTATAAATATTGGGGTGCATGTCTCTCTTCGAATTATTTTTTTTATATTCTTTGGGTAAATACCTAGTAGTGCAATTGCTGGATCATAGGATAGTTCTATTTTTCACTTTTTGAGGAATCTCCATACTCTTTTCCAGAATGGCTGCACCAGTTTGCATTCCCACCAACAGTGCAAGAGGGTTCCCCTTTCTTTCACATTCTCGCCAGCATCTGTTGTTTCTTGTGTTGTTGATTTCAGCCATTCTAGAGTGTGAGGTGACATCTCATAATGGTTTTGGTTTGCATTTCCCTGATGATCAGTGATGTTGAGCATCTTTGTTGGACATCTGTCTGCATTTTTTGGGAAAATGTCTATTCATGTCTTCTGCCATTTTTAAATTGAATTATTCATTTTTGGGGTATTGAGGTTTTTAAGTTCTTTATATATTTCAGATACTATGTGCAAATGACATACCCTTTATCAGGTATGTCATTTGCAAATATCTTCTCTATTCCATAGGTTTCCTTTTAGTTTTGATTTTTTTACTTCATTTTCTAATATATATCTTCTTTTTTTTTACATATAAACTCTTTGGTTTTTTACATTTGTATCCTTATTTTGTTGTATCATTATATAGGGTGTGATTTCACAATGTTTCCCAAAATTGTTAACTAATGGGCCTAGCAACATTTATTTGATTGAGCCTTTCTTTCCCACTGACTTGTGATGTAACTTTCAGCATATGCTAAGTTATTATCCATACTCAGATTTGTTTCTAAACTATTTCTTCTTTTCACTGCTTTATCTATTCTGATGCTAGTATCATATTGTTTCAATGACTATAACTTATAGAATATATTTTGACATTTGAAAGCATGTGTGCTCCTTCACTGCTCTTCTTTTCTAAATTTGTCTACTTAAGAATCTTCAACATTCTCCAAACTGCCAAGATGTTCTCATCTTTTTGTGGTTTTGATTGAAACTGACAAAATTCCAATTATTTATTTGGAAAGAATATTTCTAATATATAACAGTGTTATTTCTCCCCATTTATTCAAGTGATCTCTAACTATCTCAGTAAAGTTTTATAATGTTCTTCACATGCTCTGCATAATCCTTATAAAGTTTATTCCTAAGTTATATATGTACACACACACACACACACACACACACACACACTTGCTATTGTAACTGGAAATGAGATCTGAAAACTAATTGAGAAAAATACTTGCAATACATATTAAAGGTAAAGCTTTAACTTAAAGAGTCTTATAAAGGGAAAAATAAATGCCATTTTCAGTGGATAAATGAATGAAAGATGAGAGCACATCATTTACAAGAGAAATATGATGATCAAAACATATGGAAAAAATGTTTCAACCTGAATTATAATTATAGGAATGCAGGAAGTTTAAAGACTATTTTCTGTATCCAACTGAAATCTTTTTAATCTAAAGAAAAAAAAAGGCAGATACATCTTTAGAGACCTACAACTTACGGTCTCCTCCTCCCAGCAAACTTACGCAATACAAAGAATAACCTTGGAATTTGTCCCTTTCTCTGCAACTTTTCACTCAGGCCACTAAGGGCTCCTGATGGCCAAACCTGTAGGCTCTTATTCAACGCACCTCATTTGGTCTTTCCGCTTGATGCTGCCAACCCTGCACCTCCTTCTAGAACTTTCTCTCCTCCTTTGGCTTCACTCTCTCTGGATTTTCCCCAAAATTTGTCTAAACATTGCTAGGATCTGTCCTAAGTTCCATTTCCTTCTGACTCTAGTCCCTCTGCCTAAGTATTTTTGACCATTGCTAAGGTGATTATGATAATACCATGTGTATGCTCCGGAGACCCTGACCTCCCCCAGAGTTCCCGCCTTCCAGAGCTAGCAGCTTCTAAGCATCTCCAGCTGAGGCTCATAAAGACCTAAGCCTCACTATATCCCAAATCTAGAGCGTTATACTATGTCCGCTTACCTCCCTCAGCGCAATGTGTGTGCCTATTTGGCTGGTGACAGCTTCATCCATCTGAATTAGAAAAAACTGGGAGGATCCTTGACCTCCCTCTCTTCCTCAACTACCACACTCAGAGGTTCACACTTCAGCATCTATTGTCACCGCACCACTCTGGCCCGTGCACCTGTCGTTTCCCACCTGAGCTATTTCTCTCCTGCCTACAGTCCGGCCACTCCACACCATCCTTACATACTGCAGCCAGCCTGGTCTTTCTCCTTCACAAACAGCATTTAATTCCCTTTGGTGGAAGGTCATCACACAGGTAAAGCCCAAGCCCCTTGGCAGGCCAAACTCTGTAGGAGCGGGAACCTCCCTGACTCAGCAGCCAGCTGGCACTGTAGCGATGATTAGTATTTGGCCTCAGAAAACATGTTTCATTCCTCCTTTCTTTGGCTCAGGATGCTACTGTGATGTCAAGGGCAGACTCCGTTTCCACACATCTCTGAGAGCCTGACCACCTCGCACAGTCTGTGCCCGTGGAGATTCTCAGTAAGATGCCTCCTGAACTGAATAAAGGTTTTTCCAGCTGGAAATGAGGTGAAGCGTATTATTCTAGGAAGAAGGCCTTGAGCCAAACGAGGGAAGAGGGGGTGCTCCAGGAGGCCGTATGGATCCCATCATCAGTGGTAGGAAAGAGGGGTGCTGGGGCAGGAAAAGTGGGTGAGCACAGGCCCCACAGTACTAAACAGGATACTATGTGGACTGGACGATGAGGAATCCTACAAGTATCATCCAAAAAAAGTTTAAATAGAAGAAAACTATAACAAGATAACTCCAGCAGCCAGTTAGAGAATGAAGGGGGAAATACTAGAGAAAAGAAGGACACATGGGAGAATAAGGCAGTACAGTGAGGTGCAGGAAAAGGACAAGTTAGAAATAGCATTTATGAAGCACCTATTATGTGCTAGGTACTTTATATATCAAATCTCACTTTAGTCCTCACAATAAGCCTGTGTGGCAAGTACCATTATCCCTGTTCCTAGGAGGAAGCTGAGGTTCAGAGCACTGTAGTCACTTGTGAAGGTTACAGAGTCAGAAAGTGGCAGTCCGAACCCCATGCATTCACTATCATGCCACACTGCTGGGAGATGACAGGGCCCTACACCGGTGGCCGAGAGGATGAAGGAGGAGGAAAACTCCAGAGACATCTCAGAGGAGAGCCCACCCGCGGTGTGCAACAGGAACCGTTGGCCTGCTGCTGGCAGTCCCCAAAATAAAGGATGGTTGGGAAGGAAGAGCCCCAAAATTTAAGTGGACAACTGCTGAGTCTGAGAGGCTTGTAGGACTTGTGCAAGGAGCTTTCCAGCAGATAATGAGAGCATGGATGGCGTGGAGCTCCCAGCTGGGGACAGCTGCCCAAGGAAACAGCGCAGAGCAGGTGCAAAGGGCTGGGTCTCTGGGGACAGAGGCGCCAGGGCTCTGCCCGGCTAGGGACCATGGAGCCAGGCAGGTGACACTGGAGTTGTGGGTGAATGAGGAGAGGACTGTGATGGATTGCTAATAAAACATTCTCATCTACAGCTTTTAAGGGATATGACACGTACCTGCTTCTGGGCAACAGAGTATTTCAAATGCTTTTTCTGTATAATCGTCATACTCCTTAAGCTTCATGCCATCCTCAAAGGTCAAAGTTTCATTTCGCACATCTGTTGCCTGAAGCAATTCCACAGTGTTTCAATGACAAATAAGCCATATTTTGAGAAAAACATATGTTAAAAAACTTTTGTGTGTGTTCCCAGTGATAACATTTACCAAGCCATGTGAGAAGTATTCAACATATGTATATTAAACAAATAAATGAGTCGCATTTTAAAACTGGAACTATGTTGGAACAAGACAGAAACAGGAATGTTTTTGTTTCATCTCCTTCTTTCTCAACAGTGACGAGCGCCAATCATAGGGCAACATGATTTTATCCAGACTTCCTGCCTTCAACTCTTCTCCTGCAGCTCCATTCTATAGAATTCTCAAGGTTATCTCGTCCACGCCCTGCTCCAAGTGCATAATGTTCCCAGTCAGGTCCCTATACTGCTCCTAATACTCCACAATCAACACTAAAATGATCACTCAGTTTCAAAGCATCGAGTAACAAAGGGTGAAGAACCCTGACACATACAACTTTTTGAATCTATTCCTTTACACAACAGGCCAACTTCGGCACCTGGCTTCACCGAAGTGCTCTGGATGTACCACTCCAACCCAGAAATAGGTCCCCGGATCTGCCCCCTCTGGTCGTCATTGGACTGGGACACTAAGACGCCTAGTGGTTAAAGAGAGGTGAGAGTTAATTATCACTGCTCTAAGAAGTCTCTATGTGACAAAATGCTGATAAAAAATCTGAGAGGTACTGAGGATTTTGAGGGCAGGGAAACTACTCCATATGGTGCCATATGATGGATGTGTGTCACTGTATGTCTGTCAAAACCCACAGAATGTACAAAACCAAGAGTGAGCCCTAATGTGAACTAGGGACTTTGGGGGATTATGATGTGCCCATCCAGGTTTATCAGGTATAACAAAGGTCCCACCCCAGGGCGAGGGGTGGGGAGGCTGCGCATGGGTGGGAACCAGGAATAGCGGGGAAATGTCTTTACCTCCTGCTCATTTTTGCCACGAACGCGAAACTGCTCTAACACATGAAGTCTATTCAAAACAAAAAAATCTAAAAGCAATGATAACGTTAAAAAATTTTTCAGCTAATGAAGAACATGAATGAAAGAAATTAAGTATCAGATGTGATATAGCACCTGTATAACACGTAACTTCTGGTTACGTTAGGCAAAGTTAGTGAAGGTGAAATGGAGACACAAATCAGTTGATTTTGATTTTTGTTAGCAGCTCTGGTCGAAAGCGGGATTAAAAAAGATGTTGAATACAAGTAATAAAATGAGGTTTGAGTTTACTGTATTTGTGCATTTATCACTGCGTCAAGGAGAGCCCAAATGCATAACTGAGATTTATCCAAAGACCAGCAGAAACTCATCAATAACTAATTAAGACCTAAAATAAATGCACACAGTTTCAGGGTATCTGCTCAATTTTTTAGGTGACTATATTAGTTGCTGACTATAATTAAGTCTTCCATTTTAATTTGGCAAGGACAAATAGTTAATATTGTGAGAAAATTATTCCTTTATAAGAGAAAAGTAAATTATATGCAAATGATCCATCTAAGGGAAAGATCTCAATGAAAAAAAGAATGGAAAATAAAAGGCCTTTTGGAAGACTCATTTGAACACCAGAGTTCCTTTCAGGAAGATTTAAGAAGAGTCTCCCTACGCCCTATTGAAAAATGTCATTAAATGTGCTATTGAGACACCCATTTTTCTCATACTTATTAATGGAAATAAATACTTAATGGCATACCTCTGCCTCTTGTAGGGTGTTTTCATCAGAAGTACACTGGTTTAAACTAATTTCAAACTTCACTCCTCTCTAGAAGAAAGCAGTGAAAATAATGTTAGTTTAGCATCCAATAAAAATGTTAAAATTACAATTCCTACTTGACATTACAGGTACTGAAAACCATTAGTTGAACATCACAAAATAAGGCAATTACATAAAATAGTACGGGGAAAAGTCCTGTAGGCAACCCAGACTGCAAGGTGTGGGCCCCCCAGGAAGCTGTTTAATACGACACCGAAGACCAAATGTTTATTACCTTAGCTTTACAGTTTTGTTCTGGAATTTTACTTTCCTTTATGGTCTGAGCTCTCATTTGTTTCAAGTCTCTTTCAATATCCTGCAAGTTTAGAGAAAAATTAAAATCTAGCATTTAATATTGATCAAACAATGATAGTTTCACAACCCGTGAATTCACAGCATGGTCTGTTTACATTACTTGACTTCTGGATTGAATCCCATGATTAATTTGAACATAAAATCATGCCTTTGTAAAGGAAAGTTGATAACAATTCACTAAAACCTTGGACACAGCGTCCATTAACTTGAAATAGTAATACTTTGGAGGCTGGCATTGCAATGGTGAAAATTCCATAATGTGACACTGCTTATCACTCTGGTCCAGTACAACCTAATCTAATTCAAGAATGTAATTTTGGCTACAGGATCCCTCCCTTAAGAGGCTTATGATCGTAATCAGGAAAACAAGTACACTGCTCACAATAATAAAAAGGAAGGCAATTGCTGGGCAATTTTGGAGAAGAGAAGAAGAATGTGTAAGTAGACAACAAGAATGTCAAAGGAACAGGTGAGAGGTGAACTGTAAGTGCTGGGCTTTCTTAGGTGCATTCTGGGGGCCCTCTGTGCCTCTCTTCCTCAGTGCAGGGTGTCAGCATTTCCTATGGCTTTAAGGGTCACCCTTATGCAAGGACCCTAAAATGCTACCTCCAGGGACACTCCTTCTCCCTCTGAGCTGCAGGCTCACCTACTCAACTGCCTACTTAGCATCATCTTCACCTTGACGTTCATTCCACACATTCATATGGAGCGCCCACCATGGGCCAGACACTGTCCTACACAAGGGGTTAGTGCAGTGAATGTGACCAAAGATCCCTGCTGACATGGCTCTTCCATTTTACTGGAATAACATAGGTAATAAATGAGTAAACTTAGCAACGTAATTGCAGAAATTGCTAAGTGCTACGAAGGAAATAAAACAGGGCGATAGTGCAGAAAATGAGGAGAGAAGGAGAGTAATGCAGGAAAAGCCTGTCCCGGCATATGATGGAAACCTGGAATGATGTGGCACCTTGCGTACGTGAAGGTCCGGGGACAGCATGTTCCGTGTGCGGGGAGCACTGAAGCAGGCACCCTGGAGCAGGCATGGAGTCCCTCAGATTTTCTTCCACTCAGTATGTCCAGAGAGGAACCCCCCACCACAAGCTTGCTCCCCCCTCTTCCCCATCTTAGTAAATGGTATTACCCCTTATTACCCCTTTTAAGTCAGAAACAAAGGAGTCTTTTTGGCGGGGGGGGGGGGGGGGGGAGGTGTGCATTAATGCTCTCTTCTCTCCACCATGTTACACGAGGTCTCTATCATCTCTCCCTTAGAATTCATTGCTGGCCTCATCTGTAGGTACATCGCATACAGCATGTGTTACTTTGAATCATTAATACCTGCTTTCCCTGCCGCCCTGGGAAGGGCATGTCTCTGCCTTGCAATATTACGAACTCTGAAACGGGACTGTGACTTTTGTATCTTACTGATTTTGTGAAGTTGCCTATCTAGATTTGATTGTGGGGTCTGGTTGTCTCAATTGTACAAGAAGTGTCCTATTGCTTTATTTTCCTTAAAATACAACATCTCAGACTCCCAAGCCCCATCCCCCTGACTCAATCCACTTTAGACTAGCTCCCTGCCATCACATCGTGGAAGGTCCCAGGGCAAAACCTCCTGGGGGGTGGGGGCCTTTCAGTTCTCACCCAACATTGGCCCCCCTCACTCACGTTTAACCAAGCCCTCCTGGCACCTTGAAGATAAAGGTGAAAGATCTCCGAGAAGGCAGGAAAAAAACCTTCTTAAGAGCCATTTGATAATTCATCTCTGCCCAGTTCCCTCCTCCCACCAAAAACGTAAGGTTGAAGTGGAGATGTTAACCATCAGATTTCTGACCAAGGTGTCTGAGACACTGATTCGAACACCATCCAGAAAGCTGAACTCTCATACACACACGAGAGTCCTTCTCAAAGGTGGCTGCACACTAAATCACTCAGCCAGCTTCTGAAAGTAGAATGCCTGGGCCCCACCCCAGACCACCTGGGGATAGAGCCTAGGCATTTGAGTTTTTAAGAATTTCCACACACAGCTCTCCTGCACAGCGAGTGGTAAGAACTTTCGGGCTAGAGGAGTACCTGTGTGGTTCAGTCCGTTGAGCATTGACTCTTGGTTTTGGCTCAGTTCATGATCTCATGGTTCATGGGTTAGTGCCCCGCATCGGGTCCGGAGCCTGCTTCAGATTCTGTGTCTCCATCTCTCTCTGCACCTCCCCCACTCATGCTCTTTCTCTCTCTCTCTCCAAAAAAAAAAAAAAAAGAACTCCCAGGCTAGAGCCACCTCACTAGGAAACACATTATCACCCAATAACCATCACCTGTACAGGAGCTTCTTCCTCAGGTGCCTCTTGGTGGACGGGCAGCTCACTTTTCTTCACTAAATAGGTTTTATGACTTATTTTTGAGTCCTCCTAAAAGTACAAATTACAAACAGTCAGCAGGAGTGGTTCTCTGTCAGTTCTGAGGTCCACATTGGGAACCGCGGCCAGTTTTGAGCGGGATCTAGTGAGGAAATGCTCCCCTCTCACTGCGCAGGCGCCATCAGTGCGCACAGCTGCACAGCGCTCTCCTTCCCGCTCCTTCGCCCTGTGGCCGCCTCGGCATCTCCCATCCACATATTCCCAACATGCATCTTTCCTGGTCTTTCTAGAAAAGTCTGCTCTCTATCTTCCTGGACTCAGGTTTCCCATCACAGACCTGCCTTAAAAACATGGCGGATGATGACTCAAAACTCCCTACCATTAACTAAGCCTGTGCTCTGGAAAGAACCATCTCCAACCTTCCCCACTCTAGCGCCCCCAGTCCTGGGTGAACCTCTGCGTGGTTCCTGCAGCATGCCCTCCCCCTCAGCTCTGCCTCTTCAAACTCTGCTCCTCTTTTCAGAGCAGATTAGACCCCATCTCCCTTCTTCCATGAAAACTCTTACTGGGCTCACCCTTACTCCTGTGCACGGAGGAGCGTAACTATATTCAGTTTATCGATCATTGTTCATACATGCTGTATCTTTCCAACTTTTTTGAGGAGAAGTACATATGTTAGAAAGAGTAGAGGTTTCCGAATCAGGTATTTAGTCTGCCTGGTAATATCTAAGTGACTTTGGACGAGTCACTGACTTCTCTTTTATGGGGAGTAAAATGAGAAAAAGTGTGTGAAGACTCTGGTTCAGAGCCTGGTACTTATAACTGAATTGTACCATATGCTCACTTCACTTGCACTCAGGTCTGGGGGAGAGGGGAAAAGAAACCAAGCCCAGCAGTGTGGCCAGTTCCATGCATAAGTGTGAGCTGGAGGCCAGCTGTGTCCTCAGAGGTCTCGGACCCACAGGCCTCGGACCCACAGGCCTCTCACAGGAAGAGCATTCCAGGGCAGTGAGGGTGGTCCAACAGTTAAATATTCATGTGGTTTTCATGCAACATGGCGTACAAACACAGCCCAGCTATCTCATCTGGAGCTCTACTGAAAAAGTGGTGATCTGAGAGATGGAAGAATGAGTTTCCAAAGTGGTGCCTTTAAGAGATTTTCAAGAATCATATTGACTGTGCTCAAATGTCACCTGACACAGACTTTCAAACCTTACCCGTGCATCTGAGGCTATGCCAGCATTGCTGAATTCACCAAATGCTCTTTTGTCCTACCTTACGAGCATGGACTTACTTTCTGCTTCTAACCTAGTTCTGGTGTAAAGTAACTATTCAGTCAATAAGTATTGACTGATTCATGAGGAAGACAATGAACAGGTATTTTTAATAATAGCCATTCCTAACAAAGAATCTCAGAGAACCTCACCATTGTGTGTAGTCTCAAGTAAACCATAATAAAAGCTTCAACTGGATCTGTTGGCTTTCCTATTAAAAGGGTGCATGATAACATTTTATAATTTCTATGAGGAGAACATTACTTTTGAAACCCTGCTCAATCTAGGTAGATCTAAATCAGCAGTACCATGTTTCCTTCAGGAGAAAAATGTATTCACCTCCAGTTCACTCCCTATCTTCCTTCTAATTTCCTTCATGTCATTGTGGTACTGTTGGCGTATTTCCTCCAGCTGCTTCCAATATTCCTGGAAAGCAATCCCAAGTCAAAATGTTTAAATGCTGGTGAACCATTGAACAAAGTAATCTCTATACAGCCTATGAATTTAAAGAATGTGTGATAAACAGTAAGAATCTGAAAACCCACTGTACCTAAAGATGATGATCTGCCTAAGTCCTAGCTGTGGTGCTTCCGTCCCTGTGACTTTGATAGGGTGGCTTGGGGTGATTTCACTTTTATAGAGAACACTAAATGTGCTCAAGGCACACCATTACTTTATATATCCCATTTTTGTGGGTTGAGTTTTATCCCCCCTAGAAAAGATATTTTGGAGTCCTAACCTCCAGTACATCAGAATGTGACCTTATTCGGAGACAGTGTCACTGCAGATACAGCTAGTTAAGCTAAGATGTGGTCATACTGGAGTAGAGTGGATCCCTAACCTAACATGATGGGGGTCCTTTTAAGAAGTAAGCCACATGAGGCCAGAACACAGAGAGAATGCCATGTGATGATGGCCAAGATTGGAGTCATGCAGCTGCAAACCAAGGAATGTCAAAGACAGCTGACAAGCCACCAGAAGTAGACAAAAGGCAAAAGGCAAAACAGCCTCCAGCTTTCACAGGGAGCATGGCCCTGCTGCCACCTTGACTTTGGACTTCCAGCCTCCAGAACTGGGAGAGAATCCATGTCTGTTGTTTTAAACCATCCAGTCTGTTGTACTTTGTGAAGGCAGCCCTAGGAAACTAATACAAATTTCAAAAATGTTAATAACGGACGGTTACTTTATCCATCCAAGGTGAAGAGCCTTACGAGCTTCACCATGTCGCATTCTCTGAGGAGGTGAGATGTATCTCTGTATCCCTTCAGACTCCCCGCGTGGAGGTTCACACGAGTGTGTCCAACAAGGGCTGTGCAAGAAAGCTCTGTCTCTCAGGTGTACTGGGGACGCTAAAAGTCATATACAAGTAGCACAAAAGACAATGGCAAATACAGTGGGAGCCCTGGAATCAGACTGCATTTAACCTGTTCCTTCATTTTGTTTCTCCTGATCTGCAGCTCCTGGAATCTAGACTCTTCTCCATTACTTCTTAGCTTTTGTCTCTGGTTGTGATTTGGCTCCGCAGAAGATGGACGAAGACCCTATCAATTGAATGAAATAATTTATAAGCAGACTTGCATGTAGAAACGTCTTCTCATTTGACCTCTGACCTTTTTCTTTAAACAAGAATCATATCCTGAATCACACTCACTGGGAGTGAGCGGTAGAATTTTCTTAATTTGAATATGAAATACTTAAAAAGTAAAGAAAATTAATAAAATCACATGTGTTGTTTATCCCAAACAATCAATATTTTATGCTACCATGTGAGACACCGAGATTCATTTTCCACACTGGTAAACTATAATTGTGAAATTAAAGTTCTGTAAAAGTTGAGCCATCGCTGGAGCATCAGGTTAGGTAGGGGAACAGAACTAGAGCTTTTGAGTAGTTCAAAATAGAGTAATAGAAATGGAATGCATATCCAGCCTCCTTCCACCCTAGAACTCTGACACTAAAGAATAAAGGTTAAACTTTCATTTCAAATAAAATACAATAGTCATTTTTTAAAAGGGTGTAGTATTCTAGTAAAATAGAATCAAAGAACTGTAGCACTGAAAGGGACCTCAAAGCTCATCTAAAACCAAATTGTCATTTATAAAAAGGAACCTGAGGCTCAGAGAGGTTATATGCCTAAGGTCATACAGCAAGGGATAGAGCCAGGAAAGAAACCAGGCCTCCCAGACCTGATTCAAGCCTATTCCCATTATTCTTTAGCTATTAAGGGGTGCCTGGTTGGCTCAGTCAGTTGAGCATCCAACTCTTGATTTCAGCTCAGGTCATGATCCCAGGGTCATGCGATTGAGCCCCACATAGGGCTCCCTGCTGAGCATGGTGCCTGCTTAAGATTCTCTTTCTCTCTCCCTCTGCCCCTCTCCCCTGCTCACACACTCCCTCTCTCTAAAATAAAAAAATGCAATAAAAACTGGAGAAGGTGGAGAGTAGTCTTGAGCTTCTATGCAGAACGCACTTGGACTTAAGGACCCATGAATATCTGTGAACAGGAGGGTCCTGATTGCCTCTGATAATTGGTATTTTACTTACCAACTGCTTTTCCACTTTCAACTTATATTGTTGAGCTTCAGATTTCCTCTGAAGGTATTCAGCAGACCTTAGAAAATAAAAAATGTTCAGCTTGAGTAGAAACTTCTACTAGTCTTAGGCACCAATCTGAGAAGTGCATTTTCAATTTAGGAATGAGATTCACAGTTCACCTGTGGCTTGAAGTTCTGAGTTCAAGAAGTGGTTCAAAGTTACAGAGTACATACTGTGGACTCAGGAAGAAAAGGAAGCAAAGAGAACTGTACCAACTGGGGATACAGGAGAGGATACCACAGAAAAATATTCTGATGCAGTGATTTTTCTTCAGGACAAGATCAGTCCATCCATGGTCTACAATATGTTGGAGGGAAAAAGAAAAATCCATACCAGGGAATTCTCATGCTTTGGGCAGGCATCTGATTGATAGCCTTGCGCCCCTGATTGGACTGCCAGTTCCTTGTCCATTTCCTGCACTACTCTCTGAGCTCCATGATACCATGGTTGTGTGCCATTCCTTTACCTCTACTCTTCACACTGGTGCACAAATGAAAGCCCCCAAGAAAATACATGCTGATTTTTCAATATGTCTTTTTAATTATGTCTCAAATGCTAATCTGATTACAATTCAGTTGTTGTGAATATTAATAATTTCTTTGGAAAATAACATACATACAACTATTTTTATCACTCCCAGATGGTGGAATTTACTGAAAGAAAAAACAAAATTCAGGAGTATAAGTTTCTGCTCATGGTTCAAGGGCTCTATGATAAAGAAGACAAGCTATATCAGATTCGAGATGAAAAAGTGCAAAAGGAACTATGAATCAAGTATTCAAGATGAAGAGTTTGGAAGTTCTTCTTGAGTTATTTGTTTTAGGAAAATTTGGAAGGGCTTCAGAATAAATGTTGATATATCAAGGTATTTTCAGAGAACCAAAGCTTAAGTTAGACTCTGACATTACCATTGACCTGGTGATGGGCTGTGGCTTTCTTTCTGTTTATAATTCTCCTCCACTCCAGAATCTTTTGGAGAAACACAGTGGTAACTTGGTTCGTGAGCTCTCT
Organism: Cryptoprocta ferox; assembly: GCA_028646485.1. Taxonomy (NCBI): domain Eukaryota; kingdom Metazoa; phylum Chordata; class Mammalia; order Carnivora; family Eupleridae; genus Cryptoprocta; species Cryptoprocta ferox. Next base: position 58,545,381 of record CM053574.1, read on the forward strand.
TCCTCAACACATCAAGTTGGGCATAATAATAATCATAATGTCCACAGAGTGCAGCAAGTTTGGGTCTTTCTACCATGTTTATCTGAAGGATCAAAAAGAAGAGGAAAGATTTTGAAGACACATAATTAAAATCTATGCTAACTGACAGCTGGATAGTGACCATAGCTAAGACAAGGCACTAAAGGTATGTTTTGGTTGTTTTTGCTCTAGACTAGTTTTCAGAGGAAAATAATCTTATAATCCCCAAATCCTGGAACTGGAAAATACTTTAGAAGTCTAAGCACTACAGCACAGTAGTTTATCATTTTATTAAGGTGTGACTAGGAATCCTGCACATTTCATGGTTGGTCTATCATCATTGGTCTAGGCTCGTGAGTATGCCTAGTCAACCCACGATGTGAAACTAAACTCAGGATTATTATTTCCTGTTCTTATAAACTTACTTACATCTTGCTTTACTTTATGGAAGAATAAATGGTATTGTGCCACGCACAATTTGGTGATTTGCAACATTTTTAGGTTCTGATAAATTGACCAAATATACAATGTCATCATGACTTGAAGGAAAGAAAATGCTGAATCATTCAGTCCTTCCTCCCAAGTAAACACAAGGAAAGGCATTATCACCCCAAGCTATACCTCACTGCCCTTCCCAACCAAAATCGAAAGATAGGAGGAGAACCAGAAACAAATGTTTGTCTTGGAGTTAAGTAAAGGCCTGGAGCTTAAGACAAGAACCAGGCCAAATTAACACATGAAAACCAGTCAGAACCCTGTTGCTAAATAGCAAACTAGGGTCAATTTAACATTAATCAGGACAACTCTGCCTACTTAACAGATGATAACAAAAGAGAAAAAGAAGTTCAAACCATTGGGAAGGCCTAGAACTGATAGCTGGAAATAAAAATAACCAAATGAATGGTTTAAACTGAAATTTCCTCACTGTGAAGAAGTAACACACTATCTTCTCTGTTCTTTTTAATGCTCTGTGGTTCATATATATGTTAATTGAACCATACAGAATTGTAGATATTGGACCATTTTTAACTTACAAAAAATGGCAACTTCATATAGTTTTATTTAAATATTAAAGTAAGTATATAAAATATGGTTTATTAGTCTAAACATAAATTATATATTTATTTTAAAAATCTTTTAAAATGTGACGTATGTTTCTTAGTTTTGCATTTTTACCTATCTATAACCCAAAACGAGGTATTACTAATTACTTGTTGAAAAGGGTCTAGAAATAGAGAAACGTATTGGAAGGAAATTAACAGCTTCTTCAGGGTTTTCTCTAAAATCCCAAATGGTAATGAGAACACCACAGGTGGTCCCTGTGGAGACCCACTCATTCTACCGCACTAGCAGAAACCTTCAATGGATTAGAAAAACTTGTTCTCCTGACTTAATCCATCCTTGAATCTTTCAGATGTTTTTTCTCTCCGAAGAGTCTGCTACAGAGAATTCTAAATCAGCATACTTTTAAATTTCTCTTTTTTTAGTTTATTTATTTATTTTTTTAGTAATCTCCACACCCAACATGGGGCTTGAACTCACCACCCTGAGATCAAGAGTTGCATGTTTGTCCAACTGAGCCAGGCAGGCACCCCGACTTTTAAATTTCTTTAATAAAGTTAAACCACAGACGATCAAGTAAAGAGCAATAATTTAACAAATAGTTTCAAAATCTATACACCACCACCACATTTTCTAAAATGTCTATATAGCAAGAAAACACTTAGTAAAAGTACTTCCAAATGGTCCTCTAATTATACCATAAGCCTTCTTTAAAAATACAGTTCTTCAACTAAAAGACAATAACCATTTTATCATTTATATACCAGAAGCATTTCACCAGCATCAACTAAGAGATTCAATGCTCTGCTGATGTGGGATTCAGATAACTACGCATAAAGAATCTCTAGGAAAAAAAATCATTGATTATATAATAAAAGTTTCTCAATTATATATAACATGTTAGAATTAAGAGAATGAAATGCATAATGTTTGGGGCTCCTGGGTGGCTCAGTCAGTTATGCATCTGACTCTTGACCTCAGGTCAGATCTTGATCTCAGGGTCATGAGTTCAAGCCTGCACTGGGCCCCATGCCAGGCATGGAGCCTACTTAAAAAAAAAAAAAAAAAAAAAAAAAAAAAAAAGGGCATAATGTTCTTTGCGGCTGTCCTACTCACTTGTTGTATATAGAAAAAAGTTATTTCTTTCAACAAATTAAAGATTTTTGAGTTGTAAAAGGAAAACTAAAACTAGTACATAAAATACTTATAAGAAATTACAGTATTGTTTTTAAAAATATAATAATGAAGTTATCCAATGAAATACCACTTGGATGCTCATCATAGGATGATTTTACTAAAAGTATAAAATGAGACTCCAAAGTAATGAGCTTGTACTTCATGAACATGTGCAAGTAGATGTGTAGAACACGCCACCTGCTAACAAACGAGAGAAAGGGTTTAGTACAACTTACAGCTATGGGCTTCTGGGCTCCCGCTGGTCGTCTCCATTCATTTCTATATAATATCTCCTTCCTTTTAACTGGCACTGATATCCTTGATCTTGGTAGGCACTTTCCCTGGAATCTCACTTTCTGTATCTTAGAATCTTATTTAATCAAAATAAAACAACTTCAATTTCTTTAAAATGTTCACATTTTAATATCGATATTTGTGAAAGTAGAAATATAAGAGACATATCGTAACACAGTAAGCTGACTTTAGCCAGAGATACTTAGACCCAGTGGGAGAAGTGCTGATGGAAAACTACCATGCATTTAAAAAAAAAAAAAGTGTTTATTTACTTATTTTTGAGAGAGAGCGACAGAGAAAGGGAGAGAGGATCCCAAGTAGGCTCTGCACTGTCAATGCAGAGCCCAACATGGGGCTCGATCCCACGAACTAACTTTGAGATCATGACCTTAGCCGAGATTAAGAGTTGGACGCTTAACTGACTGAGCCACCCAGACGCCCCGTACCATGCATTTTCTTTGAACAGAGGACAACATTCTATCCAGGGTTCTTTCACATATTTCTAGTAATATATAACATTGTGTTTTTAACAGTTAGAGATTCATGCTAATTCATGCTAGAAACAGCATGCATCAGATATGTCCAAGTAATAATCAGATATGTCTAAGTAATTACACGTTGTCATCACAGCTTGGGTTACAGGCCACGCCTCTCATGCCACATTGCTGTTTGCAGCATGTGAACAGGTTTCTAACATGTCTGTGTTTGTCACCATCAGGCTTTTTTCCTGTTTTCCTTTCTTTCTTGTATTAGAAATGTGGACAGTGCACTTTCTCTCCCCCTCCACTTACCTACTTTTGGAATGTCAGTCTAGGCCCGCATATAACAACACCAGACCAAATTACACATGGCAGAGGGACCCATTCACTCTTCTTCCCTTGACAACTTTCCTCCAGTTCAGCTTCTCTATCACAGTAGATAGAATCCCTGTCACTGACTCCTTGGAGAGATGTTCGACTCCTCCCTCACCCTTTCAGTTCAGACATTTGCTTATGACTAAGTCTATGCTGCTCTTATTTCACAACATCAATGGCATGAGTAATTTTGTGTTCTTTAATGTCTGTCTGTCTGTCTCTCTCTTTCACACACACACACACACACACACACACAGAGCGCATCATCAGCTGACTCCTAAAGCCACCCCTAAAATTGTTTTTCTATTGATCATTATCATAAAGTATCACCTGCTTCCTTCAGGGGTCATATAATAAGGATCACTGTTACCAATTACGTCTGAGGTACTAACTTCAGCTCCAAGGGGCCTTTGCAAGAGAATTCTGAATCGCCAGTCCACCCTGTTTTTAAAAAATAAGCTTCATCTCATCATCCCAGGTCTGTCTGTGAACCTTCTCTTACTCTGTGTCTCTTTACTATGTAAAGGTTAGGTTAGGATTCTACTTCTTTTTTTAATTTTTTTAAAGTTTATTATTTATTTTGAGAGCGAGCACGCGCACATATGCACGCTGGGGAGGGGCAGAGAGAAGGAGAGACAGAATCTCAAGCAGGCTCCACACCATTAGCACAGAGCCCAATGGGGCTCGAACTCACAAACCGTGAGATCATGACCTGAGCCAAGATCAAGAGTCAGATGCTTAACTGACTGCACCGCCCAGGCGCCCCAGGATTCTACTTCTTCAAGGGTCTCTTTATTCATAAATCCACTGCTTCCTGAAGTTTCCTAGCTAAAGAGAAGAGAGGACATGAGTCCTCCAGATCAGGCATGAGTTAGATATACAGGCACAACCACTAGTCACCATCCAACAAGATGATTTTTCTCCTGCTTACACTGCTCATATTTTTTAAACATCCACGTTGGGTGTACTTGGTGGAATTTCCATGCTAATGTTGCCAGCCATATATTATAACTCACTGCGTGAGACACACATAAGAAATGTGTTTTATCACATGGTCCAATCCGTTCTTACCTTGGATCCCCTTCCCTGAAGGTTGAGAAGCCAATGATCTTGCTTTACAGGTGTTGCTGTGATTGAATTCCTCCTGAATGACCTAAGACACAACACATGTGTCAAGGACCTGCCAACCAAAATCTCTGTCAAAATCCACACAGAATCACCTCAAAGCTCACCTCAGGAGTCACGTATTTGGCAAGAAGATTCTCTAAAAAGGGCCTTTTCAAAATGGAATTAATAGATGGCCGATCTCGGGGAGATACTTCAAAGAGCTGAGATATCAAGGCCTGCAGGTCACAGGAAAACCTTGGGGATATTGGGACAAAATGTGCTTGACAAATCTTCAGAACCAGCTGGTGTAAGTTGTTTCCCTCAAACTGGAAGGGCAAGGAAGGATGATACTAAATCAGAGAAGAATTCAGTACTAGCATGTAAAGTAATAGCAAGAAACAAAACAGTTTCCAGCTGGTGCTCACCTCACATGCCCCCATGGGTAGGCACGCTACAGGGACACGCTGTGACACTCGGGGTGGGGCCTCTGCCTGTCGCCCTCAGATTCCCGCACCCCAGAACTGGGGGTGCTGGAACGGACCGCCCTTCCCTCTTCCAGCTGAGGGGCCCTTGTGAAAGCAGCCCCTTTGCCTTTGCCCAATCTGGACGTTTTAAATAAACAAGTGGAATTTGAATCTCAAAAAAAAAAAAATACAAAAACAAAAAATCAATGTTTTAAAGCTTCATTTGGAAGTACTATGGTCCACCCTAAATTGTTTTCACCAATGAATACTTCATGAGCAGATATTATAGGCAGTTACCCAATGTGATGTCATGTTATGTAAAACAAGGTTTTTTTAGTTTTAATTTTTTCTTATTTTCAAAATAATATTTATTCATTCTAAAAAACTAGAAGGTATAGGAAGCTGCAAACAGGGCAAATACACATGATCTTCCCAGCCAGCAGTATATTTCTTTCCAGGCTTTTTTAAAATGATGTTTCCTAGGGCACCTGGCTGGCTCAGTGGGTAGAGCATGAGACTCTTGATCTTGGGGTTGTGAGTTTAAGCCCCACGTTGGGCATAGAGCTTACATTAAAAAAAAGAAAAAAAGAAAAAGTAAAATAATGTTTATGGAGTTGAGGTCATAATAACACGAAATTTTACATCTTGCTTTCTAAATTAATATGACATAAACATTTCCTCAAAAATTCTTCATATACCAGAAAACCTCCCATTGTGTGAAACCATTGGTTATTTACACATAACAATAATCCTCAGCAGCCTGGGGTGGCAGAAAAGATGCGGTTTTGATCAGGCCCTTACTAGCTGTGTGACCACTGACCATAATAGTCATAATTAATAACAGTAACAGCTGTGCATTATTAAAGAGTTAATATGTGTATATGTGTATTATGTATTATGTAAAAGAGTTAACACAGCAGCTTTAGGACTGCTCTCCTTAGAAGGGCCCACTTACTATGTTGGCCCTTGGCTGGCATCTGGGAACTCACAGTTCAGGAAAGTTCCCACCACTCTCTAAATGTTCAGAGTGGCTCTCTTTGCCTACACCGTTTGTGCAAACGATATGGTTTATGCTGAACAACTGCTTTCTCCCTGGGAGTCTGGAAGCTTGGTATATGCCAGATATAGGGTGCCTACATGACCAGTCCCGTATAAAAACCCTGGGCACTGCATCTCTAAAGAGCTTCTCTGGTTGATAACATGTCACACGTGCTGTCACAACATGTTGCTGGATAAATTAGGGTACCCTGTGTGACTCCACTGGGAGAGGCTCTTAGTAGCTTGTGCCTGGTTTGCTGCAGACTTTACCCCATGCACCTTTCCCCTTTGCTGAGTATATATGTTCATATACAATGTATTTATTTTTATTTTTTTAACAATTAATTTTTTAAGTTTATTTATTTTGAGAGAGAGACTGCAGGTGAGCAGGGAAGGGGCAGGAGAGGGAGAGGGAGAATCCCAAGCAGACTCCTGGCTGCCAGCACAGAGCCCGATGTGGGGCTCAAATCACAAACCATGAGATCATGACCTGAGCTGAAATCCAGAGTCGGACGCTTAACCGAATGAGCCACCCAGGCGCCTCTCACACAATTTATTTTTAATGAAAATATGCTATGTATACTATTCTCTAACTTGCATTTTTTACTTTATAAGTTGAACATCTTTCCATGTCAGTATATATAGGTTGATTATTCATCTTAATATATTTTTTAATAATCTAATAACTCCAAACATTAATCTTTTTCCTGTCAAAAGTTAATTTCACTTACACAGTTTCAATAATTCAGGATTAATTTGACAATTAACATACTTACTGGATGCTTGAGTGTGCAAAGCTCATATAAGACACAGCCAAGAGACCAAATATCCCTGGGGAAGATAAGAGTTCACATGCCAAGAAATATCCATCATTCTCAAAGGCTTTATCCTCACAGTGCTTTGTATTTGTGTATCTTTACAACTTTATAGGTTGACCAGTTTTTTTTAATGTTTATTTATTATTGAGACAGAGAGAAACAGAGCATGAGTGGGGAGAGGGGCAGAGAGAGAGAGAGACACAGAATCAGAAGCAGGCTCCAGGCTCTGAGCTGTCAGTGCAGAGCCTGACACAGGGCTCGAACCCACAAACCGTGAGCTCATGACCTGAGCCGAAGTCAGATGCTTAACTGACTGAGCCCCCCAGGCGCCCTTAGGTTGACCAGTTCTTTACAAATATGTTCAGATACATTATCTATTCTTATTCCTAAGAGGAAAAATTAAAACAACATGGGGTTTGTCAGAATCCCAGTAGAGAAAAGGTATATAAACTTTGCTACAATCTGAGGGCTCGGTGTTTACTTCAGCTTCATGTGCTCAAAGAAAACGTGTGTATATATGGGATTTTGAGCAATTTGGAGGAAGGAGGCAGGACTCAAACATGGATTTGTTTTGAGTCAAAGGGTAAAACTGGATTGATTTAGGAAGGTATATTCTACTCCAGCCTATTGACAGAACGAAAGTTCTATTAAGTGAGGACATGGTATTTGGTACTCCATAAACTGAACAATGTGCTGGCGGTATATGACTAGAGACTTGCTCTTTAGTACTTTGTATTTATATATGATTGGATTAATAAGGAGTTACCTTATAGAACAAAAAGCATCATTAAATCTAAAAAAAATCAAAGAAAATAGAATGAGAAGTGAAAAAGTCAAAACAAGGAGCCAGTACAGGGAGGAAAACGTCTCCACTACTTAGTAATACTTCCTCTGAGTGCAGGAGGAACAGAGAAAGACATCCTAAAGGCTTGAGGAAATGAAGAGTGATTACAGAATAGGTAGGAAACAACTTCCAACTGTATCCTAGCATTTTTCTAAGAGTTTCTAGAAACTCACTGGCCACTTCCCACCACCACACAGAATTTTGTCTTTTTTTTTTTTTTTAAACGTTTACTTATTTTTGAGAGAGACACAGAGAGTGTGCGGGGAAGGGGCAGAGAGAGAGAGAGGGAGGCACAGAATCCAAAGCAGGCTCCAGGCTGTGAGCTGTCAGCACAGAGCCTGATGTGGGGCTCGAACCCACCAACTGTGAGATTGTGACCTGAGCTGGTCGGACGCTCAACAGACTGAGCCACCCAGGCGCCCCCAGAATTTTGTCTTCACTGGGTCATCCTTAGGTCCACATCCTCCCCTGTCCCAGAGCGCCCTCTGTAGCCAGTGTGGTCCAACAGGGAACGCAGCCACCGGGCTGGATGGGAACGTTTACAAGTCTCACAGCACCCTGTGTGTGGTGCGGACTATGGTGAACCAGGGACTGGTTTACTGAGCTAAAGCGGGGCTACCCAGCTGTTTTTGCTAAGATCTTCCAATTATCAAAAGCACCAAATCAGCTTACATAAATGTTGATTCAACTTCTTAAAAAGGAGCACAAGGAAACAAAACAATGCTGCTGACCCAGGGCTCTTCTCTGGACAGTCTGCCCTCAACCCAGGTCTTGCTGCATAACTTGAGGCCAAACCCCTTCTTGGTATTAGAGGCTATTAAAAAAAAAAAAGGCCCGTTTTTCTATTATGCAGAGAAATGTTTACTATTCTTTTTTAGAAATCTCTGCCATCTGGGCTTTGCCCTCAACTTATTTCTTGCAAAGTCAAATAGCCAAACATCTCTTCGGGATTTTCCTAAACAAATGGAAAATTAGCTCTCAGAAGGAAGTCAGTCTTCCTGATAAGCCAACTAGTTCATCTGGCAGCCAGCTTTGAAAAGTGGATTTTTTTCCCCTTCTCCTTACATAGAAATAAAAACTACCTTCTGTTCACCTTTTACTATGGTGTATATCAATATTACTCCTGAACAGTGGGCTCTGGTATCACATTCATAAAACAAGTTGGGTTTTCAAGCTGGAAGAGACCTTCACAATTACCTGGCCAACACTCTCTGTTACTGCTAGGGTAACTGAGGCCCTCAGAGGTTAACCAACATGGTTGAGTTGGTGACAGAGCCTGACCCAGGGCTCTGCCACCAGACCTCGCTGCCTTCTATCTGACCCCTGCACAACACTTTCCTGTATTAGGCTAAATAGCTTGAGAAGGTATGAAAATCAAATAGAAAGACAGATATCATAGTGACCACAATTTTCAATGTTCTTTTTATCACTTGTATCTTTAAGTGAAGAGAAATATCTTTCTTTTAAATAAGTTCAAAAGCGTCAGGGGACACTGAAGTGGTCAGAGACAGTCACTGGGGCCCCCATTTCACACCCGAAGAAAATGAAATTACGTTACGTACCAAAGAAAGAGAGAACCTTGGGACTTTCAAACCAATATTCGGTAACTCACGTTTTATTGTTGTAGGGTTTATTCTGACAGATCTCTGGGGACAGGTAGTAAGGTGTTCCAATACAAGTTCTAGCAAGTTCCATGGAACTAGCAAATTATATTAAATAATAAAACAACATGGTTTATTACTGGAGCAAGAAAAGGCTTAAGACAGACACGCAAGAAAAAAAGTATAAAAATGGATAACACAAAATTCGATGAAGCACAAATTGAAATAAAGCAAATATATCGCATATTAATAACAAGAGTAATAAAGTTAGTTGATTTTTAAATTTATAACTCACCTCCTCAAAATCAACACGTAAAACAAATTTATGGCTCAAAGACTCCATGAAGAAGTACAAGTGTTATGTGATAAAACTCTTAGATGTAGAAAGAATTCCCCCTTTCCAATTACCAAAGTAATGCAATCTCATGACTTAAAATTTGGAAAATATGGAAGTGAATAAAGAAGAAAAAAATTACCCACAATCTTACTACCCCAAAAGAGCTAATATTTAAAATTTGGATATATTTCCTTCTTGTCTTTTTTCCAGGCATATTTTTCATATGGCTGTGATCACAGAGTATTTAAAATTCAGAATTCCATTTTTGCCTTCATATAACAAGGTTTGATCTCACGCTATCCAGAAGTCTTCGAAATCATAAATACAAATGGCTACATAATATTCAGGTACATGCTTGTGCCACAAATTTACCCACTTCCCTTAGGCATGTAAATCATTCCAAATTTCAAACCATCTCCTTAGAACAAATTCCCAGAAAGAGAACGATTAAAAATCTCTTGATACTTATTACCACCAAATTGTCTTCCAAAGCAGTTGCATCGATACATTCCCCAGAGCACGTGTGAATTTGCCTGTTTCACTAAATGCTCGCTAGCTTTGTGCATATTCAGCCACATCTCCTTTGATAAGCTTCTCTCACACTATACAATGCTGCCAGCATCATTCTGTTATACCAAGATTTATCTTGGAAATTTTAACCTCAAAGTATCATCTGAATGATTTAAGGCATTTATAGAAATAGTTATCTCAAATTATCTGGAAGTCAAGCTTTTAATATCTTCTTAATTCATGATACCTAAAAATACATATTTTGGCTGTTATGACTAGAAAGGAAAAGGATTTTTAAAAGTACTTACTTGTTTAGAACTCTTGCGATCCCAAAGTCCCCGAGCTTTGCAACCATTCCATTCTTACTAAGAAAAATGTTCTATAAATAGAGAAAGTGCTATGTTGTTGGAGATATTTCAGGAAAACAAAAAAAGATCAGTTTCTGTCTTGATCTTCTCTCTGAGCTCTTTTACCTGTGCTTTTATGTCCCTATGTAAGATCTTCCTGTCATGAATATATTTTAGTCCTAGAGAAATCTGCACAAACCAACTCAGAATCTGTAGAGGGAACATAAAACGAAACTGGTCAGTAGTCTGGTGGTCATTGAAATGTCTTCATGATAATATGCAAAAAGAGAGAACTAACACATCTTGTGCGTGTACTTATATGAATGACACTACAAATTATACCATCTCATCACATTATTCTCTTTTTATAGCTAGAAAAATGGAGGGTGCAAAAGGCAACCTGAATGCGCTGGTACCAAAGGGAGCTCCACGTACCAAAAAAGAGAAGTAGAAGCAGGGGACAGAGAGAGGCAGTTCATGATTTTCTTTTTTCTTAACACTAGTTTGCTAACTGCATTAGGATCGTAGATAAGCAGCATTTCCTGATAACCCTGATGTGATGAGCGTTTCCTTTTCCGTGGAAAGAGGGTGCCCGGGGCAGAGAGGGAGAGAAGAAAAAAGCAGAGAATCGGTAAGGTTATTAAAAATTTTAGGGAAATATCAAGATATATGTGTCTAATATAAAAACAACAAGTATTTTACTTTGAACACTTAATTTCATTTCTTAGTCATGATTTTGTTTTCTCTTAGCTGGCCATGAACCTCCTTGTAAAAATGCATTCTAAAATGTATAAAGATTCCCTCAAACTATTCTAAAATCTCATTGGTTCTTTGGATGCCAGATTACACAGAAAAAGGAAAACAAAAGGAAAAAAAGCTAGACTCCAGATGCTAAGATTCAGTTGTAATTTTCATTCTTTTCCAACAAAGGGAAATGGAATTCAAAATTCTGTAGAGAAAAGTATTTTTATTAAATGAGGCAAAATAATACCCGGATAGGAAGAAAGGAGGGTTTCTTCAAATACGGAATTTAATATACAATGTACATGAGGATAGGAAGAATGCTTGATTAAATTTGCAAACTTTAGAGAAACCGATTCCTGAATCATTTGTCCATTCAAACTATTCCATTTGAACTCTAGGAGAAAATGACAGAGGCACGAGGCTCTTACATGGTAAAATAGAACAAAGAAACGAATGGCCGAAAGAAAGATGGCAGGCCATTCCTGTGCACCGCTCCAGGCAGTGGCCTGTCCCATCCATCACACAGGCCAGACTCAGAGTCCCTTCTACACACACATACTTGCTGTCTCCTTCATGAGTACAGCTCCCAAGGGGGTTCCAAAGGAAGCTCAGAGAAGAAAAATGTGTTTGTGCAAAGAGAGCATGGGAATTGAGGAGGCCATTATCCTTCACCTTTTCTCTCCTCTTTCTTCATAATCAATGAAACTAAATAGCCAATTGCCACGAAGGCCTTCCATGCTCCCAAGCAAAGTGGGGTAGAGATTTCAAAACAGCATACGAAGTGGTGAGAGGAGGAAGAGTAAAGTTATAAATATGTCACATTTGAAATGGCTAAGGAACATCCATGTTCACAATTTTTTTAGCTGTGAAGGTTTATCTCAAGGGCATCCTACATGAGATTGTCCAAAAATACAACACTATCTTTTCTCAAAGCTCACTCTCCAAAAGAGATTCAATTTCAGTTCAATTGCAAACAATTTCTGGACTCAGTCTATCAAGAATATTGACCCACTGTTTTATGGTTTAGATTTCTCTACCAGCAATCACGCTGTATGTAAACACGGTCTGTTACTTCAGGCACTATACATCTAATTGCCCCTAATACAAATTAAAAGGCAAAATGGAGGTGTTTTTTACCTGATCTTCGCTAAATAACACTCCCCGTTGTCTATGGATCCTTTTCATGAGATCCCCTCCGTCACAATACTCCATCACAATAAACAGCCTATTGTTCTCTGTAAGAAAAAGCATCATTCATTACCTTTCGTGTTCTCGAAGGTGGAGAATATAACAGAAAAATGCAGTATACGATCGTTAAAAACTCTGGCTGTAGAATCATGATAGATTGGGCTCTCATCTCTCTTTACCACTTAGCTCTATGACCCTGGCCAAGTTATTTAAATTTCTCTGCGTGTCATTATCTCATCTGTAAGGTGGAGATAATAATATAGACACTCCTCTCAGAATTGTTGTAAAGGTTAAACAAGTTAAGCCATGTCAGATACTTAGAACGATGCCTGCTATGTATAATGAGAGTTCCATAAATGTTAACAATTATTATTAACACAGTCCTGCAAGATGTGAGAAATCTGCTGTAAAATAACAGCCGTGAATCTCAGGCAAAACCCCAGGAAGAATGAATTAACAGACCTTCAAACTTGAGTATAACCTTTTATTTTTATGGCACTTACTCAACTATGTTGTTGAGAACAATAGACACTCTTCTCAACTGACCTCTGCCTGACCTACTTTCTAGAGTAATGGGCTTTCTCCATTCCTGCTGCTCACTCAGGTCCCCCACTGGTGGCCTCTAGACTCCAGCACGCTCAGCCACCTCTGTTCCCACTGATCCTCACCAAGTTCACGGGGTGCATTCCCAAATCTGCTTCGGCCAATTATATTTGTTATTATAATTATTGCATGAGCTGACGAAATATGAATGGAAAAAGAGAGATGTGATTATTTCTACAAAACCTATGGTGACTACTGTGGAGACGTCAGTAAAAGTGAGTAGCTTTAAAAACAAACATGCCATCGACCTAAACGTTGGTTAAGACAAGTAGAAAATAACCAAGAAAGCCTTAAAGAGATTGTGTACCCAGAGAATCTGTAAATTCTGACTCCACTCTAAAGAAAAGAAATTGGAAGTAAGAAATGGAGGGGAGTCACCTATATAAGAAGAAGATTCAGAACTCTATGCAACGAGCCCGTAATCAAAGATGAGGCCTTGGTCTTATGTCAAAAGTTTGGCAGATGGTCGTGCACTTATAGATGAAAATAAGTATGTGTGTATGATTTCCTGCTTAACTGGCCTTTCCCCTGACCCAGCCAGCTGCCAGCGGGGCTCCTGTTAGGAAATGGCTTCTACTCATTCGCTTCTCCTGCTATCTTGTGGGGGTTCCCTGCACACAGAGTCCACACTTGGCTCTTCTGTATTCCCTGCACCTAGCGCGGTAGAAGGCACATGGAAGGGGCCTCATCAAGGTTGGTTAAGTGGTTTCATAAAAACATGTAAGGAACAGAAAACTATGGCACAAAATCAGGTTTATAAGCCAGGGTAAATCTTCCTAGTGTTTTGCTCTGTAGTGATTGAACATCCACTAAATGCCAGAATCTCTTGCCAAATAGCTATCATTTGCTACCTCCCTCTTTCAAGTAGCTTAAACCAACTTTAACATGGCCATGAACATCCTGACAGCATCTGCCCTCAGTTGTGGTTGTGTCCAATTCACAAACTCAGTGCTCCTTTCGCCTAAGACTTCGATGTCCACCTCCCTTCTTAAATGGGACAGATCCATTCATTCATCAACAAACTTCGAGGACATGCCAAGGAATGCGATGCTGGGAGTGAAAGTAAAGAAGCCATCCTTCCTGCATAAGGAGTGGACCATATATTGGCGAGTCAGTGAGTACACGTGAGAAGAGCTAAGTAAAAGTCTGTGCCCTGGAGGGCAAAGGGGACAAGAGACAGTCGATGACAGACTTGAGGAGTCCAGGAAGGTCTTAAGAAGGTGTTTCCTGACACACCCTAATCACTTAGGGATCAGTTATTTTCAGGAACGTATTACTTTTAGGAGAGCGGCTTTTTCTCATAGCTGAGTCACTGAAAGGGCTGCCATAGTGATGAAGGGATGGCAATCTCAAAACATTGGAACAAAGTCAGGAACACTAAGGAGAAAGGGTTCCATTTTACTCCATTTCCACCAACCTACAACTCACCCGGCTTTATACTGGCTTCCCAGGAAAGAAATTAGTTGGCTGGTTCAGGGGTAATTATGGCTGAGCCATCTTAAACCAACTATTTGGGTCAATGAGCATCATTTGGCTCTAAACATCCATTTTCACCCTACTAGCTACTGTTAATTTCGTATTGAAATGGGGTTAGAACTGTCTGGAACGATCATTTACGTTCTCAAATTTTCCATCCATTTAAGCGCTGTAGGAGGGGAGAAGAGGTATAAGAAATGATTATTGTTCTCATGGCCTCCAATCCCATTGATGGAAATAAAGAATAGAATACATTGGCATTATAATACAGCATATTATATGCCACAGGAGCAAGAGTTTGGAGGTGCTCAGAGCAGAGGTGAGAGAGAGTATTAAAGCATGTATAATATTTGAAAATGCAGAGAGGAGGAAAAGGATGCTCTAAAAAGGACATACGAGACAAATTGTAGGGCAGCAACTTCCGGAACTATAGAGCTCATGGGTTACTGACCTTTAGAAACTATTGAGGGGCACTAATAGTAGGGACTAACATTAAGCAACTTTTCTATTGTCAAATTCCAACACTTAAAAAAAGATTCCTGTAATGAATTCATTCTAAACTGCACTTTTAAAAAATTAGGATTGTATCTTATAGATATTGGCATCTTCTAATCGGTTGGTGTGGGCCCAGCAGTCTTGATGTTATCACACCTACATAATTTTTACACCTTAACCAATTTAATTTGCTTATGGTTGCCTTTTTATGTATGCATAAGAGTAAGAGAAAGTAAATAAGTCTAAAAAGGCTCTTTTAATACACATTAAATAAAAAACTGTGATTAAAAAAAAGCACTGTGTTATATAGTCTAATAGTATGGTTTCTCGTAATTAGCACATAATGGTGCATCTTATAACCAATGGTCTCTAGATTTGATGAAATATCATCCATTACTACCGTCATTTCATAAATAAAAGCATTTAGGCACCCCCAATCAAGGAGGGACACAGAATCAGCATAAAGAATAAAAATACCCAGGGGGCACCTGGGTGGCTCAGGTTAAGTGCCCAACTTCAGCTCAGGTCATGATTTCAAGGTCTGTGAGTTCGAGCCCCGCATCAGGCTCTATGCTGACCACTCAGAGCCTGGAGCCTGCCTTGGATTCTGTGTCTCCTCTCTCTTTCCCTCCCCTGCTCATGCTCTGTCTCTCTCCCTCTCTCAAATAAATAAACTTTAAAAAAAAAGTATAAAAATACCTCCTGCTATTCTCCCTTGCTCATTGTACCCTACTCACACTGACTTCCCACAGGGCTCGGTGCCAGGTGTAAGATTCTATACTACTTACGAGCCTGTGACTATTTCATGGATGCTGGGACATGCGACTCCTGGGCCAGAGGCAAAGGACTTTATTACCCTTGGCAAAAGCAGGAGTCAGAGCTTCACATGAGCGCTTGTTTTCTGTGTCCCCCAAATTCCATCGAGGTACAACACGTGAGCCTAGACAGACACGTGCACTGCAGTGGGCCACATTACAGGAGAGGAGCACTGACCTTGAGGAATCTGCTGCATTTTAGTGAGCAGTAAACAAGCCCGCTCCGCCTTTGGGGAGATATCTCAACCTTCAGTGCCGCTCACTACAAACATAATATGTAGCTGAGTAGACAGTGGTCAGGGCTCTGCATTCCTGGCGTATCCAGCAAGAGTGTGCAGAGATGCTCAGGGCCCGTAGCAGACTGCCTTACCCCAAAGCCTCCTGGCCGGTGCTTTAACCCAGCTCTTGCCTCATACTTTTGCAGTGGCTGTCCCCCTGGCCTGGAAAGCTCTTCCCCAGAGTTTAGCATGGCTCTTCAAGTCTTTGCTCAAATGACCGCTCTATTCTAAGTTGTTTCCTCACTCCTGCCTCACCCTGTTTTATTTTGCCACAGCACTTACCACATTCTAGTATACTATACAATGTGCTTACTAATTAAGTTTACAATGATTGTTCGTCCCTCCCCACCCTTTCCCCTGGGCCTGTGAGCTCCACAGCCGCTAGCAGGCAGGATTCTAAGATGGCCCCAGTGCACACACCTTGCAGACTCCCTCCCCCAGAGTGAGGGTACACCCTGCAAATACGATAGGTTATCACTCCCATGGTTATGTCACATCATATAGCAAAGGGGATCTTGCTGATATAATTGAAGTCAGTAAACTTGGACTTAATAGAAAAGGAGATTTTACCAGTGGGCTTGACCTAAGCACAAGAGCCATCCAAACCTAGGTCTAGAGGTCAGAGACAGAGGAAGTGAGAGATTCCCTACGGAAGGGCAGCTGGCCTCTAGAAGGCCATAACCACCCCAGTGAAGTAGACGGATTCTGCCAGCAAAGTGAACAAGCACGGGAAAGAACTCTGAGCCTCCGATGAGATAGCAGACCCAGTTGAGAGAGAGACCCTGAGCGGAGAATCCAGCAAAACCAAACCCAGACTTGTGATCTAGAGAGGTCAGGAAAAGATACATGTGTGTTGGGTCAAGACATTGAATTTGTGGTCACTTGCTACACAGCAACAAAAAACAATAGTCCGGGGGGGTATACTGGCCTATTTTGTTCACCGATGATCCCCGAAACTTAGAACGTGCCTAGCATATAATAGGTACTTGATACATACTTATTGAAGGAATTTAAATGGAATTAACTTAGCTTCAGGAAAATCTCACTGCATTCCCTTATGATTCATATGTTGCTTCAAACTTATAAAAAGTTCATACTTTCTATAGACAAACATTTACTGAACTAGAGCCATAGTTCTGTTCAGAGACAAGCTGTTGAGGGTAAACAAAGGCTTTATCTCGACTCTGAGCTGTTGTTCTGGGCTACAAAGGGCTTGGTGGCTTTCAGATAAGCTCCATGTTTCATGTCCCAACAACCTGCAGGCAAACCCAAACGTGCCCATAGCTCTAGTTTTCCTAAACACACACTTAAAAAACAAAAAATAAAGCTGCCATAAGAAAGTTTAAGCTTACAATATAAACAGACTCAGTAGAGGTCATTCATCCTGTACAAATGCCCCCTGATTTTAAAATAGTATCTGTGGCAACGGTCCTCAAATATCGACTTTGCTTGGGGCACCTGGGTGGCTCAGTTGGTTAACCATCCAATTTCAGCTCAGGTCGTGATCTCACGGTTCATGGGTTCGAGCCCTGCGTCGGGCTCTGTGCTGTCAGCTCAGAGCCTGGAGACTGTCTTCGGATTCTGTGTCTCCCTCTCTCTCTCTGACCCTCCCCTGCTCATGCTGTCTCTCTCTCAAAAATAAAATAAAATAAAATAAAATAAAAATATTAAAAAAAAGAATTAAAAAAATATCGACTTTGCATAAAGACATATTCCACTCTGTGAAAGTGGTCCTCCATGTACTAATTCAGCAAATGTGTATTAAGCACCTACTATGTGTTAGATGCTGAAGAACCAGTGCTGAGAAAAGGATTCAATAGATCTACTATCTTACAGGGACCATCTTACACCAATTCATACTTGTAAACACACACACACACACACACACACACACAAGTGTGGAGGTGCGGTGCAAGGTCAGGAAAGGGGCCTCTGATGGGGACTGTGATCTCGGAGAAAGGCTGAGCATGAGCAGGTGTGCTTAGCCAGAGTGACAGCAATAATCCAAAGAATGAGGAAAGATGGTCTTCTGGCTTGTTGGGACTCAATGAATAGAAACTTTATTCACAGGCTGCCCCTTAGAAGTTGTTCAAAACAACCTAACTCCCTGTTCACATGTACTGCTCAAGTCCCAGGAAGACCTCAGAAGAGCCCTGAGGACCCTTTCACATACCCAGGAGCTGAAGAGAGGGCCACACTACTATGAATGCAGAGGTTTTCCTTTGTAAGAAATACAGGGTGCCTGGATGTCTCAATCAGTTGAACATCCAACTTCAGCTCAGGTCACGGTTTGTGGGTTCGAGCCCCACATCAGGTTCTGCTGACAGCTCAGAGACTGGAGCCTGCTTCGGATTCTGTGTCTCCCTCTCTCTCTGCCCTTCCCCCCCCCCCCAAAAATAGACAAACATTTAAAAAATTTTAAGAAACACAGTGCCCGTTGAAGCTCAAACAGTAGGGGCTAGATGGTATATTTATGTACTGATGTGTACACCCCCTGAGGGTGCTTGAAGGCATCTATGTAACATTCCTGCTCCATTAACCACTCAGGACCTGTGAATTGAAGCACCCACCCCATGCTGGCGGCTGGCACCGGGATGCTCCACAGGGATGCTCCACAGCGACGTGTGCGTGGCCTTACACACACCTGACACACAGTACACGTGTTTATTGTCTGTCTCCTCCCCCTGGAATGGAAGCTCCAGGAGGACAGGACCTTCTGCCTGTTTTGCTCACGGTTATATTCCTTGCTCTCAGAACGATGCCTGGCATGGAGAGCACTCAATACAACCCTGCTAAGTGAATGAATGGTCTCTGACCAATGCTCCTGTTTTGTTTTGTATTTTTACCTCTGGAGCCAAGTGGTGGATGAAGGCAGAAGAGCTGTGTATTCAGGGGTCCACAGGGAGGGAATTGCTCCCTTGAAGCTCTTCCCCTCTGCTTTGGCTGTTTGCTTGGCCATGGTGCGTGGCTGTTCGCTGCCTCTCTGTGAGAGGATTGGGCAGCCCACCTGTTGCCCCAGCACATGCGAGAACTCTGAGAGGCAGAATATCCCCTCCTCATCACCACGTTATCAGGGCTGCTGTGTCAATGGGACCGGGAGCCCAGAACAAACGTGAGAAACAGGCCACATCCTAGCAGGGCTCCGACAGTGGTGGCATGGTGCACTCTGCGTCTTGCTCCTTTCTCTTGCTCAGGAGAACAACACACTCTGCATCTGGGCGGTTCCACCACCAGGGCCCCAGACTTAAGACCCTGCCCGCTCACAGCCAATGTGCAGTGTGAGAAATATATGTGTACTACTGAAGGCCACAATTTAGGAGTTATTACCAGACCAATCATTAACTATTTGAGACGGTAAGAATTAAGGAGAGGTAGGAACACTTGAGCAAACTTAGGAAAGTTGTCTGCAAAACCTCACTAGAGAAGAAACAAAGTCAATGCCTCAAATTACCATTTAGGTAAACGGGGAATACGAGTCTGTTTACAAAACTTAATTTAGGCACAGTTCCCAGGAACGTATCCCGTATCCCTTATAGAGGTCTGCGTGACTACACTTTATTAAAACACTTGAAGCATATTAGAAAGTCAAACCTTGAAACGAACTGAAGAAGGCTACAATGTTGGGGTGCTTCATCTTTGCCAGAAGAATTACTTCTTTCTTTGATGCTTCTTTTTCTCGGGTGGACATCTAAAGTATATTAAGAGAGAGAATAGTCTGTAAAGATAACTTGCTTTCAAGAACATGCTTTCTGCTGTCATCTGAAATTCTTCAGAATTTCCCTGGCTTCTAATGTCACTTCTGAAACTGATCTACAGTGGCAGGAAATGACATTCCTAGAATTAGCAGAGCGGATCTATATCCAATCAATGGTTTGTTTGTGACAATCGTAGACAAGAAAATAAATATTTCTGGTGAAGGTGTGCTGTCTTAAAGGTTCAGTTGCAGTGGTGGCATTGTGTTCATTATTCAGGCATCTAGAGGAAACTTATTTGAATATTTATCTTTCAGCAGCAAAGATATTCTTTATAAAAATGCAATGTTTTAGCAGCAATCACTGCTAAGAAGAATGAAATGAAATCTTAAAGAAGAGAGTCATATATCACATCAACCAGACCAGTATAATTCTATATGAAGAGGACAACACTTTTCATTTGCAAATAAAAATTGTTCTTTGTGACTTCATTACTGATTTAATGTGTTTTCTTACTGTTCGATATATCATCTATGGACAGTATTTTTCAATTGTGTTGGTGCCAGCGGCAGTGGCTACCCTTCACTTTCACCTCTTCTTCCTCGTTCTTGACACTTGGCCATCGCTTCACCTGCCATTTCCACCCTGGCTTCTGGTCCCTGCAGGTCACCAGTTCCTCTCCACTGCTCCCTCTGTAATGTTCTTCCACACTGGCCCACACGTGATGTGGGAGTTCCCAAATTCCTCATCCTCACTGAGATTTAAGAATTTTGTAAAAATTAACGTTCTCAACCCCAGCTGGACTGCCTCCTTCCTATGTGCCCTTGAGAATGTCATTCAGATCTTCTTGTTTCAGTTCCCTCCACCCAATTAAACTGCACAGCTGGTACACAAGAGCTTCAAAACAAAAGGAACTGGAGTGCCTGGGTGGCTTATTCAGTTAAGTATCCGACTTCGGCTCAGGTCATGATCTCATGGTTCATGGGGTCAAGCCCCATGTTGGGTTCTGCACTGACAGCACGGAGCCTGCTTGGGATCCTCTTTCACCTTCTCTCTCTGCCCCTCCTCCGTGCGCACGCTCACGCACGCTCTCTCTCTCCCCCCCCCAAAGAAATAAGCATTAAAAAAAGGAGAGAGAGAAACTGAAGTATTCCTACCAGATTGTTAGACTTGTCTACTCAACTACTTTAATCTTAACTATTTTTCAAAAAACATTATACACAAAATCAAAAGGCACACATAGGTAGGTCACTGCATTTTTACAGTTAGTAAAAGTATTGGCAATATATGTGACAAATAGTTCTGTATTTATAATATATAAGGAGTTCTGACAAATTAACAAGGGGAAAGAAAAGGCAATCCTGCCAATAGAAATATGGCAAAATGGACAACTCACAAAAAATAAAAACAAAAATCACTGATAAACAGAAAATATTCAACCACATTCAATAATCAAAAGAGCAAAGATGAAAACAATATTTGATATCATGTCTCGTCGAAGACATGGGCAAAGACAAAAAGAATGTTAATATGCAGAATTATCCAAAAACCAGCAAAATGGCACTCACAGACTTCTGGTGTTAAGTATATAAATTGATAAAATTTTTCTGGGAAGGAGGCATGTCCATGTGTACTAAGAAACTTTAAAAATGTTCCAGTGTTTGACTTAGTAATTTTTCCAGAAATTTATCCAAAGAAAACAATTTCAAAGAGAAATGTTCTTGAGCATTCTCATATGAAAACCTTCATTGCCGTGTTTTGTTATTAGTTTTTTAACTTTATTTTTTAAGTTTATTTTGTTTATTTGGGGGAGACAGAGACAGTGCAAATGGGGGAGGGCCAGAGAAAGTGGGAAAGAGTTAGAATGTCAAGCAGGCTCTGCAGTGTCCGCACAGAGCCCCATGAGGCACGTGAACCCACCAAACCACAAGATCATAACCTGAGCCGAAACCACAAGTCCAACACTCAACTGACTGAGCCATCCAGGCACCCTTATTATTAGTTTTTTAATTACTATCATAAAACACACTTGTGATTTGAAAAAAATATTTGAAGCCAGACAGAAGTGAACACAATGGAAATGAAACTTCCCCTTGTCTTCTCACTCATTCCATGAATTCTATTCCTTAGGAGTAATTACTATTAACTGCTAAACCTTTTTATAAATACTTTAATTTTTTTAAGTTTATTTATTTATTTATTTTGAAAGAGTGGGCAGGAGGGGGGAGAGACAGAGAGAGACAGAGAGAGAGACAGAGAGAGAGTGAAAGAATCCCAGGCAGGCTCCACATCATCAGTGCAGAGCCTGACGCAAGGCTTGAACTCACGAACTGTGTGAGGTCATGACCTGAGAGGAAACCAAGAGCTGGACATTTAACTGACTGAGCCACGCAGGCGTCCCAATTACTAAACCTCTTTATTTAATGCACATATAGGTAAACACAGGTATATAGTCTGTTTAATAAAAATGACTCATATTAGGGGAGCCTGGCTGGCTCAGTTGGGTAAGTGTCTGACTCTTGATTTTGGCTCAGGTCATGATCTCACAGTTTGTGGGATCGGGCCCTACGTTGGGTTCTGCACTGACAGCACAGAGCCTGCTTGGAATTCTCTCTCCCTCTCTTTCTGCCCCTCCCCCCAATTGTCCTCTCTCTCTCTCTCTCTCTCTCTCTCTCTCTCTCTCAAAATAAATAAACTTTAAAAATGACTCATATTCTACATATTACATGGTATTTAATCATACCCCCCAAATCAAACATACATGTCTGAAAACAGAAGAAGTAAATGATGGTCTTTTTAACCTGATGTCGTATTATGCAGTCATCACAAATCAAGGGAGGCAATGTGTTACAGCAGAAAGAGGGAGAGACAGAAGATCGTGGAGCAAATCACTTAACATCTTTGAGCCTCAGCCCTTTTACCTACACAGTGAAGCAAAAGATCTACCTTTAGGGTTGTTATGAGGATTAAATAAGTTGATACACGTAAAGTACCCAGGATGGCATAACGTATGGGCACCCAGTAAATGGTAACCATTATCACTATTATTGTGAACATTTAATATTATTACATGAGAATGTTTTATTACATGAAAGCACTGAATGACTTGAGAAAATACAATATATTGCTAAGTATAAAAAACTGCTATAGAAAAGTATATCTACCATGGCATCAATCATTCCAACAACTTATAAAGTGTTTATACATTAAAAATTGCCCAGAGGCGGGGCACGTTGGGTGGCTCAGTCGGTTAAACATCCGACTTTGGCTCAGGTCATGATCTTGTGGTTCGTGGGTTCGAGCCCCACGTCAGGCTCTGTGCTGACAGCTCCGAGCCTGGAGCCTGCTTTGGACTCTGTGTCTCCCTCTCCCTCTGCCCCTCCCTTGCTTGCACTCTGTCGCTCTCTTTCTCAAAAATAAATAAACAATTAAAAAAAAAATTTTTTAAATAGCCCAGAGGAGCACCTGGGTGGCTCAGTCGGTTAAGTATCTGACTTTGGCTTAGGTCATGATCTCATGATCTCATGGTTCTTGAGTTCGAGCCCCATGTTGGGCTCTGTGCTGACTCAGAGCCTGGAGCCTGCTTCGAATTCTGTGTCTCTGTCTCTCTCTGCACCTCACCCCCAACTCGTGCTCTGTCTCTGTCTCTCAAAAATAAATAAAAACATTTTAAAAAATAAAAACAAAATAGCCCAGAGATGGGGTGCCTGGGTGGCTCAGGCGTTAAGTGTCCAACTTTTGATTTCAGCTCAGGACATGGTCTCTTGGTTTGTGAGTTTGAGCCCTGCATCAGGCTCTACACTGACAGCTCAGAGCCTGCTTGGGATTCTCTCTTTCCCTCTGTCTCTCCCAGCTCACACATGCTCTCTCTATTAAAATAAATAAACTCTATTAAAAAAAATAGCCTGGAGAGAAACTCACCATAATGTTAATAGTGATTAAGAGAAAGGTTATAAATGATTTTTGTTTTCCTCTAAATGGTCTTAATTTCCCCTTCGGTTCTTTTCAAAAATTTCTACAATGAACATTTTTATTTTATAATTGAGAAAATACACAACACATTTTTGGAAGCAAGAATCAAAAGCATAGTGCAGCTGCCTGGCTCAGCTAATAGAGCATGCAACTGGTGATCTCAGGGTTGGGAGTTCAAGTCCCACCTTGGGTGTAGAGCTGGTGTAGAGCTTACTTAAAAAAAAAGAATCAAAATAATATGCTTGGTAATAGTGAATAATGAGAGAGAAAATATTAGATTTTTGGCACCTGTAAGAAAATAAGCAATTCAAGTTCTGGCATTTAGAGTTTACTGTGTGGACAGTCATTGAAGATGTGAAAGGAAATATAGATTTCTTCTGCTAAGAAGTAATGAAAAACTACATTAGGGTAGAAAAGGGAGAAAGTAGTAATACATGTTAAAACTGGGACACAGATGTTGCTAGGCAAATTTAATAACATAAAGAGATATGAAAAAGTGAGAAGAACGAGGCCTAACATAACATTCTCTTTAGTGATGGCATGGAGACCAGGGTGGTTCGTGAGAAAAAGGATGAAAGAAAATCAGTGCTGTATTAGAAAAATATGGTTAATTTTTTATTATCTAAAGAATGGGAGATACGCTATGAAGTGCATTAATACACATTCTTAAAGAGGATTCACCTCCCAAAGTTTCTTCTTTACTTAGAATTACACTGGTGTTATAATTCCTATGGACCAGCTTAACAACAGAGTTAGAAGGCCTGAAAGTATCTATCCATTGAATTATTTAAAAAAAATTTTTTTAATGTTTATTTATTTTTGAGAGAGAGAGACAGAGTGTGAGCAGGGGAGGGGTAGAGAGAGAATGAGACACAGAATCCGAAGCAGGCTCCAGGCTCTGAGCTGTCAGCACAGAGCCTGACGTGGGGCTCGGACCCACGAACCATGAGATCATGACCTGAGCCGAAGTCGGACACTTAACCAACTGAGCCACCCAGGCACCCCTATCCGTTGAATTATTTATCCAGTAACAACATATTGAATACCTACCAGTGCCGTGTGCAATACCAAGACGAATAAGGCCACCTGGATTCTGCCTGCACAAAGCACACAGTCTAATAACGGGGAGAAGGTACGGACACACACCCCCCAAAGCACATCAGAGTAGAAGGCAATCAGCACATAATAGCATGATGGATAAAAAGCTATGGAATTTACAGAGAGAGAGATTACTTTGAGTGGGAAGTTCCTGGAAGGCTTCCTGGTGCTCAGCTGTAAACAAGTGGGATCTTGATGCTTGGAGATGGGCCGACAAAGACGCTCTTGAAAGAAAGAGCCCTGTGGGTGAGCACCCAGGCTAGGATGCAAAGGGTTTGCATGTGGTGGTGGCGGAGGGGGTGCTGGAAATGGAATGTGGGAACAAATCAGAAAGAGTGTCAAAACTAATCTGATGAGTGAAAGAATATAAAAGTCCAGGGCAAAAATTACTCATAATCCCACATTCCACCTACACGATGGCAATCTAGGACATCTTCTTTTTATGTATGTGAATATATGTGTGGGTATATATATATATATATACCTAGAAAGAGAGATAATATGTATTTTTACAAAGATTGCCTCATTGTACTCATACTGTTTTCCCATTAGCAGAAGCCGTGATATTTCTCTTGTCAATATTTCACCTACAACATGATTTCTAAGAGCCGCTTCATTTTCCATAAATTATGTAACCAATGCGTGCTGTTAAACATTTAAGTTGCTTTCTGATTGTACATCTCTCAGGATTTCCTTTGAATAATCCCCCAGAAGTAGAGCTACCAGATACTAGGATGTATACTGTTTTCCTTTCCTTTTTCAAAATGAAGGGGCGCCTGGGTGACTCAGTCTGTTAAGCAACCGACTTTGGCTCAGGTCATGATCTAACGGTCTGTGAGTTTGAGACCTATGCTGGGCTCTGGGCTGACAGCTCAGAGTCTGGAGCCTGCTCCGGTTTCTGTATCTCCATCTCCCTCTCTGCCCCTCTCCTGCTTACACTCTGTCTCTCTCTATCAAAAATAAATAACATTTAAAAAATTCAAAATGAAGACAGTTTTTCTGCTTATACAAATAATACAATTCATGGGGCACTTGGGTAGCTTAGTTGGTTGAGCATCTGACTTTGGCCCAGGTCATGATCTCACTGTTCCCAAGTTCAAGCCCTGCATTGGGCTCTGTGCTGACAGCTCAGAGCCTGGAGCCTGTTTCGGATTCTGTGTCTCCCTCTCTCTCTCTGCCCCTCCCCCACACATGCTCGCGCGCTCTCTCTCTCTCTCTCTCACATTAAAAATTTTTTTTAAAAATTCTGACACTGCACAAAGGAATGGTGGAGGTGAAATCCCATCATTCAGCAATAATCACTGTTAGTGTGTGTGCGTGTGTAACATCAACAGTACACACACACACACACACACACACACACACATACACCTATGCTTTGGTGGCCTGATTTTGTTTTCATCGTTACAACATACTGTGGACCTACAATACAAACAGCGCATAGATCCTTCCAGGGCTTTGATACACATTGAGGATTCCCCTTCAGAGTGATTCCAATTTACCTTCCTACCAGTAGAGGGAGACAGTGCCCATTTCCTCCACTTTTATACTCTTTGTAATCCTTCCCAAATGTATAAGCATGAGATAAATAAATGTATATATTGATTTATATTTCTTATTTTACTAATGAGTAAGTATGATCACTACTTCAGTTATGGGTTTTTTTCTTTTTATTCATTTTCAAAAGGCTAGCGCCTTTTAGTCAATACTTGGCAAACATTTTTGGCATTCTGTCAACTTTCAATTTATTCATGGTGTTTTTTGTATAGAAGTTTTATGTTTTTATGTAGTCAAAGATGACTCAAGCATCTAGCCATCTTTTCCTTTACGACTTCTGTCTCCGGGAAGATTTGCAGACATAACTGGAACATTGTCAAAATTTTGCTATGTGAAAGTCAGAGCCGTGACAAAGCCACTGAGGTAACCCAGGGAATTGGCAAAAGGAATAAGACAAACTCAAGGGAGAGAAAGAGCCAACACTATTTATCAAGTAATTGGGTGTGAAGGGAGAAAAAAATCAGAGATGACCCCACAGTTTTGAGCCTGGGTAGCACAAGGACACTAATGTCATGAGCACAGCGTAGCACAGAGCAGATGAAATGCAGAACCAGGGTGCTGGAAGGTATCAGCACTGGAGTGAGAGTTGTAAGTGTGGTCTGCTACCTGGTGAAGTCTGCAGTGAGGCGACAGCCCAGAGAAAAAGAAGAGTGTCAGCAAAGAACAGATGGTTGGGACAGATAGACGATGAGGAAACAGGGACGCCTGAGAAAGAGCAGCCAGATAAACAAAAGAGAGTGAGCAGAATAATGTTGCAGAAAGGAGCTCGGACAGGCTACTAGAATGAGAAGACACTTGTAGAAGTATGCCACGGAGCCATGAAAAGGGACTTATAGTGGTAAATAAAGCATTCTCCCTGAGGTTAACCATCAACGCCAGAGCTTTTTTTTTTTTTTTAAGTTTATTCATTTATTTTGAGAGAGAAAGAGAAAGCATGAGTCGAGGAGGTGCAGAGAGAGGGAGAGAGAATCCCAAGCAGGCTCCACACTGTCAGCACAGAGCCTGATGCGGGGCTTGATCCCATGAACCGTGAGATCATGACCTGAGCTGAAGTCAGATGCTTAACCCACTGAGCCACCCAGGTACCCCTACACCTGAACTTTCATGTAAGTTTGGGAAGTCCTTTTTTTTCCTTTGCAACTTTTAAGAATTGTGGTAAAGTCTATAGAACATAAATATATACCGTTTTAAATGTACAACCCAGTGGCAGTAAGTACACTCACACTGTGCAACTCATGAAGTCTATTTTGTACACATTTGGGGATTTTTTTTTAAGATTTTATTTTTAAGTAATCTCTACACCCAACGTGGGGCTCGAACTTATAACCCAGAGATCAACAGTCACATGCTCTACTGACTGAGTGACTGAGCCAGCCAGAAACCCCATTTTGCACACATTTTGTATAGAAGGTCTTCTGCTACCCTCATCCATAAATCCTCCAGAAGGCAACCAACACAATTTGCCTTAAAATTAATTCTAGCGTGCAATGGGCATTGTCCCAATATGTTTTGAAATGCACACATCACTAGAGAGGGTGACACAAATGCTGAGAGGAATTCCACAAAAAATGATTCCTTTTCAATGAAATATAATTTCATTAGTTCCAAAATCGTTAGACTAACAAAAGTACATTGTTTCCCTCCATTCATTCAATGCCTTCAATAAATGTTTTTGAGCACCTATCATGTGCCAGGCACTGTCTTCCATGCTGAAGGAGACACACAATAAATGCATGATGAAATAAGTGAGCAAAGTAATCCCACATCATTAAAAATGCCACTCAGAAAATGGGGCAGTGTAATAAGGAGTGATTGAGGGTGTGCTGCTACCTTGGCTGGCATGTTTGGGGAAGGCATCTATGTGGAGGGGACCTGATGATGGAGATACAGAGGTAGAGGACTACCCTATAGCCAAAAAGTCGAGCAATGGAGGAGGGGAAATCTCACAGGGCTTGCAGGCCACCCTCGAATGCCACAGGAGCCAGATGCTATAGTCTTATTTTTCTTTTCTTCTTTTATTTTTCCCTTTCTTTTCTTTCCTTTTCTTTTTTTCTAATAAAATCATTGGTTGCTGTTTGGACCACGGACTTAGGAGTTTGAGCAAACCAGTTAACTGAGGCTTAAAGTTCATACTATAAAAACAAACAAGCAAAAAAAAAAGTTTCCTTTTCATACCAAATTAAAACCCAGCTGAATATAATACTGAAAATGAACAGGAATGTGAACTTCTTCACTACCTTTGCAAAATCGATCTCCTTTATAACACAGTGCTTGCTATCTGATTTCCCTTTAGCCAAGAATGCTTTCCCAAAGGCACCTTCCCCAATGGCCTTAATCACATCGTATTTATCCATGGTCTCGAATGCGCGGTGGCTCCTGAAACCAGAGCAATGAAATTTTATCACACGTTGTTCATAAACGTTAACAAAGTCACAAAATCGATCACTACAACGTAAAAGAACTTATTTTGCTAAAATTTTCCTACCAACCTCACCAAGACAAAGTTGAATAACTTTCTTTGTGGCCACAGCAGACAACCAACGTGAAACTACTTTTTGGTGGAATCTGAGGTCAGACTCAGCGTTGATACACTGTAGTGTTGTGATCTTGGGGAAGTCACTTAATCTCTCAAAACCTCACTTTCCCAATTCCTAAAATGGAAATAACAATCCCTGTATTTGCAAGATTGTTCCGAGAATCAAAGATACACCATCTAGGGTGTTGGCATCTCTATAAAGCAGGAATGTCTTTAATGCTTTCACAATTTTACAGTTCAGCCCTTCTCAACGGAGACGTGCTGCTCCCTAGGGGACATCTTGGGAATTTGTGGAGGTTTTTCTCTTTTCTGCAGAGTTGGAGAAGCACTAGGGCATTTAGAAGTGGTTTGGCCCTGAGATGCTAATGTCCTGCGATGCGAGGGGCAGTCCTGAAAATAAAGGACTATCCTGAGGCCTTACAACCTTAGCAATTCAAGTGCGTGGAAAAATCCGTTTATAATTATCTGCGGCTAGAACCAAATTCCATTTTACATGTAAAGACAAAAAAATTTTTTTGCAGTTTAAACGAACACTAAATTTTCGAGAAATGCAACTGCATGTAAATCAAGGCTTGATTGCACTTTTTGTTTGGAACATTACCAAGAACGGTGCACCGGTGTGGAAAATCACGCCCCCGCTGGGCGCGCTGCTCTTGGTATCCGAAACCTAACAGCTGGGGACAGTCACCTTCAGGTTCCTCCCTGCCCAGGTGCAGGCCCTTGGCTACTTCACTACTTCTTCTTCGAGTGTGGACAAACCAAGCCTTTGCAGACCGAAATGCACTTTGTTGCAAACGATTTCCTTACATTTCCTCTTTAAACTGCAATTAGGCATCATGAGTGAGCAGGCAGGTTATGTTTTCAGTAATTTGTAGGTAGGAAGTAATTTCGGTAGGAAGGGGGACGACTGGATGGCATGGGGCTGGGAACCAGCTCCGCTGCCAGGGGAGGCCTGGGACACCCGAGGATCGGGTTTTGAGGAAGGTGGCTGAGGAATCAGAACTCGAGGGCACCAGCGCGGTACCTGAGGGGCCGCGACCCACCGCCCCGGCAGCACCGGTGGGTGGAACCCCCCCAGCTCTCGGGACAAGCCTTCCCTTTAGGAGCCCTCGGGGAGGCGGCCGCCGGGTGCGCGGCCGAGCTTGCGCGCTGGAGCTCGGCGTGTTGCACGTTGCCACGGAGACTGACGCTGGCCCAGGACTTCGGACGGGTCCCCTGCAGTCCCCGTCTACCCCGCGGGGGATCCGTCCCTTTCCCTGCGGCTCCCGGAGCGCCGGGGACAGATCGGGATAGGGATCCAGGGCGCCCCGCCCGCAGCGTACCTGTTTAGCCGATTCCGCAGGGCGGGAAGCGTCCCGGGGGAATCTGGGTCCCGGGACCGCCCCGATTCCGGACCGCCGGGGCGGAGCCGCGCGGGGGGACGCAGGCGGGGCGACGCGGGGAGGGCGCGCGGAGCGAGCTGCGAGGGAACGGTCTACGCAGTCCACCTCGAAAAGGGAGGGCTCCGAGGCCAGGGAGTTTGGAGACCCGTCCGCGCCACCTTCCTTTGCGTTGTGTTGGGTCGGGACTCCTGTGCTGATCCCAGCACACAAGCACACCGCTCCTCGGTCTTGTGTACTAGATGCTTTGCATATATTTATCTCCGTTTGCAACAACCCAGCAAGGTTGTGGTCTCCGTTTTCCGAATGAGCTAAATTGAGACAGGGAGAGTGTTTTGTGCAAGGTCTCAAATACTGTCACGAGATGGAGACTGTTTTGTCTACAGCTGGCGGCCTCCAGGGGCTTCTTTTACAAAACTGGATGCTGCCCAGAGGCCCGCAAACAGGCTCCCTTCCCCTCCTCCCCATCCCCGGTTCTCGATTGCACACCAAGCGGCTGTCTAAAACGTTTCATTAACGTGTCTAAGTAGTTGAAAAGGATGTAATTTCCAGCAATTATAAATATTGACACAAGTAAAACATATCCAAAGGAATCTAAAAATTACGGCAATCTGAAACCAACTATCATTCTTTTTTTAAGTAAGCTTCTTTTAAGAATCACAAAGTTGACATTCTTTCTCTCCTTAAACTCATACCCCATAGGTAATGTTTTTCTGCTTCAAAGCTATATTGATCACCCTATCATATAAATGGAAATTTATATTTCCTGATCCGAGGCTTTTATTATTTTGATTGAATTATTAACATTACTAGTAGTATAATAACTGGTAAAAATAAGATGAGTCACATTGATAATCATTAAGCATAAATAGTAAAATTGTATTGGAAATTCATCTCTTAAAGATGTCAATAGGTTTTTCTCTTCCTCCCAATTCGTATCCATAGATGAATGGTAACGTTTTGCCGGAATAGAGGAGGGTCAACGATGATTCTCTTGCTTTTCTGTCATCCCTCCCTTCTTTTCCTTCCTTTTTTCCTTCCTTCTTTTCTTCCTTCCTTCCAGCTGTAAGTTTTAAGAAATCTCATTCATTTAAATAAACAGGAATTGGCAGTTTTGTTAAAAGTGTACCTCAATTGGGCACCTGGGTGGCTCAGTGGGTTGAGTGTCCGACTTCGGCTCAGGTCATGATCTCACGGTTCGTGGGGTCGAGCCCCGCGTCAGGCTCTGTGCTGACAGTTAGCTTGGCGCCTGGAGCCTGCTTGGGATTCTGTCTCTCCCTCTCTCTCTGACCCTCCCCTGCTCATGCTGTCTCTCTCTCTCTCAAAAATAAATAAAACATTAGAAAAAAATTTTTAAAAAGTGTACCTCAAAAGCAAAACTCTGTTGGGGCACCTGGGTGGCTCAGTCCTTCGGTGTCCAGACTTGGCTCAGATCATGATCTCACAGTTTGTGAGTTTGAGCCCCCCATCAGGATGACTGCTGTCAGCGCAGAGCCCGCTTCAGATCCTCTGTCCCCCTCTCTTTTTGCCCTGCTCCCGTTCCTGCTCTCTCTCAAACATAAAAAATTTTTAAAAATAATAAAAGCAAAACTCGACAAACCATCTGACTTTTTAAAGGATTTGTCATCCAATCAAGACTCAGTCTCTCAATAACTATACATAATTCCAAGTTCCCTTTGTTTGGTGGTGTGGAAATATTTACACCCTGGGGCAATGTTAAAATTTGAGATGACTTAGAGGTACAGAATACTATATTTATGGAAGCTGAGTATCTGGAACTATCCTTAAAGCGATCCCCACCTACCTTAATTCTTGAAAAGTCTTCAAGAGGGGTTTAAAAAAAGAAGGAGCTAACCTAAGAAATTCTGGGAAATGAGGTTTTAACTAAAACTGTAAGGCTAAAAGCACTAGAAACACTACATAAGCGCTGTACTCTAGTTGGGAAATTTGTTTCTCATGGGATTATGGGTTAATAATTTGGAAACTGCTTTACTTCTGTATCCTGGGGTTGAGCAGGTAAGCAGATAGGGGATGGTCCAGGCCAGGCTTCTCACTAGCAGAGAGAGAAGCTACAGAAGAGCTGGGGGGGAGGCTAGGCTGACCTTGTGGTACCAAATCAGGCTGGAGGACATCACTATGAATAACCCTGAGCTTAATACACATGCAGGTGGAGAGATACAGAATGACTACAGTTGTGTGTATGTGCACAGGACAGTAAACACATGGATTTCCTAGCGCTGTCTGCTGAGAGGGGCTAGGAGCAGTGACACCTCAGTAGCAGCAAGCACACCCAGCACCCAGATCCTGGTTTCGAAACCAATGAAAGGAACCAAGGCTCCTCGGAGAAACGGCTGATGCTGGAGCTGGGACAGAGAAGGTTCGAGATGAGCCTCGACCATCTTCTGGTAGTACCAGCAAGTACCAGAAAGTGTTCCCAAAACACAAAAGAATGAGGGCATGTCAAAGGAACACAGAGGTAACCTGAAAAACTCCCAACGGCCAAAGCTAGAACAATGTAAGCAACAAAGCAAATGAGTGAGCACTGGATTACAGCCCCCTTCAGGAGGCACAGCTTGATTTCTCCACAGCTGAGTAAGGGCTGGACTTGGTGACTCACCTCGACTGAACAGGGCCCAGAAATAGAAAATTAGTAACCTTACAGTTTAACCTTGTAGCAGACACCACCTTAACCACGTGATCAAGGCTAAGAAGAGCAGTAATAAATCAGGTTGAAATCATGTACTCCCTCATGAGATGTGATGGGAAGGGCACTTCACCTCTATGACCCGTAAGCTGAGTGTCACCATGAGATAAAATAC
Source organism: Cryptoprocta ferox (assembly GCA_028646485.1). Taxonomy (NCBI): domain Eukaryota; kingdom Metazoa; phylum Chordata; class Mammalia; order Carnivora; family Eupleridae; genus Cryptoprocta; species Cryptoprocta ferox. The sequence goes on from CM053574.1 coordinate 58,578,503, forward strand.
CAGACAAACCCAAATTGAGAGACATTCTACAAAATCCCCAACCGGTAGTCCTCAAAACTGTCAAGGTCCTGAAAAATAAGGAAAGATGGAGAGACTGTCAGAGAGCAGAGGAGAATAAGGATGACTAGATGTCTACGGGTAAATAAAGTGTGTGGGGAAAAGGGCTATCCTGCGGCTTTTATACATGAACATTTTTTTAAAAAGGGTTTAAATCTACAAGATGTGTGTATTCCACATTTTCAGGAGATCCTCAGTAACCGTCCTGCTGTGGGAATCCGTTCTTCACTTGAGCCTGCTCCCCATTCTGCCTCAGGCTGCTGCTGTTTGCACACTGGCTCTGAGAGATCCCCTGGGAGGAGCCCCTTTCTTCTACAGTAAATTTTCTCACCTCACAACAGCATCTCAGTAGGGAATGACGGAGTGACAGGACACAGCACCTGTGTGTCAAGGTGCCCCCCACAAACTGGCATCCCATAAGTTCCACAGCACTCTCTATTGCCCAATACTTCCCACCGCTGGCCCATTTCTTTCTCCTGCCCAAGACTGCTAACTTCAGACAAGATCTGTAGTCCCCTCACCCCTTCCCACGGCTGCTGCGCTGACTTGGGCTCTCCTGTGCATCCTGTGAGGGGCCGTATTTAAGGATGGTGGGTTGTTGGGGCGCCTGGGTGGCTCAGTCGGTTAAGCATCCAACTTCCGCTCAAGTCATGATCTCGCGGTTTGTGAGTTTGAGCCCCGCATTGGGCTCTGTGCTGACAGCTCACAGCCTGGAGCCTGCTTCAGATTCTGTTTTTCCCTCTCTCCCTGCCCCTTCCATGTTCATGCTCTGTCTCTCAATAATAAATAAAAAACGTTAAAAAAATAAATAAATAAATAAATTTTAAAAAAGGATGGCAGGTTGTTGGTGAAGATCATTGGAGATCATAGATCACTACCCAGAAATAGGTCTTACTGGAAAACTGGACAAAATCATTATGGTCTAATTAAATTTATTCTGATCCTCAAACCTTTAGGAAATGTAAAAAGAGTTATGCAGCAATTAAACACAAACCATAACAATTGCAGAAATAACATTATGGGCTGCTGCCATGGTCTGTGGTCAGCATCCCTATGAGGAAGGCATTATTACCCTCATCTTAGAGATGTGGGCCTTGGGGCTCAAAGAGGTTAAATAATCTCCCACAATCACACAAACGGTAAGCAGCAGTATCCCATTTCTGTCCTGACTGCAAGCCGGAAGCTCAGAGTCATTCTTCCACACCTTCTCTCTGAGCTCAAACACTTGTGAGTTAACAGATATTTTAAATTTTGTGATACTAATCAGGAACAGTTTTAAATATTCAGTTTCCCCCTCTTCAATCTGTGTCCAAAGAAAAATACATATCCCATGAGCTGATATCATCCAAACATGAATTCCTCACTTTAAACATCTATGTCAGGTGACAATGGAGCGCTTCTTTGGTCGTTACCCGTCAGACACTCCTTGCCAGCCAGCTCGCCGCTTCAGTTCCGACACCCAGTCAGGGCCGTCGTCATCCTCCTCTTCAAAATCCCTGTGAAGAAACAATTTGGATATTAAGCCTCCATGTTAGGGGCACAGCATTTTATTTTGATGGCTCAAAACAAAACACCACCATCACAATATTTATATTTTTGAAAAACGAGCTCCATGAGGCAACTGAACAGAGAAAAAACATTGTTATCCCTTCCACGGGATTGCTTCTTTCATGTTTCTAGAACATTTGTAAATAAAATGCAACATATTAAAAAAATAATATGTCCAAGCTGAAGGATCATAAGCATATGGCTCTGTCAGGAATTCTATAATAATCCTGTAACACATTACCGTCCCAGACAAAAACTCAAGATGTAAATATTCATTTGTGATGTCAAGTAATATAACCAGTTCTTGCTAAACCTGAAATTAAGGTATAATTTACATCACGCATGCCAACTAACACCATCTAGGTATATCCCAACGTACGTGTCCTCCGCATCCAGTCTAGGCTCCAGCCTCTCTGGGTCCAAAGTGACAGAATCATGGCCTCCATCCACACTGTCTGGGGCTTCCGTTTCTTCAGACAGGGGGCCCTTCAAGAACTCTTCTGACCCTTCAAGAGGAATATTAACAGAAATTATGCCAATTTTAATAGTATTTACTTCTTTAGTGAACATAGGACTAAAATCCTCCAAAAGACTGCTGGCTAATTGAGGACAATGCCAGGCCCTGTATTTCTTCTTCCCATATTACACAGAATGATTTCTGGCATAAAACAGGCCTATGAAGCATCAGTATGGATACTGAATTCACAAACAGTACTTTCTGCAAAAGAAAAATTCAGAAAAGTACACTTAAAACCTCCAAATATAAGAACCTCTATTACAGTTACCTTTGGATGGTTGTATTACAGTTGTTTTCCCTTTCAGCTCCCCATCTCCAACTTTTCCCAATGGTGGGGAAAAACATTCGGGAATGGAGACCACATGCGTGCTTTCAAGAAATTTTCTGGATGGCAATTGCTTTCCAATATTTGCTTACGCAACAATAACCTAACACAAAAATGTGGGCTAAACCTTTATCAAACCCTTCAAAACAGATCTATGGCAGAGTTTCTGAATGGTGACTTTCCTGAAATAGTAAAAACCTTTATCATTGGACCAGAAACAAACTCCAGGGCCTACAATTGCTAAATCAAAATTCACCACCGTCAACCTTCCTGAACCTTCCTGAACACCTCCGTCCTAGGCATCCACCTCTGCCCAGGGCTCCTGTGACACTGCGGGGTGGTTCTATCAGAACACAGCTCTACAATTCACCTACACTCCTCTCAAATGCTCACGTGAGTGCCGTGCTCCCCCACACTCTTTCAGGGAAGGAACTGGGTTTTTCTTTTTTTTTTTTTTAATCTTAACCTAGAATATGTTTAGGCACTCAAAAAATACTGACCAAATAAACAAATACAACTAAATCAGTTACAATAAATACAGTTGAGACTTGCCACATGCTTTATTTGGCATAATTTGTCTTAGATCTTAACCTAGCACGGTGGCCTAATAATTGAATGATCAAACTTATACACACATGTACATACACGTAGACACCTTTAATGCACTGCTTTGGCCTAGATTCCTAAAAAGAGTATTATAAAAGGTGATTTTGTGCAGTTTTAGTGAAAATGTCCGTAGAACCAATAAAAAAAATCAAATCCTAATTATTTCTCTTCCTTGAGCTCTATTCAATACGGCAGAATTAAAGCACAGAGCAAAAGAAATCTTGAAGTGCCTCAAAGTTTACTACATGGAGTCTGAACTAAAGTCAGTAAAGCAGTGGTCTATTTGCATGGTAAAAACAGGTCACTCTTTGTTAAAACAAACAAACAAACAAACAATAAAAAGTAATAAAGGGGTACCGGGTGGCTCATTAGACTGAGATGAAGCCTCCAACTCTGGCTCAGATCATGATCTCATGTTTTGTGAGTTGGAGCCCTGCATCGGGCTCTGTGCTGTCCATGAGGAGCCTGCTTCAGATCCTCTGTCTCCCTCTCTCTCTGCCCCTCCCTGCTATCACACCCTCTCTCTCTCTCAAAAATAAACATTTTACAAATTAATAAATAAAAATTAAATAAAAGTAATGAAGCTCCGTAGGAAACCTTAATTACAGCTCAAGACTGGCTAAAAAATATTCAAGAAACCTAAAAAATACAATGTTATGAATCATTTCTTAACTTTAAAATCAGTTATAACTTTTGGGGCGCCCGGGTGGCTCAGTCAGTAAAGTGTCCGGCTTTGGCTCAGGTCATGAACTCTCAGTTCACAGGTCTGAGCCCCGGGTCGGGCTCTGTGCTGACTGGAGCCTGCTTTGGATTCTGTGTCTCCCTATCTCTCTGTTCCTCCCCAACTCACACTCTGTCTATCTCTATCTCAAAAATAAATAAAGATTAAAAAATTTTTTTTAACAAAATCATTTATAACTTCAAAATCAAAGTCTCTGGGAGGGGCAAATGGGGAATTATTTAATGGGTACGTAATTTCAGATTCAGAAGATGGGGAAAATTCTAGAGATGGATGGTGGTGATGGCTGCACAGCACACATGTATTTCATGCCCCCAAACTGCACACCTAAAAATGGCATACATGGTAAATTTTAGTTTATACATATTTTACCACACTTTAAAAAAGAATCAAAGGGTTTCCATGGTTACATAATAGACTCGAGTCACCTGGTCTATATATTGTGTATGTTTGAAATGCCAGGCTGAGATCAGCATTCTTGAGGATGTTCATCAAAGTTTCTGGAGTCTCTTTGAGCCACTGCTTACGGGTGCTATTTTCACTGTACTTTATTACAGAACCACCTAGTTGTGAAAAGGTAACAGTTAGGGCCACGTAAAAATGATGTTCGGCATGTATCTTCCAGACCATATTTGAAGCTAAGTTAATTATATTTTACTCTCTACTAAAATCTTTTTCACTCACCTCCATGAGCACTGCTCTGATGTGTGACACCAGAGATCTTTTCCAGAGTGATATTAAAAACAACAAGCGCAACGTCTAGCCCATTAAACAACCATTAGAAAATGTTCTATAGTGGGGCGCCTGGGTGGCTCAGTTGGTTGAGCGTCTGACTTGGGCTCAGGTCATGATCTCGTAGTTCGTGAGTTTGAGCCCCGAGTCAGGCTGTGTGCTGACAGCTCAGAGCCTGGAGGCTGCTTTGGATTCTGTATCTCCCTCTCTCTCTGCCCCTCCTCCGCTCACACTGTCTCTCTCTCTCTCTCGAATAAATAAACGTTAAAAAAAAAATTTAACACCATTCGATTGGACTACTGACCTCTATCATCCCCTGCCCCTAAACTGGAGGGGAGGATGGCTGCATTTTCCAAAGCCATGAGAGCTGTGTTAGGTACATTTTTCTCCCACTGTCGCCTGGAAGGACTTGGTGAACTGGCTTTCTTCGGATGGACTGATTTATCTGATTTCAAAATGTTAAAAAAGATTGCTAAGCATATTATTTATTCAACGATATGCACACATATACTCCAACAACTATATAGAAGTCTTTCTTTTCTCTTCCAAACTCACCTCTACTCACAACAGTGTTCTAAGTCTACATAGTAAAGGGAATGAAAAAAAAAACCCTCCAAATGAAAAGGTAAAGCTAATCATTAAAGTGAATTTTTAAGAATATTTATATATTACACACTGTACAAAGAATGAAGCCCTGAGAGGTTGTATATTTTTGTACATGGTTCCTATGGTAGATAGTGCAACAAATACTGTTTTTTCTAAAGGCTCTTAGTAATAAACACTATTCTCTTTTTTTATGAGTAATAAAATATTCCTGTACCATTAAATAAATCACTAGATAAGCAAACAAAAATCTGCCAGTCCACTTGCTTATGATACCTACAGCCAAGTAAGGTGAAGATTAGTATTCCTTCCATATTCCCCAGTTCCTCACTTATACAATGATTCAAATTTGAATAACTTACCTTTCTCTTCATTTACTCTCCTCGGTGCACTTTCAATTGAATTTTTGTTAATGCTTTCTAAATCAGTGTGACTGGACTTTCTACCTTGTTCTTCCCCTTGCTTTAAAAGAGATTAAAAATAAAGATTAAACAATGCTTGAATTGCTACAAACAAGGTAAAGTATACAAAGTCAGCTACCTTAATTTTAAATAAAGATTAATGAATTAAAAAAACATTAATAACTATAGAACCCCATATATAACTGTATGTAGAAGCCATATATATATCATACATATGTAAGTTAAAAACCATATTCATACCTATTTATGTATATTAAAGTCATACCCATTACTAATTATTAACAATGATCTTTGCAAATATGAAGAGGATATATAAGATCACAGAGGTATTTGAGGGGTCTATCTAGAAGCAATGAGTAATGAAATTTTCCAATATGGTTTGCTGTATTGGGCTTTTTTCATGCTGGAATATCAAAGTGAGATCTTTTATCAAGTTGCTATATATAGTCAAAATGTTCCCACTATTCAGTATTTTTCCAAATTATCTAAGCTTCTGATTTCATGAAGTATAGCAACACACTGTCTAGACGCCACTAAATCTGTATATATTTGAGAAGGACATATCCTGTGCCTAGTTTCCAGCACATAGGTTCTCAATGATTTGTTGAATAAATAAACAGTAGGCTGTCGCTGGCACATTGTTCCTAATTTCTATACAGTGTTCTCAAACTTCTCTCCCCACATGGCTAAGGACCCCCAGTAGACAAAGAAGTCAGAATCTTGGCTGGGTGGTGGTGATGAGCAGTTTTAAAAACCCTGAGAGGGGGATGCCTGGGTAGCTCAGTCGGTTAAGCATGGGACTCCTGGTTTTGGCTCAGGTCAAGATCTTGTGGTTTACTGAGTTTAAGCCCCACGTCAGGCTCTACACTGGCAGCACAGAGCCTGCTTGGGATTCTCTCTTTCTCTCTCTCTCTCTGCCTCTCCTCCACTCACACTGTACATCTCTCAAAACAAATAAATAAACTTTAAAAGGAGGGGTGGCGCCTGGGTGGTTCAGTCAGTTAAGCATCTTACTCTTAGTTTCAGCTCAGGTCATGATCTCACTCTCATGGTTTGTGAGTTCGAGCCCTAAGTCAGGCTCTGCACTGTCAGTTTGGAGCCTGCGTGGGATTCTCTCTCTCTCCCTCTCTCTGTCCCTCCCCTCATCTCTCTCTCTCTCTCTCTCTCTCTCTCTCAATAAATAAATAAATAAACTTTAAAAAATATTAAAAAAAAAAAAAGCCTTGAGGGGAATCTGATGCTCCATTCCCACTACCAATCACTGCTTCATAGACAGCAGCCTCCAGCACCATTCCTGGCCCCGTACCACAGCTCTGCCCTCCAGCCGTCACATCCTGCTGGCTTGCTCAGGACCTCCTTCCTACCTCAGTTCCTCCGTTACCTGACTTACTTTCTGACTCTTTCTTCATTCTGCATACATTTCGCCCCCTCTTCATTTTGCAAGAACACATGGAAATGTCCACTATAGGTAGGTATTAAAATGACAGTGGTGGGGGCACCTGGGTGACTCAGTTAAGTGGCTGACTTCAACTCAGGTCATGATTTAATGGTTCATGGGTTTGGGGCCTGCATTGGGCTCCACACCAATCTTTGGGATTCTCTCTCTCCCTCTCTCTCTCTCTCTGCCCCTCCCCATCTTGTGCTCTTGCTCTCTCTCTCTCTCTCAAAATAAATAAATAAACTCAAAAAATAAAATATAGTAAAATTAAAATTAAAATTAAACTAAATAAGACAGTGGTGGTCACCTACAACAGGAGCCAGAATTGTCTGCAAAGGGCCCTGAGGAAACTTTTAGGGGGCTGGGATTTCTAGATCTTGATTGCGGTGGTGGTCATAGGACTGTATAAAATTTCCAAAATTCATCAAACTCTATACTAATAGGCAAATTTTATTGCTTATAAATTATGCCTCAATCAAGCTGGGGAAAAAATAGATATTCCCACACAAAGTAAAAAACAAAGTGCAGGGGCAGGATCTATTCCATTTGGCAACATAATGGTGGAATGCTGTTATTTATTTATGGCCAAATCTCCATCTCCAAAATTAACAGGTTTAATTACTAGTACATTCCATAAATAGAAAAATTTGCTGTTAGTACCACATTTTTTCCTTCTGGGTTAAAAGGTTGATTAAAATGTTGAAGAAAGAAAAAAAATCATCAGTAGGACACGAGTTACTGAGTTGGACATGGTAATACTAGGAAGCAGATCCACTGCTCCCACTCAGCACCTGACTGCAGTTTTAGTATCAAAGAGCTCCTAGCCACCCAGGGCAAAAGACGACAAACAGGACCTTGAATGCCAGGCTGAAAAATGTCAACTTGCTTTCTCGGATAATGGGGAGGCACCAAAAAGTTCCTGAACAGAAAAATTTCAAGACCAAAATAGAGATCTAAGTATTATTGAGCCATAAAAAGGGAAATATTCTGATACAGCCTATAACATGGATGAACTTTAAAAACACTAGGCTAAGCAAAAGAAGCCAGACACAAAAGGACAAATATTGTATGATTCCGCTCCTAGGAAATATCTAGAACAGGCACATTTATAGAGACAGAAAGTAGACCGGAGGTCAACAGGAGCTGGGGTGGCTGTGCAGGGTGGGGAGGAATGGGGAATTATGGTATAATGGGCGGAGTTTCGTTAATTGGTGATGAAAAAGTACTGGAAACAGAGCGTGTTGATGGTTGCACAACATTGTGATTGTAATTGATGTTGCTGAATCGTATGCTTAAAAATGGCTAGAATGGGGGTGCCTGGGCAGCTCAGTCAGTTAAGTGTCCGACTTCTGCTCAGGTCATGATCTCACAGTTTGTAGGTTCGAACCCCACATCAGGTTCTGTGCTGACAGCTCAGACCCTGGAGCCTGTTTCAGATTCTGTGTCTCCCTCTCTCTCTCTGCCCCTCCCCCACTCATGCTCTGTCTCTCTCAGTCTCAAAAATAAACTATATAAAAAAAATTTTTTTAATGGCTAGAATGGTAAAATTCTATGTGATATATGTTTTACCACAATGAAAAACAAACCAAAGCCAGACTAAAACAAGATTTTCATGACGGAAAGCAGAAAGTTCTCTCACATCTATGTTGAAACCACTTGTCATCAAGAATTCAAATGAAAGAACAGGGGTTTGGGGCAAAAAGGAAAAAAAAAGAAAAGAAAAAGAAAAAGAGAAAAGAAAAAACAAAGCAAATGAACCAATGATCAGTGATCTAAAGTGGCTCAGCCGGGAGGGCAAGACAACAGCCACCAATGACTTCACACGCCAAAGGATGAAAAACTACTGGCCAGGGTGGACCAGGTCCCAGTCTTACAAACATGTCACAGCACTGGACAGTACCCAGTAGACAGGTGTTTCATAAACATAATTTTAAAGCACTTACCATTGTGGTTGCCTCATTTTCCAAAGCTATCCTGATTCTGCTGGAGTCTGCTACAAAAGAAAAGAGAAGGTAGGAAGGGAAGCATGTAAAGGCTTACATTTTTAAGTTCCTAATGTGATTTGCATAAAGTTTGAAAGACAAGTGAAAACAAGCTGCTAAAGTCAAAGGGCCAAAGCATTAGCCTGAATAGTGATGTCAAGCTTTTGTAATTACAAAAGAGGCTATTTCTACTGTTTTATTCCTAATGTTGACATCTGAAAGGTAGGGCATCACTATGCACTTATCCCAGCCCATACAGGCACTAGGAGTAGGATACTCTGCATACTCAGAAGGTCACTATCATCTTCAGCTCAGGCTAGCTATGGAGTCTGTGCTTTCCTGCTGTTAGAGCAGGTGGAATAGGTAACCCTCTTAAGAAGAGAGTTGCTTCCTTATCTACATCAGCCAAACTATGGAAAGAACCCAAATGTCTATCGATTGATGAATGGATAAAGATGTGCTGTATATATAATGGAATATTACTCAGCCATAAAAAAGAATGAACTCTTGCCATTTGTGGGGCGCTAGGTGGCTCAGTTGGTTAAGCGTCCAACTTCAGCTCAGGTCATGATCTCATGGCTAGTGAGTTTGAGCTCCGTGCTGACAGCTCAGAGCCTGAAGCCTGCTTTGGATTCTGTGTCCCCCTCTCTCTATGCCCCTCCCCCGCTCATGCTCTCTTTCTCTGTCTCTCAAAAATAAATAAACATTAAAAAAAAAGAAATCTTGCCATTTGCAATGCTTGGATGGAGCTAAAGAGTATTATGCTAAGTGAAATAAGTCAGTCAGAGAAAGACAAATACCATATGACTACATTCATATGTGGAATTTAGTAAACAAAACAGATGAACATACGGGAAGGGAAAAGAAAAAGAGAGAGAGGCAAACCATAAGAGACTCTTATCTACCTAGGCACCTGCGTGGCTCAGTCGGTTAAGCTTGATTTCAGCTCAGGTCATGATGTCATCATTAGTGAGTTCAAGCCCTGCATGGGGGCTCTGTGCTGGCAGTGTGGAGCCTGCTTTGAATTCTCTGTCTCCCTCTCTCTCTCTCTCTGCCCCACCCCTGCTTGCTCTCTATCTCTCTGTCTCAAAATAAATAAACATTTTTTTTAAAAAGAAGGAGACTCAGGGCGCCTGGGTGGCTCAGTCGGTTGAATGTCCAACTTTGGCCCAGGTCATGATCTCACTGCTCGTGAGTTTGAGCCCCATGTCAGGCTCTGCACTGACAGCCTGGAGCCTGGAGCCTACTTTAGATTCTGTCTCTGTCTCTCTGCCCCCTCCCCCGCTCACGCTCTGTCTCTCTCTCTCTCTCTCTCAAATATAAATAAATATTTTTTAAAAAATTTTTAAAAGAGAGAGACTCTTAACTATAGAGAACAGAGGGTTGCTGGAGGGGAGGGGGGATGGGCAAAATGGGTGATGGGTACTAAGGAGGGCACTTGTTGGGATGAGCACTGGGTGTTGTAAGTGATGAATCACTAAATTCTACTCCTGAAACCAATATTACACTGTATGTTAACTAACTAGAATTTAAATGAAAATGTGGAGGAAAATAAAGGGACCCAAGTCTCTTTCTTTTTTAAAAAATGTTTATTTATTTTGAGAGAGAGAGATAGAGAGCAAGCAGGGGAGGGGCAGAGAGAGAGAGGGAGACAGAGAATCCGAAGCAGCCTCCACACTGCCAGCACAGAGCCCCCATGCAGGGCTCAAACTCACTAACGATGACATTATGACCTGAGCTGAAATCAAGAGTCGGACACTTATTCCCTCCCAAGGCACTCGCAGCAGTCAGGGAGAACGCTGGCACCAGGTCCCTTTGTTAAGAGTGGCTGATTTTCCCTGGCGGAGCCCTGCCATCCGTGTCCCTCATTCATTCCACATTTTTAAAAACTGCTATTGAGCATCTGTGATGACAGGCACTGAGGATACGGCAGTGAGGACATCAGATATGGCCCCCGCCTCACACAGCGTTCACTGTTCTGAGGCCACTGACTACCAATCAGGTCTGACAGGGCAGCACTTCCCCACTGCTTTATTCCTCTTTTTAGAAATCATAACTCTAGGGGCGCCTGGGTGGCTCAGTCGGTTGAGCGTCCAACTCTTGATTTCGGTCATGGTCTCAGGGTTCACGAGTTCGAGCCCCACGTTGGTCTCCTTGATGACAGGACAGAGCCTGCTTGGGATTCTCTACTCCCTGTCTCTCTGCTTCTCCCATGCTCACTCTCTCTCTCAAGATAAATAAACTTAAAAAAAAAAAAAAGGAATTTGTAAAAGTACACCTAGCCAAACTATCTTGAAACTTATCTTAGACTGTTTATTGTTGCTGTTGCCCAGCATTTTAAAACTAATCTGCCACTCCCCTCGGATGCGGACAAAAGCTACAAAATAGTATGCAAAGTAAAATTAACACCAAAGCAAACTGCTGAAACAAAGCGAATTGGCCACCCCTTAAGGAATGGAGAAAAGGCTGAATTAGAAGACCAAATGGCTCACATTACTGGAAGGATTGACACTCTTACAAATATAACATGTAAAGTTTAACTTTCAGAAAACAGTTCAGTTTTTGAGTGTTTCTTTTTGAGTATCCAACATGAGGACAATGAGCACCAAATGATGGAGGTTTTGCAATACGTGCCTACAGTGACTAGATGATCTATTTCTATTTCTCTTCTCTCTTATTCCAGTCATATCTACCATCTTCATTGGATCTCATCAGATGGAAGGTCTGAGTCACCGATGACAAACAAAAAGGAACAAAAAGGGGCACCTGACTGGCTCAGTGGGCACAGCATACAACAAGTCTTGATCTCAGAGTCATTAAGTTCAAGCCCCATGTTGAGCAGAGTTTAGTTAAAAAAAAAAAAAAAGAATTAAAAAAAAAAGAAAAGGTACAATAACAACTTTGAAAAAATTAAGAGATGACAACTCCCAAAGAGACATAAATTACATTTGAAATTTGTTCAGGATTGACTAAACACGTATGGAAATTATGTGCAGCTATTATGGGGACAGTTCCAACTTCTGAAAAGGCTGTTTTTAAAATTTTGTTTACCAGATCATTCTTTGGAAACTTGGGGATAATTTCCTGGAAGATTAATGTTGTATTTTCATGGTTAGATTCCTAGGCTAGCCCACAGAAGCCTTCTACCTGACCAAAGTAAACATGGTACTAATGGCGAAACAGAGAACAATCTTTTCATCCCTAAAATCTCCAAACTAGGCTTTTGATTCCTAGCAAACTAAATATATAAGAGTCTGTACAGAATTACATCAGAAATAGCAATAAGAACATTTTGATTTTCAGGAGTATCTCTGAAATTGTCTCTAGTAACTTGAAAATCATATTTTTTTTGCTACACTACATTTTAAAAGAACACTCAGCAAAAAATAAGCTTTCCAAAATTCTTACTTTTTCTTCTTGGTGTACTATGCTTAGAATTTTTCGTTTCTTCTAATACCTGCTCACCATATTCTGTGATGATCTGAAAATTTAAAGTAGAGAATTTAAAGATGTGAATATGGTTTTCCAGAGACATTGCCATAATGTCATTTAATTATCAACATTCTTCCCCATGATTATATTTACAGTTGAAAAGTAAAAATGCTGGGCGCCTGGGTGGCTCAGTCAGTTGAGCGTCTGAGATTGGCTCAGGTCACGGTATCACAGCTCGTGACTTCAAAACCCGCATCATGCTCTGTGCTGACAGCTCAAAGCCTGGAGCCTGCTTTGGATTCTGTGTTTCCCTCTCTCTCTGCCCTCTCCCACTCACTCTGTCTCTCTCTGTCTCTCAAAAATAAATAAACATTAGAAAAAATTTTTAAGGAAAAAAAGGAAAAAAAGACAAGGAAAAATGCCATTTAGAAAATACATATCATTTAGGCACACAAGTAGATATTTCTATAGGTCTAGAAAAAGATCTGAAAGCTTACACAAATTCTCCCTGTGATTATTCTCAGGGATCAGCACAGCGGAAGGGAGAGAAGAAAGGAAAGAAAGTGCATATTTTTTTAATACACTTCTGCATTAATTTGAATCTTTACAAGCATGTACAACATGGTGGTGTGTTTAAAAGATAACAAACCATTTTACCACACTCAAAAACTACTCACAGTCGATCCAAGACGTATCATACCTCTGGGGGTAAGCACTTGTGGATAAGCCGAGCCAAGGAGCCTCTAGAGAGAAGTGTTGTAGCAGAAGGGCGGTGTGAGGGGTTCCTTTTAAACATCTGCTTGATCAGATGCTGCAGCTCACAGGAGTACTGAGGCGGCAGTGGCCTCAGGGACCCCTGACATATTCTGAGAATAAGACTTTTCCAGCTATTTGCCTGAAACTAAAAGGTAAAACTGAACCGTAAGAGCAGACACAAGGGAAGAGCAGAAGTAAGAAATCATCAGCTCAGCTGAATTCTTATGAATCATTTTAACTTTATAAATGTATCTGCTGCCTGGTCATTTTTCCTCCTGGCCGGTAGGGGGGAGGGGGGAGGGGGTCCTTAAGGTACTATTCGAAATCTCAGGGTGGGCTCAGAAGAAAGGTGAGCATAAATAGTGCAAAACTTCCCCACCTAGAGAAAGTCTGAGCATCAGTGCCAGCCTTGGGTATTCTCTCACTCACAATCAATGTGTTTGCAGATACACATTTTTAACATATTTTAAAAATCAAAGTAAGACATACATGTAGCTTAAGAAGGCAATGGTACTAACAGCCTTATGATAAGTATAGCATCCCTTTGAACCTCAGAACACCCCAGGCCTCCCGCTTTGAGAATCGCACTCTAGACTTTTCCAGCTTTAAACTTCTACTGCCAAATCCCTTTTACCTTTCACACCATCAAAGTAGCTATTAAAATTTGATAAGCAATAGAATGGGATACAAAATGACATGCCAGAGTAACATTTAAAAAATTTCCACTGCATGATAAACATTGGAAGATTAGATGTTAGTTAGCCCTGGTAATACTCATGCACGAACATGTTGGCAGTCCGCCTTGGAAGGGCACTACCCTATTGATGAAATATACAAGTGAAGATAAGGAAAAAAAATCAACATATTACAAGGGACAAATTCAGATAGTAAAAACTAAGAGTGAATCTGCTTTGTCTTAGGCTTTGGAACCATTTATACCAGGTTTCTGCCTTTCCTAAAGGTTTGAGAACTACTTTTGCCTCAAAGCAGATGAGCAAACAGACTGTGTCAAATATCAGGGCCTTACACTCCTGAGTTCTTATTCTTGCTAAAAAATACAAACATGTATATGAAAGTTTACCAAAAAAAAGGGACAAAATTGGGGGAATAAATAATATAATCATAAATAAGATACTAGTATTTTAAAAATAATTTTATTTGTATATGACAGTGGTTTTCCACTTGAGCTACACATAGAATTATCTGTTTTAAAACTATTACTGTCCAAGACATACTCAGGGATTTTAATTCAATGAGTCTGGCATAGGCCCAGACATCACCATTTTTTAAGGTTTCCCAAACTGTTATAATTATGCAGATGGCGTTATAAACCACATATACCTAAGGAAGACAGCCTCTTAATAGCATATGCCTTCAGTGTGAGTTCCTTTCACCTAGTGGTGGCGAAGGCTTTTTCTCCTTTATTCACTCTCATAGGTTCTCAAGCATGTCTGTAAAGATGCTTGGTAGAGGGGGATGGGGACAGGTGAAATAGGTGAAGGGGATTAAGAGACACAGACTTCCAGGTATGAAATAAATAAGTCACAGGGATGAAAAGTATAGCATAGGGCATATAGTTGGTGATACTGTAATAACTTTGTGCGATGGCAGATGGTAACTACAGTTACAGTGAGCATTTTGTGATGTACAGAACTGTTGAATCACTATGTTGTCTGCCTGAAACTAATATAAGACTCTATGCCAACCATATTTCAATTAAAATTTAATAATTAAAAATTAAAAAATGCTTGGTTAGAGCCATTTTTCAACCTGTGCCCAAGTGACAGAATTTATTACTACTCAAGGCTAATACCTAATAGGGACTGGTATTGTTAGTCTGTGTAATAAATAAGTGCTAAATAAGTAGGGAAAGTTATTTAACCTCATTTTCTGCTAAACTGT
Organism: Cryptoprocta ferox; assembly: GCA_028646485.1. Lineage (NCBI taxonomy): Eukaryota > Metazoa > Chordata > Mammalia > Carnivora > Eupleridae > Cryptoprocta > Cryptoprocta ferox. Next base: position 58,593,562 of record CM053574.1, read on the forward strand.
TTCTTAAAATATCTTGAAAAAATAAATACAAAAATAATTTTTTTCCACAATAGCCAAAAGGTGAAAATAACCCAAATGTCCAACAACAGATGAATGGATAAATAAAAGGTGGTATAAACACACAATGGAATATTCAATTATAGAAAGGAAATTCTGACACAAAAGGAAAAGTACTGTGTAATGCCACTTATATGAAGTATCTGGAATATGCAAATTTACGGAGACAGAAAGTGGATTGGCGGTTACCAGGGGCTGGCGGGGAGGAATAGGGATGAGAAGTCATCATTTAATGGGTACAGAGCTTCTTGTTTGGGGTCATGGAAAAGTTTTGCAAACAGGTGGTAGTGATGATTGCACAATACTGTGAAGTAATCAATGCCACTTAAAATGGTTAAAATGGCAACTTTTATGTTATATATATTTGATCAACATAAAAAAATTGAGAATAGCAGAAAAAGGAAGGAAGGAAAGAAGGCAGGCAAGCAGGCAAGCTAAATATAAAACTACAAAAACTAAATAATGGAAATTTCCTATTAGTATATGCTACAAAAGGGGCTCAAGGCAAAGGTGATACCAATGGAATGAAAACTTGTGTATGAATTCATGTTAGAAGCTGGAGGAGGGTCAGTAATGTATCCTCCAGACTGACAAGGTACTTTAGTACTGAAAAACGAAGCAAGCCACTCCGTACCATTTACACAGAGTTTTATGCAGGGTAACTTACAGACGGGGCCATGGGCAGGCCAGTGAGGCGGGAGGCGGATCCAGGCACTACACAACTATTCTCCGCCCCCGTTCTCCACCTCTTCTCCACAACTATGCAGACCTTAACCCCCAGCTTTTATGGAGTGAGGGGCATGGTGGTGAGGCTACAAGGCAGTTATCTAAAGTGGTGCCAGCTGTGAGCCAAAGGGAGGAACAAGATGGAAGGCCAAAGATGGAGTCCATGCGGTCAGCACTCCTACATCGTCTGAGGGAAGCAGACTGCCAAGTGGAATCTGGTACGTTCCTGAGGACATAGCCAGATTTTCCACTTTGCACACCATACTTACTGGATGCTTAAGGGTACAGAGTTCATACAGAATGCATCCCAAGGACCAGATGTCACTAGAAGCATAAAGAAGCAATGTAATGACAAATGGGTTATGAGTGACTATATGAAATATAAAAAAAAGAAAAATGAAAAATTACCTTTAATAAGAATAAATATCCCAAGTAATTCCCAGCTATTAAAATAAAACACATGATAAAAAAAATAAAAAAATAAAATACGTGGTAAGTTTGGTCTAACACTTAGATATTTACTAACAGGAATGTTCACAATATAACTCTCTGCTCCCCAGCACCTACCCCTCCAAATCAGGGTGGTCCTGGTATGATTTCAGTAGCATGTGGTACAAGAGGGTGGATCTGAGGACTCAGACTAGCACAGCTGGAAGAAGGACTTTGGAAGTCATGCAGTACAGCTCCCACTCACACCTGTGCACAACCCCAGGCCCTGAGGACCAGTGCCCTACCTTGGGCCCAGCCCACCCCCTGCTGGCTGCCTCTATGGGACAGCCATCTTCCTCATCAGAAGCTAAACTGGGTGTCTCCTGGGAACCCTCAACACCCCCATTGTTCACCACCCCACCCCCCATGTTAGCTCTACGTTCCTAAACAAAGAGAACAGGCCAACTCACTCCTCCACAAAACAGTTCTTCAAAAATCAGAAAAGAGTTCTCTAGTTTGCCCCACATGCCCACCCTTCTGCGTACTAAGCATCCCCTTTTCCGAAATCACTCTCATGCCTAGTTGTCACGTCCCCAGACTTTTTCTATGTGATATTCTTTGCCTTTTAACTTATTGGCTTTGATCAACCGTTTACCCCAACTTTTGATTTTTTTTAATTTCAAACCTACAGAAAAGTAAATGCCCGCATGGTTTCTTAGACTCCCCAACTGTTAACATTCGCCACGTTTGCAAGCCATTGCCCTCTTCCATGTAAACCTGAACCTCCTGAAGAAAAGACTGCAGACCTCAAAGCCTTCACCCCTACACGTCAGCATGTATCTCCTAAAAGCAAGGATACTCTCCCTCATAAACACAAAACCATGATCACATCCAAGAAATGTAACCTTAATTCAATAATATTATTGAATATTTGTCCAAACTAAAATTTCCCCAATTGTCCCCATAAGTTTCTTGACCGCTGTTCTATTCCCAGTTCACTCAATTTTACTCTTAAAGGAACCTATTCAGTATGGATTATCATACCTTCCCAGAAATCAACTCCATAGAAGGTAACAAGAGCCTTTAGGTGTTTCTACTTCTAGGAATTCATGCCAGGAATGTGATAGAAAATAATGACCTATCTTTATGCACAACAGGTATATTAATCACAATACTGTTTGTGATGCTGAAAACTGGAAATATATCATTAGATCAACAACAAATTTATGAAGAGTTTAAATATGTGGTGAAATGAATGTGACATAATGTAAAACAAAAAAAAAAGGAGGAGCCAAGTTGTATATAGAGCACATAAACTAAGTTTAGCAGGGAAAGTGAATGGATGGAAAAAACACCCAAATGTTCTTAACAGCAGGGAAAGAGTGGTGACAACCATATCCTTTCTTGTAGATCTCTATATTTCCAATATTCTCTTCCATATCTACTCCATCCATGGGCACGTGTTACTTGTATTCAGAAAAATATTATCTTTTAAATCATAAAGGCCTTAATATTTTCTCCCGATAATTAATTAACCAATCAGTCAAGTGCTTATTATCCAGTCTTGTAACATAAACTCACTGACATAACCCAGCGGTTCCCAAATTCTGCTGCACATTGGAATCATCTGGTGATCAGGGAAAATTACCAATGCCTGCTTCCCACGCCCAGACATTCTGATGTAAATGGTCGGGTTGTAACCTGTGTTTTGGGATTTTTAAAGCGGAAGCGGCAGAGTGTGAGAAGCAGTGTTATCATTCACACGGTCTCTAGCATGACTAGCCTTCCCTTCAGCATTTACCTTTGGCTCCTTTCAGCTCTGATTAAAACAGTTGAGAAACTATGACTTTCATCTAGAAGCCTGGACATTCTACAATGCTTTCAAATATGTATTTTTAAAAAACAAACTTCACTGGAAGGCTGCACTGCCTGTCGGCAAGCAGTGATGCTTGCATCAAATGAAGTACATTACTTACCTTTTATTGTTATAAGGCATGTTTTCCCAAATTTCTGGGGGCACGTAATAAGGTGTTCCCACATATGTACAAGCAAACGCCATAGGACTGAAACCATAAAAAGGCAATGAATGATTAAAGAGGATTCCTGAAGAACAGATGTTTTGATTGCTGTCACTACCACAGAATAGAAGTACATGCCTGGAGAGAAGACGGGCAGATCCAAAATCTCCCAGTTTTACTTTTCCATTTTGGGTGAGGAAGATATTCTGCATTAAAAAAGAAGAGCTCAGATTATGTCTTCCATCATTCACACGGAAGCAGAGATCTCTGGAGAAGCTGTCTTTCAAAGCCCACTGACGACAGAGATTAAGGGGAGAGATGCTGACAGCCCAGTCCCTGAGTAGAACACAAAAGGACAAGATACCCTCTTGACAGCTACATATTCCACTGCTTGGGAATTCAGGATCCCGGCTGAGAATCAAACAAGTGAGCATAAGATTGTATCCCCAGACCCTGATGGACTGCCTGGGAGCCTGTGTCAGGGTGACTCGTGTGGCAGGTCCAGGTCTGTGTTGTTTTCCATCAGAGAACATACAGTTGTAGTAAGCAGTCGCAAAGAGAGCGTGGAACATATTAACATATACTACTAACGAGATTTCATGATCTTTCTCAGGTAGTACCTTACTTGGCTCGTATAAACGTTAGGTTGACAAATATTTCTAAGCTAACTAAAAATGTCCCAGAAGGAAGCAGAATAACACAGAAAAAAAGCTGAGTGGAATAGTTTTTGTTTCTGTTTTTGCTTTTAAGCCCCACAAGATATTCCACTTACCTTGGACTTGATATCTCTGTGTAACACACGTTTCTTGTGAATGTGATTTACTCCAAGGCACATTTGTGTAAACCAGTTAAGTATCTGGAAGAACAAAGGACGCAATAATTGCAGGAATGCACTAACTGGTTCGTGTTAACCCCAAATCCCAAAGAATTGGCTCTAGGCCTTAGTGGACCTGGGTTTTCCATAATGTAAATACAGAACTCCTAAAAATTACATAGTTCAACTAAGATTCAATGTTGCCTGGAGAAATTCAGAAAAAACTGTGAAGCCCATGTTTCATCATCTTACGTATGATCTAAATAACAACTCAGTTCAATAAAACTCTCACTACGGTTTTCTTGAATTCGACCAAATGAAAGTATTTCTTAAATACAGAAAGATAGTTCACCACTAAGGAATAAATACACTACTAATTTTTGTAATTATTATGTCAGATTTTCATTTACTTCATCAGAATGTTCATATGTTAACATTAAAAGATTTCATTCCATTGTCAACAATCCTGTGAGGTCAGCATTTTCTGTTCATAAATCCCCAGTCAATAGTAGTCAAAATTTTCAGGTGCCGAGGGGGCCTATGTTTAAATGTCAGACTGATTTCTTTTTTCTTTTTTCTTTTTTTTAAATGTCTTTTAAATGTTTATTTAATTTTGATAGAGAGAGAGAGAGACAGAGTGCAAGTGGGGGAGGGGCAAAGAGAGCCAGAGACACAGAATCTAAAGCAGGTTCCAGGCTCTGAGCTGTCAGCACAGAGCCCCATGCGGGGCTCGAACTCACCAGCTGAACTCGCCAGGCGTGAGATCATGACCTGAGCTGAAGTCAGATGCTTAAACAACTGAGCCACCCAGCCGCCCTGATTTTTTTTTTTTTTTTTTTGCTATGGAGATTCATTCCTTTGATGTCAAGGTTGACCTCCTTCTCTGGAACTCATATTTTTAATATCACAACTTCTAAATGAAAACTATTTACCTTCATAACATGCATTATACCCTAAATCAAACTAAATCTTGCTAAGGTTGTTTAGTTAAATATTTTCCTTAGTCAATTCATTTCAATAGTATTTAATACACAAGTTTCCATTAAAAAGACTGGAAGTACTAGACTTAAGAGAATCTGCTAAGCTGTAAAAGGAAAAAGAGTGAGAATAGGTACTTTCAAGAAAAAGGAATTTACGCTTCATTCTCTGGATGATCCTGTAATGCAAAATAAATCCATCCACCTTCTAAAATTTCAATACAATTATAAATTTTTAATATATAGGACAAAATATGAATCAGACAATTTTGAAATTCTTCTAAACACAGAAGTTTTATTCCTTGATATTTTATAAACAGGGGTGCCTGGGGAGCTCAGTCTGCTGAGAGTCTGACTCTTGATTTCATCTCAGGTCATGAACCCAGGGTCACGGGATCAAGCCCCGCATCGGCCTCACAATGAGTGTGGAGCCTGCTAAAGATTCTCTCTCCCTCCCTCTACCCCTCCCTCGATTGTACTCTCTCTCTTTAAAATAAAAAAAAAAAATTTTTTATGTTGATATTTTATCAACATGTCTATTTAACTTCCTAAAACTATCTCAGGCAGCTAGATCTTGAACACAAAACTGTAGCACTGATATGCAAATGAGCTGTTTCTAACAAGTGTTATCAGGTAATCACAGGTACAATGCCTTTATTTGAACTTCTACAAATTTTATGAGGAAAGTTTGCTTCTAAACCTTGAGAGAAACTATGTAAGTCAGTCTCTTACCGTATCTTCAGGAAACAACTTTCCTTTCTGATGCTTAATCTTCTGCATTAGGTCCCCTCCGTCACAATATTCCATCACAATATACAGGTGGCCCTCAGCTAAAACAAAAAGAAGACTCTTTAGAAAAGCCTGGTGGCCATAAATCAAATTCCGCATTGCATGCACTTGGGGGAATTCGTATTTACCTTCAAACGATTCTTTAAAGGCAACAATATTGGGGTGTTTCATTCTGGCTAACAGAACAGCTTCCTTCCTAGAATTCTGTGTACCAGAGAAAGACTGGAGAAAGGTTTTAAACAGCATAAATGTAATACTTCATTTTAAAAGAGATACCTTTACAACAAGACAGTATACAATTGACCCCTGAACCACACGGGGGTCAGGGGCAATGGCCCCCATACAGGTGAAAATCCACATGTGACATTTGACTCCCCAAAAATGTAACCACTAATAGCCTTGCCAATAACATGCACAGCCAATTAACATATATGTTGTATGTTTTATGTGTTATATACTGTATTCTTACAATAAAGTAAGCTAAAGAAAGGAAAAGGTTATTAAGAAAATCACAAGAGAGAAAAAATACATTTACACTGGACTGTATTTATCAAAAACATCCTTATAAGTGAACCCGTGCAGTTCAAACCTGTGTTGTTCAAGGGTCAGGTGTGATCTGTATACTTCAATGCTAGATGCAGTTTTACAGCATTGCACTTTGACCCAACTTACGTTTATCAAAATCTAAGAGAAAATGTGGTGATTTTCAATTATGGCTAAATTTTGCATGCTTAAGCTGACCCCTAATATCCTTACAAGTGTAGAATGTAAACTACTTTTAACGTGAGCCTAAGAGGGATGCCTGGGTGGCTCTGTTGGTTAAGGGTCTGACTTCAGCTCAGGTCATGACCTCACAGTTGGTGCGTTTGAGTCCTCCTTGGGCTCTGCGCTGACAGCCCAGAGCCAGGAGCCTGCTTTGGATTCTGTCTCCCTCTTTCTCTGTCCCTCCCCAGCTTGTGCTCTGTCTCTCTGTCTGTGTGTGTGTGTGTGTCTCTCTCTCAAAAATAAACATTAAAAAAATTTTTTTAACATGAGCCTAAACATAAATGATTTTGGGAGCCAGGATGCCATTAACAATAGTATATCCTTAAAGAAAACCTGGGGCTGTCATGTTTTACAGTCTGCATCACGTTTCCAGACCACAGGCCCAGATGAAAAAGGAGACTGATGCGTTCCTGCAGTGAGGATGGAAGGACATGATTTACAAAAGAAGCTTCCAAAGCTGTTTGTCCCCTCACTTACTCTCCGAGGTCAAAATCCTGAATGACTTGTATCTTTCAGTGAAGAAACTGCCACTGACTGCATCCTAGCACAAGGGTTCTCAGAGCAGCACCGGCCACCCCCGGGAGCTCCTTAAAAATGCAAATTCACAGGCCCACCGGGACCTACTCTGCCAGAAGCTTGGGGGTGGGGCCCAGCAATCTGGGTTTTAACCTCCAGATGACTTCGAAGCCCACCTGAGAATCACTAAACGAGGTCAAGAACACAGTGGGGAAATACAATTCTGAGAATTTTATTAAAATATGTTTTAAAAGATTGATCAAGACATTATCAAGCAGCCTCCATGGCACAGATGCTTTTCCGTGACAACTCTGACAAACACTGGTAAGTCAGCACCTTCCTCATCTTACAAGGAAACAAAACCCAAAACTGAGCCACAGAATAAGCTCCCTGAGACCAAAGGTTAGCATTTGAGGTTTTTGCCCTTCATTGTATTTTTATGCTCCATCTTCATTAATCTGGCACCTGAGCTGTTGTTGGCAAAGATTCCTACCCTCCTAGGTATGCAAAACTGGAAATTATTACAAATTATTTATGGAGATAAAATAAACAGCAATGGCCACCTAGACTATTTTTCTCCCTTATTGTTAATTACAATTTCCAAAAATCCATATAAAATATATCAAGACAGGCTGGCTCGGTCAGAAGAGCATCTGACTCTTGATCTTGGGGTCATAAGTTTGAGCCCCACGTTGGGTGTAGACATTACTTAAATAAATACAACTTAAAATACATATATATATATATATATATATATCAAGGCCTTGTAAAGCTAATGTATAAACCCACTATTACATCTTTTGCTCACAAAAGCAATTCCATGTTAAATCTCAAAAACTCATTGCCCTGGACAAGTTGCATGTACACCTTCACCACGAGCTAACTGCTTCAGGAGGTACCTTGGGAAGCCTTATCTCCTTCATGGCAAACATCTGATTACTGTTCTCTTGCTGAACCAAAAGGGCTCTGCCGAAGGAACCCTCTCCGATCACTCTCAGGATCGCATAGCCATCCATGCTGAGGCACCACACAGCCCCCTTCCACTCCCACAGTCACCACGGCTTCCCCCAACCTGTATTCAAAAACAGAAATTTTGAGAATTAAATGTATTTTCAAAAGGCAGAATCAATTCAAATAGCTCTAATCACCATAACAGGACCACAGCAATTTATTCCTTTATTTGTTGAACAGGTAGAGCGCTCACACCAGCTTTTATAATCCTGAATAAAAAAACACATTTACAGGGGCACCTGGGTGGCTCAGTCAGTTAAGCGACCTGATTTCAGTTCTGGTCATGATCTCAGGGTTCCTGAGTTCGAGCCCCACATGGAGCCCCACATGGAGCCCCACACTGACGGCGTGCTTGGGATTCTCTTTCCCTCTCTCTCTGCTCCTCCTTCAATCATGCTTGCTCACTCGCTCTTTCAAAATAAATACATAAACATAAAAAGTACACTTACAGAACTGTACTGCATTTATCAAAAAATCTGCACATAAGTAAACCCGTGCGGTTCAAACCATTTTGTTCAAGGGTCAAGTGTGGTTTGTATACTTCAATGCCAGATGCAGTTTTACAGCACTGCACTTTGACCTCTCATGGTCCCTGCCATCACACTGGCCCCAGAGCAGAGGAGACCTCTGACCTCCACAAGGGTAGGGTGGTGAGTCTCACAGAAAGAGTTCTACTGGCACAAGGCAGAAATATCCAGAAGAGTTAGGGAAATGATATTTAACTGAAGTCTGAAGGATGAATGGAAGTTAGCCAGGAAAAGAGAAAAGAGTGATGTAGGCAGAGGGGCTGGCATGTTTTAAGAGCAAAAGAGACTGCGTTCAGTTCAAGGAAGTGAAAGAGAACTGGAACAGACCGGGGAGGCAGACAGGGCCTTGTATGAAGGCTACTGTAAGCCAAGCTCAGGTTGCTGGGTTTTATCTTTGGGGTAATTAATGTGCCGTCTCTGAAGGATTTTAATCAAGAGAGCATATTAGAAAACTCACTCACTCTGGCTGCAGAGCGAATGGACTGCACAGGGAAGGGGGCAGGAGGGCTGGAGTGGGAATCCAAGAATAGAAAAGGCAAAAAAAATGATGATAGAGCAGAATAGGGTGGTAGCAATGGAGATGAAGAAAACGAAAAGGAAGTATGTAGAAAGAATTGGCAAGGGTTTTGGCAACAGATTTATGGGGAACAAGCTGGGAGAAAAGGACGAGGTAGACTCACAGGTTTCTGGTATAAACTGGGTGAATGATGACCCCATTCCCTGAAGGAAAGGAAAACCACAATGGTTGTATATGTGTGTTTCTGGCAGTGGGAGTGTAGCAGGGGCAGGGAAAGGCATGGTGAACTCAACATGTTCATTTTAGGACATGCTGAGTTGGAGATGCCTGGGATAAAGAAGAGATCAGAGGGGCACCTGGGTGGCTCAGTTGGTTAAACTTTCACTCAGGTCATGATCTCAGGGCTGGTGAGTTTGAGCCCCACATGGGGCTCTGTGCTGACAGCTCAAAGCCTGAAGCCTGTTTCTGATCCTGTGTCTCCCTCTCTCTCTGTCCCTCCCTTTCCCTCTGCCCCTTCCTCCCTTGCTCTGTCTCTCTCAAAAATAAACATTAAAAAAAAAAAAATAAAGAAGAGATAAGCAGAGCCTTTGAACTTCAGGGTCCCTTTCTGTATTTCTAGGATGAAGCAGTTAGCTGGATGGTTCAGAGGTAAAGCAGAATGAATATAAAGTTCCTAACATTGTGCCTGGTACAGAGGAGACCCTGCATAAATGGCAGCTATTATTATTATTAAAAGTTTAGAAAGATGATGTAATTTTTTTTCACTGTAGGAAAAAAACCCACTAGAATGAATTACCTTAGCTTTTAGAAAGCTTACTTGTAGTATTGTTTTTGTTTTAAAATCATACCACAAAGAATTATGAGGCAAAGACAGCACTGCAGGTAAAACCAAAATCACAAACCAAAGCCTACACAGTACAGCGATCTGTAAAACGTCATTTGTATTCATGTGTATCATAGAAGGACCCGGAAGCTCTAGACATTTCTGCATATTGACCAACTTAGATGTATTGTGTTCAAAACCAACTCTTTTCAAGAACAGTCAGGTCTTTCCGTATATTTAGGGAGCTGAAAGAAAAAAGAAGTTCTCTGCCACCATAGTAACGGACTCTTGGTATTACCCGATTTAACAAGGAGGCCAAGTTTTCCCAGATTTCTATTCTTTTATTCAAGGTCTTTATTTTATGTAATGGACAGTAACCGATAAGCAAGGGCAACCACTGATTTTTCTTAGCTGAAAACCAACATTTATTTGGTCGTTTCTGCCCATATTTGCCCATTTCTCAATATTAACACCCATATTTCAGTAAGAGACCTGTATATTCTCTGAGTGTCACCAAGTCCCTTTGCAGGCCTCTCCCAATCAAAAACTAGTAAAAGTGACTTGTAAATGGCCTGAAATGGGAGCACGGGTGAAAAACCTTGGGGCTCAAGCTTAGAAGGTATTGCGCGCGGTGACCGCACCATGCGGCAGGCCAGCCGCGCCCACATCATTCCTCTGGGAGAACCCGCGCCACCTCGCAGTCCCCCACCTGCGCGCCACCTGCGCGCCACCTGCGCCACGCCGGGCTCCCAGAGAGCCCGAGGCTGCGAGGGAGGGGGGAGGGGACCCGTGGGCGAGCGGCCCAGGCCCGGGGCGGAGCTGGAGCGTGGATCCTCGAGCGCCCAGAGCGGGTCTCCCGCTCGCCCCCACCGCGCGAGGGCGCCGCTCGCTCCACGGGCCCCAGGCAGCCACTGCGGTCGCGCTCATTCCTCCGGAGTCTCCGTGCCTGGCGGCGGGACCGCTTACCGCCTTCCCCGGCGACCCGAGACGGCCTCCCTGTCGCCGTCCGAGCGTTTCCGCCGGGCGGGCCCAGCAGGTTGTCTCTCGGGTTGCCGGTGAAAGAAGGTTCCCGGGTTGGGCGGGAGGCGCTGATATCGGAGTAGCCGGGCCTACTAAGGGCGCGTTTTACAAACTGTTGATCCACGTTGCTCTAGAACAATACCAGTAATATTGAGGGGAAAGTATCTCCCAGCAACATGAGTTTTGCCTCCAGCTTAAGCGAACAGCTCATACACACCAGTTTCTTGAGCCCAGCATTCCCCTTACTAGCTGAGTGATACATTGGGCACAAGGGTGGAGAGGGGAACAGTGTCCCCCCACCCCCCACCCCGTCTACCTCCTTCTCCATGGAAGTTGTGGATGTTAGGTTCCATAGCAAAGGGCAGTTAAGATTGCAGGTGGAATTAAGGCTGCTAACCAACTAACGCTAAAGTATGGAGATGACTTTGGATTCCAGGTGGGCCCAGTGTGATTACAAGGGCCCTTTCAAGTGGATGGAGGTCAGGCCATCAGCCTAGGAATGCAGGAGGCCTCAAGAAGCTGGAAAAAAAAGCCAGGAAATGAATTGCCCCCTTGAACTTCCAGAATAAACACAATCCTATTTATACTTTGTTTTTAGTCCAGTGAGATCTAAGCCAGACTTCTGACTTGCAGAAGAGAATACCTTTATGTTGTTTTAAGTCACTGTGTGGTGATTTGTTTTAAGGACAAGTCTAGAAAACTCATACAGCAAGTCATTAAACCTCTCTGTGTACGAGTATAGTACCTGCCTCATAGGACTATTGTGAAAATCAAAATGGGTATAAGGTAAAACCTTGGATTGTGATTAACTTATTCTGCGAGTGTTCTGCAAGACAAGCAAAGATTTCTAATAAATTTTAACTTGATAAATGAGCAAAGTCCTGTAATACAAGTAGTATGCGATGCTGAAAATCACATGATCACAACTGAGCCAATGATTCTTCCTCTCTCTCTCTCTCTCTTCTCTCTCTCTCCTCTTTCTTTCTCTCTCTCTCTCACTCTCTCTCTCTGGGATTGTGGGTGTTCGGATGCTCGGTCTCAGGCCGCGGTGTTTGGCAGAAATCAGTACTTTTTCAGAACATTGGATGGTGTCCACAACTGACACTGTTGTATTTTTTGTCACTTCAAAGTACCTATTGTGGTAGGGTCCCCTTCCTAAGGAAAGAGAAAAAAACCTGAAGGCAACCTGGCTATAAGTGACAACATCCCTGAAGACCGACCATGTAACATGAGACCACTTAATCAGACTACATGTTTGTGTGTTACCATGTATGGGAGACAAAAAAGTAAAAAATATATTCAAAAACTACGGCACGTGGCATTCAGGGCTCAGGTCTTTGGGTACAAACAAACCCAACTGAGCAGTGCAGGCATGAATAAAGTTGCTTCCTGGAAAGAAAAGCCTCCATGTCTCGACTCTCTATGCAAGAATCCTGCTACACTATGGACAGTCCTTTGTTTTTCCATTAAAGAGTAAGCTTAGGAATGCTTTGCTTCATTCTAGGTCATTGGATGGGTTCCTTGCTAAAGTTACACAAAAAGAAAAAGATTCTATTGAGCCAATGGATAGCAGTGATTCTGTTAATGATATTGAAAATCATCTTACACAATAACCCTCCTCTCTTGCTGTCTCCCTCACACCAGCCACGAAGGTTTTCAGAGGTAAGTGCAGTTAATTTATTTTTCTTTATGTTTTGTGTTTTCTTTATAATTTTGTATTATATTAAAGTATTGTTATCAGGTTTTTTTTTTAATTTTTTAATGTTTATTTTTTTGAGAGAGAGAGAAACAGAGCGCAAGCCAGGGAAGGGTAGAGAGAGAGGGAGACATAGACTCTGGAAGCAGGCTCCAGGCTCTAGGCTGTCAGTACAGAGCCTGATGCAGGGCTCAAACTCATGAACCGCAAGATCATGACCTGAGCCAAAGTCAGGATGCTTAACTGACTGAGTCACCCAGGCGCCCCAGTACTGTTATCATTTTTATATGAATATTTTTGGGTTGTGGAATGAACCATCTGAGTTTCCATTATTTCTTATGGGAGATTTGCTTTGATATCCAAGTGCTTTGGATTACAAGCATGTTTCTGGAACGAATTATGCCTTGCAAACCAAGGTTTCACTGTATTAGAATATATACATATTAGAACAGCTTCTGTTTGTCATTGTCTGTGCTGAATGTGTTCACCATAATATGGCAGAGTTAATATGCTATTATTCTACCATGTAAAGATAAGAGCAGGGTCTCTGGAGTATAATGGTCTTTCTGAATGGCCAACATCTGCAACATCTGCATTGGTTGGTTTCAATTAAAGAAAGGAAAACAAAACTACTATACATGCCTATGCCCAGAATGCTACTATAGCTTAAGTTTCCATGAACTAATTAATGCTTCTGCTTTTCAAGCCTCAGACACAGACCTCAAGCACTTTATATTCATGACAGCATTGGGGCAAAAGTCATAAAACCACCCAACTCTTTTCTTTCTCACCCAGTGTTGATAGTCATGAAAAGGAATATTTTATCTTGTTCCAAGAATGTATTAGTTGACTAGGCCTGCCCTAACACAGTATCACAAACTGAGTGGCTTAAACAACAGAAGTGTATTCTGTTACAGTTCTGGAGCCTACAAGTCCAAAATAAAGGTGTCAGCAGGATTCTTGCTGAGGACTCAGAGAGGGACCTGTTCTGGGCCTCCCAGGCTTATGGAATGCCATCTCTTCCCTGTGTCTTCACATCACCTTCCCAGTCACATTGGACTAGGAGCCAACCCTAGACCAGTCTTATCTCATATTAATTGCATCTGCAATGACCCTGTTTCTAAAAAAGGTCACATTCTGAAGTACTGGGGGCTAAGACTCCAACATAACTTTTTTTGGGGTGATACAATTCAATCTGTAACAATCAGCAAGCACAGACGAGTGAGTGTAGGGAAGAGGAAATAGTGAAAACAGATCTAACCTCTTTTCTCTACAGCTGTTGCCTGTGAGAGAACAGGCAACACAGGCAACAGCTGTGAGCATGTGAATCCCAGGCATGCTCCCAGGCAGGCGAGCTTCTGAACTGGGTAGTGATTGGAAATAAAATATTACTATAGATAATATATACAAGGTATTAGGCATCGTTTCAAGTGAATCAATACATGGGAAGTGCTTAGAGTAGGACTAGATAAGGGTGTTAGCTAGCAACTCATTTTACTCTCCAAAACACCCCTGAGGTTACAATTATTATCTCTGGGGTGCAGAGAGGTTTTTTTTTTGTGTTAGGTCCCACAGGTAGTAAGTGGTAGAACTGGAATTAGAACCCAGGCAGTATGGTATGACAAGTCTGATTCTTTTTTCTTTAATTAAAGTTTCCTTGTTTTGAGAGAGAGCACGCACATATGCACACCAGCAGGGAGGGACAGAGAAAGAGAGAGAGAGAGAGAGAGAGAATTCCACACAGGTTCCGAACTGTCAGCACAGAGACTGATGCAGGGCTCGAACTCACTAACTGTGAGATCATGACCTGAGCTGAAATCAAGAGTCAGATGCTTAATCAACTGAGCTACCCAGGTGCCCCTCCAGTCTGAGTCTTAACCACTATCCTTCAGTGTTAGATGTTGCTTGCAGTGGTAAAATGTCAAAAGCTGACTGAATTACAAAGCTCCCATGTAGTTTTAATGTTACATTGATCTAGGTCAATGAAAAGTTCCTTATGACTTAGTAAATTAGAGAAAAAGCAAGTTGTAAAACCATACATGAAGTATGGTACTATTCATGACGAACAAAGCAAAATAAAACCTACAAAATCCACACATACACATATGTGTTTATATGTGTATAAGTCTGTGTATATGTTAAGTACACAGGAAAAACTTTGGAAGGTTACTAATACTAGAAACATTTAAGAAGGGTGGTGTGGGGTACCTGGGTGGCTCAGTCAGTTAAGCGTCTGACTTCGGCTTGAATCATGATCTCACGGTTCTGGTTCTGTGGGTTCAAGTCCCACCTCAGGCTCTTGGCTGACATCTCAGAGCCTAGGGCCTGCTTCGGATTCTGTCTCCATCTCTCTCTGCTCCTCCCCCTGCTCATGCTCTTTCTCTCAACAAATAAACTTAAAAAAAAAAAAAAAAGGGAGGGGTAGTGTGATTGGAGTGGAGAAATTGTGCTTTAGTTGTGCGACTGACTCTTGGTTTCAGCTCAGGTCATGATCTCACGGTTTCATGAGTTCGATTTCGGGAGTTCAAGCCCCACATTAGGCTCTGCACTGGCAGGGTGGAGTCTGCTTGGGATTCGCTCTCTGCCTCTCCCCTGCTTGCCCCATCTCTCTCAAACAAATTTAAAAAACAACAAAAACAAACAAAAAAACCCAGACAGGAGTCTCTCTCTGCTTTGTAGTTACTTCATCATTATGTTTACTGGTGACCTTTGCTCCCCAACCTTCATTTGGTCACCCATTGCCTCATATTTACATATTTCAGGTCTAATTACATAGAAAAGACTAACTCTCAGTCCTGACTCCAAATACCTATGGAAAGGACCCTGACAGTCCAGATTGGGTCAGATGCCCATGCTGGTGAATCAAACAGGGGGACAGCCAGATAAAGAACACAAAAATGGCAAAGAAAATGATCTCCACTCTACCCCTTAGAAACATGAGGTTCAACTAATTAACTTCTCCATGATCACATACCTTCTAAGGGAAGGTAGGAGCTGAGATTTTGAATGTAGATCTATTGGACTTTAAAACTTATGCACCATGTATCATATGCTTGGAGATATTTATGTTGGAACAAACCTAGGTCAGACATGGTAACTGTTCTTAAGCACCTGAAAAGGAGCAACTACCTATGTCTGTAAAGGTCAGCACTAGGACTGTTTTTTTTTTAATGCTTTTTTTTGAGAGAGACAGAGACAGACAGAGTGTGAGAGGTGGAGGGGCAGAGAGAGAGGAAACACAGAATCTGAAGCAGGCTCCAGGCTCTGATCTGTCAGCACAGAGCCCGAAGCCAAGAACTGTGAGATCATGACCTGAGCCGAAGTTGGATGCTTAACTAACTGAGCCACCCAAGTGCCCCTGCACCAGGACTATTTAAAGAGATTTTCTGCAGTTAAGGGAAGAGGCAGCGGGGGGGAGCACTCTATGAAACTTGTCCAAACATCAAACAATTTATCTCAAATTCCCTATCACTGAGGTATTTGAAGCTATGCTACATGGCCAAATGAACCATATGGTATGCTTATTATAAAGCTAGGGGTACAAGCCAGCTTGAAGTTTATTTCAAAATTGCATATTTTGCACTATTCATACAAAGTATAAAAAAAAATCATGTAAAAATTAAGACAAACCTTAAGATAGACTGATAATTTTTCAAAAGGAAATACACCCTTAAGCATATATTTAAGTATTAAAAACTCCAAGTCAGATCTCACTATAATGTATTTCAAAAGCAAAGTTCAAGTTCATTGACTGTGGTTAAACTGCATTTTATAAACTGCATTTGTTGAAATAAATGTCACTGAAACAGCGAAATACAGATTTATTTATTTATAAATATTAGGTACACAGTTTATGAAAGAATAAAAATCCTATCTAGAACATAAAACAATAGAACAAAGATAGGTGCTATTATACAAATGGAATGAGCGAATATAAGACTATGTGATTTTCAAGACATTTATATTACACAGTTTTAAAACTAACATATCTTTGAAACTGTAGAATTGGTAGACAATGTATTTAAGGATTAGTGCCTTAAATTATTCAGAATAATTAATTATTCTTAATTAGTTCAGAGACTTACAAAACAATTTTACTGGTGATATTTGTGTAGGGAGTGAAATGGTTTATTGTATATAACTATCATGTTTCAAGAGGCATGACTTAACAGTAAAGTTTTTAAAAGAAACTATTAGTTATTTTAGAAATTCTACCTAAATTAGAATAACATTATATCTTCCTGCTCTAATTCCATTCTAATAGTCTACAACTGTATCAAATGAAATGATAAAAGTTAAAATTTTAGCGTTTTAGATAGTCAAGTTACAAAAGGAACTAAAGAAAGAAACTCAGATTGAAAGTTTCCAATACCCACTGAGTTTGGCACCTTTTCTTTCTTATTACAAAGTATCTGCTCTTAGACATGGGGTTACCCTTCCTGGTGACCTCAGCTACAATAAAAAGGAAAGAAGCCAACAGAGACCATAAACTCACTAAGCACTGATGGAAAGCAATAGCGAGGAGCCAAAGCACAACAGACCACAGCAGTCTGCTGAAAAAAACTGGGTGGAAAAGCAAGACGAACCTTCTATGTCTTCACATTTGAACGCAGTCACTCTACACGTGACAATTATTTACTTTTCTACTGATCGAGAGTTAAGGAGACACAATGAAAAGTCAGTTTTCTGTTTAAAGGCTGGCATGTATATTATAAATTTCAAGAACATGCCTATGCAAATATATAAATTTTATCTAGAACACCTTTTCTAATGATGCAGCATTACTGTGCTTATATTTAATGACTAAAAATTTATCTCTAACTTAAGACTATTTGAAGTAAACAAGCCAACATTATGATGAAACCTGTTTATATCCAAGGAACATAGTAAACTACTTGACAAATTTACCATCTTAGAAACTCCCTCTGCTAAGATCGAAAAGGTAGGCTTAGCTTTCTGCTGCCCAGAAGGCAATATCTGCTATAATGTAAACATCAGTAAGAGAGCTTACTGCGAGCAATACTCCAGTACTTGGCCGGCTCCTAAGAGACACACAAAGCCACAACAAGCAAACAAAATACCCCAGGAACAATAAAAACACCATTTCTTATCATCGCTTTATTTCTCTTCTACTGTCCCAGGCTCTGAGTACATCGGGCATAGTGCTGCATTGGGACGGCACACAAAAGCATCGGTTTCACCTTCCAACACTGTTAATTCTTCCAAGGAAGACACACAAGGATAATGGTCTTTTAACATATCTGGCAATTTAGAAGTGTTCTCTTGAATACGTCGAGAACGTCTCACTGGTGTTAGAAACTTTAGCTCTTTAAATGTAGAATCTGTATTGTCGAACTGCATCTTCTTTTTTATACTAAAAAGACACAAAATTATTCCCAGAGTTAAAAAAAATTAACATTTTTACTTGTTCTTTTATGTCATTTATCTTACTATAACTTGTATGTTACAACCATGTAATTGGCTGTCTTACAGAAAAGGAGGTACCAAAGCTCCCTGCGGTTAGGAACTTATTCCTTTCTGTATTTGTCATCACAGCACATATACGGCAGATTCTTGAATATCTGTGCAATTGGCTATTTGCTCAATTCCAAAACCTACTATTATCAATAATATACCAGACATTAAAGTACAAAGATCCCAAAGTTTTCTTTTACAAAATGGCAATTCTTAGGGAAAAGCAAAGCAAATATGGTATTTAAAAGGTGAAATCTCCTAGTGATATTGATTTGTTTGAAACCTTTACCTATTAACAAATGATAGTTCTTATTAGAAGCAGAAGGCTTTTAGATGCCATATTTATTACTCCTAAACATAAAAACATTTTGAAAGCTTACCTTTGTAGGTACGGTGTAGTAGACACATTATATTTAATTAAGCAACTCCCCCTGGTTTCTGTATTGGGGGTTTTAACATCATTGGTTGAATCTTTTGGTTTGTCGTCTTGCTCTTTTTCATCATCTTGAAATACCACATTTCTAGTTTTCTTTTCCATTTCTGGTTTTCCTGACTCTAGAAAGGGGTCTAGATTGACCCCTCTACCTCCAGTGCTGACTTCGTGGATGTATTCCTTGGTTGCACAAGCCTCCTCAGTATTTTCTCCTATAGGAATATATTTATAGATAAAGCTTTTGGCCAAATGTAAAGAGCAAAATCAGAAGGCATTAAAGTTATTCATAGTTGGTCAGATTTTCAAATTCAATGAAACAAACTGCCACTTCCTAACCATTACGTTTCCTAGGCTAATACTGCTAACAACTATTAACAAATATTTACTATTGCCTGGGGGTCAGGGGTTATAGATACAGATAAAAGAATGAAACCATCCCTGCCCTTTAAGAAGTTGAAAATAATTATGAAATGAGAAAAATGCTATATAACTGAGTTAAGAACAAAGGGTTACAGGAACCCGTGAAATGGAATAATTAGCTCTGTGTGAGAGACAGCGAGATGGCTAGGGAAAGGTTCCCAAGTGACACTGGGCTGAATCTTGAGAAACGAGTACTCGACAAGACCAAGGAAGACAATTTTGGTATGAACCTTAAAAGAAAATGACTATTAAGACAACATTAAAGGGCCAGCGTGCTTAGAATACAGGGTAAGAAACAAGGCAGGAATGTGGGGAGGAGGTGATAAGTTCAGATAGTTATGAAGGGCTGGACTGTAATGACCTTTACATGCTCGAAGTTTGGTAAAAAACATCTTCACTGGAGAGACAGAGATACAATAAGGTTTGATCACTATGACGGATGGTTTAAAATGGCAAGGAATGAAAAGGAATAATCTGTGATGATAAGACAAAGCTGTGGTTGTCTCTAGGCAAGGTGGCAAAGAGGTAGGCAGTGAGAAGGAAGGGCTCAATTTAAGAGTTATTTCTAGGTTAGAACTTAACAAATGAATGCCTGTGCATGTCCAAATGAGTGTGCAGGTATACTGGGGGCATCTCTCCTATGATTTCTTGTGTAGGCTTCTTTAACCACAGAGGATTTTCTTTTTTTCTTTTTCTTTTTTGGGAGGAAGAGATGATGGTAAGGGGAAGCAATGAGGGAAGACCATGCGTTCAAAATAAAACATGCTAGATGTGAAATACTGGAGACATCCTGGGAAATCCATCAAGCTGAAAAGACCTCTAGATGTGACTATTAGGAAACTATTAGAGATTTTTACTAAGAGATGTTTCAGTTACTATGATACATCTGAATCTAGAAAATGTTTACATTTTATAAACCTGACAACTAATGAATCTCTTACCTCTATCTACTATCCCTAGCAAAGAGAATTCTTGAATAGCTTCTCTAGAGCATAGAACAGATGATAGAAGTTCATAGGTAAAATTTTAGATATGATCTAATCAAACTGCCTTGCTTTTAACACAGGAAACTGAGGCCTAGGGAGGTAAGGTAACTTTCATAGACACTCAATGACAGATTTGAGCTTTGAACCAGACCTCCTAATTAAAACTTCTTTCCACTACATAAAGCTACTGAATCTTGGAGGTATGCCAACAGATTTAAGAGGAGAGAAACAACATACAAATTTAAAAAGTTTAAAAAGATAAAAGAAAAATAATTCAAAGAACTTTTAAAAAATCACAATTCACTTGAAGAAAAATTAAAAACTTACCATATTTAACATTTTCTTGACTCTTCATTGTCAGAATATCTGCAATGGTATGTCTCATCTCTTCAATAGGCTTAATTGTTTTAATGAAGAAAATGTTAAGTTTTATATTCTCAGACATTAACAAGATTGTCCAAGTCAAAAATATTTAAAACAGTGATTACATTTCATACTTTCATTAATAAAACAAAGTAGTGGTTAATCTTAGACCATGTCTCTTTTCTCAAAATACTTATTTTGCCACTCAAATTTTTAAAAATGACTCTTTTCCATTAAAAAAATTTTTTTAATGTTTATTTATTTTTGAGAGAGAGACAGAGTGCGAGCAGGGGAGGTGCAGAGAGAGAGAGGGAGACACAGAATCCGGAGCAGGCTCCAGGCTCTGAGCTGTCAGCACAGAGCCCGACGCGGGGCTCAAACTCACGAACCATGAGATTATAACCCAAGCTCAAGTCAGACGCTTAACTGACTGAGCTATTCAGGTGCCCCAACTCTTTTCCAATTTAAAGGGTAGAATTATAAGATTAAAACTTTCCCCCACAATTTTTCTTAAGCCTCTGGTAACTATTAACTGCTTGTCTGATATAAACAAAATTAATGGACAAGTAGCAAGCTAACATTAATCTCTAGTAAAGAGCTAATAATATAAAGTAAATTTAATATGAGATTTACTTCTTTTCTCCTATGTCCATGGCTATATATTTTTTTCACATGCTATTAAATGCATCTCTGAAGAGTTCAAGGTTGATCAGCTTAACATTTCACTCATTCAAATTCAACAGTTCCCTAAGTGTCCATTATATGCTAGAACATATAACTTGCTATGTTCCTTTGAACTGCCCTGACTGCTACCGCAATATATTCAAGACATTATACAAAAGGGAAGTTCTGGCTCATATTCTTAGTTCTAGAACATAGTCTTTAACTACTCACTCATCCTGCTTTCACTTTTCTTTTGCAAATTTTAATCCTTGTTTTCCACTTTCTGCTCCAGTCTCACATCTTTCTCTTTACACACCGCTTTCTATGTGAACCTTTGGCCCCAGTTATGCATCCTAGCTATTCTGCCTTAAGCCACCTTAACTAATGCCCCTTCTGGTTCAATGTAGTAGGCACCTACCACCCCCTTCATGGTGGAATTCTGTCAAATACAATTTCCCTTCAGCAAAGCGCTTTATACATAATAGCCATTGAGAGAATATCTGCTGAATATCTGATTTTTGACTCAGGTGAAAGGTGAAATAGCACCTATTGGCTTTTTGTGAGTAGACTATAGTGAGTAGACCTTTTTTTAAAGAAAGGCTAAAGAAAAGAATTTTTAAAAACTCTCTGTAAATAATCTCTAAAAATGCATTTTGAGAAACTTGGTCAAAAGGAAATGCATTTTAGAAATATTTGCCCATTAAAACAAAAACCCAATCAAATAAAAAAAACCTGGAGATACAATTTATTCTAGACCCAGGAATTTGTAGCAATAGAACAGGAAGAGGTGAGAGAGGTATGGTATCAAATCACTATGGTGGTTATATGTCAGAGAAACTAGTTGACTGCCATTTTCTAAGTGTAGGCAGGACCAAACATATGGCAGAAAAATATGAGTACATTAAGAAATGCTCTTAAAACAAAAGAGTTCTCTCACAAAGCCACAGATCCTGCTAACATTTTAAAAGTTAACTGTACTTGTTTTATATTCGTTAAATATATTTTAATATTAAAAGTTCAATATCCCAGATTTCTTAACTAGGAACTGTGCAAAATGACATGTTATGATAAAATATTTCTCATAGCATTTTTCACTAAATGTACATTTCAGCTTATGTCCATCTTCTAAGTCTGATTATCACTAGTTCACAAGCAAGTTTTAGAAGGTTGAGCAACAAGCTTTTATAATATGCAAATATTGTGGCCTTTAAACATTCATTACCAATAGATATATAACCACACTTGTATCAAGTTATGTTGTAATGTGCTCCAAAATAACTCTGAATCTTTTACACTGTAATAATAAAGATTATTAAGTTTTAATCTTACCTGTGCGCCTGCCAGAATGGCTTTCTCATAGAGTGTGATAATATTTTCAATAGGACTTGTGAGAGGTTCAATACGTGCAAGGCATATCCAATACTTAACAAGTTTTTTGGCATCTGGAATTTTTTTAATCAGGTCATTCACTATGACCAATATTTCTTCTTTTGGACATCCCTAAAATAGCAAGAAGTGAAATGAGTGATATCATTTAGCCTCCAAACTATGAACAATTAAGTAAGCTGACTATAATCAAGATCAATGACAATGAGAGGAAAAACTGATAGAAAATTATTCATAAAAATATTCACTGTTCTTTTCCTTACTCCAAACTTATTCCTAATGGCTAACAAGAGGCATATTAGTCATGAATACAAGGAGGGAAAAAATGAAATACAGTTGAGAAAAACATTAGTCAAAAATGACCAACACTCTACATGGTCTTGATGTTTATCATTTTACGTATTGTGGGATTCCACTCAATACTTGAGTTAGAATTTTTGCATCTATGAAATGCTTATGTGGGAGAACAGCTTGCAGGTTTTGAAAAATTGTCAGGTCTTGATATTAAGACTAAAATGAATCTGTTATGGTATATGTACTTAAGGGCTACACACATTAGATAGTAGGGCAGAAAAATTCCACAGTTTCAGTGACAAGCCCCAGCTAAGTAGAACTAAGAATATAATCGGGAGACTCCAATTCTAATTTTCACTGGTCCTCAGAATCACAAGTCTAAAGATGCTCATGAAGACCAGAGTAAGGTTTGAAATCCTACTCATATATTCAGTCTTGCTATGAGTCTTGGACACTGTGGGTGACCAAAGCAAGATTAAAGAGTAGTCAGGAAATAAAGAAACATTCTAGAGTTATTATACTCTGTAGGATTTTGGTCCAAATGTGAAACTCTACAGTAAGTTCAAGACCATGATGATGTTGGTTTCTATTAATGGAATTTTGTTTGAAATATTTTAGTTAATTTGAATTTCATGTGAGATAATGACTCACTAATTTATGTAGCTAGTCTTTGGTAAAATATGTAATGAGTGGAAAAAATAATATGTAAACATGCTGAAGGAATGGAAAAAACAGAAGTATCAGAGTGAATATCCACCCTCAGCCCCTTTTATATTAACATCTTACAGAAACATAATATTTATAAGTAAAAAAAATCAAGTAAAAAACCTAATTATCCCTTTGATCAATTTAATATGAACTCAATGAAAATGCAGTCCATTAAAAGCCAAAGAAAAACAACCTCACAATTAACATTAAATCCACATAACACCACTAACACAGTACATGGTCAAAAGAGTGACAACATAATTTAGTGAGATAATATTTATAAGATAATTTATAAACTATACTACACAAATACAAGGACAGTACCTCACTAATCAGGTTTAGGCATTCAGAAAATGTCTTGTTTACTTTTTCGGTAAACAATCTTTGTTCATCTTCTTCTACCAGGGCAGTCCAAAAGGACCCAACTGGGTTTTCCTCTCGCCCTTCAGGCTCAGGCTGGGTAACTACTGAGCTAGGCGGCCTTTTCAGCACTTTCCTTTTGCCAGCTTTCCACTCACTCAGGCGAACTCTATGGTTAGAAGCAGTATATAAGCATTACTGTGATATTGATGATAGAATTCTCTCAGATAGAGGAGAAGCTAACAAATTACTCAGGTCTTTAAATAGTTCCATGCTAGTGGCACATACATAAGTTCACAAGTTCAAAGAAAGAGAAATATTGATCAATGTTAATTATATGCTCAAAGACCATAAGAATGGAAGGGTTATAAAATATCTCCCAATTGATTAAGCGGCATTATAACTTAAATTACATTAGACCTAATGAAACACACTCAAGCACAAGAACTTAGGTCATGCTGTTCCACAACATAAATTTACCTAAATGTGTCTGCACACGACAGAAGAGAATCTACATTTGCGCACAAATTCTAATACATTCAAGGAGATGTAAGCCAAACCACAAGAGATGCTCTACTGAAAATTAAGGTAATAAAATTACATCTACTTACTTTCTCTCTTCTGCTGTTTCTTTGGGCTGAGCTGATCTATCAATAGTTGCTTTTGCTATTGTATGCCTGCCAGGGTCCACATTTTTCGACTTTTCTATCGGTTTGCTGTTAGAAGACGAAACAGGCCTGGCTATGATTTCAGACTTCATGCTTCTTGTTAGTGTCTTCATTCTTTCTTCATCCTGAGCACTGGTTTTGGCACTAGATGAAACCGTGTTGAATTGTACTAATTCTTTCTCACGAGGCCCTTTCCGAATCGTAACATTGGCAGAACTTCTAGCCATGCCTTGTCTCACAGCATCCTGAGCATTGTCGCGGTGACTTCTAATAGGAGGTCGCAGAAGCTGTCTGTTCTGAGATGTAGTGCTCACAGGTTTCGTGGTAGTAGTCACGCTAGAGGCTCTATGGCTTTTGACTGTCACAGTGCTGCTGTTGGTGCGCGGAGGCTCTGTGGCTTTAGGGACTGTAGTCAAAAGTTTCTTTGTTGCTGCACAACTCTCATCTCTGACTTGTAGAGGCTTTCTAAATGAATTAATCTTAGACTGAACAATTTGGCCACGGTAAGATCCAAGCACAAGCTTCTTGGACATGTTAGCATCTTGCTTTGGTTTTTCTGTCATTATTTGTTTCTTTTTATTGTTGTTTTTAAGATGAAACACTTGGCTTAATGTCATATGTTGGCCTGGAGGGTCATCTTTAATTGGTACCAACTGTCCAGTTTGATTACTATCCTCAAAATTAGGTGTATCAATTACTATAGTTGAATTGGTTAATTCATTAGAAGGCCTTAAAGGAATACAATTTTTTTCCTTTATTATATTATTTTTGTTCCCAGAAGGTCTACGGACATTTTCTTTACCAGCCTAAAAGAGTGATTTAGGACAAATCAGCATTTCAGAACTCATTTCTTTAAGAGTTTAGGAAAGGGAAAAGGGGAAAAAGGGACAGTTTATGAGGGCTATGTCCATATCTTACCATTTTTGTCTTGAATTTCAGAACTTTTGTCTCTTCATGGACCTGGCCCTCAGAGGTTATCACTTTCTGGTCTCTACTACTTAAAAAAAAAAAAAAAAAAAAAAAGAAAGAAAAAAAAGTTTAACCACAGACCAAGGGAGTTTTCTCTTTGGCAGGAAAAACGGGAGGATATTAACAATCATCTGACTTGGTAATTTTAAATTAAGGCAAGAACTCAGTCGAGATTTATTTATTTATGAATCAAAAGTCTTCTTTCTTTATTATAGGATGACTGAATAGTGTAAACAAGATGGCTAAGGAATTTAGATATTTTCTTAAAAGTCTTAACACTTCTCCACAAAGAATATGTAAACACTTTCGATAATCTCATTCCAAACCATTTTTCCTAGTCAAACAAGTCCTCAAAACTTTTATTAAGCAACACTTTCTTTGTTTAGTTTTAAGTACTTAGTAACAGATTTACATTGAAAAAAAATTAAAAAACAGCCCCTCTTCAAATAAATGGTGCTGGGAAAACTGGACAGCCACATGCAAAAGAAGAAAACTGGACCACTTTCTTACACCATACACAAAGATGAACTCAAAATGTATTCAAGACCTAAATGTGAGACCTGCAACCATAAAGCTCCTAAAAGGAAAGACATAGGAAAGTCCTGGACACGAGCCTTAGCCATATTTTGTGCAATGTGTCCCCTCAGGCAAGGGAAACAAAAGTAAAAATAATGGAGAGTCCATCAAACTAAAAGCCTCTGCATAGTATCAAACCATCAACGAAAGGAAAAGGCAATCTACTAAATGAGAGAAGTTATTTACAAGTGATAGAGCTGATAAATCAGGGGTTAACTTCCAAAATTTATAAAGAACTCCTACAACTCAATAGGAAGAAAACCTAATTAAAAAATGAGCAGAGGACCTGAGCAGACATTTTTCCAAAAACATACAGATGGTCAACAAACCCATGAAAGGGCGCTTAACATCACTCATCATCAGGGAAATGCAAATCAATACCACAATGAGACATCACCTCACATCTATCAGAATCGCTACTAACAGACAAAAAATAACAAGTGTTGGAAAGGATGTGGAGAAAGGGGAGCCCTTGTGCAATGAAAATATTAATTGGTGCAATCAATGGAAAATAGCATAAAGGTTTCTTAAAAAATTAAAAATAGAAACACCAGATGATCTAGTAATTCTACTTCTGGGTATTTACCTGAAGAATATATGAAAACACTAATTCAAAAATATACATGCACCCCCGTGTTTATTGCAGCATTCTTCACAATAGCCATGATATAGAAGCATCCTAAGTGTCCACTGATAAATGAATGGATAAGCAAGATGTGGCATATATAAATACTGGAATATTACTCAGCCATAAAAAAAGAAAATCTTGCCATTTGTGACAATGGGGAAGGACCTTGAGGGTATTCTCCCAAGTGAAATAAGGCAGCTGAAGAAAGACAAACATGATATGATTTCACTTATATGTGGAATCTAAAAATACAAAACAAAAACAAACAACAAACAAACAAAAATAGAAACAGACTCAAATACAGAGAACTATGGTTCCCTAAGGGGAGGGTGGTGGGGAGACAGATGAAAATAGGTGAAGGGAGTTACAAGGTACAAACCTCTGGTTATAAGATAAATAAGTCATGGGAATGAAAAGTACAGCATAGGGAATATAGTCAATAATATTGTAGTAACTTTGTATGGTGACAGAAAGTAACTACACTTACTGTGGTAAGCATTTAATGTGTACAACTGTCAAATCACAATGATGTATACCTAAAGCTAATATGACAACTGTACTTTGATTTAAAAAAGTAATAAAAGAAGAAAAAAATAACCCTCTCAAAAGAAATCCAAAATTTTGCATACACACTGACAGCCCAATTCATTACAAATATGGACTTCAGTTTCCAGACGGCAATGCATTTAGAATGTGTATATAAAACAAAAGCTTCCTCAAGAATTTGACTTACACTCCTTTGAACAGATATAGGCTGGTTAGTGCAGTCTAGGAGATTCTCTTAGCAAGTCATTGTAACAATTTGCATTCCATAAAGAAAAGAAAAAACAGGGTCAACTGGACATGCCATTGACTCTAAGACAGCTGCCAAGTTCAGATATGCTAAAATGTAAAAAAGGGTACATTTTAGAATCAACAAAACTTGTTATCCCTACAGTTGATAATTTGGGTTATATTGCTTTTCACATCTTTTTGCTTAGTCGGCTCAGACAAGGGGCAGAACTTTGACAGAGCTTGTACTACACATTTTGAATGATGGCAAAGAAGAGTCAAGATGTGTCACTGAACAGAATAATGTCCGCCCAGTATGAGCTCCTGCATTCACTGGCTGATGGTAAATACGCCTCTTGTTATTCACTGGCCTGGTGATTCACTTGTTATTCACTGGTCTGGTGTGGGGTGGGAGAGGATGCTCACAGTCTATCTGTCAGGTGCTCCCAATGTGGTACCTTAACTAATCAGACCCCCAATTACTTCTGGGCTTACGGTATACTGTGATGTTATCTCACTGAGAAAAACAGAATCAATCTTAACAAGAATTAGCCCTTCTTTCTTCCACCAAAGACGGCCCGCCTATGCACCTCTGTACCCATAGATTCTGCCTTCCTTGACAGATGAACTGACACCATGCTGACCCACAGGCAAACTCTCCATTTGTGCTCTCCCGCTTGCCCACTCAGGATCTTTGTTCCTGTGATTATGTATTCATTCTTCTGCACCATGAACTTGCCCCTCTGCTGTGTCATTCCCACCAGCATATAAACACTATATATTACATCTCATCTTAAAAGCCTTAAACCCCACATTCCCTTTCAGCTTTATAGCAAAACTCCTCAAAAGTACGTATCTACACACACTGTCACCATGTTGTCACATTACATTCTCTCCACAGCCCGTGTCTATTGGGAATGTGCCGTCACCACTCTACTGGAGGCTCCTAGTGCCATCTCCTTCCGTGTTTCTACAACTCAGGGACCAATTCTGTTTTCACCTGACTGCATCTTTCAGCAGCACCTGACACAGGTAGTCATTCTTTCTTTCAACACTCTCTTTACTCTGCTGCTAGAGCACCAACTCTGCTCCTTTTCCTCCTACCTCAGTGGTCCGCTTCTTTCAAGTCTGTCTCTCTTCTTCCTGACCTTGCTGGGGCTCAAAGCTGCATTCAAATTTTAAACTTCTCTTTTGCCTTTTTATTTTAGTTTTATACTTCTCAGGGACTCCTCTTTTTCTGTCAGTGCTAACAGAATCCTAGTGCTTGGTCTTAAAATTGCTGGCCTTTTTAACTGCTAGCTAAAAAAAAAAAATCAGGATAAGGAGAATCTTCCTTATTCACCTGTCCGGTATGGAGAGTTATATGAAAATATATCTGAATATATATATATATATATATATAATGCTATTCTATCTTGTTAGGATAAAACTGTCCTCACAAGTATTATCTAAACATAGGAATCTTAAAGTACCCACACTAGAGATTGTAAAATAGAATGATTTAATTTTGAAAAACTGCAAGTCTGATTGCTTGTATATGTAACAATTTGTTGCTCAAATAACGATATTTAAATTGACATCTGTTTTCTGAAGGAATAAATACAGCACTTGTGAGATTTCTTGTAAAGCCAGAAGAATTTCAGAATTTTCTTTTCTTCCCATTGTGTATAATTATAAGTCCCATGACCCAGTTAGATTCCTTATTTAAACAAGTAGTTGAAAGTCATGCTCTGTCTTACTCGAATTAATATTCTCTTTGCTTACTCTCTAGTAATCTTATTCCCCTTCAAGGTTTTAAATAAATATCATCTACAAACTGGTTAATTCCCATGTTTATATCTCTGGTCCCAATCTCAACACAGTCCTTCAGACACATGACCCTTTGGCGTTTCCACCTGGATGTCTGGTTAGTACCTCAAACTTAGCATGGCCCAAACAGAGCTCCTGATTCCCCCATTCCTCCCTCAGTCTTCCCCATCTCGATATATGGTATCACTACCCACTCAGTTATTCAAATAAAAAAATCTAGGACCATGTTTTTGTTTTAAATGAAGAAATGTGGAATTTGTGAAAGAAAATGTAAACCATTTACATGTAAGTGTAAAACATTTAAAGTAACATTAATGTAAAGTTAAAAAGATTATTAAAAATTTGGAATTAATGTCCAACTTACATAAAGTTGCAAAATCAGAAATAGCTCAAAGAATATCCGTATACTGTTTTCCCAGATTTGTTTAGCGATAACCTTTTATTCCATTTGCGTTATCATTTGCATTGTTTCTGAACATGTGTATGTGTGGAGTATGTACAATGTTTTCTAACTGAACCTTTCAAGTTAAGATAATACATCATTGCTCTTTACCCCTAAATACTTCAATGTTCATTTCCTAAAAGTAGTGATTTTCTCTTACATAATTATAACACAGTTATCAAATTAATAAATTCAACTTGATATGCCCCTTAATCTACTATTTATATTCTAGCTGAAAACTTACATAATAATGTGCTATAAAGCATTTCCCCTTCCACAACAGGGTAGAAGGGACAGGTATTAGAATGAATGGTATCTCTTAATCTGGAACATTCAGGGTCATCTTAAACTCCTTTCTTTCTTTCACATCTCATACCCTTCCATCACAAAGTCCTGATCTCTACCTCCTAATATCAACACAATCTGACCACTCTCAACCATGAGGAAGGGTATGAAGCATTCCCAGAGACAAAATATATCAATAACCATTTGGAAGAAACTAGAGAAATCAGGAGAATAGAGTAACTCAAGAACCAATCCTGTGTAAAACCACTGAGAGATCATGAAATAATAGCCACCACTTATTGTGCTCTCACTATATACCAGGCATAGCATACTGCATTCACTAGCTCATTTAGTCCTCAAGAAACACACATTACTACCCCTTTGTAATAAAGTAAATGGACTCAAAGAAGCCATGTAACTCCCCAGAGGTTACAGAGTTGTAGAGGCAGACTTACAGATTCGAGTCCTAATCACTCTAAATGCTCTTAGATTGCACAGAAAATTGCCTAAAGGATGTTACTGGCAGTTATCTCTGGAGGGGACCTTTTGATTTTCTGTTTTACATACTTCCATGGGTTTTTGTTTTAGCCACAACCATGTACTATTTTTTAAATTTTAACAAAATAACACTAAGATATTTCTATGGAGAACTGAGACTATAACAAATGCTCTCCAAACATTTGGGGTGGGGGGGGAGTGGCACCTTCCAAAGAATAACTGTCCACGTCTCTCTCTCTCTCTTTCTCACACACACACACACACAATAAAAACTTTGCTAACTTAATAAAGACCAACCTCTGTAGCACTGTATAAACCACAGTCAGTATTTTGATATATACAAACACTTTGTGAAAGTGTTAAATCACACCAGATTTTGAAAACTCAGTACCAAAAAAGAATGCAAAGTTTCTTAATAACTTTTATTAACATGTTGAAATTATAACATGTAGAGTACCAAACATATAGAATTCACCTTTAAAAAAAAAACTTTTCAAATGTGGCTACTAGAAAATTTTAAATTACAGTACAATTGTGGCTCCCATTACATTTTTATTGGACAGCTCTAAATTTACAGATCTGAAATGAGAAAATTTGACCTCACCTGGATATGTGATTTTCCTCTTTGTAGGCAAAAAGTGTTTTTCTTTTTAACATATGTTCCTTCAGTTTCTGTCTTCTTTGTTCTAAATAATGAAAAGGCGACAAGTCAACATTTGTTACAACAATAACATCAAATAAATATTCACTAAACGCACTTCTTCAAAAAATGTTCTACTAGAGATCACATCTTGTACACAACAGAAAATTTCTCAATTCAGTATTGCCTTTGAGAAATAGTCCCATTTTAAAGAAATTGTTACCGTAAAAGGTGCCCACAACCACTGCACAAGAATTACATTTTCTGCCGTCTGAAAGTGAAAAATCTGGAGAACATCATTTTCAATACAGGGTTACTGAAAGTCAAGCTTTAAGAAACTAAATAGCAGAGATGAGACACCAGACTCGAAGCTGTAATTTACCAGAACTGGGTGGGGTGAGAGTTTCTTTCCTCTGCTTTCCCATGTAGAGGACAAAGAACTAACATTATTTCTGAAGACCCAGTCAACCCTTGACTTAGACAAGTTGATAGTCTAAAATTTGAAGGATCACATGAGGCAGCCCCGCCTCCCCAAGTACTTGCGCTCAGGAGGCGGGAGCGCCCTGCGCAAGCGCAGTCGGCTCTCGGCCCGGGTGCGGCCCCACCCCCGCGGGTCCCGCGTACCGAACGTAGGGGCCGGCTGGAGTGTCGCGCACCCTCCCTAGCTAAACGAACTCCTGCAGGTCCGTCCTTGTCGCCATTGGGTCACGCCCAGCCAGTAACGACCGCACGGAAGGCGCTCAACCCGCACACTAACACCACGGACCGGGCACCGCTCTGGTTGTCCATTTCGCAAATGCCAAGGATGCGGCTGCGAGGGGCCGAGCGATCTGTCCAGGCTTCTGACGCAACTGGTCAGGACTGAAGCCGGGGGACCCAAGGTCCCGGCCGCTGAGTCCGAGCTACCCCCTCCGCTACGGTCGTCCACGTCCCCATCCTCTCAGGCAAACGAGGCTCCTTCGTGTCGCGCCGCTCCCGCCACCGCGGCCCTCACCTCTGAACTCGGGCTGGGCCCTCTGGCTCGGGGGCAGCTGTAGCTCCCGGGGCACTGCTGGGGTGCTCATGGCTGCTACGGGTGGAGGACGCGTCTCGGCCCAGACAGTCCCGAACTGCTCAAGCCAAGGCAGCTGCAAACTGAGCACGCCGCCGGCCCCGCTGCAGGAGGTGCGGCGTGAATTAAATGAGCCAATGGGCGCAGAGGGGCGGAGCCTGGGCCGCGGCTGCTGGGGCGTGTCTTGGCCGGGTTCAGTTAGAACTGCTAGGCTGAGTCCCCAGGCTGGCAAACCTGATCAGCTGTTTCCGTGTTGGACTTGTAGGACGTGTAGGACTTGTCTTTGGACCCTCATAGTGCGTAGAGGAAGGCAGACTAGAAAATTGTCGTTTGGCTGCGCTGAGGACCAGCAGCCAGGGCGTGTTTGCTGAGGAGGCTGTAAGCACCAACTGCCGTACAAAAGCATGTATCTTTCCCTTTCACAAACATTACTTCGTTGCAACATGACAACTCCGAAGTGGGACTGTAGGACTGCTGACAACATGGACTCCTTCTCTGGCGATCCATCCTGTTTATGCTCCTGCAATGACTTCCCTCCGGATCCGTGTTCCAGGACCCCTGGAGATTAATGTATGCCTAACCAGAATGCAGGAAGGTTTGTTCTGATCCTCACTAAAGTGGCGCACAGAAGGAGCCACTTTAGCTAACTAGTAGAGCTGATGGGCTCACACAAGGTGCCAAGGTGCCACTCTACGTTAACTGTTCCAGCCGGGTTTCAAGCATGGAGACAGAGACCGGAGGATACAATTTTTTGTATCCCTTGTGCGGGTCTGAGAGGCTCCAGAGCTGGCTCCCAACTGCCAGTTCTTGACGTTTTTCTCTGCTTTTTTTCTGAAAGCATCGTATGGTAGCATCTTGCTAATGAAGTTTGGGATATTCTGTTGTTGCTTTTTCTTGATGAAATGTCAAGTGTAACATTGCCTAACTTTGCCTGCACTTGGTGCCAATTCTGGGAGAACTAACAGCTAACCTGCACCCATCACCATCCCTAAGACATTACTGCTGTTCGCATATTACTGTTGATATTGTCAATTATGTACTAAAGTTCCATGGGACAGGCTGGATAACCAGGGATTAAGTGACAGAGAACAGTTTAACAAAATATAGCAGTAGAAAGAGTGACTCAAGAACCTCCAAACCATTATGCTAAGTGAAAGCCAGCCACAAAAGGTCACAAATATGGTATGATTCCATACAAAATATCCATAATAGATAAACCCATAGAGAAATGACACAGATTGGTGGTTGTCAGGGGTTAGGAGTAGGGGGGAATAGGGAGAGACCACCGAGCTGTTCACTTTAAAATGGTAATTTTATGTTATGTAAACTTCAGTATTTTTTTTAAATGGTCATGTTAAAAAAAGTAACCCAAAGAAAACCTTGGAGAGCTCAATAGGCTAAGACGGCTGGTTGGAAATCCTGCAAAAGTGCTAGGTGTTGTTTTTTTTTAATGTTTTATTTATTTTTGAGAGAGAGAGAGAGACAGCATGAGCAGGGGAGGGTCAAAAGGGAGACACAGAATCTGAAGACAGGCTCCAGGCTCTGAGCTAGCTGTCAGCACAGAGCCTGATGTGGGGCTTGAACCAACTAACCGCGAGATCATGATCTGAGCCGAAGGCAGATGCTCAACCGACTGAGCCATCCAGGCACCCCCAAACTGCTAGGTTTTCCATCATGGCACTTTCCCCCACAGTCTCCAGACTTACCCTCTCCAAGAATGGTATCTCTTTAAAGACTCTTTTCTAAAAATGTCTTCATCCCACAATTGTTGGAGGGAAGGCAGACCATTCTTTAAAAGATCCAAGAGAAGAATTCCTTTCAGGACACTTCTTCACCAACACAGATGACCATTTCACTGCAGCCAGCTGGAGTATCTCTGACCGCCTTCCTGTGAAACAGGGAGAGCAACTACGGGAGAACAGGACCATCCAAAGGATAGAAGGAAGATAAAGGGAGGGCAAGGACACAAAGACCAAGGAGGAAGGTGCCTAAAGAAAGAGGTAATAGTCCAGTGTTGAGCACTGAAGAGGTCTAGTAGGAGTGAGACTGAAAGTAACCATTGGATTCAGAAGGTAGGAAGTTCTGGCAAAAACATTCTGGGGACACATACAAAATATTGCTGAGAGAAATTAAAGAAACCCTAAATAAATGGAGACAGATAAGATGCTAATGCATCACAAGACCCTGTGTTGTTAAGATATCTATTCATTCCAAGTTGATCTATTCAATCCCATCCCAACCAAAACCCTAGAAGGTTTTTCTATAGAAATTGACAGATTGTGAAGGTTAAATGGAAATGCAAAGGATCTAGAGAGGCAAAACAATTTTGAAACAGAACAAAATCGGAGGACTAACACTACCTGATTTCAAGATGTATTATAAAACCACAGTAACCAAGCAGTGTAGCTGGCATTGGTATAAAGACAAAGAAACCAATGGAATACAATAGATATTCCAGAGATACACTTAGGCCTCTGTGGTCACTTGATTTTCTGCAGAGTTTTCAAGACAACTCAATAGAGGAGAAGGATAATCTTTCCAACTAATACAGGTAGTTACAGGGACACCTGGATATCCCCAGAGAAAATGTTAACCATGACCCTTAACGCACGCCTTGTACAAACAAAATAAACTTCAAAATGGAATGTAGATGTAAATGTAAGAACTCAAACGATAAAACCTCTAGAAGAAAACATAGAAAAATCTTAATGATTTGTGTTAGGCAAACTTAAATAGGCAACAGCATGAACTATAAAAGAAACAGTACACTGGATTTCATAAAACTGAAAACTGTTGCTCTTCAAAAGACACTTTAGAAAACTAAAAGGCAAACTGCAGAGCAGGAGAAAGTATTTACAAAGCATATTTAATAACTTTCACCAGAATATGTAAGCACTCTGACAACTCAATTTTTTCAAGGGGAAAAAAATGCACTTCACCAAAGAACTTATAGGAACAAAAATAACCACATGGAAAGACACCTAACATTCTTAGCTGTCAGGAAAATGCAATTACTATCAATGAAATACCACTCACTATGCATCCACTGAAATGGCTAAATACTAAAGTTTGACAAGGAACTAGAACTCTCGTATACCACTGGTAGTGATACAAAATGATACAGCTACTTAAAACAGTTTGACAGTTTCTTATAAAGTTAACCATGCACTCACCATATTACCCAACAATTATTCTTCTAAATATTTACCCAGGAGAAATGAAAGCATGTACACACGTTTATAGTATCTTTATTAATAATAGCTCTAAGCAGAAAATTATCCAGATCTCTACCAGCTGATGAGTGGATAAACAATTTGTGACATAGCCATAAAATCGACCACTACT
This sequence comes from Cryptoprocta ferox, assembly GCA_028646485.1. Classification (NCBI taxonomy): domain Eukaryota; kingdom Metazoa; phylum Chordata; class Mammalia; order Carnivora; family Eupleridae; genus Cryptoprocta; species Cryptoprocta ferox. The sequence continues at coordinate 58,629,017 of CM053574.1, forward strand.
CAGCAATAAGAACAAAATACTGAATAACACAACATGGATAAAATGGAAAAAACTCAGGTTTTTCCTTCCTGTACAGGGAAACATTCAGCTTTCCTCTATTGTGTTTATTTCCTGTGTGTCTTCTTAACTGTCACCTAGAATGCTTCACTTCTGACACCTCTGGTCACCAAACATGTGGAGGTTCTTTCTCCACAGCAAGCAATTTGTGATACCAGTTGGGTATCCTACAATATAATTCAATTCTAACATGACCTGGAGAGACTGTCAGCTCCCACAGGCCAAGGACTCAGTCCCACGAGACTCCTTCCCTTCAACTTTAGATGCCAGTGGAAACCTAGGTTATCACTTGTGCTCTGACTGAACCCCTCTTTGGAGCTTGCTAAAATTTGCTACAGCAGCTCATAAAACTCAGAGAAGTATTTACGTATGTTTACCATTTTTTTTTTTAAAGATAAAGGATACAGATGAACAGTCAGAGGAAGAGATACATAGAACAAAATCTGGAAGGGTCCCGACTCTAGGAGCTTCTGTCCCTGTGGCAGTGGCATGTGCTACTCTCCTGGTGTGGATGAGAGTTCAAAACTCTCTGAACCCCCACTACTGGGATTTTGCGAAGGCTTTCTCATGTAAGCATGATCAATTATTAACTCTGTTTCCAGTCTCTTTCTATTCTCTCGAGAAGTGGGAGGCCACAGAGGGAGCTGAAGATTCCAAGCTTCTTATCAGGGTTTGATCTTTCTGGTGATCAGCCCCCATCCAGAATCCCACCAAGAGTTGCCTCAAGAGAGTGAAAGGTGCTCCTCGTGCACTTATCACTTAGGAAATTACCAGGGTTTTAGAAGTTCTATGCCAGGAACCAGGGGCAGAGACCAATGCATATGTTTTATTATCTCACCACGAGTGAGACTCAAAAACATGGCATTACATTTAAGAAACCAGCTACAAAGGATACATACTTTAGGATTCCATTTACATGAAATTCTAGAAAACACATAAATTCTACATGAGTGAAATCATATGGTATTTGTCTTTCTCTATCTGACTTATCCACTTAGCATAATGCCTTCTATATCCATCCATGTTGTCACAAATGGCAAGATCTCATCCTTTTTTTATGGCTGAGTAAAACTCCGTGTGTGTGTGTGTGTGTGTGTGTATGCCACCTCTTCCTTATCCATTAATCTATAAGTGGACACTTGGGCTGCCTCCATACCTTGGCTGTTGTAATTAATGTTACAATAAACATAAAGGTGCATGTATCTTTATGAATTAATGTTTTCATTTTCTTTGGGCAAATGCCCAGTAATAGAATTACTAGACCAGATGGTAGTGTTATTTTTAGTTTTTGAGGAAATCCACAATGTTTTCCACAATGACTATACTAATTTACATTCCCACCAACAGTGCACGGGGTTTCCTTTTTCTCCACATCCTCACCAACACTTGTTTCTTGCCTTTTTGATTCTAGCCATTCTGACAGGTATAAGGATATCTCATTGTGGTTTTGATTTGCATTTCCCTGATAATTAGTAATGAGCATCTTTTCATGGGTCTGTTGGCCATCTGTATGTCTTCTTTAGAAAAATGTCTAGTCAGGTCCTCTGTCCATTTTTAATGGGGCTGATGTGTGTGTGTGTGTGTGTGTGTGTGTGTAGAGGTATATAAGTTCTTTGTATAACCCTTAATCAGATACCACTTACAAATATCTTCTCTCGTTCAGTAGGTTGCCTTTTTGTGTTGTTGATGGTTTCCTTTGCTCTGCAAAAGCTTTTTATTTTGGTGTAGTCCCAACTGTTTATTTTTGCTTTTGTTTCCCTTACCTGAAGAGACATATCTAGAAAAATGTTGCTATGCCCAATATCAAAGAAATTACTTCCTATGTTTCCTTCTAAGAGTTTTATTGTTTCAGGCCTCACATCTAGGCCTTTAATCCATTTTGGTTTTATTTTTGTGTATGGTGTAAGAAAGTGGTCCAGTTTCATTCTTTTCCATGGAGCTGTCCAGTTTTCCCAGCACCATTTATTGAAGAGACAGTCTTCCATTCTTGCTTCCTTTGTCATAGATTAATTGACCATATAATCATGGGTTTATCTCTGGGCTCTGTATTCTTTTCTATTTGTCTATGTGTCTACTTTTGTGCCAGTACCATATTATTTTGATGACTACAGCTTTGTAGTCTATCTTGAAATGTGGATTGTGATACCTCCAGCTTTGGTCTTCTTTCTCAAGATTGCTTTGACAATTTGAGGTCTTCTGTGGTTCCATACAAAGTTTAGTATTATTTGTTCTAGTTCTCTGAAAAATGCCATTGGTATTTTGATAGAGATTGCATTCAATCTGTATACCACTTTGGGTAATATGGATATTCTTTTTTTTTTTTAACTTAAATTCATGTTAACATATAGTGTAATACTGATTTCAGGAGTAGAATTTAATGATTTATCACTTACATATAACATCCAATGCTCCTCCCAACCAGTGCCCTCTTTAATGCCCATCACCCATTTAGCCCATCCCCCACTTACCGCCTCTCCAGCAACCCTGTTTTTTTCTCTATATTTAAGAGTCTCTTATGGTTTGTCTCCTTGTTTATATATATATATACCACATCTTCTTTATCCATTTATCAGTCGATGGACATTTGGACTCTTTCCATAATTTGGCTATTGTTGATAGCGCTGCTATACACATTGTGTATGTGTTCCTTTGAATCAGCATTTTTGTATCCTTTGGATAAATACCTAGTAGTTCAATTGCTGGGTCATAGGGTAGCTCTACTTTTAATTTTTTTAGGAACCTCCATACTGTTTTCCAGAGTGGCTGCACCAGTTTGCATTCCCCCCAACAGTGTAAGAGGGTCCCCCTTTCTCTGCATCCTTGCCAAAATTTTTGTTTCTTGAGTTGTTAATTTTAGCTGTTCTGACAGGTATGAGGTGGTAGCTCATTGTGGTTTTGATTTGTATCTCCCTGATGATGAGTGATGTTGAGCATCTGTTCATGTGTCTATTTGCCATCTGGATGTTTCTTTGGAAAAGTGTCTATTCATGTCTTCTCCCCATTTCTTAATTGGATTATTTGTTTTTTGGGTGTTGAGTTTGATAAGTTCTTTACAGATTTTGGATACTAACCCTTTATCAGATATATCATTTACAAACATCTTTCTCCCATTCCTTTTAGTTTTGTTGATTGTTTCCTTCACTGTGCAGAAGCTTTATATCTTGACAAGGTCCCAACTGTTCACTTTTGCTTTTATTTCCCCTGCCTCTAGAGACATGTTTAGTAGAAAGTTGCTGCGGCCAAGTTCAAAAAGATTGCTGCCTCTAGGATTTTGATGGTTTCATGTCTTACATTTAGGTCTTTCATCCATTTTGAATTTATTTGTCTGTATAGTGTAAGAAAGTGGTCTAGGTTTCATTCTTTTGCACATTGCTGTCGAGTTTTCCCAGCACCATTTGTTGAAGAGACTGTCTTTTTTCCATTGGATAGTCTTTACTGCTTTGTCAACAATTGGTTGTGTATTTCTGGGTTCTCTGTTCTGTTCCATTGATCTATGTGTCTGCTTTTGTGCCAGTACTATAGTATCTTGATAATTACAGCTTTGTAATATACCTTGAACTCCAGAACTGTGATGCCTCCAGCTTTGATTTTCTTTTTCAACATTACTTTGGCTATTCAGGGTCTTTTATGGTTCCACACAAATTTTAGAATTGTTTTTTCTACCTCTGTGAAGAATGCTGGTGCTATTTTGACAGGGATTGCATTGAATGTGTAGATTGCTTTGGGTAGTGGTAATATGGATATTCTAACAAGATTTTTCCAATCCATGAGCATGGAATGTCTTTTCATTTGTTTGTGTTGTCCTCAGTTTCTCTCATCAGTGTTTTATAATTTTCAGAGTATAGGTCTTTCACCTCCCTGGATAAGTTTATTCCTAAGTATTGTATTCTTTTTGGTGCAATTATAAATGGAATTGTTTTTAAATTTCTCTTTCTGCTAATTCATTATAAGTGTATAGAAATGCAACCAATTGCTGTGCTTTAATTTTGTAATCTGCAACTTCACTGAATTCATTTATTCTAATAGTTTTTGGTTGGAGTCTTTAGGACTTTCTATATATAGTATCATGTCATCTGTAAATTGTTTTTAATCCCCCAAAATACTCAAATAAAACTTTTACCTGAGAATACTTTGTTCCATTAGTCTCACTTTATAGCTATCAAGATGAGCAATTTCTATGGTCATTTTTCATGATCTCTTCTCTTAGAAAAAAAGAAGTAGTGATGTTGAGACTCCCTTTTTTCTTTTTAAAGTAGACTCCAAACCCAATGTGGGGCTTGAACTAATGACTCTGATATCAAGACCTGAGATCAAGAGTTGGACGCTCTACCAACTGAGCCACCTAAGTGCCTGGAGATCCTTTCTTTATGCATGAGAATGGCAATGTTTTCTGGAGGCAAAAACACATTGTGTCTGTTCAGCATCACTATTTATTAGGGAAATGCAAATCCAAACTACAATGAGATGTCACCTCACACTGCTTAGGCTGACTATCATTGAAAAAAAAAAAACAAGTATTGCCAAGGATGTGGAGGAAAGGGAACCCTTGTACACTATTGGTGGGAATGTAAATTGGTTCAGAAATATGTTAACTTCTCAAAACATTAAGAATAGTACTACCACATTCTTAAGAATAGTACCACCATATTCATACGACAGCTATTCCACTTCTGGGTATTTATCCAAAGAGTATGAAAACACTAATTCAAAAAGATATGTCACCCCTATGTTTATTGTAGCATTATTTATGATAGTCAAGATATGGAAGCAACCTAAGTGTCCATCAATGGACGAATGGATAAAGAGGTGGCAGTGCACACACACACACACACACACACAGACTGACAATGGAATATTAGTCATAAAAAGGATTGCAATCTTGCTATCTGCAACAATATGGATGGACTTGAGGGTGTTATGTTTAGTGAAATGAATCAGAAGAAAGACAAGAAAACATATGATTTCACTCATATGTGGAATCTAAAAACAAAAGAAAAGAAAATAAGCAAACAAAAGAAAAAACTTACAGACACAAAGAGCTGATTGGTGGTTACCAGAGGGGAGGGTGTAGGGGTGGATCAAATGGATGAAGGGGGTCAAATGTATGGTGATGGATGATAGTTAGACTTTCAGAGGTGATCACTTTATAACAAATACAGGTGTCAAATTATAATGTTGGACGCCTAAAACTTATGTATTACATACGAATTTTACCTCAATTAAAAAACAAACACATCATGGGGCACCTGGGTAGCTCAGTCGGTTAAGCGTCTGACTTCAGCTCAGGCCATGATCTCGCCATCTGCGAGTTTGAGCTCCGTGTCAGGATCTGTGCTGATAGCTCAGAGCCTGGAGCCTGCTTTGGATTCTGTGTCTCCCTCTCTATCTGCCCCTCACACTCTGTCTCTGTCTCTTAAAAATGAATGTGTTAAAAAACAAACAAACACATCATGCTTTTAGTTAAGAACTAAAGTTCCAAATAATATGCCAACTGGGATGATCTATATAGTCTTTTTTTTTATATTTATTTTTGAGAGACAGAGAGAGAGAGAGAGAGAGAGAGAGAGACGACAGGGGAGGGGCAGAAAGAGAGGGAGAGAGCATCCCAAGCAGGCTCCACACTGCCAGTGCAGAGCAGGGGCCAAACCCACAAACCATGAGATCATGACCTGAGCCGAAGACAGATGCTTAATCTATCGAGCCACCCAGGTGCCCCAATGATGGTCTATATAGTCTTATAACACCAAACATCTTCCCATTACATATTTAAGAAAATCATAATGTGGAATAATTTTAAGTAGTGATAGTAGGAATACACGTACCAGTTGTTTTAAAAACATTACCATTATTACCGAGGATATCATAATTAAAAACTTATATTTTAGAAGGGGAACATAATATCCACAGAAAAACAAAATTCAAAAACTAAGCTTTTCTTCTATCTCTAGCTTTCTTTTCATATTTTTTTTTTTTGGTTGATAAAGAGTAATTTTTTTTTCTACTTCATTTTTTATTTATTTATTTATTTATTTATTTTTAAACTTTATAGTTTATTGTCAGGTTGGTTTCCATATAACACCCAGTGCTCTTCCCCACAAGTGACCTCCACCAAGACCATCACCCCCCATTACCTTTCCCCCTTCACCTTCCCCTTCCCCCCTCAGTTTGTTTTCAGTATTCAAGAGTCTCTCGTGTTTTGTCTCCCTCCTTCTCCCTAACTCTTTTCCTCCTTCCCCTCCCCATGGCCTCTGTTGGGTTTCTCCTGTTAGACCTCTTTTCATATTTTTGATCTGGTTTTGGTCTCAAGTTTTATGAGCTATGATATATAAGATACTTAAAACATGTATAACCTGTGGGGTGTGTGTGTGTGTGTGTGTGTGTAGCTTTGGTCATGAGCTTGCATTCTAGGGCTTTCTCTCCCACAGCTCACAGGACACAGGGGTCCTGTACCATTTTCCATACATGGAGAGGAAACCTCCGATCGCAGAGCCCAACCATGTACACTTTTATTATCTCTCTTCTTTACAGGGAGCTGACTGTGCTGATCAGTTTTAATCTTGATTGTTGAATCCTGAGGAAAAGAGGGTCTTTTTCCTGTCCCTGCTGTCTTCTGAGCTTTCCTTCTGCCTGGCTCTCATCTTTGGGTGCTTCTCCCAAGTCAGCCCTGAGAATCCTGACAGCCCTGTCCATTGGATTTCAACATCTTTCTGCTTTCAGTTAGGATGCGATGATGGTTAACTTTATATCAACTTGGGTGGGCTACAGGGTGCCCAGATATTTGGTCAAATACTATTCTGAGTGTTCCTGTGAGGGTGTTTCTGGGTGAGACTGACAGTTGAATTGGCAGACCCCGAGTAAAGCAGATTAGTGGGTGGGTCTCATCTAATCAGCTGAAGGCCTGGACACCAGAAAAGGCTGACTCTCCCCGACTCCCAGCAAGAAAAATTCTGCAACAGATGGCTTCCAGACTCGATCTGCTCTGAGTTCTCCAGATTGATGGCCATGATGGCCTTTGGACTTCACCTGTAGCATTAGCTCTCCTGGGTCTCCAGCCTGCCTGCCAATCCTGTAGATTTTGGACATGCCAGTGTCCATTGCATCTCTTTCTCTGGAGAACTCTGACTAATACAGATGCCCTGCTCTCTTTCTTGGGTGAATTAATTACCAGGCAGGTACTCTGGCCTTCTCCATTCTCATCTCTTAACATGTCTGAGACACATGACATTTCTCCTTGCTCCAGCCTGGAAAGAGAAAACCCTGTACAGTTGTCTATCCCAGCAGCTCTCATGTGTCAGGAACATCTGTTGACTGCGAAGTGTATGCCCCTCAAGGGTAGAAAGCATACCTTGTTTTCATGTCCACACTGCCCAACATTTTGATCACTGCAAAGTCCAAAAAAAAAAAAAACTGCACAATTCCACATCAGACTAGGACACTTAGCTTACATGATCTTACTTTTAATAGGAGAAAAGGCAAAAGAATATATAAATAATCTAATGGTAAAAAATCAGGAAATGACAGTAAACAGTCACAGGTAATGATGGCATATTACCATGATTAAAATTTCAAATAGGGGCGCCTGGGTGGCTCAGTAATTTGAGCGTCCAACTCTTGATTTTGGCTCAGGTCATGATCCCAGGATTGCTCCACAATCAGTGTGGATTCTTTCTCTCTCCCTCTCTCTCCCTCTGCCTCCCTCCTTTGCTTGCATCCTTTCTCTCTCTAAAATAAAAATTAAAAATTAAATTTCAAATAATGTTTAGTGCTTTTGGATATAGTCATGATATAAAATGAAAAGTATGAAGATACAGAAGAGAACGGTCATAAATAGGCCAGAATATACACAGGATTTTAGAACATGATAAAGGTGGTGATTTGATTCAGTAAAGATGTTTTCAGTATAGTGGAGTCTTACCTTTCTTATAGAAACTCTGCTCCAGGTCAGTGACTCCATGATTAGGGGAAATGCAGAGCCATGGGAACAGAGAGGGAGTCTTCCCTCCACCCTTCTGCCACATGGGTGGCATGCAGCTTTGGGACTTGAAGGATGGATGAGGGTAAGGCAAGTGCCCTCACATGCATGACCTGACTTCATTCACCTTGCCCTAATCCTGGCCTGTTTATTTTGCCTTTATTTAAAATGAATATTTTGTTTATCATAGATTTTTGTAAATTAATTTTTATTTATTTTTATTTTTTTAATTTTTTAAACATTTTTATTTATTATTGAGAGACAGAGAGAGACAGAGCATGAGCATGGGAGGGGCAGAGAGAGAGGGAGAGACAGAATCTGAAGGAGGCTCCAGGCTCCAAGCTGTCAGCACAGAGCCTGACACGGGGCTCAAACTCACAAACTGCGAGATCATGACCTGAGCCAAAGTTGGATGCTTAACCAACTGAGACACCCAGGCGCCTCTAATTTTGATTTTTTTAAAAAGCATATTGCTTTACTACACCAAAATAAAAAGCTTTTGGACAGCAAATGATACCATCAAAAACACAAAAAAGCAACCTACTGAATGGGAGAAGTTATTTTCAAATGATACATCCGACAAGGGGTTAATATCCAGAATATATAAAGAACTTGAACTTATACAACTGAACCCGTCAAAAACAAATAATCCCATTAAAATGGGCAGAGGACCTAAATAGGCATTTTTCCAAAGAAGATATACAGATGGCCAGCAGACACAGGAAAAGACATTTGACGTCACTAACCATTGAGAAAATGCAAAATAAAATCACAACAAAATATCACTTTACACCTTTCAGAATGGCTACGTTCAAAATAACAAGAAATAACATGTGTTGGTGAGGATGTGGAGAAAAAGGAACCCTCGTGCACTTTGGTGGGAGTCCAAATTCATGCAGCCACTGTGGAAAACAGTATGGAGATTCCTCAAAAAACTAAAAATAGAACTACCATATGATCTAGTAACTCCACTACTGGGTTTTTACCCAAAGAAAGAAATTAGAAAACACTAATTCAAAAAGATATATGCATCTCTAAGTCTAATGCAATATTAATTACAATAGCCAAGGTATGGAGGCAGCCCAAGTGTCCATCGATAGTCAAATGGGTTAAGAAGAGGTGGTATATATGCATAAGGAGTATTACTCAACCATAAAAAAGGATGAGATCTTACCATTGTGACGACATGGATGGGTATAGAAGGCATGATGCTAAATGACATAAATCAGACAGAAAAAGACAAATACCACATGATTTCACTCAAATGTGGAATCTAAAAAAAAAAATAAATGAATAAAAAAAATCAGAAAGAGACCCATAAATAAGAGAACAAGCTGATGGTTGCCAGAGGGGAAGGACATGGGGAGGTAGGCAAAATGGGTGACACTGTCTTCCAGTTACGGAAGGAATAAGTCATGGGAATACAAGGTACAGCATGGTCAATATACTCAATTAAGAAATAAGAATGAGGGGCGCCTGGGTGGCTCAGTCAGTTAAGTGGCCAACTTCAGCTCAGGTCATGACCTCACAGTTTTGGGTTCCAGCCCCCCATCAGGCTCTGTGCTGACAGCTCAGGGCCTGGAGCCTGCTTCTGATTCGATGCCTCCCTCTCTCTCTGACCATCCCCTGATCACGCTCTGTGCCTCTCTCTCAAAAATAAATAAACGTTAAAAAATTTTTTTAAAAAGAAATAAGAACGAAAAAAACCAAACATATTTCTTTAGAATATCATTTTTCTTGATCACCGAATGTTTTTGTCACCTCCTTAAGTTTTGCACCTGAGAGGAGTGCCTCCCTCCCCTCACCTGAGTGCCAGCCCTGCCCAGCTTGGGAGAAACCAGTGGCTTCTCTTGCCAGTAGCACTGGAGAGGAATTCACCAGTGCCTAACACATAGTGGGTATTTAATGAGTATTTTCTGAACACTTGTTTAATGAGTGAGTAGACTGAGGACAGAGAAGCCTGTCTTGAAATGACTCCAAAGAGATATTCTCAACTTACTGACCTACTTGCCTATGGTCTCCTGGGAAAAACCACCTGTCAGTCCTTGCCATGTGAGATCCTAATAGGCTGCCTTGCTTAGGCACTGGGAGAGACCACAGATAAAGAAAAGCAAAAGTGATTATAAGACACTTAAGGAAACAGCAGCTTAAAGAAGAAACAAGATGAATTAGAATAGGAGATTACTGTGGAGTGTGAACTCAGGGATGTCATAGAAGAAAACTTTATTAAAAATGCAGTGAGAATTCTGTGTAGATATAATCAGAACATTCTAGTGTTTCAGGAACTAAAAAATATTCTAGAACTAAAAAAAAAAAAGTCCCAATTAAAAAATTCAACAGATATATATAGGCAAGATGGTGGAGAAGTAGGGAGCTCTGTAATCTCCACCCGCCCACAACTATCAAACTGAGAAGGACTAAAGTCACAATACTCTGATCTGCATGAATGGGAGATGTACGCACAGAGTCCTTATAGATGACAGCATCATGGATGACTGAGGCTACCTCAAGAAACAAGCCAAAGCACACATGGTGGAGAGTCCCAAATATCACTGAGTAGGGAAATAAAAAGATCAGAGGCATAACAAGAGAAACCGAGAGACACCATTAAAAGAACACTTCCTGAAACGACAGGCCCTGGACAGTCAATAAGCCTCCTTTAATAGAGCAATACTAACAGGCACAGAGTGCAGAATGAGCTTTTAAAACAGAAAAGAGACAGAAAGCTAGCCAAAATGACGAAACGAAAGAACTCTCCTCTAAAGAAATTACAGGAAGAAATCACAGCCACAGAACTGCTCAAAACAGACATAAGCAACATAACTGAACAAGAATTTAGAACAATTGTCATAAAATTAATTGCTGGACTTGAAAAAAGCATGGAAGGCATCAGAGAAGCTATTGATACACAGACTAGGGACCTTCAAAATAGCTGTGACGAGTTAAAAAAGGCTATAAATGAGGTACATAATAAAACAGAGGCAGCCACTGCACGATTGAAGAGGCAGAGAGGAGAATAAGTGAATTAGAAGACACAGTTATAGCGAAAGAGGAAGCCGAGAAAAAGAGAGAGAAATTGATACAGGAGCACGAAAGGAGAATTCGAGACCTGAGTGATACAATCAAATGCAACAATATCCATATCATAGGAGTTCCTGAAGAAGAAGAAAGAGAAAAAGGTCCTGAAGGGGTGCTTGATCAAATTATAGCCAAGAACTTTCCCAATCTGGGGAAAGAAAAAGACATTCAAATTCAAGAGGTGGATAGAACTCCCCTAAGACGTAACTTGAATTGACCTTCAGCATGACATATTATAGTGAAACTGGCAAAATATAAAGATAAAGAGAGAATTCTGAAAGC
>CM053574.1:58640905-58710670 GCA_028646485.1 Cryptoprocta ferox
CAAACTAGAAAAAGTGCAAATTCAAAATCTAACAGAGCACCTAAGGAAACTAGAAGGGGAGCAGCAAGAGCACCACAAACCCAGCAGAAGAAGAGAAATAATAAAGATCAGGGCAGAAATAAACAATATAGAATCCAAAAAAACAATTGAACAAATCAATGAAATCAAGAGTTGGTTTTTTGAAAAAATAAACAAAATTGATAAACCTCTAGCTAGGCTCCTCAGAAAGAAAAGAGAGAACACCCAAATAGACAAAATCATGAATGAAAATGGATCTATTACAACTGATCCCTCAGAAATACAAGCAATCATCAGAGATTACCATGAAAAATTACATGCCAACAAACTGGACAATCTAGAAGAAATGGACAAATTCCTAAACACACACGCACTACCAAAACTCAAACGGGAAGAGATAGAAAATCTGAACAGACTCATAACCAGTGAAGAAATTGAATAAGTTATCAAAAATCTCCCAAAGAATAAAAGCCCAGGGCCGGATGGCTTCCCAGGGGAATTCTACCAAACATTTAATGCAGAGTTAATACCCGTCTTTCTCAAGCTATTCCAAAAAATAGAAATAGAAGGAAAACTTCCGAACTCATTCTACGAAGCCTGCATCACTTTGATTCCCAACCCAGACAGAGACCCAATAAAAAAAGAGAACTACAGGCCAATATCCTTAATGAATACAGATGCAAAAATACTCAACAAGATACTAGCAAATCGAATTCAACAGCATATAAAAAGAATTATCCATCATGATCAAGTGGGATTCATTCCTGGGTTACAGGGCTGGTTCAATATTCACAAATCCATCAGTGTGATACATCATGTTTACAAAAGAAAAGATATAAACCACATGATCCTGTCGATGGATGCAGAAAAAGCATTTGACAAAATACAGCATATTTTTTAAATAAAAACCCTCGAGAAAGTCGGGATAGAAGGAACTTACTTAAATATTATAAAAGCAATTTATGAAAAGCCCACAGCTAATATCATCCTCAATGGGGAAAAACTGAGAGCTTTCCCCCTGAGATCAGGAGCACGACAAGGATGTCCACTCTCACCACTGTTGTTTAACATAGTGCTGGAAGTCCTCATATCAGCAATCAGACAACAAAAGGAAATAAAAGGCATCAGAATCAGCAAAGAAGAAGTCAAACTTTCACTTTTCGCAGATGACATGATACTCTACATGGAAAACCCGATCGACTCCACCAGAAGCCTACTGGAACTGATCCAGGAATTCAGCAAAGTCGCAGGGTACAAAATCAACATACAGAAATCGGTTGCATTTTTATACACCAATAATGAAGCAACAGAAAGAGAAATCAAGAAACTGATCCCATTCACAATTGCACGAAAAACCATAAAATACCTAGCAATAAACCTAACCAAAGATGTAAAAGACCTGTATGATGAAAACTATAGAAAACTTATGAAAGAAATTGAAGAAGACACAAAGAAATGGAAAAGCATTCCATGTTCATGGATCAGAAGAATAAACATCGTTAAAATGTCATTACTACCCAAAGCAATCTACACATTCAATGCAATCCCAATCAAAATTGCACCAGCATTCTTTTCAAAGGTAGAACAAACTATCCTAAAATTCGTACGGAACCAAAAAAGACCCTGAAGAGCCAAAGTAATATGGAAGACGAAAACCAAAATAGGAGGCATCACAATCCCAGACTTTAGCCTCTACTACAAAGCTGTCATCATCAAGACAGTATGGTATTGGCACAAAAACAGACACATAGCCGAATGGAATAGAATAGAGAGCCCAGAACTGAACCCACAAGTGTATGACCAATTAATCTTTGACAAAGCAGGAAAGAGTATCCAATGGAATAACGACAGCCTCTTTAACAGGTGGTGCCGGGAAAACTGGACAGCAACATGCAGAAGAATGAAACTAGACCACTTTCTTACACCATACACAAAAATAAACTCAAAATGGATGAAGAACCTGAATGTGAGACAGGAAACCATCAAAATCCTAGAGGAGAAAGCAGGAAACATCCTCCTTGACCTCAATCGCAGCAATTTCCTACTTGACACATCCCCATAGGCAAGGGAATCAAGAGCAAAAATGAACTATTGGGACCTCATCAAGATAAAAACATTCTGTACTGCAAAGGAAACAATGAAGAAAACTAACAGGCAACTGACAGAATGGGAAAAGATAGTTGCAAATGACATATTGGATAAAGGGCTAGTATCCAAATCTACAAGGAACTCAACAAGAAACTCCACACCCGAAAAATGAATAATCCAGTGAAGAAATGGGCAGAAGACATGAATAGACAGTTCTCCAAAGAGGACATCCAGATGGCCAACAAAGATATGAAATGATGCTCAGCGTCACTCATCATCAGGGAAATACAAATCAAAACCACACTGAGATACCACCTCACTCCGGTCAGAGTGGCTAAAATGAACAAATCAAGAGACTATAGATGTTGGCGAGGATGTGGAGAAACGGGCACCCTCCTACACTGGTGGTGGGAATGTAAACTGGCGCAGCTGCTCTGGAAAACAGTGTGGAGGTTCCTCAAAATCTATCAATAGAACTCCCCTATGACCCAGCAATAGCACTGCTGGGGATCTACCTGAGGGATACGGAAGTGCTAATGGACAGGGGCACATATACCCCAATGTTCATAGCAAAACTTTCAACAATAGCCAAATCATGGAAAGAACCTAAATGTACACCAACTGATGAATGGATAAAGAAGATGTGGTATATATATATATACAATGGAATACTACATGGCAATTAGAAAGAATGAAATCTGGTCATTTGTAGCAAAGTGGATGGACCTCAAGAGTGTCATGATAAGCGAAATAAGTCAGGCAGACAAGGACAGATACCATATATTCTCACTCATAGGTCTAACAGGAGAAACCTAACAGGGGACCATGGGAAGGGGAAGGGGGGGAAAAAGTTAGGGAGAGGGAGGGAGGCAAATCATAGAGACTCTTGAATACTGAGAACAAACTGAGGGCGGAAAAGGGAGGGGGAATGGGAAGGGGGGTGATGGTCATGGATGGGGGCACTTGTGGGGATGAGAACTGGGTGTTATCTGGAAACCAACTTTGCAATAAACTATTAAATATATATATATATAATGAAATAAAATAAAAAATTCAACAGAAGAATTGGAAAAATGCGTGGTTACTGTTAGCACAAATGTAGTCCCCAAATATATAGAAATGAACATGATGAGGATAAAGGTAGGGATCATGGGAAATGGTTATGATAGGCCTAAAATACACAAATAAAGGTCCTAGAGGGGCAAAAAAGAACACATAGACCAGAAATAATAATCAAAGACATAATAGAGGAAAACTTACCCGAAGGGGACAGAAACTTGAGTCTTCAAATTGAAAAGGACCATCATCTCACAGGCAGAACAATGAAGAGGGATCCAGACCCACAATCTTTGACCTGGTGAAATTTCTGGACCTCAGGGATAATGAGAAACCCTTACAGGTTCCAGGCAGATAGAACAGATCACTTACAAAGAACGAAGTATTCTAGTACTGGGCTTGCGTATACTTCGTTGCCTCTTTCAATCCTTGATGTGGCAAAACCACATGCCGAATCAAATCCATGTCTTTCCTACTCTCCCATTAGGTTTTGCCCCTGAGTGGGGCCGGAGTATTGCTCCCTGGCTTCACTTTAATTGCATGTTAGGAAACTTCAAGCGGGCTAGGCAATCATAGCATCCTTAGGTACGTGCTCATACCTCCTCACGCCTCTCCCAACTCTTCCAGTCTTGCTTCGTCCTCAGAAAACTGAACCAGTCCAGAGAATTTTTTCTGACTCCCACCACAATATCTCTCCGCCTCACATACCCTGCTCTCCTCTGATAATACAAACGTCTCTGACCCTCTCTTGTTCATTCTCTCTCATCTCCTCAAGGACATCACTCAAGCACGTCCCTCTCTCACACATCTTACCAATGCTTTGCCTTCAATCACTGCTATCAGCATTCAGACACACTATTATATTTTTCTATCTGGAAAACGAACAAACAATCCAAACTTCTAAACCTCACTCCGCCTTCCTATTACCAACCCATTTCTTTGCTCTCCTTTGCAGCAAAGTCCTCAAGGGAGTTGTCTCTATTCCCTATCTACAATTCCTCTCGTCTTTTTCTCATTGAAGACCTCTCCATTAGGACTCACTCTTCCACTCCTCCATGGCATTCACTCTTGTCAAGGCCACCAATCACTCCATATGGTAAGAACAGCGAGCAATCCTCACTCCCATGGTCTTGACCCGTGAGCAGAATTGTACACAGACTCTTTCCTTCTCCCTGATATGCTGTCTTTACTTGGCTTCCAGGACACCACGCTCTCCTGGTTGAACTCCTACCTCACTAGCAGCTCCTTCTCCATCTCCTCTTCTGTGCCTCTTCGGTCTAAATTAATAATCCTATCCTCTTAAGCGGAGGCTGTCCAACTTCATATGGTGTTAGCCATTCTTCAGGACAAAGATTTTCTTTTGATTAAAAGGTATTGAGAAATAGCCTCATCAGTAAATAAAAATAAAAAAAATCACTGTCAAGTAGCAAAGAAAACAAAAATGATAACGTCTAATGTAGACAGAGCTACTTGGCCTGAGAAAAAGATCTATTTGCTGGTGGCACTGCATCCTGGTTAAATAAGTCCCCAATATGTAGCAAACTCTTTAAAGCAATAATTCTATTTTGGGAAGACACACTAAGAAAATAATCCTAAAAGTCAAAAAAATGTATCAGTTGTAGTAGTACAAATATAGGTGCTCCATTTTTTAACGCAAATTTTATATTGGCAGGTGGGAGCAGCGGCAGTTTGTGGGAACCCGGAAGATGTACACATTAAAATATTGTCTGGAGTAAATTCATGATACTGAAAACGTCTGAATGAAAATGATCTTTTTTTGTTCGTTTTTTAAGTAGACTCCACTCCGATGTGGGGCTTGAACTCACCACCCTGAGATCCAGAGTCACATGCTCTACCAATGGAGCCAGCCCGGCCCCCCTAAATGAAAATGGTTTTAATGGGGGGGAAGAAAGAGGGGCCCAATATAGTACTTCCATACTGATTGCAGCTGTGTAGAAAACAGTTCAGGCCATAAATCTTCATTTGGAAAGAAAAGTTCCAGTATTATTATTTACAGGGCAGTGACAAGAAAACGGCACAAATACGCAGTAATAATGCACAATAAGGAAGTCCAAGCTGCGTCGTGGCCTCCCTCGAGGTCCTTTGTCAGCTCCGGGTTTGTGCCGGAGCTGGACAAAGGACGGAGTGCACGACCCGGCCGGGCCACCGGCGGACCCACCGCCAGGGCGCGCGCCACGCACTAACCCAGGTTCCCGGGGCACCCTCCCTCCCTGCCCGCCTCCGCCCCGCCCGCCGCCAGGGGGCGCGCCAGGCTACCCGGCGCTGGGCTCGCGGCCCCGGAGCGCCGGCGCGGGCGAGCGGCGGATGCCGGCCTGGCGGCGGCCATGGACCGCTTCGTGTGGACCAGCGGCCTCCTGGAGATCAACGAGACGCTGGTGATCCAGCAGCGCGGCGTGCGCATCTACGACGGCGAGGAGAAGGTAGAAGCAGCCTCGGGGACGGGCGCGCGCTCTGGCCGGCCTGAGGGGCCTCGGCCCGGGTGCCGAGTCCGCATCCGGCGGCGCTTGGGCGGCCGCGCTCAGGGAGCGGCGGGGACGGCCGACGGCTGGCCGGGTGCCTGTCCCTCGGGCCCGGATCGGGCGCGGTGGCGACGGGTCGCGCCGGACTGGTGCCGCCTTTGTCGGGCTGGATGGCCGGGGTGCCTCCCTGAGCCAGGTGCGGCCGGCGGGCGTGCGGTATGGCCCAGCAAGCGGCAGGGAGTGCCCTGCAGGGCTTTCTGAGATGCGTGTCCGGGTCTCACTGGTCGCCTTTCCGCCTTTTTTTTTTTTTTTCTTTTCCTGGAATGACTTAAGGAAGGAGTCCTGAGCGTTTGTTTTGGAAGGCGATGTGGTAGGCCATGCCGTGTCCCCAGGCGCCAACCTTAGGAGAGGCGCTTGCGAACGGAGAGGAGTGTTACCAGCCCGGCGGGAGCGTCCAGTGGACACTTGCGTCCGACTGTTACCGCCCGGGGAACGGGCTCCCGCTGAGCTGGGCGCCCCGCGGGCACATCCGTGCTCCGGAGACGCGCGCTGCGGGGAAGGAGAGGCTGCTTTACTCGGGAGGCGGGCGGCCTGGGAAGACGGTGGACTAACGTCCCGAAAGACTGCCCTCCCGGACGCGTCCGAGCCGGAAGGATTTAAAGGGGAAGGCTGTGGGGAGGGGGTGCTCCGTGCAGAAGAAGCAGGTGCCCTGGCGGTTAGTCCGAGGTAGACATGATCCTGAACAGACTTGCCGGCAGCAGCCGCAGCTGTTTGCCAGGGCGGTCAGGACTTATCTTCTGGGGGAGTTTGGTCCTTCACTCCCCTAGTCCAAGGGTCTGCAGGTCTCAAGGGAAGTAGGTTAGTTCCACCACACACCAGGGGACTTTGGTCAGCAAGCAAGGAGTGAAGGCTTGAAGCAAGTTAGCCCTTAAGACCTGTGGGGGGGGGGGCTGTTACCAAACGACCAACCTGTTCTGGATGAAATGTATAAGCTGGAATCAAACATATTAAAAACCCGCTTATTCACCAGGATTTTTAGTTTCCAGAAGTTTTCGCTTGCTATCTCTCCTTCTTTGTGGTTTTATTGATGAAACTTCCTTCTGTCCTTTTGCATTTGTTCCTTGATCCATAGCGTTTCCTGGTCGGTGCTTGCAGAAGCTTGAGGCTTCCTTCCTCCTAGGTCATTGAGGGCAGGGGTTACCCAGCTGTCTATAAGCACAGCTGACAGGACAGGCGGAACCCAGGTGCTCTGCCTCCCTGGGGGCATTTTCCATGTACTGTACTGCCTCCCTTCTCAAGTCAGAGTCTTTTTCTTAAATAACTTGCTTGGTTTTACTCCATTTCCTGCCTCAGCACTTTTGTTAACTTGATCTCAACTGGGTTTGCATCTCTTGGTTGGAGTGACAAGCTGAATGTTTTTTGAAGGAAGGTTACACCCTTGGGACTGTTTTCAATTCAGGAAGCATAATCAAATTCCCCTCCCTCAGCGGGTTCATGCCTCCTTCTCAAAACTGAATGCTGACAATGATAGATTGGTCTTCAGAAACTCCAGGAAAGACAGTCCGTGCTGGAAGTCACACTTTTGCAGAGCACCGCACTCTGTTGTTCTCTGTAATTCCAGTGTGCAAATTAGGAACATCTTGCCTGGTACGTAATACAACCATGTCTAGTTAAGACAATAAAAAGTCAACACCATTAGTACCTGTATATGAAAAGCCATTGCTCAATCAGTGAGTTCTAGCGTTTCCTTTAAGTTTTTTTGCCTATTTTAATGGACAAGTAGATATAGTTATCAGAGGATTCATAAAAAAGCGTTGGGAAAAATTTGGTTAAGATCCTTTGATCTCGTCAAGAATTCTTAACTGTTCTGAAAGCTGGGGGTGGTGAGGGAGGGACATAGGTGTCCTGAAGTTGAAGCTGAGCTCTAAGACGAGCTTGCTCACTACTGTGGTCCCTGAGCTGCATCTAATGAGTTACTTGCTGAGCTGTCCCCAGTGTGACTGAGGGCTAGACTGATTCCTAGGGGAAAGTCCCAGGTCCTGGCTTCCTCCATCTGCTGGAAGGCTTCCAGACCTCGTGTAGTCTGAGGACTCCAGGAAGCTCCATATCAGCCTCCAGATCTGGTCGAGTTCCCTTTCAATATCTTTCACTGGCTGCCTTGGTCTAGGGCACTCCAGTCCAGACTACTTGGCCTTCATAGCTTTGCGTCCCAACACATTCCTAAGGCAGGCATGCACCTGGCCATCTAGTAGACCAAGCGGACGCTCCTGGCGGGCAGAGAGTGTGCCTTCCTCATCCTTGTACCTTTTGGCTCATCGTGGGTGTGAAATACATGAAAAAAAAAAAAAAGACCTGACTAATTGGAGTACCTACTATGTGCCAGGAGCTTTACATACAATCTCATTTAATCCTATTAGTGGGATATGAGGTGAGTGTTTTATGGATGAGAAAATAACTCTTAGAAAGTGACTTGTCCGCTCTCTCTATTGATCAGACTCCCAAAGGCTCTGCTTTGTTTCCTGTGCTACAACACTTCACAAATACAGCAGTCACCAGTGTCGGACTCTTTATGTAATGTTTAATATAGTGACCCTCCCAAAGATGAGGACACTCAGTTGTTAATTGAGAAAACTGTGACCCGTCTGAGGTGACACACTTAGAGTAGACTTCCCACCGCCCAAGCGTCTCTTGTGAATAAAAGAGCACCTGCTTGTTTCTACAGGCACAGTTTTCATAGGCCCATTATGACCACATAGTATGTTTTCTTAAGCAGCGTAGACAGGTCATTTGTTTAAATTCACAGAAGCCTTGATAGCCTCAGCTAATTTAAAAAATAATGAAAGCAGGTTAGTAGTGTATAAAGTGGCAAGTTGGCAGCCTATACTGGGAGACTTAGAAAACGTTTATTTTCTTTCAGCTAGCTGTTGGACTTTTAGGGATTTATCCTTGGGAAGTAATCAGAGATGTATAAAAATAAATGAATGAGGATGCTCATCTCAGCATTATTTTATATATTATATATTATTCCATACAGGGAAAATTGGAAGCAATCCGAATAACCACTGTAGGGTTTTGTTAATTAAATAGGACATGCCTTAATCGGCATGAGGAATTGCTAATGAGAGGCTACTAACTGAAAAAAGCTAGTTATAAAACTATAAATATAATGGCTTCATTTTATTTAAAGGTTTTTCACACATGGCAAACACACACACACACTCTGGCTGGTATGATTATGAGTTATTTCATCTTCTTTTTTAGACTTACATTTTTTTTCCAGATTTTCTACACCGTATTACTTTTATAACAGAAAAATGTCCAACCAAAGCAAAACAAAACAGGGTAAGAGCTTATCCAGCAAACGCCTAAGTTAGATCAACTTCGAAGTAGTTAAAATTGTTCTAGCTCTGAGTGGCAGGAACAAACCAGCCTAAACTTGTCTATCGGGTTTAGCTCATAATCCCTTGGAATCCCTGAAGGGAACTATTACACAATTTCTCCACTTGGAGCATCAGCATTTTACATTTGCATGTTGTTAATTGACATAGTAATGGAATATATGCTGCCTTCAGCTTTAAATTTACATCCTTTATGCAGAATTTCAGTGAGAGAAAGTGCATTTGCTTAATCAGAACTATTATGCTGTAATGTAGCACCATGTAGTCTCAACTTGCTTTTGGAAAAGGGAAATCTTATTCACTGACAAAAAAGAAGTTTTAAAATTTTCTTTTTTTTATGTTTATTTCTGAGCGAGAGAGAGAGAGAGAGAGAGAGAGAGAGAGAGGAGAGAGAGGAGGAGGAGTAGAGAGAGGGGAGGGCTGAGAGTTTGAAGTTGGCTCTGCCCTGACAGCAGCAAGCCCCATGTGGGGCTTGAACTCACTAGCTCATGACCTGAGCCAAACTCATGAGTCAGATGCTTAACTGACGGAGCCACTTGGGCGCCCCTCTATTACAGTTTTAAAAAACATTTTTTACATTATATTTTGAGTAGGGGATACAGTCCCATGATAAAAATTCAAAAACCACAAAAAGTATAAAGTTAAAAGTCTCCCTTTCACCTTGTCTCTTTGTCACTCAGTTCCCCCTCAGAGGCCACCAGTGCATCATGCTGGAGAGCCGTGCATATGTGTCATGCACAGGTATTTGTATAAAGTAAACGGTGTTTCCTTTTTTAAGATGTAAATTTGTAATATGCATACAAAGTTCTTAATCTTGCTGTTTTCACTTAATCTATGTGGAGAATTTACCATATTTCATCCATTCTAAATGTCCACCCCCCGCCCCCCACATACACACACATTTCAACAACCAGAATCAGGATGCATTTTATAATCAGTGGCATCTTAGATTTTATCAAATACATTATGAAGATAGAGTCTCCTGATTTCTTTTTAATGACTGAGTAGTAGTTCATTGTGTGGATGTACATTTCTCTGTTGATGGACATTTAACTTATTTCCTATATTTTGCGTTTCATAAACAGCAGTGAATAACCTAGTACTGCATGATTATGCACATGTATGGATTCATCTGTAGGATAAATTGGATCAAAGGATATGTGTATTTGTATTTTTGATAGATAATAATCTATTGCCCTCGGTAGAGATTGTCCCTCCAAGAAAATGTGCAAGTGCTTATTTCCCCAACACTTCACCTACACGGTGTTATCAAGCTTTTGGACCTCTGCCAATCGCCTGGATGAAGGAAAAATTCCCTTTTTTCCTGTTATCTTCGAGGTTGGGCATCTATTAACGTGTTTAAGAGTCATTGTAGTTCCCTTTATGTGAACTTTCTGTTAATAGTCTTTGCTCATTTCTCTAATGGATTACAGGCTATTTTTTAAAAGTGATTTGTGAGAGTACTTTATATGTTAAGGAAATTAGCCCTTTGTCTCTGATGCGAGTTACAGTTATTTTCCCCAGTCTGCCATCTTTGCCCTTGGTGTTTTTTGCCACGAGGAATTTGTGTGCATGTGTGTGTGGAGTTCAGTTCATAAATCTTTGCCTCTAATGCTAATGTGCATAGTGTTTTTCTTAGAAAGACCTTCTCTTACATTATTTAAAAACTTCTCTCATGATTTTTTCTTAATGCCTTTATAATTGTTCTTTTTTTTAACTCTAGTATTTGATCTAGACTTTAATTTGGTAAAGTGTATTAGGTATAAGTCCAACATTATCATTATTATTATTATTATTTTCTCTGGGGAATCCAATTGTCCCAGTACCACTGATTGAATCTCCAGCCACACTTATTTTTGTATGTTTATGTCTATTTTATTATTATTTAAAAATTATTTTAAAAAATTATATGAGTGATGGGGTGCCTGAGTGGCTCAATCGGTTGAGCATCTGGCTTCAGCTCAGGTCATGATCTCGCGGTTTGTGGGTTCGAGCCCCACGTCAGGCTCTGTGCTGACAGCTAGCTCAGAGCCTGGAGCCTGTCTTCGGATTCTGTGTCTCCCTCTCTCTCTCTGACCCTCCCCAGCTCATTCTGTCTCTCTCTCTCTCTAAAAAATAAATAAATAAATAAATAAATATAAAAAATTATATGAGTGTTATATACAAATTCAATCTCATGGTCAAAAATTCAATCAATGAAGTGGCTAGTTTTAAAAAGGGGGTCTTGGCTTCTCTTCTTCCCATTTCCTCATACTTTTTCGAAATAATCATTGTAAATGGACCACTAAGTATTCCATTTATATCTTTTTCTACTGTGTGTGTGTGTGTCTGTGTCTGTGTGGGGGATATGGAGATTATCCTACAATTCTGTGATAGTCCATACAGCTATACCTCAGTCTTTGTAACCTCTGCTTGGACTCCACAGTATGAATGTATCATACTTGATTTAACTACTACACTATTCGTTGTTTGCAATTTTTTCCTAATTTTATCAGGGCTTTATATATATAGCTTATGAAGTGTGTAGCATTGCTTCTCCTTAATTTGTGGTAAGCCTAATCTCAAATGTTTATTTATAGGATTAATTTACTTTTGTGTAATTCATGAGGAAAAAAAATCTGGAATGCATTGAGTAACACATCATTAATATTTTGTGATGATCTTGTCTTTCTAGATAAAATTTGATGCTGGGACCCTCCTTCTTAGTACACACCGACTAATTTGGAGAGATCAGAAAAATCATGTAAGATAATGGTGTTTTTGTTTTTTTAAACTCTGTTCTAGTTTTTAAATCCCTGAAGTCTCTCTCTCTCTCTCTCTCTCTCTCTCTCTGTCAAAGCTAAATAGATGCAATAAATTTCCATTTTCACGAGGCCCCTGGGTGGCTCAGTCGGTTAAGTGTCTGACTTCGGCTCAGGTCATGATCTCACAGCTTGTGAGTTGTAACTCCAAGTCGGGCTCTGTGCTGACAGCTCAGAGCCTGGAGCCTGCTTCAGATTCCCTCTCTCCCTCTCTCTGCCCCTCCCTTGTTTGTACTCTTCCTCTCTCTCGCGCTCTCTCTCTCTCTAAAATAAATAATAAAACATGAAAAAATTTAAAAATTTCTATTTTCACGATGTCAAAAGAGTGTGTTTCATATGATCTCTCTGAATGAAGTGCAGGTAGAGGAGGTAGGGGTTGTCCCTCGTTCAACTCCGAAAAATCTGTAGTTGCTAAATAGAGAGAGACTCAGGGTCACTCTGTTTCTATACACCAGTCAGAACCTACCGCATACCTGAATGTTCTGTGTGGAATGGCAGTGTTTCTCCCACCTGTTGTCAGGGGTCCTCAAAACAACCTTCCTGACAGAATCTGGAGGATGGGTCTGCTGGGAACTACATGCTTTTACCTAGACACTGAGAAGAATGGCCTCAAGGTCATTCAGCAAGAGGAGAAACATCCCTATTTTTTCATTTCTAGGAAGAGAGAACAAGTAATGTGTATAAAGCTATTTTTATTCCAAAGAGCTTTAACTGAAAGTGTGTGTGTGTGTGTGTGTGCGCGCGCGTGCGCGCGCGAGTGTGTGTGTAAATTTCAGTGTTGTCAGTAAAATAAGCAATTCATAATTCATAATTGCTGCCCCCTCCACAATGACATTTTAATTTTATAGGCAAACTATAAACAGTACTGAGGCTCTTTAAAGGCCTAAACAATTGCAAAATCTGACCCTTTTTAGCCCCCAAGAATCAGTGTTTGCTCCCTTTGTGGGGATATTGGCCTTGTTGGTAATGCACACCCTAGAACTGTTAATGTTGTCTAATTCTTTTAAAAGAAATGTACATTTGGGAAAGAAATCTTTTTTGGAAGGGTAGATGTCCTGAAAACATAGATTTATAAATTAATCTTAGTTTAATTTTTTGATTATCAAATAAAGAGGCTAATTTAGAAACCCTTGGACCTATTAAATGCCAGTCATTTATAATAACTTAAAACTAAATGTATTAATAAAGGAAAGCTACATCAGTATTTTCTAGAAGAAACGGTGAGTGAAGTATAGAATATCAGGGAAAAAATCACCCATACAGCACACTCCTTCAGGTTATTTTGCTTTACCTGTTCTGCTTTTTTTGTCTTCCATGTAAGAATATATTATGTATAAAATGTTTTCATATAAATATTGCTTTTAAAAAGATGTACCTACTGTAAAAACAAAGGTAGTTACAGTTTCTTTTCAACCTCTTGTGTTCTTCCATGCAGCAAAATGCCACCACAGTACTGTTTCCATTCAGTTTTTCCTTCAGTTTACTTAAGGAATAAAATCATGATTTTTTAAATTGTTTTTATTATTAAGTACCTTAAAGGTATATGATGCTGTATTAAATACTATAAAACAAGGATTTCTGATGAGTCTTTTTTTTTAATGTTTATTCTTGAGAGAGAGACAGCGTGCGAGTGGAGGAGGGGCAGAGAGAAAAGGAGACCCAGAATCCAAAGCAGGCTCCAGGCTCTGAGCTGTCAGCACAGAGCCTGACGGGGGGCTGGAACTCACAAACCTGAGATCATGACCTTAGCGGAAGTAGGGTGCTTAACTGACTGAGCCACCCACGCACCCCTCTGATGAGTCTTAAGAGTCATATTTTCTATTGATTTCCTCCTAGGAGTGCTGCATGGCCATTCCTCTTTCCCACATTGTGTTCATTGAAGAACAGGCTGCTGGAATTGGGAAAAGGTGAGGTGTATATACTGCAGTCTTTTTTTCCCAAACGCCTTCCAGTCAAGCTGCTATTATTAACCTGGGAGATCTATTGCTGTGCCATGACTGCCGTGTGGGAGTGACTCTAACGATGGTTGGGGGCTTTATACGTAGTAGTCATTGGTCAGGAGCTCCCCTAAGAAGATGTTTTCCTACATTAAACTCACAGATGAATGGAAGCCATTCTTAAAGCACAAATCAAGTACTGAGGTTTGCTATATAATGTCCTTGAGTCAAAATAAACTAATGTCAGCCAGCTGTCATTGCATGTATTTCCACAAACGTTTGCTTTTGCATGTCTGTGTATGTGGTACTTAAAACCAGAAAGGACTCATCTGAAAAAAATGACTGACTTTACTCTCATTTCTTTTTTCTTTAAAATTTTTTAGTGTGTGTTTATTTTTGAAAGAGAGGGACAGAACGTGAGTGGGGGAGGAGTCGAGAGAGATTGAGAGAGAGAGGGAGACACAGAATCCAAACAGGCTCTAGGCTCTGAGCTGTCAGCACAGAACCCCATGTGGGGCTCAAACTCGGGAGTGGCGAGATCATGATCTACGCCGAAGTTGGACTCTTAACCAACTGAGCCCTCCAGGCGTCCCTTACTCCCATTTCTAGTTGATCAATAAGTTTCTCCACTTTGACTTTTTCAGATATCAGTGTTAAATAGAAGCATCATAATAGTTATTGTCCAAATTGGGACATTTATAAAAGTAATAGGGGGTGCTGTTTATAATTGGACCAAGGAAGCATAAAATGGGGACTGTTTTGGGCAAACCAGGACATGTGATCACCCTGGTTTAAAGCCACATGTTAAAATGTTTCTGTTTAATCAAGTACATCAAAAATTCTGGGTTTATATTTTCAGTACATGTAATTGAGGGCAGCTTATGAACAAATATTGCTGATAAGTTTTTTTTTTTCCACGTGGGCCCATCTTGAGCATTAATATAGTTAACTTCAGTAGAGCTTAAATGGATGTTGAACTTCACTGGAAATGGCAATGTGTGCTTTAATTATAATGTAGCTAGCATGAAAGATGGCTTATTTGACATAAAAGAAACTGACCAACATTTCAAAAAGAAAAATAAAGACATAGGTTTTTACAGTAAGCTATTTCTCTAATTTCTATTTTTCCCCTTGTCATTTTTCTCCATCTCTTTAAGTTCTTTTTCAAATGGAGGTGTAATTACATACAACATTGTATGACTTTCAGGTGTACAACATAAATGATTCAGTCTTCATATATATTACTTTTTTTAAGTTCTACAAAGTAAAACTTTAAGGTATTCTAGATCATTTGAATTTTCCTCTGCTGTCTTCCAAGGGAATCTAAACTGTAACAAAAATATTTAAAATATTTGCTTTCCCATTAGTGTCTTATTTTTAAGCATGTCCAATGAAGAAGAATTTAATAATATGCCAGGTTAACTTTTCTCAAATATTCTCCTTAGTTCTCAGCCCCTCCCCACCAAGCAATTACCATATTTCATTGATTCAAAGATGTATATATATAGTTTCACCTTTTAACATCTCATAACCTGGGGCGCCTGGGTGGCTCAATCAGTCGAGCATCCAATTCTTGATTTCGGCTCATTTCATGATCGCAGGGTGGTGGGATTGAGCCTTATGTCAGGCTCCGTGCTGAGCATGGAGCCTGCTTAAGATTCTCTCTCTCTCTCTCTCTCTCTCTCTCCCTCTCCCTCTCTCCCTCTCTCTCTCTTCTCTTCTTCCTCCTCTCTCTTCTCTCTCTCCCTCTGCCCCTCCCACATGCATGTGCTCTCTCTCTTAAAAAAAAAAAAAAACTCAAACATCTCATAATGCAAGACACTTCTTTGATTTGGTGGTTTTTCAACTTGAAATATGGTAATTGAGCGACCTGTGAAATGAATATACTTAAAAACTGGCCTGATCTTTTATGCTGACTTTGGGATTTTTAAACTTCATTTTGTATCATAGTCTTTAGCTCTTCATTGGGTTTCCTTTGACAAAAAGCTCTAAGCTAAGTATCTGAGATATTTTGACTGAGTGCTTTGGCTTTGCTAATTTGTGGAAGAAGATTGTTTATTGAGCAGGTTGGAGAAGAAAGAGAAAAAAAAGGCTTATAAAACTGAACAAATATAGTGGTATTTTTAATAGCATAGAAGTTAATGGTGGTCATAAAGATTATGGTAGTTTGTGTTTCTAGAGCAGCAGCATTTGAGAATTGTTTTTGCTGTTGGATTATCTTCTAGGTCATGCTGTTGATTGAGTGGCATTTTCCAAATATTATATACTGTAGAATGTTAGTTTTGGATGAAGTTTTAACAAAATGTCAGCAGGCTGGTTTTATACAGATAAGTTTTCACATTTTGTTTTCAAATGAGCAAGGTAGTATGCTTTGGCAGAAATTATAGGCCCCCCAGTAACCTCTGGGGGTGACTCTGTGCATGGAAAACCCTAATCATAAACCAAAGTAATAAACTATCCCAAATATTGGAAACTTGTTTTGAACTTATTTTTGAAACCACCTCTTTAATTCATCTATAGAACTAGTCACTTGAACTTGTTGGTTTGTAGCTTGTAAATGGTAAGTAGAGGTCTTTTTGATAGGTTCATTAATACTGAAGTAATAAAAAATTTAAAAGAATTCCTTTCAAGATGTTCCTTGTTTCTACATGAATTTTAAAAGTGAACTGAAATATATTAAAAGTTATAAAAATAGAATTAGTGATTCTTAAAAGGTGATTAAATTCATTACATTTATTCCTTAGTGCCAAGATAGTGGTTCATCTTCACCCGGCTCCACCTAACAGAGAACCTGGACCCTTCCAGAGTAGTAAGAACTCCTACATCAAACTCTCCTTCAAAGAACATGGCCAGATTGAGGTGAGCATTTGATGCATAAAGTTGGACTAGAAACGTGTACTTGTGTGTATTTTTGTTGTTTGTTAATATGATGGAAATCCATGTTGTACAACATACCAGTACACCATATTTTTACAACAAAATTTTTCTAATAGATGAAGCCTTATCGGTAAAAAAATGAAGTTTAGGTTCCAGTGGGAACAGGAAACAGGAGGAGGGTGTGGTCACAAGGAAAAAGCAGAACCTGGCATTATGCTAAGTCATGCCATTAGGCCACTAGTAAACTTTTCAGTGGTTTGGTTAAGGAGGCAGAGTATAATGCTGTGAAATGTTAAACTCTCTTTGTATCTGATAGCTCATCAGCCTTAAATCAGGCAGTTTTTCTTCACTGACTCCATACAGATCTGATCACTTACTCACTCCATGATACGATAGTTTACAGGTTCTGATTAGTAAGTGACTAAGTATCCCTCAGACATTTATAAGGGTATGTTTATCGCCCCCATTGATATACTAAATTATTTGTGTTTTTTTTCTATAGCACCTCACCCAGTGCTCCTTACACAGTAGGCACTAAGCAAATGTAGTGACTAACTATAGTCATGCTCACTGTAGTTAAAAAATATAGTTGATTTTCTGTGAGTGTAGGGGTATTTCGGCTCTCATTTCTGGCTTCACATTTTAACTAGACGAATTATTCTCTGCTTCCTTCATGGGTAATGGTTGTATATTTTTCTTGGCACTCTATCTGTTTCGCTATAGATTGAAAACAACCCACATATGCAGGATTGTTTAAAGTAAGTCTATTTATTCATTGTCACTCATCTCTTTGTTGAGAATAGCTCACTTTATATAGAAGGTCAGTTTCTTTCTTCTTTTTTTTCCTTTGTGCTTTCTGAAGCTGATCCAAGAAAAGAACTTCCTTTGGTTTCTTTTGATGTCTCTGAGAATTCTAGGCTTGTTGCAAATGACTGAACAGACCTTTCAACTAAAGAAATGTTAAGCAATAATTTGTACAAGAATACTATAACGTGACTGACTCATTTAAAGTGTATGTATGTGTGCAACAGTTTTACAGGCGTTTATCTGAGGAAATGACACAGAGAAGATGGGAGAATATGCCAGTTTCCCAGGCTTTACAAACAAACAGAGGACCCCAGGTATTGTTGAAACTGTTTCTTAACCCAGTGTTTTCAATTCTGTACTTGCATCTTCATTAAGGGAAAAGATTTCTATGATTATAGAACTTGCGAGAAACAAAATCATGATACTCTGATTTATTTTCACAGAACCTGATTTAGTGCTTTGCACACAGTAGATACTT
The DNA here is from genome assembly GCA_028646485.1 of Cryptoprocta ferox. NCBI lineage: Eukaryota > Metazoa > Chordata > Mammalia > Carnivora > Eupleridae > Cryptoprocta > Cryptoprocta ferox. Next base: position 58,658,846 of record CM053574.1, read on the forward strand.
AGCAAAAATAAATGACTACTTACCAGAGTAATTCTTGGGGTGGTAGAAGTTAGATTCCATTCAGAATGTAGATTCTGTTCTTCCTAATCAATGTGGCATCAGGGAACAGACAGCCTCTGGGTGATGTTTTTCAGACCAGTCTAAATTAACCACCAACATGGACAGACACTCAAATAAATGTGTGAAAGTACTTTGTATAATAACTGTCAAATACCAGAATTTTAACCATAATTTCTTGAACATTTAAGACCCTATTAAATATGATATATATATATAATAGTTTACCAAAGAACAAAAATGAATTTAATTTCTATTTAAAATATAGAGTAAATTATGCCAGTTATTGTATATACAGTTTTTTTAAATGTTGATTTGAAGATCATTATGTATGACAAGAAACTGACAAATGTTTTGAAAGGAAACTAGATGTAATTGTATGCTGTTTTTCTTTGGTTCTTTGTGGGTCCTTTCCCGCCATTGAAAACACATTGTGGTGGGTTGCAAAAGATTGTGTCCTTCCTATTTTGTATGTTTTATTTTCCACTTTTGTTTCACAGCCAGGAAGAATAAGGGCTGTAGGAATTGTAGGCATTGAAAGGAAATTGGAAGAAAAAAGGAAAGAAACTGACAAAAACATTTCTGAGGTAACTCTTAACATAAGTTCCGGTCAGCTGTCTTTTTCAGCTATTTGTGTTTATTCTTTTGGATGTAGCTGTGACTAATTCCAGTCTGTATATTGGAATATATTTAGTTTGCCTGAAGCCACAGTCTCTTATTCCAGGTCTTCTTCTGGTTGGCATAATCTAGCCAAAACATGTTTTAAAAACCTTTTTCAAAAAGAAATAGAAACAAAGTACAAATTTGTTTTCTCAGATGTTAGAAAACATGGTGGGTTGTCGTGTATAAATTTTAAAGTCTAGATGGAATTGATTGGAGAATGCTGCTGATGAATTCAGGGTCCTCCGTATGATTATTTTGATGTTTGGCTAACTTAGTTGAGGGGAAACTACTGTTCTGTCGCTGTTAACCTGGCTGGATACCACACAGTTTTATGCTGATGACCACTCAGGGACCAGACACAGAGATAGTGAGAATGGCTCAAACCAGCCCATTATTTCCACTGGGAGAACAGCCCTGAGCATGTGCATTACAACGTTTCTGAACCTTCATCTTATATGAGGAAGTTCAAGTGAAAGGGAAAGAACTCTAATTGAGAAAAACAGTTATGCATATTAGATTCTGCAGTTAGTTAATACATCTGAACATATCATTTGTTTTCCTGTGTTTATATAAAGATGGTCTTGGATTTTTATGAAATTACTCTACGAAGTAATTCTTTAGTTTATAATAATATTTTATAAGTTAAATCCCATTGACTACTGCTGTTCATAGAATTTCAAGATGTATATCAGTCACTCAAAATTCTAAACTGCATATAGTTATTGAATACCTGTATTAATCAAGATTCTCCAGAGAAACAACCAATAGGAGATATATAGATGTTGATATATAGATGTAGATATCAATATATACCTTTATATACATTTATCTTTCTACACATACACACACAGACATGTAAATTATTTTTAATGTTCATTTACTTTTGAGAGAGAGAGAGACAGAGACAGAATACGAGTGGGGGAGGGGCAGAGAGAGAAGGAGACAGAATCGGAAGCAGGCTCTAGGCTCTGAGCTGTCAGCCTGACACAGGGCTCGAACTCACAGACTGTGAGATCGTGACCTGAGCCAAAGTCGGACGCTTAACCAACTGAGCCACCCAGGTGCCCCCTAAGATATTTAACCTAAGAAATGGGCTCATCTGATTGTGGGGATTGAAAAATCCCACAATCTGCCACCTGCAAGCTGGTGACCCAGGAAAGTTGGTGATATAAATTCTAATCTGAGTCTGAAGGCCTGCGAACCAGGAGCACGGATGGTTTAGGTTCAGTCCAAGCGCAGGGTAAGACTGCTGTCCTGGCTTAAGCAGTCAGGCAGAGAAAGAAAGCGTGAGTTCTCCTTTCGACCTTTTGTTCCTTCAGGCCCTCAGTGGATTGGGTGATGGCAGCCCACATTGAGGACAGTTGTGCCTCAGTCTGCCATTTCAGATGCTGACCTCATGTGGAAATACCCTCACAGACACATCAGTAACGTTTGTGCAAAAACCTGGGAACCTCATGATCTAATCAAGTCGACACATAAAATTAACCATCATAGTACCAATTCTGGGCCCACTAAATTGAAAATATAGATCATCATTGAGAAACTAAGGTCATTTGGCCTATTAAGCACCCGTGGTCTAGGTTTTGCTGATCTCACGTTTATGGTAAAGTTGTATATGTTCCTCAGCTCTATGTATTTCCTAAAAGTTGGCAGCTGGATCCAGAGGCTTGATCACACTTCTGTCTGATCCCTTTGGTGAAATTAGCGGTGACGCTGTATTCTTCCCTCAGGAGGCACATCCTGTCTCTGTTGATGATGTCGGCATCTGTTCGTGTTCAGTGCATAGATCTTTTGGTTCATTGGTGGTTACAAATGGCAATGTTCTGGGATTTATTTTTTATTTATTAGTTGGAATACTGTTTGAAGAGATTCTTCCCTTCATCTATTTGACTACTCAGTGATACAGTTCATACAGTCAAGATAAATGACTTTTTCTTTATCGTTAGCATAATAAATTGGTTCCTTATCCTCTGATGGCAACTCATTGGAGTTTTTTACATATTACTGTGAATTCATAAATTGTAACCTATTTGATGGGTTTCAATCAGTTGCAATTATTATCCTGTTTAAAGCCCACATTGTCCCATCTTTGGCCAGTGGGAGCCTCTTCAAGTTGGCTCCTGAGTATTTTTGATGTGAGCTGGTGGACTTTGATAGCTTCCCTACCATTGGATGTGACAAAATTTCCAGGACTATCTTGTATATTTCCTGCCCCAGATCTGGAATCAATCATTACCTGAGAAGCTCTGTTTGTTTTGTTTGTTTTGTTTTAGTGGTAAATTGTATTTTAAAACCACAGTCTGCCTGCTAGGACTTTATCTCTGCTGAGCTGACCTTTATTTATTTCTAGGCCTTTTTAGTGGAAAGAGCTAGATTTTTTGTTTTGTTTTTTTGTTTTGTTTTTTGAGTACAAGTGCCTCATGAGGTCATACTGATACTTCCTACCAAATAATAACTAAAACAGTTAAAAATTGATTTCTTTGTGTGTGTGTATGTGAACTCCCCATTATTCCCAATTTTAAAAATAGATGTGCAGTATCTGAAGATCCAGCCACTAGGTGCACTCTCTCCCCTCTGGCTCTCAGTGGGTCCTAGTTTTACAGGTAACTATGTGTGACACCACCAGTCCTGATGCTGACCTCCCTCCAGTAGGGAATCCCAGTATTCCCTGAGTTCTGGGATGTTTGTATTCCTTATACATGAAGTCCGTTTGGTGGATTTAAAATCCTTGGCTCACATGTTCTTTCCTTGGGTGCCTTTAATCAGTCTTGTGTCTGGCATGAAGTGTTGCTGTCAAAACTGAGGCTAATCTCATTCTTCGTCACCTGAAAGTCATTGTTTATCCTAGATGCCCAAAGTCTTCCCCGACCCCACCTCCCTTTTTTTTTTGTAAAGCCCAGTAATTTTAGCAGAATGTGGTTGTTAACAGTATGCTTTCAGGATTTGGTTCCAGAAATTGTTTCTTTTAATTTCAGGGAGTTTTTTTTTCAATTTTATAATTTTTAATAATTGCTTTGATTTTTTTTTCCTCTGAGAGTCCTGTTAGCTGTATGTTGTAGCTACTCCCTAACTTTACTGCTTGCGACTTTGTTTCAGACCCTTTTTATCACTTTCATTTGTTTCATTTAGGAAATTTTCCTCCTTTTAACCTGTTGTTTCTCTTAGTATACTTACTGTCTGCTGTGTTTGTTCACTTTTGCATTCTGTCTGATACGTCGTTATTTCTGAAATGATTTAAAAAAAATGTTTTTTCCTGAATCCTGTCACATTTCTAATTTATTTTGACCACTCATGGCTTGTGTCATTTTATTAACATCTTCTAGCTCATGCTGAAATAAAAGGTTAAATATTGATCTTACTTATGAGCATGTCATTCTGGCTTGCTTTTATCATCTGTAATGTTATTCTCCTTACTTTCTTTTTTCTCATAATAACTATGTGTGGCATTTGACCTCATTGATGCTTTGCTGTTGCTATTTTTCTTTTTTTTTTTTAAACAGCTTTTTTATTTTTAAAGCTTGTTTATTTATTTAGGTAGAGTGTGAGTAGGGGAGGGGCAGAGAGAGAAGGAGAGAGAATCCCAAACAGGCTCTGCACTGTCAGCACAGAGCCTGATGTGGGGCTCGATTTAGAAACCATGAGATCACGACCTGAGCCGAAGTCAGATGCTTAATGGACTGAGCCACCCAGGTGCCCCTGTCTTGAGGTTTTTATAGCTACTTTGTCATTTCGTTTTATAGTACATGCTACCTATAGATTTTTGGTTTTGAGATCTAGTTGACCTGTCTGTCTTTATGTTGGGATTTGGAGAGATTAATAAACTATGCTGCCATAGCCACCATCTTCCCAGAATCTTTAAATTCATAAAATTCCAGCATTTTGGCACTAAACGGGTTTTTAGTATCCAGAGAACTAATCATCTCAGAGCTAGTGACTAGATTCGGAACCAGGGTTATGAAAACTCGGTCTTCTGATTTGCAGACAAGGGTAGTCTACTGCATCATGGCCACTCTCTTTATCATTCAGAAGGTACTATCACTGCCCTCTTTCAGTGACATTTATTCTCATCCTTTTGTGTGATACTTTTAGAGATGGCACGGAGCAGTGAACTAATTTTGAATTAGTATTTTTCTGAATGGTGCCATAGTAATTTGGTGTTCAAAATAATGTCTTTTTTGGAGTGCCTGGGTGGCTCAGTTCATTAAGCATCGGACTTCAGCTCAGGTCACGATCTCACGGTTTCATGAGTTCGAGCCCTATGTCGGGCTCTGTGCTGATGGTGCAAAGCTTGCTTGGGATTCTCTCTCTCTGTCCTTGCCCACTCATTATGTCTCTCACTAAATAAACTTAAAATTTTTTTAATTTAAAAAAACCAAAATAATGTTTTTCTTAATTTATGAAATGCTGTTGTGTTTCAATCTAATTTTCATGGGGTTGCATAGCTCAAAGGATTCAATACTGTCAGTGTGCTCTCTCTTGCAGGTCAGTGATTTATTCAGCAGGTGGTCCTTGCTCTCCACTTTGTGCAACCCCTGCTTCAGATTGATGTTTTAGATATTGTAATGATGCACCGGACAGGCAAGCAAACAGGCATGCTCTACAGTGAGAGAAATGCTGTGTTAGAGAAAATGGTGGCTGCAGCAGGAACACATTATATGGCCTCTAACTTATTTGGGGTTCAGGGAAGTCTTGTTAGAAGAAGTAATAGAAGTCAAGGCCTGAAAGTTTAGCAGGCACTAACAGAGGACTAGTAGAGATAAGAGGATCCAGCTAGAGGGAACAGAATATGTAAAGGTGCAAAATCAAGGAAACTGAAACAGAATATTCAAGAATATACTAATAGTTACTAAAGCAAATAACCAAAGTACTGACTGAAAACAAGAAATAATGCTATAAATCAGCATAGGACGTTACTTTTAAAGCAGATGCCATTTTTTTTTTCATTGGAGTGGAAATTTGGCTGTGGACTTGGTAGAGGAATAGAAAGTTTTATAAACTGATGGATAAAATAACAGAATGGGCAAATGCATCTGTTTTGCACTTGTATATGTGTTGCTTTAATTTTCTTGTAGGTAGTTTCTCTGCCTGTTTTTTGGATAATTGGCTAATTCCTTATTTTAGAATAGTAACATAGATTGAAGTGAGGACGCTCTCATTTGTGTTTATAATTACTTAAAATATAGATAATTCTTCTAAGACACTAAAATATTTGTATTTATCTTTTACAGACTATAAGCAAAGAGGGCTAAGTTATGTATCCTTTGTGGACTCACTATTACTTTTAGCATATTTTTTCCATGAAAATGTAACCTAGTAAATAAAGTGATTTACCATATAAAAATTTTAAAGTGTTGTCTTACTAGTGTCCCTTAACCAGGTATAAGAAATCTATTATTTTGTATATTGAAAGTAAAAATCAAAGTGTGTAAAGTGTTTGTGTGTTTTATTTTTGAAAACTAGGTTGGGGTGTGATTTGCCCTCCATTTAAATGTTAGAGTTGACTTAGTTTCAGAGCTGGTGCCCAGAGTTTCCCACAAAAGGTTTCCTGCATCTGCTGGCTGTTGCTGATAAGAATCCAACGTTTAAGCCTTTTGTTTATCTGAGGAAATTCCTGTTAGGTGTGTGCACATTCCCCTTTGTTTTCGGTATTAGCCTTAGCAATTCTGGCTGTAAGAATCTTACACAACACTCTATTCTTTGAGCAAAATCCTTTTGCAGATGGGGAATACTTTTCTACATGTGATTAAGATGGGCATGGGCTAATCAGAATCTGTTGACCATTATTCTGTATTGACCAAAAGATTCTTTAGTTAATGAGAAGTTGCTTAATTGGCTCAAAAATAACATCTGTGCACATCAATTGGCAGATGTTCTTCATTGGAAGTATATTTTTGGCGACATGAAATAAATTTACTATAAAAATGTCTGATTAGAGTTTGAAGAGGCCTTTGAAGTGGATATTCATTGCAGTAAATCAAACAATTGATGGGTTTTATTTAAGTATATTTTGGTGGTATTTGCATGTTTTCCTTTTGTGGTATCCACTACATCCAAAGCTATAAGTATAAACTCTTCAATATTTAGAGGCTGAGGTTTACAGTTTCAGTTAAATCATACCTGCTATTAAAGCCAAAACTGTTATGCCTAAAGAAGGATTCTGGTAGCAGCACATTGCCATTTTCAACCAGGAAAGCTTTACAATGCCTTTGACTCTGGACCTCCCATCAGGAAATGGTTTTGGCAAAAACCAGTGACAAATTTTCTTACTTATGTGAAAGCACAGTAAATAATATTTTCTGAACGATTTATTACTTATGTCACCTTTTGTGTGTTTAATCAATAAAAACTTTTTTCTTTGAAAATTTGAAAAGCTGTTTTTTGCAGTTTGTTTTGGAGAATTTATGGTTTCTTAGCTAAACTGAATCCTTAGAATACGGTAGGCTTATTACTTATATAAGTATTTATATAAATTGATATTTGTAAGAAGTTTTCATACATTTTTGTCAAAGGGAAGAAAATAGAGTGCTTCATTGCTTTAAAACATCTTAATCCTTTAGATTTCAACAAAAACTCATTTCTCATTTCAGGCCTTTGAAGACCTCAGCAAGTTAATGGTCAAGGTAGATGTAATTTATACCTATTAAATTCTTACCAATTATGATAAAAGTTTTGAAATTGTTTTGTTAGCAGACACTTTGGGGACTTTATTTTCCCAGTCTTTTACTGTTCTCTTCACAGGCTAAAGAAATGGTGGAATTATCAAAATCAATTGCTAATAAGATTAAAGACAAGCAAGGTGACATCACAGAAGATGAGGTAAATTGGTTGTTTTTTTAAGGCATTAGAAACCAAGTTACACAAATAACACAGTGATGTTTCAGTGGTTTAGCAGTTTCTTTCTTAATGTAGTGTTTTCTTTTAGGACTTGTGGACGTATGAAAGTACTAAAGAAAAAGTCAACCATAAAAACTTTGTTGGTTCTAGTAGGATTAAAGGATACTTCAGTACCTTCTCTTAGAGTGTGGAAAAGAGAGAGATTGAAATGTGGAAGGAGTGGTTGTTTTATAGATATCCATACGTTTGATGTTTGTTTCAGTAAATTTCAGTACAATCTGGTCACAGCCATTTTCCTTTCTAAGTTTTTGGCTCTATCATTTGGTTGGCATTAAATATAGCATAGTTGTTCCCTAGCCTCTTCTCACACCAAACTTGTGAGTTCAGTGGAGTATGAGATATCAAGATAGGAGAAAGAAGAAAAATTAGCTTCATGCAGGGAGCTACTGGAAATCCACTTTCTTAGAATTCACATTCTCAAAACACAGTAGAAGAAATGGGTAGATACAGATATAATTGAGTAGAATTGAATTTATGATCGAAAGATTTCAAATGTTGGGATGGAAAGACTAATTCTGCTTATCAGCCTTCTTGTGCATTTTCTCCTCTTATTATAGACCATCAGGTTTAAGTCCTACTTGCTGAGCATGGGGATAGCTAACCCGGTTACCAGGGAGACCTGCGGCTCGGGCACACAGTACCACATGCAGCTGGCCAGACAGCTGGCTGGGATACTGCAGGTGCCCCTAGAGGTAAAAACAAAACCTGAGTGGTCTCTTTTGGTTGTATTAAATTATCTCTATGTCATCAGAAATCTTAACAAGAGTTTAACTTCTTTTATCATACGGTTACTATTCAACCAACATGGTATTTTTTTGTTCAGGAATATTAAATTAGTGGGTTTTTTGTCAAAATGCAAATTATTTTCAATTTCCACTTCAGATAATCTGTAACTTCGTAAACCCATTTGATACAAAGTTTTTATCTCTTATTTTCAAAAGGAAACAGATGATCTCTAAATGTTTACATATATATTTCTATATATCTAGTCTGAATATATAGTGTACTGTTAGTAATTTCATAATACAGATATATCTTCTAATATGACTCAGGCAATCCAAACTTTACTTATTAAAACACTCATATTAAGATGTATTTCCAAGGGCACCTGGGTGGCTCAGTCAGTTGAGCATCCAACTTCGGCTCAGGTCATGATCTCAGAGTTTGTGGGTTCGAGCCCCACGTTGGGCTCTGTGCTGACAGCTCAGAGCCTAGAGCCTGCTTCAGATTCTGTGTCTCCCTCTCTCTCTCTGCCCCTCCCCTGCTTTCTCTGTGTCTCTTTCTCTCAAAAATAAATAAAAACAGTAAAAAAATTTTTAAAAAAAGAAGTATTTCCAACATGACAAAATAAGAGTAATATAATGAATCCCTGCATACCCATCATCTAGGTTTATCTGTAAAAAGTGTCCACTCGAAATTATTTTAAAGCAGGGGTGCCTGGGTGGTTCAGTCAGTTAAGTGTCCTGACTCCTGATTTCGGCTCAAGTCATGATCTCACAGTTGGTGAGTTCGAGCCCCGTGTAGGGCTCTCCACTGACAGTGCAGAGCCTGCTTGGGATTGTCTCCCTCCTTCTCTTCCCCTCCCCGACTCAGGCCCACACGCGTGTGCTCTCTCAAAATAAATAAATAAACATCAGAAAAATATTATTTTAAAGCACATCCCAGACATCCCATCACTTTATCTGTAAATTTTTCAGTATGTAATTACAATGATAAAGATGCCTTTAATGTAATTATAATCCCATTTCACAAATTAAAAATTATTTTCAATGTAATCAAATATCTACTTAATGTTCACATTTTTTCTTATAGTTAGTTTGTTCAAATCAGGATACATTGCACTTGGTTGATTTGCCTCCCAGGTGGTTTTTTGTTGTTGTTGTTTTTTAATTCCATGGGTTTCCCCTTCTCTTTTTTTCTCTTCCATAAAATTTATTTATTGAAGAAACTAGTGGTTTTTCTTATAGGGTGTCTTAGAGTCGGGATTTTGCTAACTTGTATGTTAACATACTTCCCTGCCTTATGTATTCCCTGTAGACTGGTAGTTATATCTAGAAGTTCTTTTTTTTTTTTTTTCCTGCTGGATATTTCATAGAGGGTGCTGTGCATTTCCATCAGGAGGTGCAGAATACCTGTTTCTCTTTTTTTCTGTGATGTTAGCAGCCACTAATAATGTCTAGATCTGTTACTTCATTAAGGATTACAATGGTGATATTCCCATTTAATTCTATAATTTTTTCATGTATTGTAACAACTCAAAACATTTCAATACACTTTTTGAAACTTGGTGTAGAGGCCTTCTTTTCATTTATGTAAATGTTGAAATAGTAATAATGATGTTAAAGTCCAAATGCTGAATTTGAAATGCCTCATGTTATCTGATTACGTTTTCCTGTGTGCAAATTTAGTTTTCAAAAGGCCTCTTGGGAAATTTTATGAATCCTGATTTCACTCTGCTTATGATTTCTGTTAAGAAATGCTAACTTGTACGAATTATAACACAATACTTTTAAAATTTCATATTTTAACAGGAACGAGGGGGAATAATGTCACTTACGGAGGTGTACTGTTTAGTAAACCGAGCTCGAGGAATGGAGGTAAGAATAGTACATTTAGATATTCTTTTAACTAAATATAGACTTTCTTAATATAATACAAATTCCCTTACGGTGAATACAATTTGAGGAAAGGCTGAGAATATCAAAACCATCTGAGAAGCAGTGCGGTGCAGTGACAAGAATGCTATCCTGCCCTGGGGATCTAGGAGGTAAATGCTCTTCCTGGTTTTGCCAGTGACGTGCTGAATGACCTTGAGGAGCTTACTTAACTTCATTGAGACTCCATTTTCCTACCTCTAAAACAAGGATTTACACTGATACCTTCTGGCTTTAATATTCTGTGTTTGTGTTGTGATTAGCAAGGTTGTGTATGATACCTTTTCTCTGTGACAGTTCACTGTCTGGACTAACTGGGTTGGGTTCAGATTGCCTGTAGAGGAACATAGGGAAAGCTGCCCTCTGCCTTTGGCCCTGAGTCAGCAGTACCTGCCCTTCAACTCCCACTGCCCCTTCACACCCACATGTGTGTGGTCCGCACGCTCTTGGTGCCCTTCAGTCAAAGGTTTTGTGGTCTGTGCAGAGAACTACGTCTTTCAGGCGCCCACCCTCTGCCCCGCCAGGCCCGTGAGGGAAGCCTCTGCTCTGTTTTTATTTGAAGAGTCCTCAAGACTCCCGTCAGTGACTACCTCCTACCTACCAGGCACTCTGCACACATTACCTCATTTATCCTCCCAGGACCTCAGTGAGGCAGCTACTTCTACTGTCTCTGTCTTGGGGATAATATGAGGATGAGGAGCTTGAGGCTTCCAGAAATTAAATTATTTGACCAAGGCTGCACCTGGAAACAGAGGTTTGACAGGCATTTGGACCCAGGCTGGGTGTGTGATTCAAAGCTGTACTTGTCAACCACCATGGCGGGCTGATTCTTGAAGGTTGCATGGGTCTGGAAGGGTGGCCACTAGCTAGACACACGTGATGACTGTGAACTTGAAATGCAGTTAATCCAAACTGAGATGTGCTGTAAGTGTAAATTACACAGCAGATTTAGGAGACTCAGTATAGGAGAAAGAAATGTTAAATATCTCATTAATAATTTTTATATTGATTATATGTTCATGTTTTAGATTTATTGGCTCAAATAAAATACATGTATTAAAATTAATTTCACCTGTTTCTTTTAATTTTATTAATATGACTACTAGAAAACTTAGAATTACATATATGGCTTGCACTGCTTTCTATTGGATAGTACTCCTTTTCTTCTTTGTTAATCCTTTTTGCCTTATGGTGATCGAGCCATGTAAAATCCTTGATAAACGATTATTTATTTATTTATTTTAAATGGAAAAAAAAGAAGACTCCACACCCACCATGGGCCTTGAACTCGTGAGCATCACTCTATTAATCTGTAGTATAAACCGGGTTTCTTTTCCTATTAGTTGCTCTCACCCGAAGATTTAGTGAACGCGTGCAAGATGCTGGAAGCACTACAGTTACCTCTCAGGTAAAAGAACCTCTGCAGGAAGCCTGCCAACTCCAGCCACCGTTCCTCACACAGTAGACAGGAAAACCCTGCCGGGTCTGCCCGCACAGGTCTGTGCGTGGTGAGCCAACACCTTGCCCCTCTGGGAATTCTACCATGTGACCAGAATTAAACTAGTCCTCCTCGCTTCCCTCCTTATCAGGGCTGTACATGGCCTGAGGGGCTAGTGGGCCAACTCTTGTTGCTTTGGGGGCAGTGAAGTAAGAATGCGGGCTCTCCTATGAGGTCAGAATAACCAGCCCCTCTGCTAGACATTTTGTGCTCGTTTCTGGAGATTTGAAACTACAGCTGTGAATTCTGTTTTCCTCCCTTCAGATTAAAAAAACAACTGTGCCAAACATATTTTGTTTAGCCTGTGGATTACAGTTCATAATGTTATTAACTGTATTTATTCATGAGCTTCTTAGTTATGTTCTAATTTCCTGTGGTTGTTACATTTTAGATGCTGTTTTGTATTACTATTGCCTGCGTGCCCGGGCATAAAAGAAAGTACAGGATATTTGCACCTCCTTAATGGCTGAAGATCCTAGATACTCACAGCTTGGTTTTCCCATCTGCGGTTTTTAGGCTCCGAGTGTTTGACAGTGGCGTCATGGTAATTGAGCTTCAGTCCCACAAGGAAGAGGAAATGGTGGCTTCAGCCTTGGAGACCGTATGTGAACCCAGTTTCCTCATTAGTCTGCCCACTGAGACCTGAATCCTTAGCAACTCAAGAAACAATTTCCTTTTGAATTTAATTTTGCTAAAAAGTAATATTTGTAGACCCAATTAAAAACACCTATTATTAACAGTGAATGAATACTAATCAAAATGATACTTTTAAAGCTTTTTGAAGCTTGCCAAGGAGAATTGGAATTAGTGAGGTGTTATGTTTTTGTTTGAAGCTCAGTCTTGTGGACAGGTTTTTAGCTTTGTTCATCAGAATTACCCTTGACTGAGCTTTTTCTTTCAGTGTCACATACATAAACAGTATTATAAACAGTATTATAAAACATCACAAATTGTTTTATAAAATAATTGCTTTAAAAAATATGAAAAGCAACTGGAGTTTAGACGGATTTTACTGGCCAAACTGCTGCTGTTACTCATTAGGAGACTTGAAATAGCCTGTTTAATTTAAATAACTCAAATTTATCACATTTATTTTAAACTAGATGAAAACCTCAAGACTATAGATATTTCTACCATGTATTTGAAGCCAAACCTATATATAAGGCTCCTTTACCGGAACATGCAGTATGCACTCCACTAGAATTGTTATATGTTCCTTTTCAGAATACCAAGAGTTATTTTGGGGGTTTAGTACAGTGCCTTTGTTACTTTGTAGAGGGCTTCATGATGTTTTAGGCTCTGCTGTATTTGTTCTGGGTCATTCTGCATTTGTAGAATTGAGCATTAGTGAAGAAGATTTAGCTATGTATTGAATACTCTTTGACTTTTAGGCAATTCAGTATATTATTTCCTGAGTATAATGGTAGACATTCTCCCTAGATTAGTACCTAGGTGGCCAAACTGTCACATTTTTTTCCTGCTGTGTTTATGTTAGGTTTCAGAAAAGGGATCCCTAACATCAGAAGAGTTTGCTAAGCTGGTGGGAATGTCTGTCCTCCTGGCTAAGGAAAGGTAAGCGAGTCCTCGCTCTTCCTTACAACTGTGTTTGTGTTTCTGAATGGACAGATGATTGTGGCTTTTTTCCCTTGATTCCTAGGTTGCTTCTTGCAGAGAAGATGGGCCATCTTTGCCGAGATGATTCAGTGGAAGGCTTGCGGTTTTACCCAAATTTATTTATGACACAGAGCTAAGGGTTCTGTATTTAAAATACTTCTTATCCATATACTTGTATCATGTAGAGGTTATATGACATTGAGCTCAGAGTAAACCTTGATGAACTGAGAATTTCCGGAACTTTACACTATAATATAAAACCCTTTTAATTTCTCCCTAAATATTATGGTCCCGGAAGTTGTTTAGGATAAATATAGGAAAATACAGAAAACTGAATGCCACAGTAAGTTTGAAATCATGTATAGAACCCTCAGGGTTTAACTTGAACTATGGTGAATTTTAACTTGATCCTCAAATCTGTTTTTTTAAAGAAGGGGATTTAGTGATTAATGGGGGAAGACGTTGCATGTTTGGACAGGTTAGATCATTTTTCCGGTGTGACTAAAATTCACTGAATTATAAACAAAGTTTTTCTCTGCATCGAATGTACCCATTATGGGAGAGTGTTCACAAAGCAAGTCCTATGTACAGGGTGGTATGAACTGGCAACACTGGAACAGAACCTGAAACCATGGAATGCACATGAGGCTTCTCCTAAGTGAGGGCTTTTCTTGAGAAGCAGTTATAAGCATGTCTTCAACAGACACCTTAGAAAAGGAGAGAATTGTATTTGACTCACGTATATATAGTCTGACTAGTTTTTTTTTTCCCAAGTAATGATTTCATAGCTGGCATTTAAAGAATGCAACTATGTCATTTTGTTTTAAAATTGCTGTGGATTTTGAAACTGAATTAATGAGCTGTATAGACACACCCAGAGGTATGATTACAAATTTGGAACTCAGAGGGCTCAGGAATTCCCTAGGATTGTGTGGGTGGAGGGGCCGGGAGAGCCTTTAAGGAGCTTAACAGGAACCTTTGGTGCTCTTCACCTGGAAAGCCAGGGACAGGAACATAGAAAGTGGACAAGTAATCGGTCTCCTTTTCCTTCTCTTAAGGAGTTTCAACACTGAACTTTAAAAAAATCTTTCATATTGCAGCAGTATTTTTTTTCTTTACCCCATCTATTAGAAGCTGTGTAGAGAAATTTATCTCACTAAAAAGTATCACTGAGATAACAAAAACTGGCTAATCCTGATTTTAGGTTGCTTGAGTTCTAAAGTGGACTGCCTGACTTCATATGTCACTGCTATAGAGCGTATGGCGTGTTGGCATTACCTCAAACTCAGGGACCCCACAGGGACACAAGGAGATCCCCTTCTAACACTACATCGAAAGTGGAAAGTAGTGACGGTTTTCGGCCAAGCCTCCAGAAGGGATAGTGTCTGCATTGAGAGACCTCTTGTGACCACAGGCGGGGAGACCTAGGCTCACGCTCTGGGATCCCTAAGATGTCACTGAGTGAGGTGGAGGGCCACTGCAGAGGCCACTACGAATGCCCTTTGGGGAGTTGCAGGGATCCTCAGTTGCAGACCCAGGGAGCTTCTCCCACTGCAGCCAGACCCCGTCTGATCCCTGCCCGCAAATGTGGCTGTTGCCGCTTTGTATCCTCCAGTGTTAGGAAATGTCTCCATTTTCCAAACTGGTTGCTCATTCTATAGTGTGATGACAGACATCCCCTCATTTCCTCATTGTTCAGCCTCAGGTTTGTTTTGGGGGAACTCAGTGTCTGGCTGCCCGTGTCTTTCAGGCCACTGTGTGAACTTGTTTGTGTGGCGCTCCTGTTTCTGGGTCATACTCACACTGCCCTGGCAGACTTGTACACGCACGATCCTATGCACATGCACACACCCTTGCACACATGATGTCTCCTCCGGCTAAGGTTTTTCAGAAATTACAAAGGTAAATAATAGTCTGTTTCAGCAGCTATTGCTGCTGAATGAACTGCTGAATTAGCAGCAGCTAATGAACTGCAGCTAAGATTGAACTACTGGGTCTAGCTCTTACGACTTGGATTCATCACAGCAAACTCCCACAGTTCAACATATTTATTTACATTTGTGTGCCGACACATTAACAAAAATGGAGCAGTCTAAATTGTATAAAGTGAACTAAGAGGAAGAAAAGTGACATGAATATATTTTGCAAATGTCACATTAATTAGAAAACAGGTATGATTGATTTTACTTGTAAAGTGGGTATTTTTGATCCCAACCCCCCCCCCGGTTTTTTTTTGCCAAATAAGATGTTATTTTGGTCCCATATTGGTAGAGGTTACGTTTAAATACAACCAATCAGGCCCTAAATGCAAAAAAATTCATCTTGGTGCTTATCACTGGTATACTTATTATTTTTGCTTTACTAACTTTGCTCTTAGGAGCATAAACTTGTAGCTTTATGATAATGGAATTTTTCTAGTCACTGTCAAAAATTTTTTTACATTGTACAAGTGAAGATTGTTTTCCGGGTTAAATGATTGGAATTAATGTATATAGAGTAAAATTACCGGAGAACTTGTATATGATTTTTCTTAACTTGGTGTTCTTTTTAAAATACTCTTGGAAAAACAAATGAAAATGATAAACCTTTATCAAAATAAGCCAGTACATTAAAATTTTTTTCTTTATTTTTGACCTCAAGATCTTACTGTTTTAGTTCTTTAAAAGAATGGGAAATGGCTCATGAACTTTATTTTTTAATTCTTGATGTGAATTTCAGTGTTGACTGACCTTGTGCATTCACGTGAATGTACCATCACGTATTGGTTCCCTGTAACCAGATTCGCCTGACCAGACATGGATTCGTCAGGTGGTCATTCTGAGGCTCTGCCCAGCAATATCCGCGTTTTTATTTTGGTACAGCAGAGTCGCGCATCATAAGCTGGTTAGATTTTTAAAGACTGTGCCTCAGAATGAAATCAAGCATGCTCAAAATGATCCCTGAAACTCTTTTAAATTGCCAGTGAAGTTCTTTATATAGTCTTATGATTAGAATCCCTGTAGAGTAATACATGGGTATGAATATATTATGAAAATAGTAAGTACAGTAGACAATAAAAACTACATAGCAACAGTAGACATTTATAATGCCAGTCATTGAACTGTTTAAATGTGTGTCTTGTTTTTGTTTTTTGGCCATTAGTTATGGTTGAACTTACGTGAATTTATTGCTGATCCCATCCCTTATTAAGACAGCTCTAGAGTGTGAGCTCCACAAGGGGAGAGATTTTTGTCTGGTGTGTTTGTGGATATATCCCCAGAGCCCAGAACAGAACCTGGCACACAGTAAGCATTCAGTAAATATGAAGTGAATGAATGAACTTTCATGGATATACCTATTTATAACCTGGCTCCATTTATCCTACTTTATCTCCCATTCAATTCAATAAAAATTTTTTTTTGTTAAAAATCCATACTGACTGTGTGAGGAACTGTGTGGGCCACCGGTGGGGGGTGGACACAAAATTAATAAGATACAGTCCCTGCCTTTAAAAGGGTGGCCTAGTTAGGGAAATGGACATGTAAACAACCTTAATTCAAGATGGAATGAAGCACGTGTCATGGAAGGGGCACAGGCACCGTGCTGTGCAAGACAGAAGGAGGGGCCCTTAGTTCTTGTGGGAGAGGAAAAGCCTCGTAAACCAGGCTCACAAGGACCAAGAGATTGTCAGTAACTGGAAGGTTGTTGGGTTAGAGGAACAGCATGAGGGGCGCCCCTTCCTATTCCTGGGGCATACTTCCTTTGACTGTGCAGGCTTCCCTGTCTTAACATCTTCCCATTCACTTCTCCATCTCCACCCCAATTATCAGCATCCTACTTTGCTCATTCTTGCCTGCTCTAGAAAAATCTGTTTCCAGTACATGACTCAATTTCTAAACTCCATAATAGTTATTATCTGTCCTGTTTACATGACTATATTTTTTGTCTTGAAGCCAAAAAAAAAACAGAGGAATTGGGTTTCTTTAAAGTTCAAACACTCATATAACTGAATCTTTTAAATCTTTTCTGGCCTAGGTCAGTGATTGCACATGGCAGGTTCCTAGTTAAGTATTAGCTGAATACTTGAATGATTTCTGGATTATGATGTGTTGTTAATTGACTCGCAAACCTCAATCCGTGTCCTTTACCATATGCCCAAGAGGTTTCTCAACCCGACTTGTCAGGACTCAGCCTGAGATACTCTGTCTTACCAAATTCCATGACACAGGGCATATCCATGATGTGAGAAGCTCTCCAGAAATCAGGTCAACACACATGTAAGATCTTGTTATTACAGTGTGAAAATTGGGTCATTTGTGTTCTTCCTTGAGTCCTGATAATCATGAGTCAGTTACAGCTTTTCTCTCCGAGCATTATCTGAGGAAATAAAAGATCTCTCCATGTGTATAAAGGACACTATCGAGATTATGAATACATTTGACACAATTTGCACAAAATTACTAGACCAGTCACTGACCCAGAAAGAGAATTAAAGATACCTTGACAGCAGTTTGTTTTAGTTAATCCCAACAAGACCATATCACTATTCTTTTGTAAGCTTTTTTCCCCTTCATGCCTATGCTGCCTTCCTTTAGAAAAGATTATACCCTTAAATGTGTAATAAAGACAAATACAGTTTGGCAAGAATTATAATTAAGACAAAATGATCAAGCATCTCAATATAGCTGTTATTTAAAAAGTATCCAAGCACATTGACCCAGCCACTTGTACCTGGACTTAGGGCCTCCTCAATTCCAAGGGTGGATTTCTAGGGAGACTGTGTCTGCAAGAATGCAGAGCAAGTTGCTTTCTATCTATTTTGCTTAATCACCACACAATGTCAGTACTCCTATTATATGCCTTTTATGGTAGGGGAAAGCAGGGATTAAGTATTTGCCAAGGTTACTGAGGTAGTGCTGGAACTAAGCTTTCTGTAACTCCAAAGCCTACCCTGCATTGAGCTTTTGCCTTCAAAAATGCCAAGGACTGTGGCATGTATTTGAAAAGAAGTTCCGATTTGAGTGTTGGACTAGATGATTCTATCAGTGACACCTTGGATGGATTGAATTAGTACTGATAGTATTAATTATTGGACAACATAAATACTTAGCAAATTTGGTACCTCAGACCTCTGATAACTCTGATAATCAAGGAATTATGGTGGCTTTTCAAAGATTAAGTGATAAATTCAAGGACCTGCAAATACTGTATTTTTGTTTTAAAAATTGTAAAATTTACAGCGAAATGCACAGATCTTAAGTTAGATGCATTTTAACGAATGCGTGATATAGCCATGTATCTCAAGCCCCAGCCAACAGAACATGCGTGACATCCCCAAAGTTCCTTGATGCCTCTTTCCAGTCACATGCTCCCTAGAGGCCACCACTACGTTCTGAGTTCTATTACCACACACTACTATCGTCTGTAAAATGGTATATTTTGTGTAGAAGAAAAGCAAATGGGAAACTATTCACATTTTTCTCAGTGGACTGAAAAATGAGCACAGCTGGGAAGGTGCAACTCTATCCTCTAATAGTCTTTTTTTAAAAAGACCACTTTAACACTTGCAAATTAAGAGTTTTTAAAATGTCATTTTTTAATTTAACCAACTCTGGCTCCTGAGATAGAAAAACCGAAACTGAGATGCACTTTACCTGAACTGTTCTCTTTTGAGAGTCCTCAAGAACATTTGGGAAGTCAAGTTTACTGCCCACCAGTTAGGCCACTTGGATGATTACCTTTTGTGGTCCCCCAGAAGAAAACGCCACCGGGGGAGAGGCGATTGATTCGAAGCGAGGGGAGCCCGCGGCTCGCCCTTGAACCCGGCCACCCCCCACCCCCACCGCGGGCTCTGCCCCGCTCCCCGAGGCCCCCGCTGGCCGCGCGCGCACGGGGAGGATGCGCTGCCCGGAGCGGGCGGGGCTGACTTCGCCCGCTGGCCGGGCCCCCGCCCCCCGGTGCCGCCCTCCCTGCGCCGTCCGTCGGGGGCGGACCCAGGCGGGGCCGCGGAGCCGAGCGCCAGCGGTCGGGCCCGCAGTCCCGGGACGCGGGATGCTCGGCGCGCTTCCTCGCGACCCCTGAGGCCACCAGCCCGCCGCCCGCCTCGCCGCCTCGCTCGCCCCGGCTCTGGCCGCTGCGCCCGCCAGTCCCGAGAGGTAGGAAGAGCCTGCTGCCCCCCAGCCTCCGTGGGCGCTGCTGTGCTGCTGGAGTCCCCGGCGGCTCCGGGGAATCGGGCAATGCCCCTCGGACCCCGCCGGTCCCGCCCGCCCCGCAGGCTGGGAGCGCAGGTGGAGGTGCTGCTCCCTCGCCCTCGCCGCTGGGTGCTCAGCCTCCGCCCCAGGGGATACACAGAGGTAAAAAGCGGCGGTCTGCGCGTTGCGGAGTCCCGGCTCTCTTGGCACAGGTGTTGCCGAGAGACCCAGGCTGGCCGCAGGCTGGTGTTGAGTCCGATTGGTTAGAACCCTTGAAAGATAGCGTCTTGGGGGTACTTCGCGTTTCTGAACAAGTTTGCCTCTTTCCAAAAAGAAATCTTTTCTGGGGTACACACTGTATGAGATTTCAGCATTTCAGAACGGTCCTCATTTTAAGGGAGCTTTGTGCTGACACCTTGGGCAGGGCTAAATTTCCAGGCGTGAACTTGACTTGCGGGCCTTTGGGAAGCTGTAGATGGGGGGAGCACACAGCCTCCTAGGGAAGCGGCGTCCAATCCTTAGGACCAGGGCAGAGCCCACTGCACTGAATATATAAATAATGCCTGTTTACACAGGCTGCTTTGGAACTAAGGATTTCCTGTTAATAGTATTCGATGGATAGATACACATGAGCGTGTGCGTGTTTGTCAGAAGGCATAAAATCACTTTGCTTCTTTTTGTTTTCCGTTGCTATTCTTTGATAAATCATTGGTCCCAATAGACTTTAGCTTAACTCCTTCCCCCCACCCCCCGCAGATGTCTTAGAAGACATCTAAGAATTAATCTTAGTTAGTTTCAGCAAAAACAGGGGATCTGAGCTTGGCATGATGCCATTAGCCACCTAAAATATTCACTATTTCTCCCTACCCTCTAGCTGAGGCATTTGGAATTTTTCTGTAAACGTTTATGTCTGTGAATGCTATAGAGAAGTATTTTTAAATGTGTATAAAATAGACAGAAGTTTTTATTTTCTCACGATGATTCTCAAGCCAAACATTGTAAGTAGCCAGTCATGGTATTAGGAACAACATGTTGGAAGACAATAAGCAAACAAGGTAAAGAGAGAGGAAGGAAGGAAGGAAGGAAGGAAGGAAGGAAGGAATCTTCTTTAAAAAAAAAAAGTAGTGCTTTTTACCCAGCATTCCATTCCATTGTGGGGTGCTCTCTTAAGGTCTTCAGATTAGTGAATGAGTTAGTAAAACATAAGCATTTATTTTCAAAAACTTAAGAACAAATATTTTAAAAATCCATATTATGATTTCTAGGTAGGCTGGTTTATTTTATATTTCCATTTCCATTCACTTCTAAGTACAGATTATCACACTATTCTGTGTTTTACTGGTCATTTTCATAAGAAGGAAAATACGTTATAATCACATCAGTTGTGATTAGGGACTTCTTTAAAAAAACAGTTATTGTGGAAAATCAAGCAATTTGGGAGGAGCCCGTCCAACTTTTGGCAGCTAGGGATCCTTGCTTCTCCTCACTCTGGTTACTGAGTATCAGTAATTTAAAAGGAAGTGTTTTATTGCCTTAAGTGCCCACACTTGGCTGGGAGATGCAGTGATCCTCACCTGCTGTCTTTGACCGTGTTTCCCTGTCCAGGTTCAAGGAAAGGATTGGGTCAAATCTATGCCTAATTCCAGCAAAATGGTATTTTCTTTTTTTTTTTAATGTTTTTTTTTTAAGGTTATTTGTTTATTTTGAGAGAGAGAAAGAGAAAGTGAGCAGAGCAGGGGCAGGGAGAGAGAAATGCCCAAGCAGGCTCTGCACTGTCAGCACAGAGCCTGATGCAGGGCTCGAACTCACAAACCATGAGATCTTGACCTGAGTGGAAACCAAGAGCCAGACGCTTAACCCACTGAGCCATCCAGGTGCCCCTAAATGGAATTTTCTTTTTATGTTGGGGAGGAGAGTGACCCATAAACATCTGCCTAATTACACTTCAAATCTCTGCTTCCCTTTGAGGAAGTACAGTGTTTCCTTTGTTCAACCAACTCCTACTGAAAGAAAGCTAATAGAGACAAATCAGGGTTTTTTTTTTTTTTCCTGTTGAATTTTTTTTATTATTTCAATGGGCCTTTTAATTCCATTAATTTCTGCCTTTTCTGAAGAGATGTAACATATATTTGGAATATAGTATGCTATTAAAATATATTAACTGTAGATAATGGGGAAATATAAACATTAAGAAAAGACCTCGTTGATTATGTTTAGTAGATTCTAGTATGAAAAAAATCGACAAGTCCCCTGAATTTTATTCTACAGTCTAGTCTATTTATATCAAAGTAAGTACCTCCTCCCACAAATCATTCTGAAGTGCAGGCCAATAAGGTCTTTCCTACCCACCTAGGTGGTCTGGCAAGATTGCTGCATGAAATCATCCTTCTCCTGATGCATACTGACAGCAATAAGTATTGGAAAACTGACAGAAGATGATAATTGTTATTTATCTGTTTTCTCTTTAGAGTACCCTAAACAAGGGAAGTCAGTGTCACCTGGAGTTCACATTTAATTGCAGTACTCTGAGTATCTTTTTTAAAGCCTTGATAGTTTTGATATAGCTCCTAGGCATTAAGAAATGAAGCAACCCAGATAACATGCCACCTGTGCAGAAAAGACCGTGGTTGTAAGTCCATTTGGAGAAGCGAGCCTGGTCTATGCAGCACAGTGCAAGATGAAAATTTGGCAAAATTTTAGCAGATTGATTGGTGTGAAATGCCAAACAGATAAATAGGTGAAAGTG
Source organism: Cryptoprocta ferox (assembly GCA_028646485.1). Lineage (NCBI taxonomy): Eukaryota > Metazoa > Chordata > Mammalia > Carnivora > Eupleridae > Cryptoprocta > Cryptoprocta ferox. The sequence goes on from CM053574.1 coordinate 58,681,142, forward strand.
TATTCTCCAGACTGGCTCTTAGCTTTGATGAAATTCAGCACATAAACTCTCCACTTAAGCATGTGTTAGAAAGATAGGAGACTTGGTGTTTTGCAAAGATAATCTTGGCATTGGGCATACCTGAATGTACTTAACAGGTGAGCTGTAATGAACAAAAGGGGCACGTACAATCACAAATCATTTCCCCGGGGAAAATTAGTGTCCTCCCTATTTTCACCTATGAAGTTTTACTTCTCAGAATGGTCTTGCCATTTCACGATGACCATTTTATGAATCACATTGAACAGGGGCATCATTTTTTGAGATTCTAATTTCAGGTGTTTCTGAACAAAAAAAATCACGGTTTGGATGTGAGAAAGGACATGAGGAGACCAAAGACCTGGGATTTTTCCGATCAGAATGAAACAAATGTTGAAAGACTTTTCAAATCTACTCTTCGTGGTACTTTGTGATTATGGTGAGTATTAGTAAGTATACATAATTCTTCAGTGTCAGTGAAGAAACATAAACATGGGGTTTATAAATGCATGGATGTTGACCACCTTGCATGAAGAAGGCAGGGCAGGGTCTAGAGCGCCGTACCTTTTAAACTGGAATCCTTGCAACCCTGAGTTCTCTTAAGGTTTTGTACATATTGGTTCAAATTTCCCTTTAAATATATTTTTAAGCCTTTAGAATGAGAATAAGAAAACAAGACATTTTCATTTTTTTAAAACAAATTTTTAATGCTTATTTATTTTTGAGAGAGAGAGAGAGAGAGAGAGCATGTGCAGGGTGAGGGCAGAGAAAGAGGGAGACACAGAATCCGAAGTAGGCTCTAGACTCTGAGCTCTCAGATCAGAGCCCTACACGGGGCTCAAACCCACGAGCTGTGAGATCATGACCTGAGCTGAAGTCGGCTGCTTAACCAACTGAGCCACCCAGGTGCCCCCCATTTTCAGTTCAACAAATTGGAGACAAGCATGTTATGTTGCGTTCTCTTTGATTGATCTACTAGTTCAGTATTGTGCGTGGAAATTCTACTCAGACACACATGAAATGATGATGTTTTGTTTTTTTGTTTGTTTTGTTTTTAATTGGAATTCTCCATTAGATTTCACTTTACAGGAGAGTTTTGCTGTTAGAATATCTTTGGAGCCAGTCCACATTTCAGTCCTTGCCAGTTGTTTGCCTTAGACCAGTTCCTTGTTGACATCACAGGACTGTTGTGATGATAAAATAAGAAAGGTGAAACACCTTGGCTGAGCGTAGAGTAGGTGATTACTGTTACTTTATTCACTTTGTTTCAACTGAAAATTGAGTTCATTACTCAGAGTTTTATGCAACTACTGAACCAACAGATTCAACAATATAATACTCCTTTTCTTTTGATGATTTCTAAATATTTCATAGACATGTAAGCAGTTAATGGTGTAAGAGTGGAAATTGTTTTCAAATTGATGAAGAAATATGATCCAAGGGATCACGGCTTGTGTGGCATCAGTGACGCATCCACATAACTGGACCACAGTGTGTTCTGTTCATTTGGTCCAGCGAATCGCCTTCCTCAGCCTTTTCTTTTGAAGAATTTTATTTCAACAAGAAGATGGTTGATTTGCTGAAAATCAGGCTGGGACTCAATTATCTTAATGTTATTCATCCCTACTTAAAATCCCTATCTATGTATAACAGCCTCATACAAAAAATTACAAAAGTGTCCTTGGTTTCAGAATGATAAAGACATCAGAATTTTCCATTTGTACAAAGTCTGCAAGGATGTTTGTCATTGTTGAGAGTAAATATCTTACAGGAATATAAGAATAAAAGTTCAATGAGCATAAAATAGAGCATAGAAGTTGAGTGTACATGCTGCTAATGGAAAAGGAAGTATTTTTCTAGACCTGGGATTTTTTCCCTCTCCATTCGATATCAAAATATACCATTACCAGTTTTTTTAATGCAACATGCTTATATTGCTATACCAGTTACTTTAAATATAATAAAGGAATGGGGAGAGGCAAACTAAAAGAATAGAGAAAACTATACTGTGGTAGCCAGAATGTGGTACAATTAAATCATAGTTTTCTAAATGAGGATGTATCCTTGTCTATGAACACAAGAGTTCTATAGTAAAGTAGCAAGTTCTTTCCTAATACACACCTGCTATGTGGGCTACTGAAACCCATCAATTGTATTTTTTTTCTCCACTACTGACAGGGCCTGTATGTCTTTTTAATTTATTGGATGCCCATCAAATCAGAGTCTGATTTGCCTAGTTGACAATCCCTATCATGGATGATAGGCTTTTGTTAGTTAACCTAAATTGCGTGTGGTCCCAATCTTGAAATGCATCAAAAACTATCCTGCCCCATGAGACTGAAATTAATCTGACCTTTGTTCTCAGTCTTAACTCCTTCCTCCATGTTAACCCCTTCTCGTTAGCCACCTGTTTACAAATAGGTGCTAGGTGGGCTCCGAACCAGGCACAGCTGGCTCAGAATCAGCTACCTTCTTCAACCTTGACTTATCTCTCTCCAAAAGGGAGTATCTCTTCTCAACTTCCGTTTTGACTAAAGGGGGAAAAAAAAAGAACTTCATTCTATTATGGTTTTCAAGCAAGTGTTGATCAAGCATTCCAGTCTATCCAAGTTTTATATACTTGATTTCATCTCATCTTACATAAGAATTGTGTAAAGCACTGAGCTGTTTAAAAAAGAAAGGCAGGCGCACCTGGGTGGCTCAGTCCTTAAGCCTCGGACTTTGGTTCAGGTCCTGAACTCACAGCTCGTGTGTTCAAGCCCTGCATTGGGCTTTTGTGGCTCCCTCTCTCTCTGCCCCTCCCCTGCTCATGCTCTCTCTCTCTCTCTCTCTCTCTGTCTCTCTCTCTCTCTCTCTCTCTCAAAAATAAGTAAATACACATTTAAAAACTGAAAAAAATATGCCAGCATATTCAGGTGCTGATTCTAATGATCATTAACTGAATACATGTAAGGGTATATTTAAAGACCACCAGCCGGAATAACACTTCAGTGCCCTTCGGACGTCTCTATGATGTGTATGATATGTTATGTGTATGTTATGTATGCACAAGATAGTCATAATAAGGATGATACATCCATGCTTACCCGTATTAGTTTTCAAGCCAAAAGAACCCCACAGCGCCTTAAATCTAGGGTTGTTTCTTTCCCTAGCCATGGGCCAGCTCATTGTTGCATTGCCAAATGCTGTCTCCTTTGATATGTATTTGGATAGGATTCAAAATAGAAACAAGGATTCCTGTGTGTCTGTGTTTTTTCCACTCTTCAACTGCTCTGATGGGTTTCTTTTTAAAAAGATATGATTGATCTGAACTGAGTGATACTTGTGGGCTAGCAGTCATCTTAGCACACCTAGGCTAGCAGTGGTTCCTGTGATGTCATTAACATTGCTGAAAAGCCTGGCTGTTTCATAAACATTCACTCTATCCCTTGGATGACCGGCACAGAATGAAGTGTCAGCGTTTCTTATTCATCTAAAAATTTCTGCTTCATACAAACCAAGGGCACTGGTTCCTTTACTGGTGAAAATGCTTAAGTACTTGGCTTGAATATCAGAAGATAACTTTGAAGTATATTTAGGTCTTCCATTTTAAGTCCTTCAGAGCAGTCTGTATTGCATCACATAAATCAAGTTTTCTCACTCTACTGTTTATCCATTTCCCCCAAATACCTAAACACCAGACTGTGATTTATTATAACAAAAACAAAAACAGAAACACAAAAAACTCAACTGAGTGAATTCGAAGATCTAATTGCTTTATTAAGCAATTCATGAATCAGACAGCATCCCATTTAGCAAGTAGAGATGGTCCAAAGAGTTGCACAAAATGGAAGGTTTTTATGGGAAGGAGGGCGGGGCAAGAAGTTATTAGCAAAAGAACAGAAAGGATTGTTTCAGGCCAAGATGTCTTTTTTGTGGGGAAGGGGGGTTGGGTGTCTTTAGCTGGTTTTTTGTTTTTGTTTTTGTTTTTGTTTTTGTTTTAATCATGGAGATAACCTCACTGGTGCAGGAAATTTCAGATTGACTGTGGAAAGATCTCATTTCCAGGGTAGGTTGAAACTATAAAGTCTGGGTTTGCCATCCTAGGGGGCAAATGTCTCCATCTGGGTTTTTGTTTTTTTTTCTTTTTAACAGATTAAAATGAGAAAAGGGAGGTATTGGATTTACATCTTCAGAATTATCAGTTATTCCTGGTTTACAGATTTTCATTGCAGATGTGTTATTTTGTTGAATGTGGTGAAATCGGGGTATTTATCACTAATTCCTTGTTGTAAACATAACCATGAAGATGAAAGCACAGAGCCACTTTAGAATGAAAACAGGGCAGTGCCCAACTAACAGAATCGACACTCAGCATCATTTTACATCCTCTTTGGCTGAGTTTCAAACTTCTCTTATGTATAAAGTGCTGTTTTCTTTGATGTCACCAATAGTGCTGCTCAAAGATCCTTTGTAAAACCAATTGCTACCATTGCATTTCAGTTCTTGCAGAAGCTGAATATCTCCTCTTGGGAAAGCCTGGCCATGTAGCACTAAGCAACAACACGGTATCGGTGGATTTCCAGTATTTCAGTGCCAATGGGACACTGAGGAACGTATCTATCCTGTTGTTGGAGGCCAACACCAATCAGACTGTTACCACCAAGTACCTCCTGACCAACCAATCACGGGGAACACTTGAGTTTGAATGCTTCTACTTCAAGGAGGCGGGGGACTACTGGTTCACCATGACTCCAGAAGCAGCAGACAACAGCACTCCAGTCCGCCTGTGGGAGCAGAGTGCCTTTCTCAAGGTGGAATGGCCTGTCTTTCACGTGGACTTGAATAGGACATCGGAGGCAGCAGAAGGCACCTTCCAGGTGGGGCTTTTTACCAGTCAACCGCTGTGCTCATTCCCTGCGGACCAACCTGACATCTTGGTGGATGTCATCTTTACCAACAGTCTTCCCGAGGCAAGAACAAGTCCAGGACGGCCGCTGGAGATAAGAACCAGCAAGACAACACAACTCTCTCAAGGTCAGTGGGTTGAATTTGGCTGTGCACCTGTGGGGCCGGAAGCCTACGTCACTGTGGTGCTGAAGCTGCTTGGCCAAGACTCCGTCATTACCTCCACGGGACCCATTGACCTGGCCCAGAAATTTGGATACAAACTGGTGACGGTGCCAGAACTCATGTGTGAGTCGGTGGTAGAGGTGATGGTGCTGCCTCCGCCATGTGTCTTCGTCCAGGGAGTGATCAGGGTCTTCAAGGAGGCCCCCCGACGCCCTGGGGAAAGGACCATTCGGCTGGCTGAAAACAGCCTGACCTTGGGAGAGAGGAGAACAGTATTCAACTGCACTTTGTTTGACATGGGGAGGAATAAATACTGCTTTGACTTTGGCGTTTCAAGCAGAAGCCATTTTTCCACCAAGGAGAGGGAGTGCATGCTGATTCAGAGAAACATAGGTTGGTATCAAGATTCTATTTTTAAGTTTACTTATTTATTTGGAGAGAGAGCGCGCGCACAAGCATGTGAGCGCAAGTGGGGGAAGGGCAGGGAGAGAGAGTCCCAGGCAGGCTCTGCGCTTTCAGCGCGGAGCCCGATGTGGGGCTCGAACTCACAAACCACAAGATCATGACCTGAGCTGAAGTCTGTTGCTTAACTGACTGAGCCACCGAGGTGCCCAGGGTTGGTATTGAGATTTAAAAAAATTTTTTTAATCAAACCGACGCCTTCATGCAGTCAAAATTATTATTTTCAATTTAGGTGAGCTGTACCATCCTTGTTATGGTTCACTCCTCGTAAGGTCCCAAATGGCATTGTCCGCCCTTATCTGAAAAACTAGGAGTAATGATAAGCAGACCCAGCTCCCCGCTTACTTCTCTAGGTCTCAGTTTCTCCATTCTTACAACAGGGATAAAGGGTTTCTGCCTCAGATTTGTGAGAATCCCGTGAAATACATGTGCAGGTTCTCAGCATTGTGCTTGACATGTAGGGAGCAAGTCCTCCCACTAACCCTTAGCCGCCGTGACGTTATATTTTACGAAGTTGTATTATTACATCATATGGCAAGTCCACAGCAAGTATGAGCAGAATTCAAAGCTAAATCTCAAGTTTCATGTAGTTAACCTCTGGCTTCCTCTAACTGATCGTGTCTCTTTCCTGTTACATCCTTCATTTACAGGAATGCGTTTCTTTAGAAGTGAGATTTCAAAACAAGATTTCCCCAAAGTTCAGATTCTAAATTCTTTGCATAATGCCCTACGTAATCACAAAGAAGTGGGGTTATTACAATTCCATCCATGCCCCACGCTCCTCTTTGCATTCCTTTTTCTTCTCTTGGGTGCAGGCCTGGTCTTGGCGAGAGAATCATCTGGCAGGGATTGTCTGGTTTGCAAACATCTTCATCCCTGCTAAGCCCCAGGCACCCTGACAGCCCACGCCTCTGACTGTCCTTGGAACCCCAAGGGTTTCTTGCTCCAAATCCACCTTGGAGCAAGATTTCTCTCCTTGGAAGCCCATTTCCTTTGACTTTCTCCATACCCCCTGGTCAGTTCTCTGCACTTAACCTCTCTGTCCAGCCTGGATTCCATGGCCCGTTTCATCTCTCTCTACCAATACCCTAAACTCCTGTGCCCTGTTATCCTTCTGATACACGAATCCAGCTGCCTGCTGGCTGGGCATGCAGGCTGCATGAGAAGGTCACGCCCGGTCACACAGGGGCACTGTGAGTGGGTTACACCTCCCTCCTTAGCCGGGCCCACCATGCTTCCCTGGCCAGCGCTGCTCTCGTTCTCTAGAACAGCCCCCCTCAGCCCTCAACCTCTGCCCCATGGCTGACTCTCACTGCCACACAGGGCAGCTGGCAGCCATCTGATACGAGCCACCTCACTCTGTCACTAAAATATCTGTGTGCCTGTAGCCGTCAGTCCTCCTTTGTCACCACCATGGAAGAAGTGTCACTCCTCCAAGGTGAGGTCAACCTTCCTCTCTGCTGTGGACCCCAGTCCCTTTGCTCATGTCAGGAATCCTCTGTTAATCCTTATCCCGTCTCCCTCCTCTGTCTCTAACTGTCCCTTGACGGGCTCGTCCCCATCAGCTTTGAAATATACTTAATTCTCTTATCTAAAAGCACAGCAAACATCACCCATCATCCCCTGGCTCTTCCCCCACATGATACTGTCTTTCTCTCCTCTTCCTTTTATAGCCCAGGTTCTTGAAAAAGTCACCTATACACTGTGGTGTATTTCCTCACCTCATGTTCACTTTTCAGCCCACATCTGAGCCACTCCCCTCCCCTAAAGTGCTCTCACTAAAGCAGCCAGCGGATGACTTACAAGATCCCAAAACCCAGGGGTGCTTTGCAGTCTGTGTCTTCATTGACCTTGATTCTGTGACCTCACGCTCACCTCGCTTACCTCCCACCTGCCTGGCTGTTCCTTCCTGGTCGCCTTCACCTGCCACTTCTACCACCTGGTCTCATCCATTAACTATTGGACTTCTGCATCTTTATTTTTTTTTTATGTTTATTTATGTTTGAGTGAGAGAGACAGAGCATAAGCAGGGGAGGGACACAGAGAGGCATACACAGAATCCAAGGCAGGCTGTGCTCTGAGCTGTCATCAGAGAGCCCGATGGGAGACTCTCACAAACCATGAGATCATGACCCAAGCCAAAGTCAGGCACTTAACCGACTGAGCCACCCAGGCGCCCGTGGACTTTTGCATCTTATACCAGATCCTCTTTGTTTACTCTTTATGCATCCAGTAGGTGATTACCATCCTGATGCTAAGGACTCCAGCCTGGCACCCCTCCCCCGCATCTAAGTGCTGCTGCATAGCTGTTACCCCTCGCGCGTCTCCCAGCTATCTCAAAAGCAACATACCTAGAAGTAGACTCATCATCTTCCTCCCCTAAACCTGCTCCTCAGGACAGGCCTCCACCACCCATTTCATTGTTCAAACCAGAAGCCCGGGAGCCTCCCTCTTCTTCACCTCCTATAAATAATAAATCACTAAGTCCTATGAGTTTTGTCTCCTCGGTGTCTGACTCTCTCCACATCTCCCCAGTTCCGCTGATACCACTAGGTTTAAACCTCTGTCATACCTTGGCTGACCTGTTTCAACAGATTTCTAATTGATTCCAGCTCCCTCCACCGTCCACTTCGTTCTCTCACTGCAGCCAGAGGGATTGTTTAAAATTTGGGTCTGTGGAGGCTCTGCCCCTGCTTCAAATCAATCTGTCAGCCCTCTCACTGGATATGAGGATGAGCATCCACAGGGCCCTCGATGGCCGGGCTGCCCAACCTACAGTCACCATCCCTGGGCAGGAGCCTCCTCCCACCTTCACCTGGTTGACATTAGCCTGTTTCCCAAGTCCCCACTTGGGTTACTCTTCCTTGACCCCAAACTAGCTAAATTCCCTTGCTGTAAGCTGGCACAGCGTCCTTCGTTCCTCTTTCATGGCGCTGATCATTTCTGTCATGATTTATTCAGTGTCTTTCTCCCCCTGCCCTCAGCCTAATGCCCACTGTCACCCTCATGGGGGAAGCGCATTTGGTAGGAAAAGCCAACTTGTGCTGCCATGAAGCTATTTATGCTATTTATTTGGCCCACTTAGTAGGCCTGGCACTTTAATAGGTGTTCAATACATGTTTTCTTAAAGTGAAAATTGAATGCAAATGGGGCCAGTCCAGATATGAAGTCATAGTCACGTAGTTTTTTTTTAACTAATTTTTTGATACATAAGAAGTGTATATATTTAATATATAGTTTCCTTGATGATTTACATTTTTAGACCATCTTCTTGTTTCTGTGATTAAATGGTCTTGTTTTCCTTTCATAACGACTGAACAAGAGCTTTTTATCAAGGACAGAACTATCAAACCTGTCAGTTCCTTCCTGTTTGCAGGTTGCATATTATCTCTAATTCTCTGCTAGAATCTTTTTTAAGCTACTTGTCCACTTTGTGAGTTAGTTTACCTAAAACCAGAAAATATAGTTTTAAAACTTCATATAAGTAGACCCTTAGATGCTTTAATACTCTATAGTTCTTTGAAAGTGAATGAATCTGTAAATCCTTCCAAGAGTAAACACTTCTTTTAGAATTCCTTAGGAATTATGTGATCATCTGACATAATAAAGCTAATGTTTATATAATGATTACTTTGTAACTATGCATTGTTCTGAGTAATTTATAAATATTAAACCTGTTTAATCTTCACAACAACCCTACTAGTTAGGTTTATAATTCTGTCAATTTTATAGGTGAAGAAATAGCACAAAATTAAGTAACTTGCCCAAGGTCAGTTGGTGATTAGGTGGCTTAGCTACTACTGGTGGTTGACTGGCTTTTACCATTTTTCTATACTGCCTCCCATACAATCAACTGTCAATTCATGTATTAAATAATATAAAGTGTTTAAATTGAAGAAAGTCATACCATTTTCTCATCTCACTGGTTTATCTTGTGCTGTCCACCCCCCTTGAAAAACATGTAACCCGCTTTGGAATCCACAAGCATGATTTGGCCAATGTAAATGAGCCTTGTTATGTGCACAGAAAGTCTGAACTGCTTATCCAGCTGCCTTTGCTGCCTCTGTTGCTTTTAGTTACTCACTCTTGTCTAGGGAACTTTCTTTTCTTTCTTTTTTTTTTTAAAGCTAATGTCTTTTTTTTTAATGTTTATTTTTTTAGTTTATTTTGGGAGAGAGAGATAGAGCACAAGCAGGAGAGGGGCAGAGAGAAAAAGAGGGAGAGAGAGAATCCCAAGAAGGCTTTGCACTGTCATCACAGAGCCTGATGTGAGCCCAGTGTGGGCCTTGAACCCACAAACCGTGAGATCATGACCTGAGCTGAAACCAAGAGGCAGACGCTCAACTGAGTGAGCCACCCAGGCACCCCTAGACAACTTTCTTATAAGCATGTTTTGTTTAGTTGCTTTAGTTTCTTGAGCAAAATGTCTTCCAGTTGTGAATATTTCATGGGCTGTATTCTTTCAGATAGTCTTTTTTTTTTTTAAATGTTTTATTTATTTTTGAGACACAGAGAGACAGAGCATGAGAGGGGAGAGGCAGAGAGAGAGGGCGACACAGAATCTGAAGCAGACTCCAGGCTCTAAATTGTCAGCACAGAGCCCGAAGCAGGGCTCGAATCCACGAACGTGAGATCATGACCTGAGCCAAGGTCGGAGGCTTAACCGACTGAGCCACCCAGGCGCCCCTCTTTCAGATAGTCTTGAGGTGTATAAACAAATCTCCCTTTTCCTATTCCAGACAAATTATGCTCTTTCAGAATTAATATCCTCTATAGTAGCCTGAAAGGTATTTCTCCTGGCCAAACAGGTTTGTTATATAGTGTGAGTGCATGTATGGACATCTAACCAGGACAAAACAAAACAGCTTTCATTCATGAAGGGTATTTGAAATATTGGTCATCTTGCTCTTTATTTCTAAAACATGAACTACATTTATCTAATGACTTTTCATTTTGCCTAGTATTTTCCTCAAAGTTATTGATAGAAATCTTCAGGGAACAGACAGAATTGCTTAAGGCATTAAAAAATTTTTGTCTGATTAAATTTGTCAATTGCTTTGATTGATTTCCTGTGTTCCCATTTGATTAATTTGGCTTAAAATTAAAGGACATACGATGTAGCCTAAATGTTTACTTTTTATTGTTGATTGTCCTACAGGCCATGATTTTATTTCCAAGGGAAAAGGACACAACATTTCAAAATGAAATTTTTGACATTAAATTTCATGCTTTTATTCCAGTGATAACATTCTCCAGAATCGCTACACCTCCTTGATGAGAGCGCATTTGAACCCTTTTCCATCTGATGGGAAAAAAAAAGTTTCATGCTTTTATTAAAACTTTGATTTTTTCCCCCCTGGCCACTACTAGTGGAATTTTTGTTTTTAGTTTGGCAAATAACTTTATATATTAAGTAAATTATATTTATGTAAAGTAAATGAGAGTTTACAAAAAGATTATTAGCATTTGTAATTCTACCTTTTATGGTCTTAACTATGAGCATAAGAGAAGGATAAACTATGCATTGATTTAATTTTCAGTCTAGATTTCTCAGTATTGGAATTCCCAGTAGATTTTTCAAAAATAAATCACCATACTTTAACTCAAAGAGATTATAACATGAGAGTCCCAAAGCTTTACAGGCACGAGGGGCTTAGTGTCTGAATAGCTCTGTAGCTTAAGGACTGCTTATTGTTCTTGCATTTGAGAAGCTGCAGGGTGATCTGGAGACACAGAACCAATATTGTGTTCAGTTGGGCCTCTGGATGGAACATAATTACCACACCTCAGTTGATGTTGGTCCAGGATAGTGGTTCGTAATGCTCCCACTCTTGTGAAAATCCCAGAGACTTTTAATTACTATAAAGAGCTCATATTCCATGACTCATTTCAAAGATTGCACCACTTGGATTACCTGAGAATGTATTTGCCCTATGTGTTCTCCTTATGTTTTTGCAGTGCTTTATATATCTTTGACTGTATTGAATTTTTGTCCATAAAGGATGAAGAAAGACTTTTATGCAGAGGGTGTTTTGGTGCCTAGGGTTGGTATGACCTGGGTCTTGAAGTTGGATGGGTACTGATAGAGAAGGGTTTTAGGATAATTTTTTATAAGAGACTATTTAATTATTCTATCTGGCAATGATTACATATATGCTTGGAAGAGATGCTTGCATGTGTCAGTCAGTAAACTGTTCTGGAAGTATTTTGTATGTATTTTGAAGCTCTGGTGTTAGGTGCACCCCCATTTAGGATTGTTAAGACTCCTTGCTATATTGACCCTTTTATCATTATGTAATAATGTCCCTCCTTATTCCTGGTAGTATTCCTTGTTCTGCACTCTACCGTGTCTGATATTTATATAGTTACTCCAGTTTTCTGTTAATGAATGTTCATGAGTATAACTTCTCCCACCTGTTAACATTTAACCTATTTATGTATTTAATTTTTAAAGTGAGTTTTTTATTAAAAATTTTTCTAAATTGAGTATAGTTGACATACAGTGTTACTTAGTTTCAGGTGTACAACTTCTCTATATGTTATGCTGTGCTCAACACAAGTGTGACTACCATTTGTCACCATACGATGCTATTACAATATCATTGACTGTTTTCTCTATTTTGTGTCTTTTATTCTTGTGACTTACTCATTTCATAACTGGAAGCCTGTATCTCCCACTTCCCTTCATCCATTTTTCCCATCTCATCACCCCTTTCCTTCTGGCAACCATCAGATTGTTTCTGTATTTATACATCTAATTCTGCCTTTTGTTTGTTTATTCATTTGTTTTGTAGATTCTCCATATGAGTGAAATCATATAGTGTTTGTTTTTCCCAGTCTGACTTATTTCATTTAGCATAATGCCCTATAGATTCATCCATGTTGGTGCAAGTGGCAAGAGCTCATCCTTTTTTGTGGATGAGTAATATTCCAGTGTGTGTGTGTGTGTGTGTGTGTGTATGTACCTACCCCACATCTTTATTCTTTCATCTATCAGTGGACACTTTGGTTACTTCCATATCTTAGGTATTGTAAATAATGGTGCAGTAAACATTAGCATATATCTTTTTGAATTCGTGTTTAAGGTGAGTTTCTTTTAAGTAACATATAGTTGGGTTGTGCTTTTTTACCCAATCTCACAATCTCTATCTTTTAAAAGGTGTATTTAGATTATTTATATTTAGTGTTATATTTAGTGTGAACATTATATGGTTAGATTAAGATCTGTCATCCTGATCTGTTTCTTCTGTTCTTTGTTTCTTCTTCCTCATTTCTGCCTTCTTTTATATTAATTAAAAAATTTTTGAGTTAGTTTAACCACACTGTTGGTTTACTATTTATACCTTAAAATGTTTGTTAGTGGTTGTCCTGCAGTTTACAATATATATCTTTAATTCTACCTTTGGGTAATGTTTTGCTTCACATGTAGTATAAGGACCTTATTAACTGTATACTCCCAATTCATTACTCCCATTCTTTGTGTGATTGTCATACATTTTACTTTATATATGCTATGAACACATAATACTATTAATCTTTAGCAATTATATTTTAGAGCATTTAAAAATAAGAAACAAACGAGTGTTATTTTTACCTTTATAAATGCCATTTCCAGCACTTTTCAGTTCTTTGTACAGACACAATTTTTTTTTCTGGTGTCATATTTCTTCTGCCTGAAGGGTTTTCTATTAACATTTCTTGTAGTGAGGATCTGCTGGTAATTAATTTTATTCATTTTTGTTTGTCTCTTTATTTCTCCTTAAGTTTTAGAAGATATTTTAACTGGATATAGAATTCTGATATGGTATTTTTTTTCTTTCTTTACTTTAGAGATATTACTTCATTATCCTTGGATTACATGACAAGAAGTCTGCTGTGTTTCTCATCTTTATTCTTCCATATACAATGTGTTTCTACCTTCCACCTTCCCTCCTCCTCCCACAGCCTTCAAAGTTTTCTGTTTTTGGCTTTTATCAGTTTAAATATAGTGTGTCTAATTTTTTTGTTGTTTATTTGCTTTTTTTGTATTTATTCTGCCTAATGTTTTCTGAGCATCTTGGATAGAGCTTAGTATATTTCATTAATTTTGGAGAATTCTTGGTCATTATTTGATTCTCTTTATCTGGGGTTCTAATAACATAAACAAGAGATTATTTGATATTGTCCCCCACATCTTGGCTATTCCATTCTGTTTTATTCACTCTCTTTTTAATCTTTGTGTCTCAGTTTGAGTGATTTCTATTGACCTATATTAGATTTACTGTTACTTTCAAACTCAATAAGTCTACTTATGATCATTCTAGAAGGCATTCTTCATGTTTGTTACCATGTTTTTCATTTCTAGCATTCCATTTACCTATTCTTAGTTTACAACTCTCTAATGAAAATTTTCATCTATTCATCTTGTTCACCTTTCCACTAAAGTCTTTTAACTTCTCTCTCTGATAGTCCAATACCTGGGTCACATTTGAATCTGGTTCTCTTGATTACTTTATTTATTGATAGTTTTTTTTTCCTGCCGCTTTCTGTGTCTCATAATTTTTGGTTGAAAGTTGCACATCTTATTTAGAACTGTAGACAACAATAAATAGTATTTATGTAGGGGAAATGGGCATACCCTATTTTTGCTAGGCCTTTAGTGTGGGGATTGGGTCAGTACACTAAGGAATTGATCTGTGTTTGGGTTTGTGCCATTGCTATGGCCATCCTCAGTACATGATAGAGTTCAGAATTTTCTAATGTTACTTTGCAGTTAGGGTAGGGATTTTCTCCACGCTTCTGTTGCACCCTCAGCTTTAGGTTTGAGCCTGCACACAAGAGACGTTTCCGTCTGTCACTCTTGCCCCTGCCCTAGCAGTAGGTTGTTATTACTTGATACTTGGAAATTGCTAGCATGGTGCAGGGTAGGGTTTGGGTGATGGGAGCTGGAGAGCTTTTTCTTGTTCCAGTTCATCCTTAGTCTTAGAGAAATGCTGTGCCCCTGAGTCTCAGGGATGGGGCCTTTTTGATCTTGCCTCTCTCCAGTGGTGGAAGCTCTTTAATACACCCCTGGAGAGGAGTATATTTTCTGCTCCTCTCCAGGGGTGAAGGAGTTCCTTCTTTTTCCATTCTTTAGCAGCACTTGGGCTCAACTGGTACCCTTAAAGTGACAGGGCTTCTGCTTTGTCCCCAATGGTTGAGGCTTTTGTTTGTAGAGTGGATGGGGAGGAGGATCCAGTGAGGTTTGTCTTTCCCACAGTGCCACCCCTTCCATCCTCAGGCCTCCACTAAAAGGAAGGAATTCTCTGGTCTTGCACCTACCCTCAGTCCTTCTTGTGAGCATTTGATGGGATCCATGAAGAACCTGCAAGTGGGTACCAGTGGGTATGTGGCTCCCAGGGATTCTATATTCTCATGCTGGCCCACACTAAGCCTCTAGCAGTTCATTACATTTTTAGATGACTTCTTCTCACTAGCTTGTATGCGGCCTGGAATCTACCTTGGGAAGCAAGGTTTCCATCCTGTCTTTCCTTAGAGGAGCCTGTCTTCCTTATGTTTCAGGCCATTTGGTTGCCCTGTGACCTTTGCTTTCTGATGAGTTCCAAAAAGGTTAACATTTTGTAAGCATGTTACAAATGTTACATGTAAACATGTTACAAATGTTACAACATGTAACATTTTATAAATTATACAGCTTTCCTTTGTCTTAAGGGTGGTTAAACACTCTTTCCAGCTTTCCACATCTTTGGGAATATTTTTATTACTGAAATTTGAGTTTGCTGCTTCATTTGGGTGCAGTTAAATTCTGATTCTCAAATGAACTAGCATTAAAAGCATGGCTAATGTCCTTGCAGAAACTTGGGGACTATGGCAGCCGTGGAGCCAGTGTAGTGCTACGTGTGGGGATGGTGTCAGAGAGCGACGCCGCGTGTGCCTGACTTCCTTCCCCTCCAGACCTGGCTGCCCTGGAATGTCCTCGGAGACCTCCCTATGTTCCCTGGAGGACTGTGCTGGTAGGTATTCTTCTTTCTTCGGGAATCTGTCCCCAGAGGGGCTGTTGAACCTAGGCATGCCTGAAAATCACCAACCTGAATTCAGAGGTGGACACATTGAGGTGGACACATTGACACACTGTTGTTATTGCTGGCTTTACTAAGGCTGTACTCATTAGTTTTTCTATGACTGGGAGTGGCTGGCCAGTGAGATGACAGGAAATGTAACACTGTGGAAGATAGGGAAATGACAAGGAAATCATTTTTAAAAATACAAAAATAGGAGGGATGATCATGTCTTCCTAAGATATTTTTGTTTGTGCTTTTGTTTTCTTATTTATCCTTTACTTCTCCCTGCCAAAACTGCGGAAGAACATTTAAAAAATGCTTTTTCTCATCATCTCAGAGAAGGCTGAGGGGACCATATAGACCATTATTTGTCAAAAGGAGTCAAGTCACCCTGTCTTATCCCTGAATGGCCCTAAATTTATTCTTTACTGCCCCTATTCTGGAGGAGAAGGTGGGGAGATTTCTTCTTGTCATCATCTAGAGACGCCTTTCTGTCATCACCTCAGCATCTTGAAGGCACTAGTGGGTGTTCAGTGAGTTTTGATATGAACAGTTTATAGATGTAATGCTGACGGAGCTCAGTTAGGTGTGCTTCAGTTTATGGAGTTGAATTCCATTCATTTGCTACAGGCTATAATAATAACAGTCCTTGTTCTTTCCACACACCATCTCACCTACTGATTTACAAACAGCCCCCATTTAATTTTCCAGCCTTTGCTTTGGTCCTGACCCTTAGATAAAGTCCTTCTGTCAAGTCCTGACTTCTTCCACTCTCCAATTCCAGGTTAGAAAACCATCCCTAGTTCCTTGTCCCTTGGGATCTGGAAGAGTTAGATGTTTTTCTGTGTTTGGATCTCAGAGCATCTTTTAGCAAAAACCACAGGCATCTGGCAACACCTTGGCCAGTGTCCCCACCTGTGATCTTAGAAATTCATTTTTGCTATCTCATTTTTCCAGCCAGTGCTGTAGGCCTTGTTCCCTTTATTCCCACATCCTGAGGATGTTCCTTCTTTTGATTTTCCTCAGACTTAGATTCTTCTGCTAGCCCTCAGCCTGCCCCTCTTCTTTCATAAGCTCTTGGCCCCACTCTAAATCTATTCTTTCTCCAGTTATATTTCATGCTATTTTCTAAGGCTCTATTCTATGTCTATCTTTCTTTATAAGTCTACTTTACCTTCACAGCTTCTTTCTTGAGTATAACTACCTTCAAATATACCTGTTCCTTTCAATTCTGGGATGGCATGTTAAGATATTCTATCTAGAGTTCCAGAATGAAGGAATGAAGGAATGAATGACGAACTCAAATGAATTTAAAATCAATTGTCACTGGCTTCTACTGTACTTTTAGAAGTGACAACAATATAAATGGTTTATTGACTATCTGCTATGTGTCAGCACTTTAAATACATTATTGCACTTAATTGGGACTCTGCAACATAGAGAAGATAACTGACCTGCCCAAGACCATAAAGCTAGAAAGCAGAGGACTAGATCTGACCCTTCTCAGCTACCTGTCTTGAATATCTTGCCTTTCTACACAGGCCAGTCTCGCTTTCTGGAAGCATCAACAACCTGGAATTAGCAATTAGTTTTGAGAATATATGGAATTATTTCATGTTCTATTGTCTTAACTCTTTAATATTGGGTAGGAACTAGAAATTTGTGCTATATTTTTGGAAAATTTGCTAACTAGAAATTATAAATTAGCAAAAACGTCCTCAGATACCTGCTTATGTGGATAAAAATGATCATTTGTTCCAAATGTTCATCTTCCTATTCAACCTATTTCACACTCCTTGGAAGTGTAAATATCTGTTTGTAGACTGCTTAGCATCAGGAAATCTTCACTTCAAGTGAAAGAGGGAAGAAGATGAGGCAAACGGGTGAGGTCAGCAGCTCTTGGGCTTTTCTCCAGCCATGGTTTTGAAGGGAGCCAGCCACAGTCAAAGATAATAGCTAAATAAAAAGGTCCATGATGTGCAATTGAATTGCTGCTCCCCATGGACATAAGTAGCCACTGGACGTGAATGAAGTGATGTCAGGAAACAAGTCTTTCATCATTCAACTATGTTCACTTGGTTGAGAGTTTAGTTTTGTTTGGCTTTGAAGGATGTTTTTGTGTCACATTCTATGTTAATTTGACCATCTTGTTCACACATGAGAAGGGGAGGACCCACTGCCATTATGCCCACATTCCATCTAGTGGGATATTGATCATTTTGCTATTACCTTTTTAATAATGAATTAATCTAGCGTTTACTGAATACCAACTATGAGTAAGTTATGTGACTGGGGTTGTAAGTAAAATCTTAGATTGCGAGTAACTTGTTCTATGAGTATTCTGCAAGACAAGCAAACATTTCAAATAAATTTTAACTTGATAAGTGAGCAATGTCTTGCAATATGAGTAGTACATGATGCTGAATGTCACATGATCACAACTGAGCCAATGGTTCTTGAAATTTGCTTTGATATACAAGTGCTTTGGATTATAAGCATGTTTCCAGAATGCATTATGCTTGCAAACCAAGGTTTTACTGTAAATAGATAAGATATTTTCCTATCTGGAAGGCACTTAGGATATAGTAGCTCAGCAGACACATAAATAGGAATATATACAGTACAGTGTAGAACCTACAATGAAAAAGGTATCCACAGCTGCTTATGGAAGCTTTCAGGGGTGAAAATCCATGCTAGGAATAACTCTTTTCTTGGAGGTGGTGATATTTGAGCTAATGTTTGAGAGTTGAGTAGGTGTCTCTGAGGTGAACTAAGCAAGAAAGGGAATTTAGCAAAGGGAGCAATAGATGAAAACATGACGGCACATTAAGAGACCCAAAGAACTGAGAATAGTGTGCCAAGAGGGGGTGGTAAAAATGAAGCTGGACAGGTAGGTAGGAGCCAGATTCTGAGGGACTTTCCAGGTTTGGCCTGTATTTCAAAAGGATCTCTTAGCTATAGTGTGGAGAATACATTGGAAGGGGTAAGAGTAGCAGAAGCAAGGCTTGTTAAGTGTTTTTCAGTAACCCAAGTGAAAAATGAAATGATGACAGTGGGAAGGCAGAGGAAGGAAGGACTCAAGGACTCTGGATGTGGTAAGTGATGGAGAGGGAAGCATCAAGGATGAAAACCAGGCGACTATTACTATTACTGGCAACTTCATGGATGTAGTGCCATTTCCTTGAGATTGGATATATTCGATAAGGCACATGTTCTGGGGGAAAGAGGATGAGTCTTGGGCATGTGGAGGTGAAGGTGTTGATAGGACATCAGTGGAGAGAGCAGAGCTAATGGAGCCAGGACAGGATCTAGATCTCCTTGTTCCAAAGTTGATGTTCTTCTCTCCAAATGAAATAAGTGAGTACTATCATTGAAGCCAAGAAGAGAAAAAGTTTCAGGAGGTATTGGGAAGTGGCCAATACTACAAAACTAAACTTTTTTGAATTTAGCTAAAAGATTATTAATGACCTCAGCAGAAACCATTTCACTGGAATCCTGGAGGCAGGTTGCAGGAGTCAGAGATGATGATGTAGAAGGAATAAGACAGCAAATATAGACTCTTCTTTAAGCTTGGCTGGGAAGACAAGGAATAAGATATGGTTGCGGCAGTAGTGAGAGCGTTCTAGAAAGGTCTTTTTAAAGTGAGAGCTTAAGCATGTTAGCATGGAGCTGCATAGCGGAGAAGCTGGAGAGAACTGGTACAGAGGGTTGATCTCCCTGGAAAAGGGTGACCTAGAGAGCACTTGGCAGACCTGCCTTTGTAGGAAGACACTTCTTGCACTAATTCCATAGAGAAAGAAGTGAATAGAAGTGTGGCTGCTCCAAAGTCTGTAGGGGAGAAGAAGCTGGGAGTGTACTTTCCAGATAGCTTCTATTTTTGTGTGAATCAGTGGTATTCTGAGGAGGAGGGTTGGTAGGGGACTTGAGGAGAGTGGTGAAATTTGTGGGGACTGGAAGAGTTGAGTTGCTTAGGAACCCATGCTGCCCATACTGTGGGCAGCTGAGGTTGGGGCTGTCAGTATGCAGAGGCACTGGCCTTCACAGGTGCATTATTTTCTCCACCACTGCTTAGTGCCTTGGCGCAGCAGTTGATAATTCACATGTATTGGTTTACCGAGGGATGGACTTTTGCTGTAGATCAGGGAAAGGAGTCTGGCTCAGTACTAAAGGTCAGAGAGTTGAGGTTATTGGCAAGAGAATGGTTTACATGATGGCTCATGAGTGTAGGGAGAGAAGGGAGGCCAGGAGCTGGCTGGCAGATGGGGAGGAAATAAATGGATGAGTTGGGAAATCAGAAATTGCAGTGAGGTTGAAAACCCAGTGTAATAATATTGACTAAGTGAGAGGAAAAGATACAGCTTGAAAGTGGGCTATGAAATTTAAGATTTCAGAAGAGGAGAAGCTGAAAACAATGGTAAGGCATTATATGTTAGATGGGCACTGATGTTGCCCAGTTAGGCCTAGCTGTAGGATGTTGAGGAAGACTGAGACCCAGGTGCTAGTGACTGATGGCAGCCACAAGGTTGGAGGATGGCAGTGTTGAAGGGGTTTAGGAGGATGGTCTGGGTAGATGACATGGGCATCAGAAGAGTAGAAGACACCTTGAATATCACCCTTAGTAACATATTTATGGATATGTATCCTCAGGCAAGGGAAACAAAAGCAAAAATAAAAAATTGGGATTACAAATAAAAAGCTTTTGCTGCACAACAAGGAAACCATCAACAACACAAAAGAGCGACTTACTGAATAGGAGAAGATATTTGCAAATGATAAATCTGATAAGGGGTTAATATCCAAAAAATATAAAGAACTGATACAACTCAACACGGAAAAAAAAACCCCACAAAACACAAAGAATCCAATTTAAAAATGGCCAGAGGTCATGCATAGACATTTTTCCAAAGAAGACATACAGATAGATGGCCAACAGACCCTTGAGAAAATGCTCAACATCACTCATCATCAGGGAAATACAAATAAAAGCCACAATGAGATATCACCTCACAGCAGACAGAATGGCTAGTATGAAAAAGACAAGAAATAGTAAGTGTTGGTGAGGATATGGAGAAAAGAGCATCCTCATGCATTGTTGGTAGAAATGTAAATTGATGCAGCTATTGCAGAAATACTATGGAGGATCTTCAAAATAGAAATATGATATGATCTAGCAATTCCACTACTTAGTATTTACCCAAAGAAAAGGAACACTAATTCTAAAAGATATATGCACCTTATGTTTATTGCAGCATCATTTATAATAGCCAAAATATGGAAGCAACCCAAGTGCTCATCAATAGATGGAATGGATAAAGGAGAGGTGGTACACAAACCCACACATACAAACCTTGCACACATACACACACACACCACACCACACCACACATTAGAATATTACTTAGCAATAAAAAAGGATGAGATCTTGCCACTTGCAACAGCATAGATGATCCCAGAGGGTATTATGCTAAGGGAAGTAAATCAGACAGAGAAAGACAAATACAACCTGATACCATTTATTTGTGGAATCTAAAAAACAAAACAAAAAAATAGATTCTTAGAGAGCAGACTGGTGGTTGCCTGAAGGAGGTGAGTGGGGTGGATGGGCAAAATAAAATTAAGAGATACACACTTAAATAAGTCATGGAGATGAAACGTAGATGTTGGAGAATATGTTTAAGTAGAATTTTGATATGGAGGTGAAACAGTTAGTTGAAAATGACAATCAGGAATGAGAATAGTGAGGAATATGCCATGATGCAGGTCTTGTTTGCTTATAAACAAAGTGCATCACAGCTTCTACACAAGAGGGTGGGCGAGGGAGGCTGTGCCCTGCAGGAAATCCAGTCCTCAGGTAAGGCAAGGAAGGAGGCAAAGGGAAAGGTGCTGGATGCTGAGGAGTTTGGTTATCCCATTGGTGGAGGTGGGGGGGGGCGGGGTAAGTAGAAAGGACAGAGGGAAGCAGTGGGAAGGTGGATCATGGACATGACAGAGCTGGTAGTGGTAAGACTTGGGGGGAAATGGGACAGGATAGGTGACTAGAAGAGAGGTCAGGCCAGGTGGCATTAGGTGGTCTCAGGTTCCTGGGTACTTCAGTGGCAGTACAGGCCGAGGCCCCAAGTGGTGTCTGAATCTTGGTGAAACATTTTGATGAACATGGAACAAACCAGTTGGAAAGAGCAGGGAAGAAAAAGACAAATCAACACCGTGTGGAAGGAAGCAAGAGTGGACAGCTGGAAATAGAAGAGTGAGCAGAAGAGGCTTCAACCAGGAAGGCCAGTTCTTTGACATTAGAAGGAAAACTTGAATTGCATTATATTATGCAGACTTGTGCTTGCCTGGGCAGCACATATACTAAAATTGGAACCATAGAGATTAGCATGGCCCTTGTGCAGGGATGACACACATTCGTGAAGCGTTCAGTATTGCCTAAAGACTTATTTTCACCTACTAATTTCTTCAGATATGTGAATTGAGATACAGCCTACCCGAATCATTTTGCATGTCAGGTTTTAATACTTGATAAGAATTTTCCGATGTGCATCTCAAAGGTACATTTAAGTACAGATATCCCGGGGGTACCGTATCTTACCCAAAAAAACTGGACTTTACCCTGAAACTTTCCTTACGCTGCTTCATTCTATGTGGAACATTTGAGACCTGTGTCAGCAGGAGCTAGTGAGCCCAAGAATCACCCCTGATTGTGGTTTATCTGCTCACCTCATTTCCGTGGGCCCTGCTGTTTTTTGTTTTTTTGTTTTGTTTTTGTTTTCGGTCGGTTTAAGCTGCCAGCAGAGACACGTGTGTTTAGACCAGAAATCCCAGTCCTTGTTTATTTTACTTTATTTCTAGAACTGCTAGATAATCAGAACCTTAAAACCACGCAGAGAATCAATACCAGAGAATACATTTGCTCTCCCTTGTCTTGTAGCTTTCCAGCCATCCAGTGCGTCCCCTCTTCAGCCCCAGGGCCCGGTGAAGTCCAACAACATCGTGACCGTCACTGGGATTTCCCTGTGCTTGTTCATCATCCTCGCCACGGTCCTCATCACGCTGTGGCGGAAGTTCGGCCGCGCCCCGAAGTGCCGCACGCCCGCTAGGCATAACTCCATCCACTCCCCCAGCTTCCGGAAGAACTCGGACGAGGAGAACATCTGCGAGCTGAGCGAGCCGCGAGGGAGCTTCTCTGACGGGGGCGACGGGCCGGCTGGCGGCCCAGGGGACGTGGGCATCCCCCTGACGTACAGGCGCAGCGTGCCCGCGGCTCCCGAGGACGACGCCTCTGGCAGCGAGAGCGTGCAGTCCAACGCCCAGAAGATCATTCCCCCGCTGTTCAGCTACCGCCTGGCCCAGCAGCAGCTGAAGGAGATGAAGAAGAAGGGCCTGACGGAAACCACCAAGGTGTACCACGTGTCTCAGAGTCCCCTGACAGACACGGCCATCGCGGCCGCCGCCGCGCCCCCCTTAGACGTAGACAGCCCAGACGAAGCCGCAGCAAACAAGTTCCGAATCAAATCCCCGTTTCTGGAGCAGCCTGCGAGCGGTGGCGCGGCCAGGCCCCCCTCCAGGCTGGAACCCCCGTTGTGTCCGGCCAGCTGCGCCGTCAGCCCTAGCCAGACGGCCATCCGCAAGTCCGCCCTGAGGCACGGGGGCGGGAGAGGGGCGCTGCAGGAGAGGAGCCACCCCAGGGGCTCCCACTTCCGGAGGACCGCTAGTTTCCACGAAGCCAAGCAGGCCCGGCCGTTCAGGGAGAGGAGCATGTCCACCCTGACACCGCGGCAGGCGCCCGCCTACACTTCTAGGACGCGGACCTGGGACCAGGCCGAAGACAGACTTCGGCCTCAGAGTCGAGGCACCGCCCTGTTTCCTGAGAAACCGGAAGGGGCGGGTGCAACCAGAGGTCCATTAAGCCCTCCCCCTAAAACCTACACTCTGGGGCAGCCCTTGAGGAAACCAGACCTGGGGGATAGCCAGGCAGGCTTCGTGGTAGGAAATGAGAGAACGGAGCCTCACAGAGCTCGAAGGGGACCGTCCCCCAGTCACAGGAGTGTCTCGAGGAAGCAGCCTTCCCCAACTGCCCCCAAAGATAGCTACCAGAGGGTCAGCCCTCTGAGCCCTTCTCAGGGTAGAAAAGACAAGTGTCAGAGCTTCCCAGCCCACCCTGAGTTCGCCTTCTACGACAATACGTCATTTGGCCTCACTGAGGCCGAGCAGAGGATGCTGGACCTCCCGGGCTATTTTGGGTCAAATGAGGAGGATGAAACCACAAGTACTCTCAGTGTGGAGAAGCTGGTCATCTAGACCCAGATCAGCCTGAGACTTCATACAGCTGGGGTCCTTTGCCCAGCTCCTGGCATCAGCTGTTCACAGGGCTCTATGGACTGTTTTGTGTAGCTATTTGTACATCAGGATTGGGTGGGGAGGGAGTAACTCAAGTGTGTGCATGTGTTTTAATTCATAAGGAAGAATTTACTTATCCCAAACTTTTCCTTTTGTTATCCTAGTTCTATTGGTTTATTACTAATAACCACAATAATAAAAGTTAAACAAGAGTTGAAATAGGGCTTGGTCTCTCATGTGGATGTGAAAGAGGACAAGATGTGACTTGTAAGTATTAAGTGCTTTGAACACTTTGTTGGCAGTGTTGAACATGAAGTAAATTTGGAAGTCTCAACCATAATAAGGGCTGGAACAAAGTTAACTTTGTTTATTAAGTTGTAAGTAAGAATTTGACTCCTACAGGGGCAATACTGAATGAGTTTCATGTTTGGCAGAACAAGTCTATTATGACTGGTATGTACTAGACTACCTAGAAAATGCCGATGCTGCAAGATATTTCAGAAGAACCTTTCATGCTAGAGTTGGGTGATACCTGAATGTTTTTTATGCAACAAAAAGTCCCAGTGACTTGACACAAAATTAGATGAGTTGATTCTGCTTTGGAGAAATAATGTAAGAAGCTGATTGTTCAGGTAGTGAGTCAAATGAAGACCTATCCATATATTCATTGCTTGGAGCAAAAAGTATATATTTTAGAAAGGAAAGTATTGTCTCCTGAGAGAGTATCAACTAGAACATGGGTAGTGGATACTGGCAAGGACACTGACTGGCATTAGGATTCTGACTGTGTGTTTCTGGACCAAACTGGCAGCCAAGACCCCAGGGGTGTCATTTGGAAACCAGTGTGTATATGTTTCTAAAGATGACTTTGTCATGTTACTGAGAAAGTAAGTATGTGAATTAATCTCAGGTATATGGAAAGCAGCTAGACTATGATTTTACTGTTTAAATTTTTTAATTGGAAGAATAAAGTAAAGAAGGAAATAGAGAAAATAAGTCTTTTAGAAATAAATCTTCTGTTTTCTGGTTCAATCTGCCTACCACACTTTCCAGGTGAAGAATTTGAGGCTCAGAGAGAGGAATTAACTCCTGCAGGATTAGATGAACATAGACTCATACTTTTATTCTAATGACCATTGTGTCACAATGCCATCACAGCCTTTGCAAGTCTTCTCTGACAGCAGGGACCTAAGGAGAAAGCTGGCCCTTTTAGCAAGAAGAGGGCATAGAGAGATGCCTTCACTAGCTTTTACCAAAGGAAGCAACACTTCTACTGCTTAATCTTATGACTAGTCTTGCAACTTGCTTTGTTTGGCAGTGGAGGCTAAGCAGAAAAACCTAAAGATTGGGCTCTTTCCTTGGAAGTCTGTCATCAGGTACCATGTGGGTACTCTTCAATCTGGTGTACTTCCTTTCAGCCCTAGAACTTAAGGCCTTATCTGCATACATTTGAGTAGCTGCACTTCTTGTTCACCATGACCTCTTTAGCTGCCACACCCACCTTGCCTTTCACATTGTTTTACTTCTTCCTTTTAGAGTTTATCAGGATGTCAGCCTGCTGGTGAAGGTTCAGGAACCACTGGAGAGAATGGAATTAGGTGGGACAAACAAAAAATCACAAATGCAAATACTGTACTTTTTCAAGTTTCTCTTTTATTGTTGCATTACCACTTCATTTGTGCCATTGTTCAAAATTAAAACATACTTCCTTTTGGAAATGCCTTAATAATAACATCTACCTTTCAGGAACAGGAGGAGTAGATTATTCAGTGGTATCTGACAGCTGTTATGTGCTGATGCAAAGAAGAGGAAACGAGACTTCTTAATCTACATTTTCTTGGTTTACCATATTAGAAAGCTTTGTTCTCTTTCCAAGTTCACAGGCTTGCATGCCAACTTTTGAGGACAGAGGGCACATGCTCACTTGTTCCATACTTCACAGTGAATTTCCCGAAAGTGTCAGACTAAAACCAAAACAGACACAGGCAAGGTAAAAATTAGAGAAAAACACTATGAACATATACTTTTCTGTTAAAATGATGTTATTTCCCAATATATCATGCATCTAAATTAATATAACAGTGAATTAATACCGGTGTCTAACCTGTTCACCATCTACCTAGCACAGTTTTCTGTGGATCTAATCAAAAACCAACGCTACCACTCAAAGGTAAGCTAATTTGGCCCTTGTCTCTGAGAAGGAGAAAAATAGATATTTGTCTTTGGTGGATAAGTGATAAAACTTCCTCAGAAATAATCTCCTATAGAAAAATATGTTCCAAATGAAAGAACAAGATAAGGCCTTAGAAAAAGACCTTAATGAAATGGATATAAGTAATTACCTGATAAAGAGTTCAAAGTAATAGTCATGAAGATGCTAACTGAAAATGGAACAAAAATGGATGAACACAGTGAGAACTTAAATAAGTAGAAAATATAAGAATACCAACCAGACTTCTGGGCAGATGGTTAGGAGGAGTATGAAGCTCCTGAGCTCACTTCATCCCACAGGCACACCTACATAACAGCCACATGCATGCAGCTAACCCAGAAAACAACCCAAAGACTGGCAGAACAGGCTTTCCACAGTTAATCATAGAGAGGTGACCACACTGAAAAGAGTGGGACTGGTGGAGATACGGTCGAGAACCAAACTCCCAGTGAGGTTTACCACAAAAGGGAGGAACACAACAAGCAGGAAGAGGGGAGAGGAGCAGACCCCACAACAGTCACCCCAGGCCTGGCCAAACTGCACTGGGAAGATGAATCCCCATAACATTTGGCTTTGGAAACCAGCTGGACTTAACAACATTTTAAACCAGTGGGGCTTAATTCCAGGTTCTTCAAAAACCAGCAGGTTTAGGTCTTTGAGAGCAAGAGGGCAAAAAGAAACTGAATCCCTTCCCTTGAAGAGACAGAATGACAATCCCACCAAGATAAGCATAAAAGCAGCAGTTTGAAAGTGTCTGGGGTTTTTCTGAAGAAGATTTATTTACTAATCTCAGAATGTGTGCTGGAGAACAGGGATCTTTGGGCAACTTCTCCAAGAACAAACATCTAGTAGAGAACCATTTCTCTCCCCTGCCCCCCGCCCCCAGCATAGATACCTGGACACCTGCAGACACCAGCATGAACACTCCACCTACCTTGCTAACACCACGTGCCCCATCCCCACATTCTCTTGAGGATCCCCCTATCCAACCTGCCCCACTCAGCAGAAGTTCCTCCAAATTTCCTCCTGCCTCATCTCATCCTGCAAGCAGCTCTGGCAGGAATTGGTGCCACTCCAAAGTGGCTCCTGCCTTGGGGAGAGGGAAAGATAACCACACACACCAGTACACTTGCAGTCTCAGCAGCCAAACCTGATAACTGGCAATGCAGAGAGAGATGGGGCAGGCATCTGATCTGACTTCTGGCCCCCACCCACCAACAAAAATCTCTCAAGGGGCAGTACACAGGGAAAGCCCTGCAGTTTGGGACATGGCAGCCCTGGTAGATTGGGGACAGGCATCTGGTCTAACAACCAGCCCCATCCACCAACAAAATCCTGGTCTGACTACAGGCCCACTCACCAATGAAAGCCCGTCAGGGGACAAGGCAGGGAGAATGCCCTGCAGTTTGGAGTGACAGAAATGACAGCAAATGGACTGACACTGACTAACTGCAAGCCTATAGCAACTCCAAACTGGCTCCTTAACAGTACAGGGACCCAAACCTGCTTACAACAAAATGGGCCATTGCAGATGACTAGAATGAAGGCAAACCAGGCTCAGCCACAACATTAAGGTGCACACAAGCCATACAGGAAACCAGAAGTGCCTGGTTCTGGTAAACAGGGGACATTGCACTATAGGACACCACAGGAGTTCTCTTTCATAAGGTTACTACTTTGAAGATAAGGAGACATAGCTGACTTTTCTAATACATAGACACAATGAGTTAGACAAAATGAGACTGAGAAATGTGTCCCAAATGAAAGAATAGGACAAAACCACAACAAAAGAGATAAATGAAAGACAAGCAATATTCCTGATACAGAATTCAAAATAATGGTCATAAATATACTTACTGGACTTGAGAAAAGAGTGGAGGACTTCGACCTTCAAAAAAGAGATACAAAATAGTAAAACTAATCAGAGATGAAGAACTGAATAACTGAAATGAAAAATACACTAAAGGGAATCAATAGCAGATTAGAGGAGGCAGAAGAATGGATCAACGAACTGAAAGAGTAATAGAAAACAACCAAACTGAACAGCAAGAGGTAAAAAGAATAATAAAAAAAGAGAATAGGTGAAGGGAATTTGGTGACATCATCATGCAAAATAACATTTGCCTTACAGGGATCCCAGAAGGACGAAAGAGGAAAAGGGGGCATAAAAGTTATTTGAAAAAATAATAGCTGCAAACTTCCTGAAACTGGAGATGCAAACAGACATCCTGATCCAGAAAGCACAAAGGGCCCCAACAAAATCAACCCAAGACACATAGTAATTAAAATTAAAAAGTAGCCATAAAGACAAAATTTTAAAAGAAGCAAAAGAAAACAGTTATGTACAAGGGAAAACCCATAGGCTATCAGATGATTATTCAGAAGAAACTCTTCAGGCAGAAGGGAGTATAGTGATATATTCTAACTCCTAAAATGACTAAACCTGCAATCAAGAATATTCTACCCACCAAGGCTATCAGTCAGAATAGGAGACATCAAGAGTTTTCCAGACAAACAAACGTGAACCAGACTTACAAGAAACATTAAAGAGAGTTCTTTGAGTGAAAAGAAAAGGCCATTATCAAGAGTAAGAAAATTATGAGAGGAAAAAATTCCACAGGCAAATACAAACATAATAAAAGTAGTAGATTAACACTTATAAAGCCAGTACAGAGATTAAAGCACAAAAACAGTAAAATAAATTGAATCTATAAAAATTGGTCAAAGCTTTCACAAAATAAAAGGTTATAAAGTATAACATCATATACATAAAATGTTGGTGGGGGTTGAGGAAGAGTAGTGTTTCTAGAAAGGGTTTAATCTTAAGTGACCATCAACTTAATATATAGACAGCTGATACATAAAATGTTATATATGAACATACTGGTAACCACAAATCAAAAACCTGTCATAGATAGGCAAAAAATAAAAAGGAATCCAAGCATACCACTAAAAAAGCCATCAAACCACAGGGGAAGAAAGAAAGAGAAAAAATGAACAAAGACAAACTACAAAAACAGCCATGAATCAAATAATAAAATGGCAGTAAGTACATTCCTATCATTAATTACTTTGAATGTAAATGAATTAAACACTTGATTCAAAATATATAATGTAATGAATAAAAAAACAAGACCAATCTATATGCTGCCTACAAGAGACTCGTGCCAGACCTAAATACACATCAAAAGTGAAGAGATAGAAAAACATTTACCGTACAGAAATCGGTTGCATTATTATACACCAATAATGAAGCAACAGAAAGAGAAATCAAGAAACTGATCCCATTCACAATTGCACGAAAAACCATAAAATACCTAGGAATAAACCTAACCAAAGACGTAAAAGCCCTGTACGAAGAAAACTATAGAAAGCTTATGAAAGAAATTGAAGAAGACACAAAGAAAT
>CM053574.1:58711170-58890186 GCA_028646485.1 Cryptoprocta ferox
ACTACATGGCAATGAGAAAGAATGAAATCTGGCCATTCGTAGCAAAGTGGATGGACCTCGAGGGTGTCATGCTAAGTGAAATAAGTCAGGCGGAGAAGGACAGATATCATATGTTTGCACTCATAGGTCTAACAGGAGAAACCCAACAGAGGACCATGGGGAGGGGAAGGAGGAAAAAGAGTTAGGGAGAGGGAGGGAGACAAAACACGAGAGACTCTTGAATACTGAAAACAAACTGAGGGGGGAAGGGGGAAAGGTAATGGGGGGTGATGGTCTTGATGGAGGTCACTTGTGGGGAAGAGCACTGGGTGTTATATGGAAACCAACCTGATAATAAAGTATAAAGTTAAAAAAAATGAATAAATGTTAAAAAATTAAAAATAAAATCAAAAGTTAAAGAAATAATTTTTTATTTTTTATTTTTTTATGTTTATTATTTATTATTGAGAGAGAGAGAGAGAACACAAGCAGGGGAGGGTTAGAGAGAGAGGGTAACACAGAATCTGAAGTAGGCTCCCGTCTCTGAGGTGTCAGCACAGAGCCTGACGCAGGGCTCAAACTCACCAACCATGAGATCATGACCTGAGCTGAAGTCAGATGCTTAACCGACTGAGCCACCCAGGCACCCCAAAGAAATAATTTTTTAAATGGCAAGAGAATAATAACTTATTATGTACAAGGTAGCCAGCTGATATTTCATCAGAAGCTTTTCTGGTCAGAATGGAGTGGCCCAATATATTTAAAATATTAAAAGCAAAAAAAAAAAAAATTCTAAACCAAGAATACTTTACCTGGCAAGGTTATTGTTCATAATTGAATGTGAGATAAAGAGTTTTGCAGACAAGTGAAAGCAAAAATTCATCACCACTAAACTGGTCTTACAAAAAATGTTAAAGGGTCGTCTTTAGCAAATAATGAAATGTACTATCTACTAACAAGAAAACATATGAAAGTAAGAATCTCACAGGTAAAGGCAAAAATACAGTAAGGTTAGTGAATTAACCATTTATAAAATTTAAAAGACAAAAGTAGTAAAACTAACCATAACTACAATAATTAGTTAAGAGATACATAAAATAAAAAGATGTAAAATGTGACATCAAAAAGAAAATAAGGAGAAATGTAAAGTTTTCAGAATGTGTTCAAATTTAAGTTAGTACCAACTTGAGACTGATATATATAGAAGCTGTTATATGTGACCCTCATGGTAACCATAAAGCAAAAACCTGCATATACTCGGAAGGTAATGAGAAAAGAATCAAAACTTAACACTAAAGAAATTCATCAACTCACAAGGGAAGAGAGCAGAGAAGAAAGGAACAGAGAAGAATGACAAAAACAGCCAGAAAACAATTAACAATGGCAGCAAGTACACACCTATTAATAATTAGTTTAAATATAAATAGACTAAATTCTCCAGTCAAAAGACATGGAGTAACTGGATGCATAAACAAAACAAGACTCAAATATATGTTTCTTGGAAGAGACCCATTTCAAGTCTCAAAACACACACAGACTAAAAGTGAAAGGATGGAAAAAGACTTTCCATGCAAATGGAAATGAAAAGAAAGCTGGAATAGCTGTACTAATATCAGACAAAATAAACTTTAGAACAAAGACTGTAATAAAAAGACAAAGGACATTACATAGCTAAAGGCTTCAATTCAATAAGATGATATAATATTTGTAAATATTTGCTCACCCAACATAGGAGCACCTAAATAAATATTGACTAACCTGAAAAGAGAAATTGGCAGGAATACAATAATTGTAAGTGACTTTAATATCCCACTTACATTATTGTATACATCATCCAGACAGGAAATCAATAAAAAACTTCAGCCTTAAATGACCCATTAGACCAGATTGACTTAATAGATATAGATAGAATATTTCACCAAAAAGCATCAGAATACACATTCATCTCAAGTGTACCATCATATGGTACATTCTACATTCTCCAGGATATATCAGACTTACCTAAAACAAGTCTCAATAAATTTAAGAAGATTGAAATCATATCAACATCTTTTCTTTCTTTTTTTAAAATTTTTGAATGTTTATTTATTTTTGAAGAAGAGAGAGACAGAGCATTAGCCAGGAAAGGGCAGAGAGAGAGGGAGACACAGAATCCAAAGTGGGCTCCAGGCTCTGAGCTGTCAGCACAGAGCCTACTGTGGGGCTCAAACTCACGAGCTATGAGAGCATAACCTTGGCCGAAGTCGGATGCTTAACTGACTGAGCCATCCAGGTGCCCCTCAAGATTTTTCTGACCACAATGATATGAAACTAGATATTAATACAAGAAGAATACTGGAAAAATCACAAAGATGTGGATATTAAACACCATGCGCATGAACAACCAGTGAGTCAATAAAGTAATAAAAGGAGAGATAAAAAAATACAAAAACTACAAAAAGACAAATGAAAATGAAATACAACAACCCAAAATCTACGCAGAAAAATCAGTTCTAAGAGGGAAGTGCATATTGATACAATTTTTGATACACCAAAAGACACAAGAAAAATCTCAAATAACCTAAATTCACACCTAAAGGAACTAGAAGAAAAAAAAAGAACAAACAAAGCCCAGAGTTAGCAGAATTAAAGAAATAATAAAGATCAGAGAAGAAATAAATGAAATAGAGACCAAAAAATAATAGAAAACATCAATAAAAGTAATAGCTGGCTCTTGAAAAGGAAAATGAAAATGGACAACCTTTAGCTAGACTCAACAAGAAAAAAAGATAGAAGGCTCAAATATGGTACTTTTCTTTCTCTGACTGATTTATTTAACTTAGCATAATTCGCTCTAGTTCCATCCACGTTATTGCAAATGGCAAGATTTCATTCTTTCTGATGGTTAAGTAATACTCCATTGTATGGATATGTTTGTCTATATATTTATATATACATATCTACATATATACATATGTAGATATATGCCACATCTTCATCCATTCATCAGTTGATGAACACTTGGGCTCTTTCCATAATTTGGCTATTGTTGATAGTGCTGCTATAAACATTGGAGTGTATGTGTCTGTTTGAATCAGTATTTTTTATCCTTTGGATAAATACCTAGTAGTACAAATGCTAGGTCATAGGGTATTTCTATCTTTAACTTTTTTTTAAGGTTATTTATTTATTTTGAGAGAGAGAGAGAGAGAGAGAGAGAGAGAGAGAGAGACAGCAAGAGCAGGAGAGGGGCAGAGAGAGGAAGAGAAAGAGAATCCCACGCAGGCTCTGCACTGTCAACATAGATCCTGATTGGGGGCTCAGACTCAAACTGACTTGAGCCGAAACCAAGAGTCCAATGCTTAACTGACTGAGCCACCCAGGACCCCTCTATCTTTAACTTTCTGAGGAACCTCCACACTGTTTTCCGGAGTGGCTGCACCAGTTTGCATTCCCACCAACTGTGTAAGAGGGTTCCCTTTCCTCCTCATCCTTGCCAATATCTGTTGTTTCCTGAGTTGTTAATTATATCCATTCTGACAGGTGTGAAGTGGCATCTCATTGTGGTTTTGATTTGTATTTCCCTGATGATGAGTGATGTTGAGCATCTTTTCATGTGTCTATTAGCCATCTGGATGTCTTCTTTGGAGAAGCATCTATTCATGTCCTCTTCTGGTTTCTTAACTGGATTATTTATTTTTTGGGTGTTGAGTTTGATGAGTGCTTTACAGATTTCGGATACTAGGCCTTTATCAGATATGTCATTTGCAAATATCTTCTCCCATTCTGTAGGCTTCCTTTTAGGTTTGTGTATTGTTTCCTTTGCTGTGCAGAAGTGTTTTTTTTTTTATCTTGAGGAGATCCCAATTTTCATTTTTGCTTTTATTTCTCTTGAATCTGGAGATGTGTCTGGTGAGAGGTTGGTGTGGCTATGATCAAAGAGACTGCTGCACATATTGTTCTCTAGGATTTTAATGGTTTCCTGTCTCACATTTAGGTCTTTCATCCATTTTGAATTTATTTTTGTGTATGGTTTAAGAAAGGGGTCTAGTTTCATGTCTTCTGCATGTCACTGTCCAGTTTTCCCAACACCATTTGTTGAAAAGACTGTCTTTTTTCCATTGGATATTCTTTCCTGCTTTGTCAAAGATGAGTTGACCATACAGTTGTGGGTCCATTTCTGGGTTCTCTATTCTGTTCCATTGACCTCTGTGTCTGTTTTTGTGCCAGTACCATCCTGTCTTGATTATTATAGCTTTGTAATACAGTTCAAAGTCTGCAATTGTGATGCCTTCCATTTTGCTTTTCTTTTTCGACATTACTTTGGCTATTTGGGGTCTTTTCTGGTTCCATACAAATTTTAGAAGTGTTTGTTCTAGCTCTGTGAAAAATGCTAGTAGTATTTTAATAGAGATTGCACTGAATGTGTAGATTGCTTTGAGTAGTATAGACAGTTTAACAATGTTTGTTCTTCCAATCCATGAGCATGGAATGTTTTTCCATTTCTTGTGTTTTCTTCAATGTCTTTCATAAGTGTTCTATAGTTTTCAGTGTACAGATCTTTCACTTCTTTGGTTAGATTTATTCCTAGGTATCTTTTTGGTGCAACTGCAAATAGGATTGATTCCTTGATTCTCGTTCTGCTGCTTCATTATTGGCATATAGAAGTGCAACAGATGTCTATATGTTGATTTTATATCCTGCAACTTTGCTGAATTCATGAATCAATTCTAGCAAGTTTTTGGTGGAGTCTTCCAGGTTTTCCATGTAGAGTTGAACAACAGTGGTAAGAGTGGACATCTCTGTTGTTACTATCCTTAAGGGAAAAGCTCTCAGTTTTTCCCCATTGAGGATGATATTAGCTGTGAGTCTTTCATACATGGCCTTTATGACGTTGAGGTATGTTCCTTCCATCTCTATTTTCTTAAAAGTTTTTATCAAGAAAGGATGCCATATTTTTAAATGCTTTTTCTGCATTTATCGAGAGAAGAATATGGTTCTTATCTTTTCTTTTATTAATGTGATGTATCACATTGATTGATTTGTGGATTATTGAAGCACCCCTATAGCCCAGGAATAAATCTCACTTGATCATGGTGAGTAATTCTTTTAATGTATTGTTGGATTTGCTAGTATCTTGTTGAGAATTTTTACATCATTGCTCAGCAGGGATATTGGTCTGCAATTCTCCTTTTTATTGGGTCTTTGTCTGGTTTTGGAATCAGGGAAATGCTGGCCTCATAGAATGAATTTGAAAGTTTTCCTTCCATTTCTATTTTTTGTAACGGTTTCAAAAGAATAGATATTAATTCTTCTTTCAATGTTTGGTAGAATTCTCCTGGGAAGCCATAAGTCATTTCAGAGAAAGAAAAATACCATATGATTTCACTTATATATGGAATTTAAGAAACAAAACAGGTGAACATAGGGGAAGGGAAGGAAAAATAAGATAAAAACAGAGAAGGAGGCAAACAGTAAGAGACTCTTAACTATAGAAGACAAACTGAGTGTTGCTGGAGGGGAGATGGGTGGAGGGATGGCTAAATGGGCAATGGGCATTAAGGAGGGCACTTGCTGGGATGAGCACTGGGAGTTATATGTAAGTGATGAATCACTAGGTTCTACTCCTGAAACCAATGCTACACTACATATTAACTAATTTGAATTTAAATAAAACCTTGTAAGAAAATGAAGGCTCAAATAAATCAGAAATGAAAGAGGAGTTACAATTGATAGCACAGAAATACAACAGATAATGAGACACTACTTGAACTATTATATACCAACAAACTGGACAACTTAGAAGAACGGAATAAATTTCCAGAAACATACAATCTTCCAAGACTGAATCATGAACAAATAGAAAATCTGAATAAGCTAATTACTAGTAAGGAGATTGACTCAGTAAATAAAAATCTCCCAATAAAGAAAAACTCAGGAATAGATAGCTTCACTGATGAATACTATCA
This sequence comes from Cryptoprocta ferox, assembly GCA_028646485.1. NCBI lineage: Eukaryota > Metazoa > Chordata > Mammalia > Carnivora > Eupleridae > Cryptoprocta > Cryptoprocta ferox. The sequence continues at coordinate 58,717,098 of CM053574.1, forward strand.
AGTATTCAAAGAGATTTAATAGCTATCTTCAAAATATTCCAAAAAATTGAAGAGGATGTAATGCTTCTATACTCATTTTATGAGACCAGCATTACCCTGATACCCAAACAAGGACACTACAACAAAATAAAATTACAGGTCAATATTCATGATGAATATAGATGTAAACATCCTCAACAAACTATTAGCATACAAAATTCCCCAATACATTAAAAGAGTCATACACCATCATCAAGTGAGATTTATTCCAGTAATGCAAAGATGGTTCATCATTTGCAAATCAATCAACGTGATACACTACATTAACAAAATGAAGGATAAAAAGAATATGATCATCTCAATAGATGCATAAAAAGCATTTGACAAAATTTGACATTATAATAAAAACTCTCAACAAGGTGAATATAGAGGGAACATACCTCAACATAATAGAGGTCATATATGACAACCCCACAGCAAACTGCAAGAAGAAGAAATAAAAGGCATCCAAATAGGAAAGGAAGAAGTCAAACTGCCACTATTTGCAGATGACAAATCTTAAAGACTTCACCAAAATTTGTTAGAATAATAAATGAATTCAGTAAAAGTTGTAGGACACAAAATAAATATGCAAAAATTGGTTGTTTCTATACACTAATAACACTATCAGAAAGAGAAATTAAGAAAATAATCTTGCTTCCAAAGGCATCAGAAAGAATAAGTACTTAGATATAATTTAAACAGAGAGGTAAAAGACCTGTACATTGAAAACTCTAAGACTTTGATGAAAGAAACTGAAGAAGGCACATATAAATGGAAAGATTCAGTGCTCATAGGTTGAAAGAATTAATATTGTTAAAACATCCATACTACTCAATGCAATCCCTGTAAAAATTCCAATGTCATTTATTTTTTTACAGTAGTAGAACAAATAATTCTAAAATATGCATGGGACCTCAATAGCCAAAAAATCTTGGGAAATAAGAACAAAGCGGGACATATCATGCTCCCTGATTTCAAACTATACTACAAAGCTGCAGTGTTCAAAAAAATATAGTATTGGCATTAAAACAGACACATAGATCATTAGAATAGAATAGAGCCCAGAAATAAACCCATGCATATATGGTCAATTAATTTATGACAAAGAAAGCAAGAATATACAATGGAGAAAGGGCAATTTCTTCAATTAATGGTGCTGGGAAAACTGGACAGCTACATGTAAAAGAATGAAACTAAATGACTATCTCACATTACACACAAAAATTAACTCAAAATTGATTAAAGACTTAAATATGAGAGCATAAACTACAAAACTCCTTGAAGAAAACAAAGACATTAATCTCCTTGATATTGGTCTTGGCAACATTTTTTGGATCTGACTCCAAAGGCAGAGGCAACAAAAGCAAAAATAAATAAATGTGACTACATCAAACTAAAAAGCTTCTACATAGCAAGAGATATCATTAAAAAATAATAAAAATAAAAGAGAACCTACTGAATGGGAGAAAATATTTGCAAATGATATTTCTGACAAAGAGCTAATATCCAAAATATATGAAGAATTTATACAAATTAATAACATAAAACAAAACAGTCTGATTAAAAAGTGGGAAGAGGATCTAAACAGATTTTTTTTTCAAAGAGGACATATAAATGGCTAACAGGCACATGAAAAGGTGCTCAACATCACTAATCATCAGGGAAATGCAAATCAAAACCGCAAAGAGATATCATGTCATACCTGTCTGAATAGCTCTTAACAAAAAGACAAGAAATGGATGGGTGTGGAGAGGAGAGAACCCTCCTACATTGTTGGTGGGATTGTAAATTGATGCAGCCAGTATGGAAAGCAGTATGGAGGATCCTGAAAAAATTAAAAATAGAAATACCATATGATCCAACAATTCCACTCCTGAGTATTTATCTAAAGAATAGGAACACACTAATTTGAAAAAATATATGCACTCCATATGTTCATTGCAACATTATTTATGTTATTTATTTATGCAAATCCATAGACAGAACCTAAGTGCTCATCAATGGATGAATGGATAAAGAAGATGTGGCATTTATACACAACAGAATACTACTCAGCCATAACAAAGAAGGAAATCTTATCATTTGTGACAACAAGGATGGACCTAAAGGGTACTGTGCTAAGTAAAATAAGTTAAACAGATAAAGATAAATACTCTGATTTCACTTACATGTGGAATATAAAACACAAAACAAATGAACAAACAAAACAAAACTCATAGATACAGAGAACCGATTGGTAGTTATCAGAATGGAATGGGGTTGGAATGTGGACAAAACATGTGAAAGGGGTCTTTCTTACGGTGGTGAATGATAACCAGACTTATTGTGGTGATCACCTTGTAGTTCATACAAATATCAAATTATTATGTTGTATGCCTTAAACTAATATAATGTCAACTTTACCTCAATTAAACAAACAGATAAAGTGGATTTCATAGATCTGAGATAGCCTCAGTGTGCCAAGCTTTTGCCATAACTACCAAGTATTAATCCTGCCTTTCCTACCAGTTTTGTCTCCTCAAGCTGTATTCTGCTTCAAGCTCACCCCCAAAATACAAAATTGTTGTTTTATGATTTTAATGATTTCCCATTTTATTCTAGATATGTAACTTATAAAATGATATTCCACAGTTTTTAACCTGGGAAGTTTCTGAATTATTTTTATACACAAATGACATTGTATTTAAACTTGCAGTATGATGGAAAGGACTTGTTTCTCTAGGTCATACAAGCAGAGTCATGGTTTGGGCAAAAAGAAGTAGTTTGGCATAGTCAAAAGCATGCAAGTTTAATTCTGGCTATTTCATTCTTTTTTTTTATAGTTTATTGTCAAATTGGTTTCATATAACACCCAGTGCTCTTCCCCACAAGTGCCCTCTTCCATGACCATCACCCCCTTTCCCATTCTCCCTCCCCCTTCAGCCTTCAGTTTGTTTTCAGTATTCAAGAGTCTCTCATGATTTGTCTCCCTCTCTCTCCCTCTTTCCCCCTCTTCCCCTCCCCATGGTTCTCTGTTAAGTTTCTCCTGTTAGACCTATGAGTGAAAACATATGGTATCTGTCCTTCTCTGCCTGACTTATTTCACTTAGCATGACACCCTCGAGGTCCATCCACTTTGCTATGAATGGCCAGATTTCATTCTTTCTCATTGCCATGTAGTATTCCATTGTATAGATAAACCACATCTTCTTGACCCATTCATGAGTTGATGGACATTTAGGCTCTTTCCATGTTTTGGCTATTGTTGAAAGTGCCGCTATGAACATTGGGATACATGTGCCCCTATGCATCAGCACTTCTGTATCCCTTGGGTAAATCCCCAGAAGTTCTATTGCTGAGTCATAGGGGAGTTCTATTGATAGTTTTTTTTTTTAATGTTTATTTTTGAGAGAGAGAGAGACAGAGAGAGAAGGAGACACAGAATCTGAAGCAGGCTCCAGGCTCTGAGTTGTCAGCACAGAGCTTGATGTGGGGCTCGAACTCACGAACCGTGAGATCATGACCTGAGCTGAAGTCAGACACTTAACCGACTGAGCCACCCAGGCACCCCTATTGATAGTTTTTTGAGGAACCTCCACACTGTTTTCCAGAGCGGCTGCACCAGTTTACATTCCCACCACCAGTGTAGGAGGGTGCCCGTTTCTCCACATCCTCACCAGCGTCTATAGTCTCTTGATTTGTTCATTTTAGCCACTCTGACCTGCATGAGGTGGTATCTCAGTGTGGTTTTGATTTGTATTTCCCTGATGATGAGTGACGCTGAGCATCGTTTCATATCTTTCTTGGCCATCTGGATGTCCTCTTTGGAGAAGTGTCTATTCATGCCTTCTGCCCATTTCTTTACTGGATTATTCGTTTTTTGAGTGTGGAGTTTGGTGAGTTCCTTGTAGATTTTGGATACTAGCCCTTTATCCGATATGTCATTTGCAACTATCTTTTCCCATTCTGTCAGTTGCCTATTCGTTTTCTTGATTGTTTCCTTTGCAGTGCAGAATGTTTTTATCTTGATGAGGTCCCAATAGTTCATTTTTGCTCTTGATTCCCTTGCCTTTGGGGATGTGTTGAGTATGAAATTGCTGCGATTAAGGTCAAGGAGGATGTTTCCTGCTTTCTCCTCTAGGGTTTTGATGGTTTCCTGTCTCACATTCAGGTTCTTCATCCATTTTGAGTTTATTTTTGTGTATGGTGTAAGGGAGTGGTCTAGTTTCATTCTTCTGCATGTTGCTGTCCAGTTCTCCCAGCACCACCTGTTAAAGAGTCTGTCGTTATTCCATTGAATACTCTTTCCTGCTTTGTCAAAGATTAATTGGCCAAACACTTGTGGGTTCAGTTCTGGGTTCTCTATTCTATTCCATTGGTCTATGTGTCTGTTTTTGTGCCAATACCATATTGTCTTGATGATGACAGCTTTGTAGTAGAGGCTAAAGTCTCGGATGGTGATGCCTCCCGTTTTGGTTTTCTTCTTCAATATTACATTGGCTATTCAGGGTCTTTTTTGGTTCCGTACGAATTTTAGGATAGTTTGTTCTAGCTTTGAGAAGAATGCTGGTGCACTTTTGATTGGGATTGCATTGAATGTGTAGATTGCTTTGGGTAATAATGACATTTTAACGATGTTTATTCTTCCGATCCATGAGCATGGAATGCTTTTCCATTTCTTTGTGTCTTCTTCTATTTCTTTCATAAATTTTCTATAGTTTTCATCGTACAGGTCTTTTACATCTTTGGTTAGGTTTATTCCTAGGTATTTCACGGTTTTTTATGCAATTGTGAATGGGATCAGTTTCTTGATTTCTCTTTCTGTTGCTTCATTATTGGTGTATAAAACTGCAACCGATTTCTGTACATTGATTTTGTACCCTGCGACTTTGCTGAATTCATGGATTGTTCTAGTAGGCTTCTGGTGAAGTCGATCGGGTTTTCCATGTAGAGTATCATGTCATCTACGAAAAGTGAAAGTCTGACTTCATCTTTGCCAATTCTGATACCTTTGATTTCCTTTTGTTGTCTGATTGCTGATGCTAGGACTTCCAGCACTATGTGAAACAACAGTGGTGAGAGTGGACATCCCTGTCGTGTTCCTGATCTCAGGGGGAAAGCTCTCAGTTTTTCCCCATTGAGGATCATATTAGCTGTGGGCTTTTCATCAATGGCTTTTTAAGATGTTTAAGTAAGTTCCTTCTATCCTGACTTTCTCGAGAGTTTATTAAGAGGGGATGCTGTATTTTGTCAAATGCTTTTTCTGCATCTATCGACAGGATCATATGGTTTTTATCTTTTCTTTTGTTGACGTGATGTATCACATTGATGGATTTACGCATATTGAACCAGCCCCGTAACCCAGGAATGAATCCCACTTGATCATGGTGGATAATTCTTTTTATATGCTGTTGAATTCAATTTGCTAGTATCTTGTTGAGGATTTTTGCATCTGTAGTGATCAAGAATATTGGCCTGTAGTTCTTTTTTTGCTGGGTCTCTGGTTTGGGAATCAAAGTGATGCTGGCTTCATAGAATGAGTTTGGAAGTTTTCCTTCTATTTCTATTTGTTGGAATAGCTTGAAAAGAATGGGTATTAACTTTGCTTTAAATGTCTGGTAGAATTCTCCAGGGAAGCCATCTGGCCCCGGGCTCTTATTCGTTGGGAGATTTTTGATAACCGATTCAATTTCTTCACTGGTTATGGGTCTGTTCAGATTTTCTACCTCTTCCCGTTTGAGTTTTGGTAATGCATGTGTATTTAGGAATTTGTCCATTTCTTCTAGGTTGTCCAGTTTGTTGGCATATAATTTTTCATAGTATTCCCTGATTATTGCTTGTATTTCTGAGGGATTGGTTGTAATATATCCATTTTCATTCGTGATTTTGTCTATTTGGGTGTTTTCTCTTTTCTTTCTGAGGAGCCTGGCTAGAGGTTTATCAATTTTGTTTATTTTTTCAAAAAACCAACTCTTGGTTTCATTGATCTGTTCAACTGTTTTTTTGGATTCTATATTGTTTATTTCTGCCCTGATCTTTATTATTTCTCTTCTTCTGCTGGGTTTGGGGTGCTCTTGCTGCTCCTCTTCTAGTTCCTTTAGGTGCTCTGTTAGATTCTGAATTTGCGCTTTTTCTAGTTTGTTGAAATAGGCCTGGATTGCAATATACTTTCCTCTTAGGACTGCCTTTGCTGCATCCCAGAGAGTTTGGATTGTTGTATTTTTGTTTTCATTCGTTTCCATATATTTTTAAATTTCTTCTGTAATTGCCTGATTGGCCCAATCATTCTTTAGTAGGGTGGTTTTTAACCTCCATGTTTTTGGAAGTTTTCCAGACTTTTTCCTGTGATTGATTTCAAGTGTCATAGCATTGTGATCTGAAAGTGTGCATGGTATAATCTCAATTTGTTTGTATTTATGGAGGGCTGCTTTATGACCTAGTATGTGAGCTATCTTTGAGAATGTGCCATGCGCACTCGAGAAGAAAGTGAATTCCCTACCTTCAGGACGCAGAGTTCTAAATATGTCTATTAATTCCATCTGTTCCAATGTGACATTCAGGTCCATTGTTTATTTAGTGATTTTCTGTCTGGTTGATCTATCCATTGCTGTAAGTGGAGTATTATAATCCCCTGCAATAAGCACATTCTTATCAATAAGATTGTTTCTGTTTGTGATTAGTTGTTTTATGTATTTGGGTGCTCCCAAATTCGGCACGTAGATGTTTATAATTGTTAGCTCTTCCTGATGAAGAGAACCTTTAATTATTATATAGTGTCCTTCTTCATCTTTTGTTACTGCCTTTACTTTAAAATCCAGTTTGTCCAATATAAGTATGGCTACTCCAGCTTTCTTTTGACTTCCAGTCGCATGATAGATATTTCTCCATCCCCTTACTTTCAATCTGAAGGTGTCTTCAGGTCTCAAATGAGTCTCTTGTAGACAGCAAATCGATGGATTTTGGTTTTTTATCCATTCTGCTACCCTATGTCGTTTGATTGGAGCATTTAGTCCATTTACATTCAGTGTTATTATTGAAAAAAATCGGTTTAGAGTCATTGTGTTCTCTGTAGGGTCATGCTTGTAGTGGTGTCTCTGGTACCTTGTTTTCCTTGCAACATTTCCCTCATACAGTCCCTCTTAGGATTTCTTGTAGGGCTGGTTTGGTGGTGATAAGTTATCTCAATTTTTGTTTATTTGGGAACACCTTTATCTCTCCTTCTATTTTGAATGACAGGCTCACTGGATAAAGGATTCTTGACTGCATATTTTTTCTGTTCATCACATTGAAGATTTCCTGCCATTCCTTTCTGGCCTCCCACGTTTCAGTAGATAGGTCTGTAACCACTCTGATAGGTTTCCCTTTGTATGTTAGGGCCCATTTATCCCTGGCTGCTTTCAGAATTCTCTCTTTATCTTTATATTTTGCCAATTTCACTATGATATGTCGTGCCAAAGGTCAATTCAAGTTACGTCTGAGGGAAATTCTCTGTGCCTCTTGGATTTCAATGTCTGTTTCCTTCCCCAGATTGGGGAAGTTCTCGGCTATAATTTGATCAAGCACCCCTTCCGGACCTTTTTCTCTTTCTTCTTCTTTGGGAATTCCTATGATAGGGATATTGTTCCATTTGATTGTATCACTCAGATCTCGAATTTTCCTTTCATGATCCCGGATCAATTTATCCCTCTTTTTCTCAGCTTCCTCTTTTTCTGTAAGTGTGTCTTCTAATTCACCTATTCTCCTCTCTGCCTCTTCAATCCGTGCAGTGGCCACCTCCATTTTATTATGCACCTCATTTATAGCATTTTTTTATCTTATCACAGCTATTTTGAAGGTCCCTAGTCTTTGTATCAGTAGCTTCTCTGATGACTTCCATGCTTTTTTCAAACCCAGCGATTAATTTTATGACAATTGTTCTAAATTCTTGCTCAGTTATGTTGCTTATATATGTTTTGAGCAGTTTTGTGGCTGTGACTTCTTCTTGGAATTTCTTTAGAGGAGAGTTCTTCTGTTTTGTCACTTTGGCTAGCTTTCTGTCTCTTGTCTGTTTTAAAAGCTCACTATACACTCTGTACCTGTTAGTATTGCTCTATTAAAGGAGGCTTATTGACTGTCCAGGGCCTGTCGTTTCAGGAAGTGTTCTTTTAATGGCGTCTCTCGGTTTCTCTTGTTGTGCCTTTGGTTATTTTATTTCCCTATTCAATGATATTTGGGACTCTCCACCTTGTGTACTTTGGCTTGTTTCTTGAGGTAGCCCTGAAAAGGAAAACACACAGACAAACACACAGGGAACAAAAACATGCAAATGCACAGACAAATCAATCAAACAAGCAAACCAAAAGGGGAAAGAAAAAAAAAGAAAAGAAAAGAAAATGGGGGGGAGACAAAAACAACAAAAGACAAAGGACAGTCTAAAAGTATAAAACCAGGGAGGGGAGAGATAAGAATGAGATAAGGGAAAATGTATCTGAATGGCAAGAATTGGTCTAATCACGGCAATGCAACAATGTTGGTCTTTCCCGGGCTCTGGAGGGTGGGGGAGGGGAAGGAGAAACAGAAAAAAAGAAAAAGAAAAAGAAAAAGAAAAAGGCAGCTCTCCCGAGCGGATGGGCACAGTTTGGTGTCGGTAGATCTCTCGGGCTGCTCCCCGAGTCCCCGCTTGGTGGTTGTGGGGGGAAGAATGGTGGCGTCCCAATCCCAACCGTTGCAACCCACTCTTTGGGGTCTGATCTCCCTGTGCCTCAGGCAGGCCAAGTTGTATTTTCCATGCCCCACCTAGTTTCCAAATCCTAGTCCACGCGCTTTAATGATCCACCCGAGATGAGATGTACTCCTGTAGGCCTGCCGGCTTCCTAGACGGGAATCAAGTGGGGGGTGGGGTAGGGGAGCATTTTCTCCTAGCGCCACCTGTGACCTGGGGTAACTGGGTGGCTCAGTCAGTTATGTCACTGACTCTTGATTTTGGCTCAGGCCATAATCTCACAGTTCGTGAGTTCGAGCCCCATGAAGGGCTCTATACTAACAGTGCAGAGCCTGCTTGGCATTCTTTTTCTCTCCCTTTCTCTCTGTTCCTCCCCGACTTGTGCTCTTTCTCTCTCTCAATGTAAATGAACTTAAAATTTTTGTTTTAAAAAATGGCCTCCTGAGTTTTGATTAGGGGGAGTGGAAAAGGCCACACATCATATGGAAGTTTTAGAACAAGTTATACAGAGAAGATCCCAAGAATTCTCCTGGGGTGAGGGAACAGCAGCTCCTACAAGAACAAGCATCATAGTGGCATTAGATTTCTCCATAGCCCCACTAGAAACAGTGGTGTGATAGCCTCAACATTTAGGGGAATAATGATTTTCCATTCGGGAAACCTATAACCAGTCAAATTAGTTGTGAGGGCAAAATAAAAACTTTGTTAGACATACAGGGGTACCTGGATGGCTCAGGGGGTCAATCATCTGACTACAGCTCAGGTCATGATCTCACAGTTCATGAGTTTGAGTACTGCATTGGGCTCTGTGCTGACAGCTCAGAGCCTGGAGCCTGCTTCAGATTCTGTCTCCCTCTTTCTCTGTCTGGCCCTCCCCTGCTCATGATCTGTCTCTCTCAAAAATAAACATTTAAAAAATTTTTAAAAAAAACCTTGTTAGGCATGAAGAGACTTAGAAAGCTTACTGGCCATACACCTTTCTTAGGAAGTTATTTTAGCCTGTAATCCAATAAAACAGCCAAGTAAGGTCAGGACGACAGGGGATCAGGAAACGATGTTACCAAGAGTATTAGCTGTGTGGTGTCTCATATTTAAAGAATAGGGCTCTAGGAAATAAAGGAATTTCACAGAGCATAGAGTTGGAGGATTCCAAGTACTAGAATGGGCAAGATGGCACAAATTTTCTCTTTGAATTAAGAAAACACTAGGAAAAGAGAAAGAAGGAAACTAGGCATGACTTTGAGCTGTTGAGCAGTACAGGGTTGTGACACTGAGTACAGACAAGGAGTCACACTCCTTGACTCTGCTGTGAAGGAAAGTTTTCATAAATACAATTGTGTTAATGATGTTTATTACAATAAGTCTATTAGACTATAGTCTATAGACAGTAAGTCTGTTAAGCTCAGACTCTACCCTAAGGACAAACAAACTTTAGAAGACAATATGGTTACAGAATGGAATGTAAATATTCTCAGTCATGGAAATCTAAGGCTCAGAGTACAGCTTTACGAAAAGTTTGGAGGTGGAAGTGGAGAGTGGGGACACTTGGCTGTCTGTGAGAAGAACATGTGATTCTTGAGCCCCACGAGGCGTGTTGGGCATAGAGATTACTTAAATAAATAAATTTTAAAAAAGATGGAAGTGGAGGTGGGAGTTGTAGGAGTCACCGAGCTCAAATATCCTCTCACGAAAATCCTCCTCCAAGGTACAAGAGATGCTGTTTCTATTTAAAAGCAAAAGTTTAAGGAAATTAAAGTTGCAAAAGTAAACAATAGAACTAAAAATAGTGATGTAACTATTGTGTGAGTGTGTGTGTGGAGGGCGGTGATATTAAGCTATCTGCATTTTTATCTGTCATTGCAAGACTCCATAAGTAATGTCAGAAAAATGTGGCTCAGTCATATTTGCGTGGTTGGAGAGCACCAGCAAGAGACTTCAAAGCCAGGAAGGTAAAAGTGGTTTGTATGTTCAAAGTCAGATGGAGACTGGAGCTAAAAAGCAAGGAAGTTTATGTTGTAAATTCTTCTGTACTATTTTCCCCTCCCCACTTTAATGAAACACAGCCCAAACATAACAATCCTACCTTACAGGGTTATGGTGAGGGTCAGAGATAACCTATTACTAATGCCTGGAAATCCAATCCATCAGCCATTTTGTGGCTGTTATTAGCATGATTAGCTCCTGGTGTTGTTGCTGCACCTTGGCCTGCCCCACTCTGTTTTTTGTTTTTTTGTTTTTGTTTTTTATTTCTATTTTCCCTTCCTTGGGGGAACCCGGATGGCTCCTATCTCCAGCTGCCCTGTCCTGTCTACTGTTTCTCCCGGCATCAGCTGTGAGACTTGTCTCTCACTGCCCACCTCTGCCCCGGATGCCACCCCTGCTGCCGGCATCCCAGATCCTCCTGCGGTTATTGCCGTTGTCAGTTTCTCCCTCAGCTGTTGCCAAAGCAGTCAAGCAGCATTTTTTAAATTCTTAATTGATGGACATAAATTTATTGTATAAGTTCAAATACATGCACTTGAAATTTAATATTTAGGTCACAATCATATAACGACTCAATTAAACATATAGCTCAAAATATACAAAATCTTGTTTCTGTTTTTGGTGTTTCTGAGCTTTACACTGCAGAACTGCTTTAAAAACAAAGCTCATCATATATGCTTGTTACAGAAGATGGGAAAATAGATGTAATTGTTCCATTCATCTTCATCAGCTTGGGGTACAAAAAGAAATCCCATTTTGTTAAAATTAGGTGACCCTGAGCCCTCATATCACTTCTGAAGAAGAGCCTCTTTTTCCTCCTTGAGTCCTTTGGCCTGAAAGTCCTTCCCAGACCTCCAGGGATGCTCACATCTCCTCTTCCTGAGGTGTCACTCTGGCCAGAAATCTGGAAGTCATCCTAAACTTCTCCCTCCTCTTCATTCTTCAGATCTACTCAATATTAAGTCCTTGGGGAAATTAAGCACCCTGCCCAGGTCACATAACTTCTCGTGGGTGGGCCTTAAGAGTCAAAATCTAGTGTTTAGGAGGCTTAGGTTAAAGCACATGTTCTTTGGTAGGGTTGTGCTTGGTGGGCGGTGTGGAGGAGGGCCCCATGGAGGGTGTGAATGGAATAAAGCCCCTCCCAGTTCCCCTCCACTTCCCTTTCCAAGAACCTTCTCTTGGCATCATTGCTATCCTACAGCTACTAAGTGCCAAAAATAGGGTTCACTGCCTTGGTGAGTTTTCATGTCAAAATCTTATCTTTTTTCTTATTTTGTTTTTTTTCTTTCAAAATCTTATGAATAAAATGTTCAAGTAATCAGAAGAGTTGAAGGCATGTACAGTCACACTCATCTATCCACCACCAGACCTCAACAACTGTTAACATTTGATATATTTGTTTTATTTATCTGTTAGGTTGAACCTTATGAAATTGTAATAGGAAACAGTTGAATAGAAATGATTTTCTAGAGTTCAATCGTGTGTGTGTGTGTGTGTGTGTGTGTGTGTGTGTGTGTGTGTTGCTGAACAATTTGAAAATATGTTGCAGATTTACATGACCCTTCAAAATGTATCTTCCAAGAATGACATGCTTCTACAAAACCCATATTATTATCACCCCCAAGAAAACGATTCTTGGGGCGCCTGAGTGGCTCAGTCAGTTAAGTGTCCGACTTCAGCTCAGGTCATGATCTCACGGTTTGTGGGTTCGAGCCCCGCATCGGGCTCTGTGCTGACAGTTCAGAGCCTGGAGCCTGCTTCCCATTCTGTGTCTCCCTCTCTCTGCCCCTCATGCCTATTCATGCTCTGTCTCTCAAAAAAAAAAAAAAAAAAAGGTAAAAAAAAGAAAAAAAAAGAAAATGATTCTCTAAAATAATCTAATATCCAGTCCATATTCAGATTTCTCCAATTGTCCCCAAGGAGTCTATTTCTGATTCAGAATCCAATCAAGATTTATGCATTACATTTGATTATGTCTTCTTTTACACTAGATCATCCCTCCACATACTCTTTTTATAAAATGGTATTGAAGAGCACCTGAGTGGCTCAGCAGGTTAAGTGTCCTACTCTTAATTTCAGCTCAGATCATGATCTCATGATTCATGGGATCAAGCCCCATGCCAGGTTCCACGATAGTAGCGGGCTTTCTTGGGATTCTCTCTCTCCCTCTTTTTGCTTCTCTCTCTCTTAAAATAAATAAATAAACTTTTTAAAAAATTCAAAAACTAAAAAATGACATTGACCTTTTAAATTGGGCCACTTGTCTTATCCAATGCAGATTTGTCTGACTGTTTCCTGTTGGTGGTAACTTGTTTCTCTGTTCCCTGTATTTCTTGTACTTGGAAATTATGTCTAAAGACTTAATTAAATTCAACTGAAGACTCGTAGGAGTTTCTGTATTTTGTGTTGCATCACATCAGGAGGCACAAGTATTCTATTATTAATGATGCTAGGTTTGAAACCTTGATTAAGGAGGCAGTGGCCAGATCTCTCCACTGTAAGTATGAATGGGGAGACAGCTCTCCACGGTCTCTCAATTTTCTGTACAACTTATAAACAAGGCACTGACTGCCTCCTCCCACAATTCCTCCCCCCTCCCCACTTCTCTTCAAGGAAGTTTGAATAGCAAGCAGCCTTGGAAGGTACAGATCTTTTCTCCCTCCACAACCAAAGGCAGGCATGCTTACTGTCTGATAAAAAAAATTAGTGTTTCTTAAGCTCAAGGTTCTTTTACTGTTACACAGTTTACTGTGTGCAGATATCATCTGGCCCTCTTCACTTTGCCCTGTGGATTTTCAGAAACCAGCACAAAAATGCTGATAATTTTGAGGAATGAACCCTTGCTAAGGTATCCAAAAACTGGCAGGCTAATTTGTCTAATTGCAAGTAAGATTTTCTCAGACACGTCACAATTCTTGATGTTTCCTTTTGTGATTACTAAGTATTCTGTGGGTGATAGGGTGTACACTAGCACTGTGCCAACAGCTTGTTCCCCCAAAACATTTTACCTAATGGTTTTTTAGATTCCATTCACAACCTTTGCTTAAATCAACCAGTTTACCGGAGGTAGCAAAATAGTGGTTTTCTCTATTATTCTTTCCACATTTATTAATTGTGTTTTTGGTAGTTTCCCCTCATCCACCAACAATGAACTACAGTTTCTTACAAAAAGGTAGGATAAAAACCTACTCCCTGCCCTTCAATTACCAATTTGTTTGAGAAGGAGAGAGAGAGAAAGTAAAAGAGAAAAAGAGAGAGAGAGAGAGAATACAAGTGGGGGGAGGGGCAGAGAGAGAGAGAGAGAGAGAGAGAGAATCCTAAGCAGGCTATACACTGCCAGAGCAGAGCCTGATGTAGGGCTCAAATCCATGAACCCTGAGATCATGACCTGAGCCAAAGTCGGATGCTCAACCAACTGAGCCACCCAGGCATCCTAATTATTATTATTATTTTAATAATTTATTGTCAAATTGGCTAACATACAGTGTATATAGTGTGCTCATTGTTTTTGGGGTAGATTTCCGTGGTTCATCGCTTACATATAACACCCAGTGCTCATGCCAAAAAGTGCCCTCCTCAATGCCCATCACCCATTTTCCCCTTTCCCCCAACCCCCTATCAACCCTCAGCTTCTTCTCTGTATTTAAGAGTCTCTTATGGTTTGCCTCCCTCTCTCTCTGTTTATAACTGTTTCTTCCCCTTCCCTTCCCCCATGGTCTTCCGTTAAGTTTCTCAAGATCCACATATGAGTGAAAACATATGATATCTGTCTTTCTCTGACTGACTTATTTCACTCAGCATAATACCTTCCAGTTCCATCCACGTTGCTGCAAATGGCAGGATTTCATTCTTTCTCATTGCCAAGTAGTATTCCATTGTATATATATGAACCACATCTTCTTTATCCATTCATTAGTTGATGGGCATTGGGGCTCTTTCCATGATTTGACTGTTTTTGAAAGCACTGCTGTAAACATTGGGGTACATGTGCCCCTATGCATCAACATTTCTGTATCCTTTGGATAAATTCCTAGTAGTGCTATTGGTGGGTCATAGGGTTCTATTTTTAATTTTTTGAGGAACCTCCACACTGCTTTCCAGAGCAGCTGCACCAGTTTTCATTCCCACTAACAGCCAGGCACCTTAATTATTAATTTTAAAGTAAGTCACTAGTATAATCATTTCTGTATCCATGAGCTAACTCATGGAGTTAAAAAAAATAGTTTATAATCAGTTATTCCTTTTATGCCCAAATTGTTTGAATCTGTCCAGTGGGGGCCTCTTCGGACTGGCTCCTGTGTCCTCTTGCCACATCCCTGTTAATTTTTCTAACTTAGAACTTTCTTGCTTTTTGGCACATTAAAATGTCCTGGGTTCAACTTGTGCTTCTCTGCCCGGGGCTGAAATCAGTCATTTCTTGAAAGAGTTCTGGTTCCTTTTGGTAGGAAATAGTATTTAGAAATACTATTTCTAAAGATCAAGGGTGCCTTTGCTTCTGGTCGTTTCAAAGGATAGTACTGGGATATATATTTTTAAAAATCATGAGGTCATAATGCCATTTTGATTCAGATTTGTAAAAATTGTGGTAAATACCCATAACATAAAATTTACCATCTTAATTTTTAACTGTGCAGTTCAATACTGTTAAGTATATTCATATTATTGTGCAACCAATCTCCAGAAATTTTTCATCTTGTAAAACTGAAACTCTATACCTGTTAAAAGGAACTGCTTGTTCCTCCCATTCCCCCAAGGATCTGGCAACTACCATTCTATTTCCTTTCTTTATGACTTTACCTACTCTTGTACCTCATATAAGGGGAATAATACGGTATTTTATGGTACTTGTCTTTTTGTAACTGGCTTATTTTATTTAACATAATGTCTTCAACCTTCGTCCATGTTGTAGACTTCTTTTTGTTGTTGTTACTGAAATTCCTTCTCTTTTTTATTTACTTTTTATTTAATTTATTTTTTTAAATTTACATCCAAGTGAGTTAGCATATAGTGCAACAATGATTTCAGGAGTAGATTCCTTAGTGCCCCTTACCCATGTAGCCCATCCCCCCTCCCACAACCCCTCTAGTAACCCTCTGTTTGTTCTCCATGTTTAAGAGTCTCTTATGTTTTGTCCCCCTCCCTGTTTTTGTATTTCTTTTTGCTTCCCTTCCCTTATGTTCATCTGTTTTTTATCTTAAAGTCCTCGTATGAGTGACTTCATATGATATTTGTCTTTCTCTGACTAATTTCGCTTAGCATAATACCCTCTAGTTCCATCCACATAGTTGCAAATGGCAAGATTTCATTC
Source organism: Cryptoprocta ferox (assembly GCA_028646485.1). Lineage (NCBI taxonomy): Eukaryota > Metazoa > Chordata > Mammalia > Carnivora > Eupleridae > Cryptoprocta > Cryptoprocta ferox. The sequence continues at coordinate 58,733,090 of CM053574.1, forward strand.
TTTTTGATTGCCGAGTAATGCTCCATTGTATATATATATATACACCACATCTTCTTTATCCATTCATCCATTGATAGACATTTGGGCTCTTTCCATACTTTGGCTATTGCTGATAGTGTGCAGCCTTCTTTTTAAGGCTGAATAATATTCCATTGTATGTATAGATCACATTTTGTCCAGTCATCAATTGATGGTCATTTAAATTGCTTGGCTATTGTGAATAATACTGCTGTGAACATGGGTGTGCAAATATTCCTTCAAGATCCTGCTTTTGTTTCCTTTGAGTATATACCCAGAGACAGAATTGCTAGATTATATGATAATTCTATGTTTAACTTTTTGGGGAACCACCATACTGGTTTTCATAGTGGCTGCACCATTTTAAATGTCCAATAGTGTCCTTTGTGTGTGCACAAAGGTTCCAATTTCTTTACATCTTCATCAACACTTGTTATTTTCTCTTTTTTTAAACAGTAGCGATCCTAATGGGTGTGAGGTGATACCTCAATGTAGTTTTGATTTGAATTCCCCTAATGATTAGTGATGTTGAATCAATATTCTTATTGGTCATTTGTATATCTTCTTTAGAGAAACATCTATTCAAGAACTTTGCCTATTTTTAAGTAAGGTTATCTTGCTTTTTTGTTGTTGAGTTGTAGGAGTTCTTTGTATGTTCTGGATATTAATCCCTTATCAGAGATATAATTTGTAAACATTTTCTTCCATTCTATACGTTGCCTTTTGAACTGTTGATTGTGTCCTTTGATGCATAACTCAATTCAGATTTTAACATTATTACATTTTTAAAACTCTTAGGATGTTTTACACCATTTTCTCTTGGTTCCTAAAAATATCAAAATATTAATTGCTTTATCGTTAATATACACAAAATAGTGTCAAAAATGCTATAATTATAACTCAAAGTTTAGATGAAGTTTAAGATATCTTCAAAATTTCTTTTGCCCTTAGACTATATTGTAATAAGTTATATAATTAAACCATTCTGTTCAACAATTTATTCAGGGGCACCTGGGCGGCTCAGTCAGTCAAGCATCAGACTTTGACTCTGGTCACGATCTCACAGTTCTTGAGTTTGAGTCCCACATTGGTCTCTTCACTGATAGCTCAGAGCCTGGAGCCGGCTTCAAATTCTGTATCTCCCTCTCTTTCTCTACCCCTCCCGTTTGTACTCTCTCTCTCTCTCTCTCTCTCTCTCTCTCTCTCTCAAAAATAAACATTCAAACATACATTTGGGGCAACTGGGTGGCTCAGTCAGTTAAGCATCTGACTTTGGCTCAGGTTATGATCTCGTGGTTTGTGGGTTTGAGCCCCGTGTCAGGCTCTGTGCTGACAGCTCAGAGCCTGGAGTCTGCTTGGGATTCTGTATCTCCCTCTTTCTGCCCCCCCCCAAAATAAATAAAAACATTAAATTAAAAAAACATTCAAAATTCTTATCTCTGTGTGATTATCTTACCACTTTGATACACAGTTTGGTTGGTTGGTTTCAGTCTGTTTTTAATTTTGTGATCTTCTTGTTTCTTTTTTAAATAAATAAACCATTTATATGGATCACGAATAAATACTATAAATATATATATGCCCAGAAAAGTCTCACTTCCATCCCTATCCCTCCTAACCCACTCCCCACACCGCTACCTGAAAAGTTTCTGATTTGTCCTTCCAATGTTTCTTCATGCAGAAGTAAGATCTATGTTTATATGTATGCATTTATACTCTTACTTATCTCATTCTTTATACAGAATGTGAAGGTTTTGATATGTTGAAGAACTTCACTTTCAAAGTACACATCTTAAACTGTTTTTAAAATCTGTGTATGAGCCTCATAGTAACTAACCACATATACTCTTAATAAATTGCTGATTTTAAATAATAAATGTTGGATACACTTTTCAAAATAAAGTAGCATTGAAGGATACTCATAGTGTCATCATGAGAATTTATTAATATTTTGCCTTTGTCATTCCTGTTCTCCCTCCTGGCTGACCATAAACATACAACTGCCTGGGAGAATTTACAAGCCTGTATTCCCACAGCACTTTGCTCATAAACCAGTTTTGCATTCATCTCATTGTTCTATAGTTATTTATATGTTTTTATTCCCAATAGAGTGTGAGAGCTGAGAGCAGGGATTGTAGCCCATTCCTGTTTGTATCTCAAGCAGCGTGCTGTAGGAGAAAGCTCACTATGTCTGGGACCTTGGCACTGCCGCCTCCCAGCTGCGTGAACTTGTTCAGGGTGCCTCAGCATTGTGGGCTGTTTTCTCACCCATTAAGAAAGAACAGTCTCTTCTTGCCAAACTGGTGATAACATGAAGTGAGATGGTGTGAGTGAAGGGCCCTGTGTGTGGCCCAACTGTCCTCCAAGCTCTCAGTGCCACTTGGCTACCATTTTAGTCCCTAGATTCAACTTCCATTTCCATGTCTGACTTCAGCTTTTTTGATACATTTTATATATTTATTTCTTTATAATCTGTGTCCCAACCAGTTGAAACCTTCCAGGACATTCCTGTGCTGTGTCTTTGGAAAATAGATGTTCTTCCTAATTCATAGAACACAGGAGTTAATGGAGGGAGTGAGTTGGAGACAACACCAGGGAGCAACAGTCCCACAGATAGACCCACAAAGTGAATGGTGTCCCCTGAATCGTGCAACTTTGCAGCCCCACTTCCTCGTCTCCACCCTGCAACACTCTCCATTTCTAGACCCTTCTTTGTGTACCTTTCCCCTGTTCCTTCTACCTGTGCTTAGCATCTCATCCCTGCCTTGTAGCAGCAGGTTCTTGAAGGAGCTTTCTATTCTACTTCCTTCTTTTTCATCATCTCTTTCCTTCTTTACTTCCCATTCACTCTTCAGTTCATTGCAGTCCAGCCTTTACCTTCACGAGATTGAAACAAACTGCAATGGAAACCACTCTCCTGTCAAGGCCTTTACACTTGCTCATAAAACCATTCTGACCACTCTATTCAACACTGCATCCACCTCTCCCAGACCCAATTCCAGACTTCCTTACCTGCTTTACTTCTCTGCAGAGTACTTATACAATATGTTAACATTTCACATAGTTATATGTTTATTGTCTGCATCCCTCACTAGAAATAAGACTAGAGGCAGGGGTTTTTATTTTCTAACTTGTTCACTGATTTATCCTCAGTGCCTTGAATAGTATGCGTATCTAATAGGTGCTTAATGCATATTCACTGACTTGAACAAATTCATGACTTTCTTGTTTCCAAACTCAATGTCTCCTTTTCAGATTGTGTCCTATTTGGCCTCTTGGTGATGTTTGGACACTTGCTACCCTGTGTTTCCATGACCACAGTCTCTCCTGGGTGTCCTCCAATTTTCAGACCACATCTTATTTCCCTTTGTCAGCTTCTTCTCTTCTTCTTACTCCTAAATATTCATCCTCCTCATATCGTCCTTGTTACTTTTCTCCTTTCACTCTCCATACTTTTTGAGACGGGCTTATCCACTCAGGGCTTCAACCACCATCTATGAAAATTTTCAGATATGTATTTGTAGCTCTTGGCTGTACTCCTTCACCTCCAAAATGGTCATTCCAACCTGAATGCCAACACATCCATTTCCCTCCCCGAACTGCTCTCTATTGTGAAAGCACCACCACCCAACTGACTCCCCTTCCCAATGCAAAGTCTTAGGAATGATTGAACTCCTTTTTTTCACCAGTTTCCTGTATCCAGAAGGTCATCAAAATGATATCAATGTTACCCCTGCTTTTTTTTAGCCCTATTGCACTGCCTTATAATTCCTTGCTTGTACTGTTTCACTAATTTTCCGAAATTCCCCTGCCTCTGTCTTGCCCTCTTCTAATTCATGTGACACATGGCAGCCAGAGCATTCTTTTTAATGTGCAAATCTGACCATGACAGTCCTTTTAGGGAAACCTCTTTAGTGACTTCCAACTGTCTGCAGAAATCATCCAAACTTCTTGGCATAGTACCGAAGACCCTTTGAGATCTGGCACAGATTTCCTACGTTGACAAAAATATCCTATACAACTTAAAGAAATTGTGCCACATTTAAAGAAGCCACACTCTCATTTCCTTGACTTTGCAATGCTATTCCTGAAGTACAGATGCCCTTCTATGCTTTGTCCATCTGGTGAACTCCTACTTAGGTCCTCCCTGATATTTCTGAGCAGAGATGAGGAGCTTCCTCTGGGTCTCATCCCACGTTTAAGAACCTCCCTTATAGCACTGATTACATAGTGTAATGTATGTATGTAATCATTACATTACATACAATGTATGTATGTAATCATTACATTACATACAAATATGATTCATATTTGTTTCTCACATGTTTGCCTTCCTCAAGAAAATCAACTTTGTTAATAGTGGCTGACACACAGATTTCACTCAAATTAATTAAACTGAAAAAAATACTCATCACCATCTCACACATAACATATATTCCTAAATCACTCTCTGGATGGCCCAGCGTTGGGCGGTTCTTATTATATGCAGACAGAAGGAAGCCAACCATGTGCACTGCAAAGAACAGCCTATCAGTCAGGAGACTGAGTTCCCTCTTGGCTCTGTGTGGACTTTGCAGAGCATTTAACAGGTCAGGCTTCAGTGTCCTCACCTCCAGAGTTAGGAGAGGGACAATGGGTTCAAACAAAAAATGTAAGTGGAACTAAAGTAACAGCCACAGCTCTGCTGTGACAACCAATTTACCATTCCAAATTCAGTTCTGTGAATTTCATGTTTGTGTTGCAATTACAATTCTGTGTATCCATTGTAAGTCTACCAGAGTCACAGGTGGTCATTTTAGATTGCAAAGTCCATAAGGAAAAAAAGCCTTATGATCCTCTGCATAGGGCTGAACACAGTATCTGGGGCTTCATATACACTGGCTGAGGCAATTTCAACAAAGTTCAGAACAACTTTAGAGCAGGCTTGGAAATGGCAAGCAAGATTAGACAGATTTGTTGAGATTATAAGTAACAAGAAAAAAACGTTGTGCTTCTGAAAAATGGGAAGGCAGCAGTTTATCTAAAGAAATGAGAAAGGAAAGTGATGGCATGATTTGCTAAATCCAAATCCTTTTAGTAAAATAGGAGCTGAAAAATAGAAAAACCTGCCTGGTGTGCCTTTGTGATGATGGAGGGTAAGGCACTCCCTGTTGAATGAATGTTGAATGACTCCAGGTACTCCACTGGGTAGAGCTTCAGTGAGCTCCTAGGAGGTAATAGCAATATTGCTGAATAGGGCCTTATTGCCCACAGCTGCGAGATATGCATGGCGTTAGCATCGTTGTTAGATGGTGCAGGAGGAGAAAGGCCAATCCTGAACGCACATCTTGGGGACTTCTGGGACGATGGAGGAGTTAGGAGTGTTATTGGTGGGCAATTCTGTGCTGTGTGAATGGAGATCTTCGCCCTTGGATTCCCCATGAAAAGATTCCCATGAGGATCCATGCTCGAGTAAGTACGGCCAGAAGGAAAGTAGCAGGCATAAAGCAGTTTATTAAAGTGAAAGCACACTCTCAAGGTGGGAAAGCAGACAGGTTCCTCAAGGTGGAACCCGCTAGGTTGTTTTGGGGTTGGATATTTGTTGCACATCTCTGGGCTGGGAGGAGCTGTGACGTATAGCTGGGTGATTTCTAATGGAGGCTGATTCCAGTCCTTTGGGGCACTCCTCCCACAGATTGGGAGGGGTTTTTTGACCCTACAAAGGTTGTATCAGAACCATCAGAGCAGCCTTTCTCTAGCAGGCGGGGCTGTCCTGCTATGCAAATGTATTATAATGAGTCTAGGGGTTACCCTGGGGCAGAGGTGGAAGAGGACAGCGCAGGCTCCACACCGTTGCCTCTTATCTTTCAGCCCCCAAGGTCTCGGAAGCCACAAGGTCAGGATGTTGTGCCCTGGCTTCTAATGTGTAGCTTATTTATTACCCTCTTTGCCTGCAGCTCAGGACTCTGTCATTCCTCTTCAAATATTTGGGACCCTGCCTCCAGTCATTCCTTCCACTGCTCATATCTACCTTCTACCTAACGGGAAGATCCTGAGCTCATCTTGTCCCGCAGACACAAGGAGATAACAGCCAGTCAGAGCTGCTATCTCTGAAAGCAACCCAAAGACTGGCAGAACAGACTTTCCACAGTTCATCGTAGAGAGGAGGCTGTGTTGAAAAGGGTAGGTGGAGAGGAGATGCAGTTGGGAACAAAAATCCTGGCAAGACTACCCACAAATAGGAGGAGCCCCCACAAGCACCGAGAAGGGAGAGGAGCAGACCCGGGGCAGGGCATCCCAGACACAGGGGACCGGCACTGGGAAGACTAGTCTCCATTAGATTTGGCTTTGAAAACCAGTGGGGCTTAATTTCTTGATTAATTAGGGGCCTAATTCTGGGTACTGTATAATTCTGGGTAGTGTATATAGGATTTAGTAACAGTAGTTTAGCAAAGAACTGATGTAAACCTCATTCTGTGGTAGAGCCCCTTCCTGGGGAATGTGATGGAGGCTTTCTCAGAACAAAGGAAGGCAACGTGCAGTGTGGCCCAATCAACTCCTATACACGTAGGCCTAACTCTGACATGACTTTGTGACTTGGACTGTGTCCAGTCAGACTATATGTGTCACCAAATACAGGAGACAAAGAAGTAGAAATTGCATAAAAGACTACCCCCTTGCTGCACTCAGGGCTCAGCCTTTTTAGGGTCTTAGCTGGCTGAGCCCGTGCCAGCACGAATAAAGCCGCTTCCTGGAAAGAAGAGCCTCAGTGTCCCGTCTCTCTGTGTGAGAATCCTGCTACATTTCTTGCGGTCTTGTGTCCAGGATTTGGAGACAGTGCGTTTCCACCTCCTTTGTCGCTGGGGTGCGAACCTCAGAGCAGGGAGAAGCCACCTTTCCTGGTGCCAGCAGACCGCTTGATCTGTAGGAGACTAGCCCCTCTGGGGGGCGAGGACCCAGAGGCACAGTGGAACTGGTAAGGCCCAGGAACCAGCTCAGGGAGCGCCACCCGTCAGACTGGTAAGAACCCGGGTTCATTTTGGTTGACCTGCCCCTAAGAGGCCGAAGGGGAGCCCGATCACCTCCCAGAGTTGCCTGAGTAGTCCCATAAGGAATAAGGAACAAAACCACAACTCTAAGGTGCTGGTGCTCGGTGGAGGGTTGGAGTTGCTGTGTGACTGTGTGTGAAGGAGCCAGCCAGCAGAAACTTTCCAACCTGATCAAGGGGCCAAAGCAGGTGTTGAGTTCTGATCTGCAGTTTCCTGGCGACCTCATACTGCTTAAAGTGGTGTCAGACCTCCTCGGGAGTCTGGTCTGGGTCAGGGCTTGATACTGAACCCACCAATGCTAAGAGGCACCTGAAGTACCTCCTGGAGGATGGAGAGTCCTGGCCTCCTGAGGGGGGTACTCAGTACAGTACTATCTTACAGTTAGATCTATATTGTGGAAGAGAAGGCAAATGGTCAGAAGTTCCTTATGTGCAGGTTTTCTTTGCCTTAAAGGGGCCATGAAAGGCAAGTACCTGCAGACTCGCCCCCTGAGGCTTCCTGTTAGACCCTCATGCCCTCCTTATCCAGGATTGCCAGGGATAAAAAATTCTCCACCTAAAATCAAGGCATGTTCAATGTATCTATTGACTGAAATGCCTCATGGTAGATTTGGCCCCATAAAGATTCCATTTTCCTTGCAAGATTCTAAGCAAATAAAAAGGACCTGGGCAAATTTTCAGACAACCCTATCAATACATAGAAGTGTTCCAAAACCTAACCCAGGTTGCTGAAAAAAAAAACAAAAACAAAAACAAAAAACTGCAGACCATCCCTAACAAGGAGACTGTATCACTGTTTCTCCTCATACACTCTGGTTACTCTAACTGTAGGTGGAAGCTTCGTCCTTATTCATTTCCTGGGTCAATGACTATGATAATTAGAGCCTTGCTGTCAAAAAACAAAGAACACCCCCTTAGACTTACATGGCCCACTTCAGACTACCTCACTGGTGCCCTCGGTAAAAATTGACAATGCTGGACTTTTAAGTAAACATGGGTGAAACATAATTAATATATCTGTTGCAAGTTGTCAACAAAAAAAAAAAGATGACTTAAAATGATGGTTATTTTGTCTGTCTCAAAGTTTTCATGGGTAATTATTAACTCTCAGAGTCTTTGGTAACCTAAATCTTTAATAGTTTGCTTATATTATCTAAATTAAATTCCTAAATTAAGTGTCCTAAAGAGGACATTTAGCCTCTTCCAAATCGATTGGAATGATAAAGTATTGCTCACTAAACGTAGGTTTATGCTTTTGGGTTCTTATGGCAAAAAAAAAATTCTAATGTAACAGTTCACCATTGGTCACTACTTAGTTTTCACTGGAGACTAAGGTTTCTAAGAGTTAAAGTTGTGCTAAATGTAACTAAGACTGATAAAAATAAGAAAAGTAACTCTATATGTAGAAAAGTAGGAGGTATGTAAGTAAGATATAAGAAATGGGAATACATTTTTGTTGAAGGTAAAATAAAGTAATTTTGTCCTAAATGAGACTGGTTGTTTGGAGAAAACGGGCTTAGGTCAAAATCTGAAAGCAAAGGAAAGCTGTAGAAGGTTTGTGGAGGGAACTCTTTGGAAAGAAATTTTATATGTGGTCAGGATGGACTAAGGTTAAAATAAATGGATTAAAAGTACACTAGTATAAGATTAAAATTCTGCTTTACTTTCTGTTAAAAAGGCAAAGTTTTCTCAGATTGTTGGTATGCTTTTAATGGAAAAAAGAGGTAAAGGGTTTTTTTCCCTTTTTGTCTGCCCAAAAAGATAGAAAAAATATGATTTTAACCAAAAGGGCAGGACAGCAGGACAGCACGCCCTTTTGAGTTGTTTTATTCAAAGGTTGGTTGAAATTGCCCCTCCTTTGATCCAAAGGCTGGGGAGATGGTGATGATGTCCTTGCTGCCAGCCTCCAAATGCTCCACATTGTGTTGTTTCTGTTTAGAAAAGAAATGGATGCCTGTGCCATCTAAGGGATAGATGACTATAATATATAAAGGACTTTTACTGAAATACATAGGAGCCATTTTGCTACACTTAGCCCAGTGTATGCCAATTTGTAACCCTAGATACTCTAAAGTGGATATCCACATGGCTGGAACATATCTATGTGGGCACTGCTGAAAAAGGCAAGGGAATAGACCTCGACTTTGGCCCTTTGAGCCCCCTTGATGACCAATTTTATCCTTATAAAAAACGGTTTTTGCCAGCTTTTTAAAACATATTTGTAAAGAGGATTACTGTTGGGCAAAAATAAAATTAGTGCATCCTCTACAACAAGGGAAGTCTTGCTTGGTCACAGTCAATACCCCCAAAGTCCCGTAGGTGGAAAACAGAGGGATAGGAGAAATCAGAGAAGACAAGGTCAGCTCTCAGAGGTAGGGTCAAGCCTGGGTAAGAGTGACTGCTCCCAGCACCTCACGAGACTGACAAAGCTTTTGACTGCCAGTTGAATAGCCAGGCAAAATGCAGGGCCAGCAGATGAGGCCTCTCCTGGCCAACTTTCGGGGTCAGGAGATGCGGTTTCTTCTGACCAGCTAGGAAAAATTAAGGGATGCCTCTTCCTCCTTTTTCCTATAGATGGGCAATTCCCCAACCAAGGCTAATACTCCTTTGGGATGCATTCTGAAAAATTGGGATGATTTTGATCCATAAACTCTAAAAAAAAACAAAACCAAACAAAAAAACCCAACTCATTCATCATCATGGGACTGGAGGTCCTATAGGAAACTTCCAGTTTTCCACTGGGGCCCAGGTAATTCCGTCCCAAGATCCTAATTGGGACTATGATCATCCCATTAAGAAATGGTATTGCCACCACTTCCAGGCTTGTGCTTTAGAGAAATTAAGGAGGTCTAAAGTTAAGCCCTTAAATTATGCTAAATTAACCACTATTTTACACAGAATGAGTGCCTGATGGCCTTCCTGGAGAGGTTGAGGGAGGCTCTCATAAAATATGTGGGTATTCCCCTGATACCCCTAAGGCTGAGATGATTTTAAAGGACAAATTTGTCACTTAACCAGCCCTAGATATTCAGAGAAAATGCAAAAATTGGCTGTTAGCCTTGAAGGGACCTTGGAAGAGCTTTTAAGAGCTGCCAATAGGATATATTACAACTGAAATCAAAACAAACAAACAAACAACAACAAAACAGGAAAAGAGACTTAAGAAAAATCTGAGACCTTAATCGTGGCCTTATGCATTATGTCAGACCAGACTTCCCAAGGTCCTGGCACCAAATGCCACTTATGTGATCAGTCAAGGCACTGGAAAGGAGGCTCCCCTCTGAAGGGAGAACAGAAGTCAAAACCCTACAAGTCACACCCCTTATGAGGAGACAATCACTGGAAGTCTGAGTGCCCTCAGGAACCTCTATCTGCTAGGGCTCAGATAACCAGTGTCCCTGAAAAGGACTAATGGGGCCTGGGGCTTTTCAGGGTGGCTCCTGAGAACCAACTGTCTATTGGCAGCCCAGAGCCTCCGGTAACTCTGGAAAACTCAGGTAACTAAAAGGGTGGTTCATTTCCTTCTTGTTACTGGAGCCACTTTTTCTGTCCTCCTTTCCACTTCAGGCTAACTATCCAAATGTAGCATAATAACAGAGGCTCCTAAATTTTTCTCTCAGCCCCTGGGATGCATATGAGGAAAACTAATTTTTTCTCATTCTTTCTTGATAATACCAGAGAGCCGTACTCCCTTGCTATAACTGAATGAGAGACTACAGTGCTACTAACTCCAGGACAGATAAACAATTGTGTGTTTCTGGGAATTACTGGATATTGTAGGCTGCAGATACCAGGGTTCAGGAAAATAGCTTGCCTGCTCTATCAATTATTAAAGGAGACTCAATCCCACCTACTCTCCTGAGGAAATAAACTGGGGTCTAACTCACGGACACTGTCTCTAGCCCTCGGGATGTTTACAAACAGAGTGGGGGCAACTATTACTACCGAGTTCACAGAGTTAAAAGACCATTAAAGCACTGCATCAGGCCTTTCATTTACGGAGGGATAAAACTTATCAAATGGCCCAGAGGATGTTTACTGGGAAAAATCTGTCAAGGACAGTTCAGCAAGTAGTATCAGCCTGTGAAGTATGTCCTTAGAAACAATCCTCTCAACCGCAAAATTGCCATCCCAGGAAATCAAGGAACTGGAGGCTATTGAGGGAAGACTGACAATTAGGTTTCACTCATATGCCAAGGTCAAAGGAATTCCAACATCTGTTAGTATGGGTTAATACTTTTACTAATTGGGTAGAGGACTTCCCCTAAAAATTTTTTTTGAAAAGGCACAAGAGGTAATAAAAGCTCTGTTTTATAAAATAAAACCCAGGTTCAGCTTACCTAAATATTTGCAAATTAGTAATGGTAAATGACTGCTTTAACTCTTTCTCTGGTAGGACCCCCTGCTCTTGAAAAAGTTTTACACCTTGAAATAAAGCAAACTATCTACTTATACTCAGCAAAACTCTAAATAACACCTCACAAGCATTAAATGCTTTAAATAAAAAAAATATTAAATAAAGTTAGGCCCCAAACCTTGGAGAATAGAGCCACCATTAATTACTACTCCTCCATCAATTGGGTTATGGGAGATTCCCTGACAAGTGTTTCAATATAACCGATAATTCTCACATAGTCTTAGAACTGATAGATGACATTCGGGCATAATTGGACTAAGTCAGGGTCTCTCCTGAATTCTTTGACTGATTTGGGAAGCGGGGACAATATCTTAAGGTGCCATCTTGTTGGTCAATATAATCTTTACTTTGTGTTTTTCTCTTTGTGTCTGCCAATGTGTGCCACCTCGTGCCTGTCACCTTCCTGAAGAACCATACTGTGGGCCACTTGACTGACCCTTGAATAGACTAACTGCTGTACCCTGACACCATCCCTTATCAGCTTGAAGAAGCCAGAACGGTCATCGTCCCTGTTCCCTAAAAGCAGTTAGATGCCCTATTCCAGGGGGAGGAATGAATAGGGAAAAGTTAACATTAGGCAGAGAGAGATAAGGGAGCTTCATTCAGGGAGGCAGACTGCAGCTGCAAGTGAGAGACTGAAAAAGCAGATGGGTTCTCCCCTTATAAAATCCTTTATGGGTTCTCCCCCCCATTGTCAAGGGCATAATGGGGGAATCTAAATGAGATAGGCAGTCTGACCCTGAGGCAACAGATGAGGACCCACTGGGTTAGGGAGCCATTACCTGTGAGTCTGACCACAGACGCTCACCCTTTTAAACCAGGAGATGCTGTATGGGTAAAGGAATGTACTGTCAAACCCCTAAAACTCCTCTGGAGGGACCCATTCATTGTCATTTTGTCCACCCCTACTACAGTAAAGGTAGCTGAGGTGCGTCCCTGCATTCATCACAGCACAGTGAAGGTGGCATCTCAGAGCTGGGAGTGCATTCCTGATCCATCAACGCCGTGCAGGCTGATCATATGAAAGAAGCAATCTGCAACTTGAGAGGCCCCGGGAACCTGCAGCCCTGTTTTAGTCACTCCGGAAGCTAACTGATCTACTATGCATGGCAGAAGCTTGAGGAAATCGACAGTATGGTGGATCAAATAGACTGTCCTTATTTTCTATATGTTTCTTTACTGTGATGCACTGTCACCCTTTGTTTCACACTGTTCTTGTGATTCTTGCTCTACTTTTCACCATAGGATTGGCAGAGGCTACTCCAGCCATCTGGGAGTGTGGTGAGAGGTTTCTGTTAACACTCAACCTTCCTTTTGTGGATAGGATACTTTGTTGGTATTGTTGCTTCTAATCTGGACCCCTTCTGTAGACCTAGATTCCTCATCATGTGACCCATGTATTTGCATAACCAGGGCAGGCCAGGGCGTCACCTGGACCTCACTATACCATACCCACTTCTCATGCTAGGGAAAGGTCCTGGGGACTTGCAGACATAATATGACCACCTATTCTATCTGCCAACTAGACAGTCAATACAGTTGTTTTGACCCACAGTATTCCCCAATAAAGGAATGGCTAAAGGTCTGGAGTCACCCCAAGACAGTCACCACCAAGTGTGGGTCAACTAATTAACAAAACTCAAATTACCAATCCAAACCGGCCAGTATCTATATTCTTTGATGCATGTACAGCCTAGGTAACATATTGCCATGTGGTGTGCCATGTGGAGGTCTGGCATGGGAATGAAAGTACCAGCGCAATGACAAGTATATGTGTGAGAAGTCTGGTTTATGCAGTCACTGGCCCCATCCACCTCAATTCTTCTGTCCTTATGGGAGCTGTGTCACATGGGACACCTGGCAGACTAAAGACAAAACAGCAGTCCTCCAAAAGGGTGTGGCTGAGTCAAACTGCCAATCAGGATCCTGTAACCCCGTTAATTTTACCATCTTTGACCCAAGAAACTCAAAATGGAAAATGGTCACACATGTGATGATGTTATGGAAATATAAACCTCTAAACCATGATGATGCTCTTTGACCTAAATAGGGGGTCTGAGTATCAAAGGGGGGAATGTGGTAGAGCCTCTCCCAAAGGAATGTGGTGGAGGCTTTCTCAGAAGAAAGGAAGGCCATGTGCAACGTGGCCCAATCAGCTCCTATACATGTATGCATAATTGACACAACTCTGCAACTTGGACTGTGTCCAATCAGACTATATGTATCACCATATATGGGAGAAAAAAATTAGAAATTGCATAAAAGGCTACATCCTGCTGTGCATGGGTTTCAGCCTTTTTGGGGTCTTAGCCAGCTGAGCCCGTGCTGGCACGAATAATGCTGCTTCCTGGAAAGAAGAGCTTTGGTGTCCAATCTCTGTGCGAGAATCTTGCTACAATTTGGCTATGTATACCAATTAAAAAACAAAAACAAAAGTGTATATCTGGTTGCCTGAGGATTAACTTTGGCCTACAGATAAATTTTAGACAAAAAGTTTTAATTGAAATCCTTTTATTGGTGCCTCTACAATCCAGTTTTTCACAGTTCCTAACACTCCCTATTATCTTGCTTTACTCATTTACATAACTGGTGAGGTCCCCTCCAGGCAGGAACCCCTGGTTTACAGGAAGCAGAAACCAGAGGGAGACATCCTTTGGGCACCAAACTGGCCTACTATGAATTTAGTGATCCAAATTGATTTAACTAAGCTTTCAGAACTATTGGGTATTGTTTCTTTATCTAATTTATCTGAAGAGCTTTTCTGATGGCAGTAACTTGTGGAAACTTAGAAAAGAAAGGCTTGCTATGAGTAATTTCTCAGAGGATCTTACAGATATGTATCTTTCCAGTCAAGAACTGCTTACTGTATGAGCTCTGTGTATGCCTGGGCGCATAGGTGTAAGGCAACTCATTGAATTTGCATGGCCATGGGAGACTGTCAGAAAAAGGACTTGCTCAAGGTTACACAACCATCACTATGGCTAATGAAGATTAACTGTTGGCCAGTCCATTCCACAGGTCCCTGAGGCTGCAGAACATGATTCCCTGTCACACTGGGCACTGACAAGGATAGGATTTTCATAATCTAGAAATCATCAGCATAAAGAAAAGTCTGTGTAAGATCTTAATAAACTAAAGACAGCTAACATTTATTGAGTGCCTACTATGTGCTGACATTGTGTAGGTGCTTACCTGTATTAAATTAATTCATTTAATTCACACATCGACCCTGGAAGACATTCTTCTCAGTTTACAAATGAAGAGAGTGAGGTACAAAGAAGTTAAACAACTTGTTTGCCCGAAAGCACAATTAGTGAGTGGCTGAGTCAGGATTTGAACCCAGGCAGTCAAGCTCCAAAGTTCACATACACACAATAAACTATGTTGTTTATTGTGTATTAAACTATTTATGTGTATTATTTATGTGTATTAAAACTATTTGCCTTTTATCTAAGGTGGGGTAAGGATGGTGGGACATAGCAATTTAAGCACTAGCCTGCATTCAAAATCTAATGAAGTATTCATAAGATAAAGATGAGAATGTGATCTTTATTGATATTTTGATTGACATTCAATGTTTATTACTATGACACCCCGTGATACAAATGTATAATTTCCTTGGAGAGCTCTAGAACAAGAAAATATTTTTGAAGCTAATTAGATGGAGACGTTAAAACAATATCCTTGTTTTCCTAATTTATTATTTCCTGCATGTTAGGAAAACAAGGAAAAAAACATGAAGTGAGCAGCTCTGGGCTGTCAAAGGGCCACAGCTCTCCTTCCGTACAGTCACCATCTGTTTCTACTCTGCCGTTGCAGAGTCCAGATGTCCTTCTAGCACAATCCCTATAGTGAATGTATTCCAAATGGAACTTCTTGTTCAAGAAGATGAAGGCAGAGCAATGTTTTATGTAGGTTGGACTTTGGCTGTTTTGAGCCATTTGTTATTAGAAGACAGTCCTGTTGCTTTTTGTTATTGCCCTCAGTCAGTAACTTGTCACCCTTATTCATTAGATTAAACTTTGCTTATTGCAAGTCAGGAAAAAGATTTAAATTTCAAGTCTGACATTTTACAGGAAAAATTCCTTCCAAAATACAAGAGGTAGCAGAACTTGCTATGGTTCCTTGATCACAGTTGTAAAAAGTAACATTATGATAAGGATGTTTGCTTGACCTAACTGTAAAGATCAGTTGATTCTGAGGATTCATGAGGTGATATTCAAAAATAATAAATAATAATTGTTTGAAAGTAATTTGAGTCAAAAGAGGAAATTTGTTAATAAGTAATTTTAACTTAATTTCCATATATTTAAAATCTAGTTTAAGACCTAAAGGAAATTTTGAAGAAGAAAAAGGCTGTCATAGATCCCTAACACCACTTTCAGTTTTTCAACCTTCCTTTCCAGCCTATGACATTGGTGAGTAATTAATAGATACATATAATGCAGGATGTACTGATAGTGCTAGCATAACTATTCAAAGTCCTATTACTTAGTTTAAAATTTATGACCCATTCAAAAAGATTCAGTGCAAGTGAAAGAAGAGGGTTTTTTTTTTCATTTAAAAACAATTTTAAATTACAAAATTTGCCTTTATGGAATTTGTTTTCTAGAGTTTGAGAGGGTGTGGTGACTATAAAAATGGACAGCTGTTTGTTGTCTCTGTGTAGAAGTAATACAGACTTGGCAAAGCAAAATGTTGGAAAGCATGAATGAAGCCAATCTGGTAAGAAATAGCAGCAGCAGGACTGGGGAATGATTGTGTTTTGGATGGGCTAGAAGCAACGCTGAGGCAGAATCTCTGGAGTTGGCAGTGATGGGCCAATGGCAGATGAGAGTAGAAGACAAGAGGGAGGGGCTAGATCCAGTTGGAATAAACTAGGTCCTGAAATTAACATGTCGAATTACACATCTTTGGAGAAGTAGCTGTGAGGCCATATATTATTTATACTTATTGTGTGGTTCTAGAATGTTAAAGAAATAACTTGCCAATGTTTATACCAGAAATAGGGACCACTGTTTGTATTTCCAAATACTAGAGCTAAATGTGTGTGATTTGGGCATTAAAAGGTTAAGTCCAAAGAGACTAGTCTGCTTGGCATTTGCTGTGAGGGCACCAGTGCATGTAATCCCAGCTAATATTTGTAGAGAGTTTGCTATGCGTGAGGCACTGGTCAAGGCACTTGATATGTTTTAAATAATTTAATCTTTATACCAATTTTGTGAGCTACTTGTCTCCAGACAATGACACTGAGACCTGATGAGGTTAAAGAGCTTGTCCAAGGTCACATTAAGAAAACACTGGAGTCAAGATCATACCCCTGGCAATTTCCTCTACATTTCACACTCTTAGCCACTGTGTTATACCTGCCTCCCTGGTATGTGGCTTCTGGAGTGGTGTCTAAGGAGTCTTGTCCCAGAAGGGCTCACAATATTCCCTTCTAGAAGACTCACAAGTAACAATAGTGTGGTGGACGATCTGGTTCCTTCATTGAGACATTCTCTTCTGCCTGACTTTATGTGGGAGTACAGTTTGGTTTCTACCTGCTCAGTTTTTAAGCTTTGTTTCCTGGCCCCCTGGATGTTCTAGCCACCAGGATCAGCACAAACATTAACTTTTCCTTTGGATTTGTTTTCTAGTCCTTTCTGGTCCTCTTACTAGTTGCCTTATTTTTATCCCAATGTAGCTTTTAATTAAAAATATGCCTTTTGCAGTAGCATCTTTAGATTTTTTTTTTTGCAGTAGCATTTTTTAGATATTCTTCGCTGTGAAAAGTGACTCTAAATGTTTGCTTCTCAATATTTCCCTTCATTTATCTGAGACACTCTTCTCCAATATTACTGTGTAACAGTTTGGACTCATCAAGACCTACCCATATCCAACTCATCCAACAGCAAAAGAGATCCAGGCTAGTATGGAATGGTGGCTGTTACTGCTTTGGGGAAGCATAGAGAATACTTCTCAAAATGTCTGGGAATCATAATCCTCTAGGGAATTAGTTTAAACTGCAAATCCCAATCCCTAGCCTACTTGAGATTGAGATTCAATAGGTCTAGGGTAGAACCTGGGAATGCACACTTAATAACCCCCAACTGCCTCTGATATAAACGAATAGCTGACTGACTTTGAAAAATACTTAACCATCAGAAGATCGGGAAAAGCTTATTAATATGCAGAGAATGCTTTTTATTTACCTTTTCTCCATAGTCTCATTTATTTTGGCTGTCCTGGAAATACCTTTTAATGACTCACAGAAATTAAGCCCACACCAAAAAGATGATAAATTTAAGATTTCAAAAATAGTACTTGGAAGTTTGTTTTATTTTTTTACATGGAAATTCATTTGGTGGATGCCATGAGCTCAAATTCTACCTCCAAAATATATCTCACATATGCCCCTATTTCTCCATCTATAGCTAACTGAGGCCATCCCCATTCTTCCAGAACTTTACTGCTGGGATTTTGTCTTCTTTTCCCTTTACACTTCCATCTCCTCCACGGACAACAATGGACCATATTACTTGGCTTCCTAAAATCATTGGTTGGATGTGGTTAAGATAAAATCTAGCATGCTTAAATGCAGCCTACTAAACTCTGCATGATCTAACCCCAGCCGTCCCCATCAGCTTCATCTCCTACCACTATTCCCTCTAAACATTATGCTCCAGCCACGTGCCCTTCAGTCAGATCCTCAAGTACATCAAATATTTTCCTCCTTAGGGCCTTTGCATGTGCTCTTCCTTTTACCCGCCATGCTCATTTCTACACTCTTTTTTCTAGAACTATAGTTACATTTTGCTTGCTTTGTCTATAGGTTAATTCTAAAACTTAAAAGCCAAGCAATAACATTTAAGGGAGATATATATATATATATATATATATACACATAATTACAAAAATAAGTGGTAAGATTGGGCCTATTAAAAAAAAAACTTCACTCTTTTGTATTTACCCAAGAGAAATGAGAAACATAAGTCCTCAAAAACACTTATACTTAAATATTCATAAAGCTTTATTTATTAGAGCTCCAAATTAGAATTCCAAATTCTGTCAGCTGAAGAATGGATAAACAAATTGTGCTATATCTGTGCAATGGATTACTACTCAACAATAAAAACAAATGAACCATGACTACATGCAACAACTTGAGCCTCCAAAACATTATAATGAACTAAAGAAGCCAGATATAGAAAAGTATATATTGTATGATTCCATTCATGCAAAGTTCAAGGGCAGACAAATGGATCTAGAGCAATAGAAATCAGAACACCTGCTGCCTCTGTGTGTGTGTGTGTGTGTGTGTGTGGTGACAGAAAGAGGGATATTGGCTTGAAAAGACACAAGGGAGCTTCTGGGGTGATGAAAATGCTCTGCATCTTTAAGTAATGGGGTCACATTGTATATACATGTGTCAATACTTAGTAAACTATACACTGAACATCTATGCATTTTATTGTATATGAAAAATACCTCAGTTAAAGAATGTTATAGTATCATATTTTTGTAGCGTGGCTGCTCAAAGGAGACTTTTCAATAATCAAGTCCAGTGCATCATTTTATTTTCTTTCTAGCTTCCTTCACTTCTTCTGAATCATACTCAAAGCTCATGTATGTTAATAACATAAGAGCTTATGCCTCCCTCTGGGTCTACAGACTTATTTTACATGCAACAGTATGATTCCAGATATTTCATTCCCAACGCTACATCAGATTAGAAGTAGCTGAAAATTACATAGGCAGGTACATTGGGAACACTGAGTAGGCCAACACCTTGACAGTGAAGGAGAAAAAGAAAAACTAAAAGTATAACCTAGAAATTCAAAACAGTGTGGGCCTGGAATAATTGAAACCAAACTAGACAATGCTATAGATTTCCCTAGCCGTAGGGCATCACATTAAAATAGGGCTTATCCAGAAATACTAACTGATATGCAGTATACTCTACTTAAATGCAAGGATGGGTAAATACCTGAACATTCTATAGAGAATAATTTAACCAATATTTTTGTTTTGGTGCTTGAAAGGTTAAATCTTTCATATATGTGGATTAACCCAGTCAGGGATTAAAGCCACTCCCTGGTAGAGCCAGGACTGGTGGCAATGGAGCCACCTTTGAGTAGATGGCTACTATGAAATAGGTGAGTGGAGCTCTAGGCAACTGAAAAGGGGTCATGTAATCCCAACAAGTACTGACTTAACACCATTACCACCAACATGTAATTTCATTACTGCTCCAACAATGCTGAGTAATTCTGAAAGCATGTGCTTTCCTTGGGGCGTATGGTTGTGAGTATTCCATAGTGTAAGGCCTGTGAAAAGTCTTGCTAGTTTTTCTGAAAGTGAATCATTCTAAATAGGCTTCTAGTGACTTTTCTGGGTGATTTCTAGTCTCCAGAGATTTGACTGCAAAAATTTTCTAGAAAATTTTATAAAACAAACTCAACTTCCTTTAACACTTAGAAAATGTACCACGTGGGGCAGAGTATTAAAAAAAAAAAAAAACGCTTGTTGGGGGCACCTGGCTGGCTCATTCAGTAGAGCATGCGACTCTTGATCTTGGAGTTGTAAATTCCAGCTTCACGTTGGGTGTAGAGATTACTTAAAATCTTAAAACAAACAAACAACAACACAAAATACTTGGTTGCATTGAAGGAGAAACTCGATGAGTGGAGCTTTGGAATGAGAGCAAAAGGTGGACGAAGAGGATGAGAATTTCTGATTGTCAGCAACTAAAGAAAACTTTGCCAAACTTGGAAATCACCATGAAGAGGTGATCTCTTCTAGTTTGAGGCATTGTATCCTTGAGCTCAGATTAATGCTTGAATTAGAAGCCGTGTATCTGCAGGGACGAAGGGCCCACAGGGGAATGAGAACAGGGAGGCGGATACTGTTGGAAAAAGAGAGCATGGAATGTCCGTAGTGGTCAAGAGAAATGCATCTGTGGATGTGTGGGAGGGTGTCAAGGGAAATGAACTCTGCCAAGCTGATTTATTTTTTAACTGCCAAAGCATTCCTGGGACATTCTCCCTAGATGCTAGGATTAGAGAGGTGGCGAGTTTCAACAATACGCCTATCCGTTACAAGTATAAGCATTTTTTTCAGATGTATTTTTAATTCTAAAAAGACAATGATGACATTAAAGAAACTGAAACAAAATGACTCCTAATGATTCCACTATTCTTTAGTAACTGAAAAAAAAAAGACCCTCTGGTTTATGTTTTCTTCTAGACTAACATTCTCTTTCTTAGCAATTCTTTTGGGTCAGTAAGTTGCCTCTTGGCTTCTGACCCCTAACAAGCTGGGAACAATTCTCCAGTGCTGTATAATTTTGCCTTAAATTGGAAGCTTGAACTGAAGAGATAGTTGACCTACAATGATCATTTCATGACTGTTTTCAAGAGTCTGCCTTTCAACAACTGCTGATCAAGGGTCATTTGGTCTGCAGAAGGAAACGAAGGTAGACTGCAACTCTATAGTTCTATAGAATGGGCTTGGGGGTCATCCATCCTTAAGTCCCTGTTTAGTAAGGAAAATGAGGCCCAGGAAGGTCATAGAAGTAATATAGGCTTAGAGGAGATATTTGAACTAAGCTCTTAAAAAATAAAACTTTGAAGTTTAAATTTTAGATTTATAGAAGAGTTTTAAAAGTAGTATCTGGAGTTCAAGTATATCCTTCATCCAGTTTCCCTTAATGGTAACAATTATACAACCATAGTTGGATTATCTAAACCAGAAAATTAGCACTGTTAGAGTACTATTAATTAAACTCAAACCTTATTTGAATTTCATCAGTTTTCCCTCTGGTGTCTTCTTGTCTGTTATTCTGGGATTGAATCCAGAATCTCATACTGCATTTAGTTGTTAGGCCTCCTTAGTTTCTTCCAATCTGGGAGAGTTTCTCCCTCTTTGCCCTCCATGACCTTGACATTTTTGGAGAGTACTGGTCAAGTATTTTGTAGAATGCCCCTCATTTGGGGTCTGTCTGATGTTTTCCCACAATTAGACTGAAGCTGTATGTTTTCGATAAGACTACCACAGAGTTGAAGTGTCCTTCTCAGTGTATCTTTTCAGAGAGCACATGATGTTGTTATATCTTCTTACTGGTGATGGTAACCTTGGTCACTTGATTGAGGTGGTGTCTCCACTGTCAACTTATAATTTTTTCCCTTTGTAATTGATAATTAACCTGTAGAAGATAGATTGAGACTATGCTCATGTCTTGTTTTTCCTCAGACTTCCATTCACAGATTTTAGTATATCTATCGGTGGATAGATCTCGCCTGCAACAAGTATTATTGTGATGTTCATCAATAGTGATTTTGTAGTGATTTTATATTGATATGTATGGACTTATGGATATTTATTTTATTCTGTAGGTTATAACCCATACTGTCATTATTTTGTTGCCCAAATCGCTCCACCTTTGGCCATTGGAAACTCCTTTAGGTTGGTTTCTGCATTCCTTATCATGCCTTATCATCATGTGGTTGCTATTTTCAGTCTTTCCTTATTTTCAGACACAAGGTTTTCCAGGCTCAATTATATTTCTCCCAGCCCAGCCCTAGAATCAGCCTCTCCTCCAAGGACACTTATGAAACAAGACCTTTTGATATAAACCTCTTACGTTACATCTATTTTAAAAAAGTTTATTTATCTAGGAGAGTCTGGGTGGCTCAGTCAGTTAAGTGTTTGATTTTGGCTCAGGTCATGATCTCATGGCTCATGAGTTCGAGTCCTATATTGGGCTCTGTGCTGATAGCGCAGAGACTGCTTTGGATCCTCTGTCTCCCTCTCTCTCTGCCCCTCCCCAGTTTGTGCTCTCTCTCCCTCTCTCTCAAAAATAAATAAACATTTTTTTTTTAAAAACAGTGTAGTATAGGTTTCAGGAGTAGAACCCAGCTATTCATCACTTCCACGTAACACGCAGTGCTCCTCCCAACAAGTGTCTTCTTAAACAATGTGACCTGAACCCTTCATAAGTGTTCCCAGAAATATACTGTAAAGGTAGGTGGAGTGTGTCCTTGCTGAACTTGTCCTAGTCAGCCTGCATCACCTGCGGTGAGTCCCAGTCTTTCTCTGTCCTCTCTGCCCCTACTGCTGGGATGAGGCAGCAGGAAGATGAGAAGATACAGAAGCGGATTTGAATGTGGATCAGGGTATAGCTGTAGGCATAGATGATGTGGATATAGATAAAGATATGGATAGGGAGGCTGGGAGAATCTCAATAGGACTCAAATAAACACATATAAATTCTTTCTGCTTTACCACTACGAAAACTGGAAATCACAAAAGTTTCATAAACAAGTCAGAATTTAGAAAGTTTCATTTTCTCTGGCCCTTGACCAGTGTGCCCTCAGGGAAGGTGCTCCTTGTGAGTTCAGCTCTTCTCCCTTTCTCTCTCTCTCAAGGTGCCCCCAGCAGCTGTCTGAGCTGATTTATGGGGTCACAGATCTGCTTCTCACAGTCACACCCTTACTGGACACGTATCATTATCCTCTGTGTTAGGGGTGGATACAGTTAAACATGGATATGAACTGAAAACAGAGCTGAGTTCACAGTGGAAATTAAAAGACTGAAAACAAAAACTACAAAATTCCAGGTTTCTTATCTTTTGTATAAAATAACAGAACTGAAAAAACAACTTAGAAAATCATTCCAAATAGGTCAGGATGCATCAAAATTTTAACACCTGCAGGAAAGCCCATGTTCTACTCCAGGATTGAAGAACATGTAGTGTAATAATCAGAGTTTCCTGGGGTTTGTTATGAGTGCAGGATGGCTTTTCTGCTGTAGGAATAGTCATTTCGTGTCTTTGTTTTTGTAATTTTCTACAAATGATACTATTTCTATATACTTGTCCCTGTGTCTCTGTGTGCTTGAATATGTATGGTGTGTGCATGGTGTGTGTGTGTGTGTGTGTGTGTGTGTGTGTGTATGAAAGAGAGTGATGTGACATACTAGTTTCTTACTTTTTTACAGGAAATTTAATACATGTCAGCACAACTCTGAGACTGACTCACTTGGCAGGAAGAATAGGTTCACACGCCAGAGCAAACAGAACGGAGTGCGATCTCAAGGAGAGGGAAAGGGTGGGAGGCAGCTTACAATTTAAGAGAGGAATAAAGGTGCTCTAGTAAAATTATTTTCCATTTCTCACACTCATGTTGAATTTTTATCCTGACCTCCCCAGCACTTGTCTTAAACTATCTAGGAAACTCCTTACTACCCCCCCACCCTCAAACCCCACCCCCCACTCTGATCCTCACAATCATCTGGCCATGAAGTCCAACCTATTCTCCCTCCTCCAACCTATTCTGCCTCCTCCAGATTTTGTACATTTTTCTCCTCCTTTCTATCCCCACAGGTACCCACTTGATTGAGGCCTTCACCAAGTTTTGTCTGGACTATTGCTTTAATCTTTTCATCTTTGATTGGCTCTGAATTATTCATTCCTTACAACACATCCCAGTGGCACCTGCGTGGCTTAGTCGGTTAAGAGTCTGACTTTGGCTCAGGGCATGATCTCATGGTTTGTGAGTTCGAGCCCCGCATTGGGCTCTGTGCTGACAGCTCAGAGCCTGGAGCCTGCTTTGGATTCTGTGTCTCCCTCTCTCTCTGCCCCTTCCCTGCTCAATCTCTCTCTCTCTCTCTCTCAAAAATAAAAAAATAAACATTAAAAAAAAAAGGAACACATCCCAGCAACTCTTCTGAGGCAATAAGAGCCATTTGTTTTTGATGCCACCTCTGGCATACTTCTGCCCCAGGTGCATTCTATCTATTTGGTCATTTATATACTTAATCTGCCCTACTTGACCAAGCCTGTGCGTTCCGTGAGGACTAGGATGATGCCCTTCTTATTTCTATATCCTCAATGCCTAGCAGTGTTGGGCACATTAGATGCTTGGTAAGTGCTTGACCAATGAATGAAAAAGATGAACAAATAAGTGAGTGAAGAAACGAAGGAGTCTACTCAGTTCACTGATGAACTATTATTAACAAATAAACTATTCATTGTCAAATCCCAGCAAATGTTTCTCCCCCAGGCTGATAATTTGTTCTATGGAAGATCATACCCTTTAAGATGACATCTTATAAGTGATAGTTTCTCGTCTATAAATATTTTCTTGATATGAGGAGTTATTTTTCCTTTCTGAAGCATTTGTAATTATTATGCTTCATATCTCCATCTAGTGAAGCAAATTGGTAATACAGCAATTAAAATGTCTGAATATAAGTACCACAGAATGGTTATGGTTATAAGAATGGTTTTGTGAAAAAACATTTATGGAAAATTATCCTTCCTTCTCCAGGTTCAAAATCCTCCCATTGTGACTACTTTGTATTTTCCGGAGCTCAAGTTTTTCTTGCCCAAATTATCTATTTCTAAATATCTGGACAGTGTTAATGTCACTGAAAAATAATGTGGATGTATGAAAAACTTACATTTAGCCTTTCACCATTTTTATTTAAAAAAAATGTTTGTTTGTTTGTTTATTTATTTAGAGAGGGAGAGAGAGAGTGTCTGAGTGGGGAAGGGCAGAGAGAGACGGAGACAGAGAATCCCAAGCAGGCTCTGCACCATCAGCACGGAGCCCTACACAGGGCTCAAACTCACCAAACATGAGATCACAACCTGAGCCAAATCAAGAGCTGGTCACTTATTAGACAAAGCCACCCAGGCACCTATTTTTCACCATTTTTAAATCAAAGAGCCGTTGATATTTCTTTAAAAAAATTTTAATGTTTATTTTATTTTTGAGAGAGAGAGAGAGAGAGAATGGCGGGGGGGGAGACAGAGACAGAATCCGAAGCAGCCTCCAGGCTCTGAGCCGTCAGCACAGAGCCCGACATGGGGCTCGAACCCACAAGCTGTGAGATCATGACCTGAGCTGAAGTCAGACGCTTAATTGACTGAGCCACCCAGGTGCCCCAAAGCCATTGATATTTATTAACATGGAACGTTATTTAGATATTTCATAGAATAACATTTTTATAAATTATGCAAACAATATCAACAAGTCAATTTAACTAATATTATTGTGTGTTTTTTAGTAATCAAGATATGCTTCAAGGTAAATATTATTTCATAATTCCATTTTTATAAAGCTTAAAATTAAACATAACAAAATAGTATATTGTTTAGGTAAATCTTTGTCACCTATCTATCTTTCTATCTATCTAGACTATAAAGAAAAGCAAAGAGGTTATGAACATAATGGTCAGATAGGTGGTACCCTGTATAGAAAGGCAAGAGGAATGGATCAAGGAGGAACTTCCAGTAGCTTCCCCAGGATGAGAAATGCTTTCATTCTGTGTGAAGTCCTGGGTTTATTGATTTTTATTTTATTGTTATGCTTCCTAACTTAAATGAATATATTCTTTGATCTAGTAATACTACTTTTGAGAATACCTCCTATGGAAACAAAGCACCAATATATAAGGATGTGCATTAAAAAGGGAGAAGGAAGAAAGAAATAGTAAGGGGCACCTTATTCTGTGTCTCCCTCTCTCTCTGCCTCTCTCCTGCTCACATTCTGTCTCTGTCTCTCAAAAATGAATAAATGTTAAAAAAATTTTAAATAGACTATTTAGTTTAGATTTTCACAGAAGTGGGCCCTGGAATAGAATTTAAAACACCAGGTGGGGAGTGGGAAAGTGAGAGAAGAAAGGCAAAGCAGGGCAAGAGATAAAGGATCTATTATCAAGCAAGTTGTCACTGTTGCCAACTGAGGCTTAACCCCACTGAGGAACTCCAAGGGCAAGTGTAGAAGAAGGAAAAGGGCCTCTAGGCACAATAATATTGGGTATCTTCTTACAGCAAATGCAGACATGGAGCCAGATTTAATTTGTATTTGGAAAAATTAATGGGATGATTTTTGCATCTCAATGTTGTGGAGCAAATGTACGTGTTTTTTTTTTTAATTTATCATTCATTTAATCTTACAATTCTATGTATTGTTCATCCCCTTTGACAGAAAAAGAAACTGAAGTACAGAAATGTTAATATTCATTTAGCAAGTTAGCTCAGAAGCAGGAGCCAGGGATAGAGAACCTTCTGGTATTATGAGGAATAACATGGGTGTAAGTGATTTAAATATAATTCAGTGGCCTATATACGAAAGAATATATTGACTTGTGTAACTGAAAAGTCTGGATAAGGATTGGCCTTAGACAGCGGCGTTGTTAAGCTCGTTAGGATCTTCAATTTATCAACCTTTCCACCGACTCCTTTGATCATCAGCAACTTCTTGTCTTAATTTTCTCCATCTGTGGCAGTTTTCAAGGTTTATCACTTATCAGACATCACCTCCATCATGCCCTTTTCATCATTCCCACTTGGCAAAATCCCAACTCCGCTTCTTCCGGATCTGCCCTCTAAGAAGTGGTTCAGCTCTATTTGATAAAAGTCCACCCACCAAGATACTGGTCCTACCATAAGGTCATGGTCACAACTAGTAACCTGTGCCAAGACCATGTAAAAATCATTTATCCATTCACTACCTCATTTACTACATTGATGTTAACTGCCTTCAAGGTGCTAGGCACTGTTCTTAGCTCCTGTGAACCCAACCCAAAGCTTCCTGCCTCTGGAGCTCACATCATCGTCTCCTTAGTCACCCCTCCTCCATCCTACTCAAGACCATTTCAAATATTCTCCACTGTCCTCAAATTTTTGTTTCCGTGGGAGATGGGCTGGAGCGCCCACTTCACAGAAGAATCATAAACCATCAAATGGGAGCTTTTCATCAACAAACCATCAATGAGACTCACATCCCAGCCCTTTCCTCTTTACTTCCTTATACTGTGAAAGTGATGTCCCTCTGGGAGACCTTTCTTCTTGTCCCTTCCTTTCTCCGTCACACTGTTGTAACTTTCAGCTTGGTTCTCTGTCTTGTCCACTCACTTGCCGTGCCCCCCTGCACCTGGTGCTCCACAGGTGCCTGGCACTCAATGACTGGGAGAGTTTGTAAACCACAGGAGGGATCTCTGGAAGGAGGCCTCGCCCAGCACGTCCTGGGGCAGAGCCAATGCCAGGATCTCTGCCTTATGGGCGCCCTCCTCTAGCATCAAGGTGGAGGTTTTCACAGACTTCCCTTGAGCGTCCTGATCACCGCCACCGTCACTTCTGCCACTCAAAGAGCTGGGCACGTTACTTCCCAGATCAGGGTCAGGCAGGCGTTCTGGACGCCTGAGGGTCCTATCAGTCTTCACCATGTGGAGGTGTTGTAACTGGAGCCCTTTGGGGCTCTTGCGCTTCCAGGCCCCAGCACACTGCTGGGTGCTCTGAAGCCTCCCACGGGCCGGAGCCCCGGGGTGCACACCACCTATGCTGGAATCCTAGGGACACAGTGAAATTAGGTAATAATAATATTGACTACTGTTTGTAGAAGCCCGACTGGGTACTGGCTGTCAGGGATTGGGGGCAGGGGGGCGGGAACCTAAGGCCAAGATCTCATCTGTCTGTTAATACAAATGTGGTGACACAGGAAACAGACCGGAGAGGTGCTTTAGACACTACCAGAGTTGAGGGCTTGGCCTGTGGCCTTGCTGCATGGTCTTGGAGAAGAGCCTATTCCCGCCCAGAGAGAAGGAAGTCAGGCCTGGTCAGGAGGATGCTGGGACCTCACTGCCCCAGCCCCGCTTTGAGGGGTACTATGACAAACTTTCTTTGCAGGACCCAAACCAGAATGTGGAGGGTCCGTGTAAGGACACAGTCCTGCTGGGGCTTGCTTCCAGAAAAGCTGATCTCCCATGAATCTTGCTGGTGCCCAGTGAGGCCCCAGGTTTAAGACCAGAGACATGGCTATGAGTCCTGCAGACTTCAGGACTACATCTCCTGTGGCTGTGGTGACATTTGCAGCAGATAGGACTGGGGGATGAGGGACAAACCATGTACCAAGGCAGAAAATCAGAGGCCACCGCCCTCATTCTTCATTTGAAGCATTCTGCACTTACGGAGGGCCTACCGGGCATCAGACATGGTATTGGGTACGATGTGTTGCTGTGTTTGTCTCTCCTGGGGGGTAGATGCAAATGAGGTTTTTAAAAAAGCTTTTCTTGAGATAGAACTCATACCATATGATTCACCCTTTTAAAGTATGCAGTTCAATGGATTTTAGTATAGAGTTACACATCATCATCACCCCAGAAACACCATACCTATTACTCATCTTCCCTAATCTCCCCTCTCTCCACTCCACACCTAGGCGGCCTCTAATCTACTTTCTGTCTCTATAGACATGCCTATTCTGGGCATTTCCTATACATGGAATCCGACAACTTGTCATCTTTTATGTAGCATGATGTTTTCAAGGTTCACCCAACTTGTAGCACATGTCAGTACTTCATTCCCTTTTATTGCTGAATAATATTACATTGTATGGATATCCCACATTTTAAATAATCATTCATCAGTTGATCAACATTCAGATTGTTTCTACTTTTTGGCTAATATGATTTTGCTATGAACGTTCACATACAAGTCATTGTGTGGATATGGTATATCCTAAGTATATCCTTTTGGTCTATACCTAAGAATTGCTGGGTCATATGGTGGCTGTTTTACCTTTTGAGAAACTACCAAACTGTTTTCCAAAGTGGCTGCACCATTTTGCATCCCCACCAGCAATGTATGAGGGTTCCAGTTACTCCTATCCTTATCAACACTTGTTATTGTCTGTCTGCCTTTTTGATAGCCATCCAACTGTGCAAAGTGTTTTCTCATTGTGGAAAAACATGTTTTTAACAGTTTTCCCATTATAAAAGTATTGTAAGGAGAATTTTGAATAATTTTTAAAAATTACTTTTTTTTGAAAAATTACTTTTAATATATTTGTGTCTTTCCAGACTTTGCTGTACATATTGTTATTTATGTAATACATAGTTTTTAAAGTATGATTAAATGTTATGGTTTTCTTTTTTTACCTTTAAACACATTTATGTGAACTCTTCCTACACATTACTTAAAGGAACTGATATTTTTGGAGGTGGATATACCGTATTAACCGTTCTATTTTTCTTTGACATTTAGGTAGTTTTTAATATTTTGATATGTGAGAATTGCTTTATATTTTTCAACATAATTGTTTCTGCTTAAAAAGTGTCTTATTGCAAAAAGAATCCAGCTTTTCCCTGAGTTTCAGAAAAACCCAAGGTACAACGTATGGCTGCTGCTTTCTTTTTTTCCCTAGAGTCTCCTTAGGTGAATTATCCGCTCAAGTGGTTGGCTGTCAGTGCTGACTTCTCTGAGCTTCAAGCTTCAATTGCTTGTTAAACATTCCCAGCCTTGGTTTCCCACAAGTACCCCAAGCCTAAAACCTTCAAAACTGAACGCATTATCTTTCTCTACCAACTTGTTCTCCTTATTTCCAGTATCAGTAAAGAACACCCAGTCACCTAAGGAAGAAACAGGGGAGCCATGTTCCCCTTAATCTCCCACATAACTAGTCATTCACAGGTTTTACAGAGTTTTGTCCATTATTTCTCAAGTCTGTGTCTCCTTTCAGTTCTTACGACTACTCTGGTTTTTCAGCTCTCAGCGTCTCTCACCTGAGCTGTGCAGTAGCCTATTACTAGATCTCTAATTTTTCAGTGTTGTTCCTCTTAAATTCTTTCCCTCACTATTGCTAGACAGCCTACTTAAAAAAATGATCGTGAAATGCCCCTGCTTAAATAGCTGACCCTGTATTGCCTATTAAAGTCTGTACTTTTTTGTTTTTATTTAAATTCCAGTTAGTTAACAGTGTTATATTAGTTCCAGGTGTATAATATAGTGATTCAACACTTCCCATACAACACCTGGTGCTCATCACAAGTCCCCATCACTTATTTAACACATCCACCACCTACTTCCCTTCTGGTAACCATCAGTTTGTTCTCTATAGTTAAGAGTCTGTTTTTTGGTTTGCCCCTCTCGCTTTTTTTCTCTTTTGCTCATTTGCTTTGTTTCTTAAATTCCACATATGAGTGAAATCATATGGTATTTGCCTTTCTCTGACTATTTCACTTAGCATAATACTTTCTAGCTCCCTCCATGTCATGGCAAATGGCAAGATTGCATTCTTTTTTATGGCTGAGTAATATGCTATTGTGGAGATATATCTATATCTGTATATATCTATAGCACATCTTCTTTATTCATTCATCAATCAGTGGGCACTTGGACTATTTCTGTAATTTGGCTATTGTAGATAATGCTGCTATAAACATCAGGGTGCTGTATCCTTTTGAACTGGTATTTTTGTTATTCTTTGAATAAATACCTAGTAGTGCCACTGCTGGATCATATGGTAGTTATATTTTTAACCTTTTGAGGAACCTCCATTCTGTTTCCAGAGCGGCTGCACCAGTTTGCATTCCCACTAATAATGCAAGAGGATTCCCCTTTCTCCACATCTTCACCAACACCTGTTGTTGCCTGATTTGTTAATTTTGGACATTCTGACAGGTGTGAGGTGATAACTCATTGTAGTTTTGATTGGCATTTTCCTGATAAGTGATGTTGAGCATCTTTTCATGGGTCTGTTGGATATCTGTAGGTGGTCTTTGGAAAAATGTCTATCATACCTTCTTCCTATTTTGAATTGTATTCATTTTTTTGGATGTTGAGTTGTGTCAATTCTTTACGTGTTTTGGATACTAATCCCTTATCACATATGTCATTTGCAAAAATCTTTTCCCATTCCATAGGTTGCTTTTTAGTGTTATTGATTGTTTCCTTTGCTGGGCAGAAGGTTTTTATTTTGATGTAGCCCAATAGTTTATTTTTGCTTTTGTTTCCCTTGTCTCGGGAAATATATCTAGAAAGAAGTTGCTATGGCCTATGTCAAAGTATGTACTTCTTTTTTTTAAATTGAAGTATAGCTGACATACAATGTTACTTTAGTTTCAGGTGTACAACATATGATTGAATAAGTCTATAC
The DNA here is from genome assembly GCA_028646485.1 of Cryptoprocta ferox. Classification (NCBI taxonomy): domain Eukaryota; kingdom Metazoa; phylum Chordata; class Mammalia; order Carnivora; family Eupleridae; genus Cryptoprocta; species Cryptoprocta ferox. The sequence continues at coordinate 58,764,474 of CM053574.1, forward strand.
CTTATGCTAGTCTCCCAAATGTAGGTACCATCTGTCCTGATACAACATTATTACAATACCGTTGACTATATTCCCTATGCTGTAACTTTTGTCCCCATGACTTATTCATTCCATAACTAGAAGCCTGTCTCTCCTGCTCCCCTTCAGTCATTCTGCCCATCCCCCCACGCCCCTCCCATCTGGTAACCAGCAATTTGTTCTCTGTATTTATGGGTCTGTTTCTGCTTTTTGTTTACTTGTTTGTTTTGTTTTTAAGATTCCACATATAAGTGAAATTGTATGGTATTTGTCTATTTGTGTCTGACTTATTTCACTTAGCATATACTCCTTGGGTTCATCCATGTTGTTACAAATGACAAGATTTCATCCTTTTTTATGTATATATATTATTAGCATTATTTACCATGGCCAAAATATGGAAGCAATCTAAATGTCCATCAACAGATGAATGGATAAAGAAGAGGTGGTATATATGAATAATATATGTATGTATGTTGCTATGGCTGATGTCAAAGAAATTACTGCCTGTGTTCTCTTCTTGGAGTTTTGTAGTTTCAGTCTCATATTTAGGGCTTTAGTCCATTTTAAGTTTATTTTTGTGTATGGTGGTCTATGGTGGTCTACTTTCATTCTTTTGCATGCTGCTGTACAGTTTTCCCAACACCATTTGTTGGAGAGACTATCTTTTCTCCATTGTATATTCTTGCTCCCTTTGTCCTAGGTTAATTGACTCTTTAAGTGTTGGCTTATTTCTAGTATCTCTATTCTGTTCCACTGATCTGTGTTCTATTTTTGTGCCAGTATCATACTGTTTTGATTACTACAGCTTTGTGGTATATCTTAAAATCTGGGATTGCGGTAACTCCAGCTTTGTTGTTGTTTCTCAAAATTTCTTTGCTATTCAAGGTCTTTTGGGTTCTCTACACATTTTTGGATTCTTTGTTCTAGTTCTGTGAAAGATGCTGTTGGTATTTTAAGAGGGATTACATTGAATCTATTGATTGCTTTGGGCTGTATGGACATTTTAATAAGATTAATTTTTCCAATCAATGAGCATGGAATATCTTTCCATTTATTTATATCATCTTCAGTTTTTTTAATCAATGTTTTATAGTTTTCAGAGTACATGTCTTCCATCTCCTTGGTTAAGTTTATTACTAGTTATTTATTATTTGGTGCAATTGTAAATGGAAATGTTAATTTTTCTGGTACTTCATTATTGTTTACAAGCACAACCAATTTCTGTGTATTTATTTTTGTATCCTAATACTTTACTGAATTCATTTATTCAAATAGTTTTTTGGTGGAGTCTAGGATTTTTTATGTATAGTATTTATGTCATCTGCAAATCGTGACAGTTTAATGTCTTCCTTACCTATTTGGATGCCTTGTATTTCTTGTCTGATTGCTGTGGCTAGGACTTCCAGGACTATGAATAAAAGTGGTAAGAATGAACATCCTTCTCTTGTTCCTCATCTTAGCAGAAAAGCTCTGTTTTTCATCTCTGAGTATGATTTTAGCTGTGGTTTTTCATATACGGCCTTTATTTTTTATTTTTAAAAAATTTAGGGGCACCTGGGTGGCTCAGTTGGTTAAGCATCCAACTTCAGCCTAGGTCATGATCTCATCTGTCCTGAGTTTGAGCCTCGTGTCTCCCTCTCTCTCTGCTTCTTTCCCACTCACTCTCTCTCTCTCTCTCTCTCTCTCTCTCTCAAAAGTAAACATTAAAACATTTTTTTAACTTAATGTTTGTTTGGGGGGGGGAAGGGAAGAGAGAAAGGGAAACACAGAATCTGAAGCAGGCTCCAGGCTCTAAGCTGTCAGTGCAGAGCCCAATGCAGGGCTCAAACTCATGAACCGGAAGATCATAACCTAAGCCAAAGTCAGATGCTTAACTGACGAGCCATCCAGGTGCCCCTCATATATGGCCTTTATAATATTGAGATATGTTTTCTCTAAACCCACTTTGTTGAGTTTTTATCATGAACAGAAATTGGTACAGAAAAAGCATTTGACAAAATTCTACTGAGAAGACATGATTTCTATCCTTTGTTGATGTAAATCATATTGATTTGTGAATATCAAACTATCCTTGTATTCCCAAAATAAATCCCACCTAATGGTGATGAATGGTCTTTTTAATGTATTGCTGAATGCAGTTTGCTAATATTTTGTTGGGGATTTTTGTATCTCTCTTTATCAGAGATATTGGCCTATAGTTTTCTTTCTTATAGTGTCTTAGTCTGGTTTTGATATCAGGATAATGCTCATAGACCACTTTTGGATATTTTCCTTTATCTTTATTTCTTTTGGAATATATTGAGACTAAGTATTAACTCTTGTTTAAATGTTTGGTAGAATTCACCTGTGAATTCATCTGGTCCTGGACTTTTGTTTATTAATTTTTGGATTGTTGACTCAATTTCATTGCTAGTAATTGGTCTGTTCAGATTTTATATTTCTTCCTGATTCAGTTTTGGAAGATTGTGTGTCTAGGAATTTATCCATTTCTTCTAGGTTGTCTAATTTGTTGGCATATAAAGTCTGTACTTCTTAATATGGTATATGGGACTATTTTTGAAACTTCTGCTCTTCCCTGTTCTGCATGTTATAGGAGTAATAATGTTTACAGTTTTCCCTAAAGTCTGCATGCTGTTTCAATGCTTCCATGTAATTGTTTTTTTATGGTATTTCTGTCTGGAATTTTCTCATCACTTTCGTTCCTCCTGGCTTATTATTTCCTGTCCTTCAAGTCCAAGCATCATCTCCTTCAAAAAATCAATTTTGAAGTTCCAAAGCAGGCCAATGGCCTTTCTTTCTGTTCCAGGTAGTGATCTCTACCTTTCACTTCAAACACACTTTTAAATGTACTTCCTGAGCATAAAGTTTCTTACTTTAATATCTATAGACTTTTTTTTCTTTTTATAATTTCTATTGGCTTCTGTTCATAAGGGTGTGACTCCTCACATGTTTGCTAGATTGTGTTAAGAGCTCCTATTTGACTATGCGGTGCCTGTGTGGCTCATTTGGTTAAGTGTCCGACTTTGGTTCAGGTCATGATCTCATAGTTTGTGAATTCGAGCCCCACATCAGGCTTTGTGCTGACAACTCAGAGCCTGGAGTCTGCTTTGGATTCTGTGTCCCTCTCTCTGCCTCTCTCTCAAAAACACATATTTAAAATTTTTTTAAGAAAGAGCTCCTATTTGACTAAACTTTAGCTTTGGGAGTCCTGAGGGACTTAAACTGAGACGATTTGACTTGGTTTCTGCTGGGTGCTAGGCATCACTATCAATCAAGAACCATTTCAATTTAATTGATTGGATTGAAGTTTCTTAGACTGTGTGGTATAAATTCATATCCCAGGAAGAGAATAGATCTGGTTACAAAACATTAGGAAAGACTATGAAATTAAAATTACTAATATTTTTAAACCCAATGTCAACAGAGACAGACTGATTTGCTTGTTGGTTACTCTGTCAGCATATAGATTTTTTCAACTTTTTCTTTTCAACTAAATATATAGCCACTTTGGGTGTCTGGATTTGTATGCACGTCTCAAATTCAGCTCCCACTTGGTCAAATTCAAATCCTATTACTTAGCTAAACAATAAAACTCTAGATTCCCAGGAATACGTTAGAGTTTTTCAAAGTCCTTTCTTGACATCTCATTTTACAACTTCCTTCCTTCCTTCATTTTTCTTTCTTTCTTTCTTTCTTTCTTTCTTTCTTTCTTTCTTTCTTCTTTCTTTCTTTCTTTCTTTCTTTCTTTCTTTCTTTCTTTCTTTCTCTTTTTCTTTTTCTATTTCTCTTTCTTTCTCTTCTTTTTCTTTTCTCTTCTCTTCTCTTTTTTCTTTTTCTTTTCCTCCTTTTTCTTTCTTGTTTTCTTTTTCTTTTTTTTTCTTTTCGAAGCATTTTGGTTAGCCTACTGTTTGCCCCACCTCCTATTTACCACTTCAGCAGCCACAATGTTAACCAACAAAACTCTAGATTTTTTGGCTTGGGGCACTTCCAGAGCATTCCAAGCTTCTGTCACTCACCACTTTAGTTTCAGTAGCAGTGTGTGTATGTGCATGTATGTATGTGTGTGTTTATGTGCCTGTGATCACTTAGTAATTCCCTTGCTTTCTTTTGAATTTCACAATGTATTTAAAAGTAAGTTTAGAAGTAATGCCAGTGAACATGCCAAAACAGGGATCTCTAAAAATTCTTCCTTTTGTAAAATTACCAAGAATACTGGCAAAAATCATTAGAATCACTTTTTTCAGAACTCTAGAAATTAATCACAGGCTTTCAGCAATCTGGGGAGCATTTAAGAACGTAGGCTGAGTTTTGGTAAGAATAGTGAACTTTGTGGTGTTCTAACTTGCACCATTCCTGTCACACTCTCCTCAGCTCCATGGTAGCCTTGAAGACCAACATCCTGCAATCATGGAATAAACCAGCCACCTGGGAGCCAATGGAGGGGACAGAATGGGGTTAGAACTCCTTCAAAGGTCTATTCCCAGAGAAATGTCATTATATGATCTATGTAGTGGGTCCCTGCAAGACCCCACTCACAAAACTGTCTTTATTTGGCTTGACCTGGAGCTCCCCCGGCCTTGCCCTGGAGACATTTGTTGAAGATAGTCAAAGACAACTGTTGAACATCATGGCTGCCTGAGGTATAGATAATAATTGAGGCAAAAGGAAAAGTTGTGTAATGAGATAGCCATAGGGAGCTTTGAAAAGCTGAAACCTATTCCTGGGACTTTAGAAGGACCCCTGCATATTAAGGCTGTACACATGTCTAGGATTTTGAAAAGTTAGGAAAGACCTGAAAAGACCTAAAACTCTCATTTCCAACCAAACTTCAGGGTCTGCACAAGAAGAAAATGTAGGCTATGGTAGAGTTATAACCTGCCTGGCTGTGTGGAAGGCATGTTCAAGCATGTACATGAAGCTCCTTTGTATCTAGTAAGAGACTTACTGGTTCCAGGCATCTGAGGGAATCTCTGTCCATTTATTAGCTGACCATTTGCTAATCAAGCTGACTGCAGTGGCCACATTCTACAAAGAATAGAGACTTTACAGAATTTTGAATTAAAAATTCCTAAGTAGAATTCAGAAAAGTCACCAAACAAAAAATAATAAACCCTGTGGAAAGTGAAAAATCTGATTTGCAGTTGTTACATTATTTTAAAAGCCCAATTTTTAATAAAATATCAAGACCTGAAAAGAAACAAGGGCTATGACTTTCAAAAGAGTTTCTTAGTCTCTTTTTCATCCTCTTATGTGAGGCAGGAAGTCTAGAAGGGGCTAAGGTTGTCTTCTGGCCCTTTGCTTAAATCAGACAAGGCTCTGGTAGTTTCTCTTTAGGCCAGGTCTTTCTCACAGAGAACAGAATGCTCTGGGCATATTTCAAAATGATCTGGCCTTGAGGGCATCAATGTGACATTGAAGTCAGTGACCATGTTTTATTCATTTTTGTGCCTTGCAAAGTGCTTATAGAGATATTAAATAAATATGACCTTAATCTCATTTCCGTGACTTCTACTGTGACCTATTCAGCATCAGAACATGTACCAACATAAACTGTCAAACAGATCTTTCTTAGTTATTTTTGTGGTAATTTTTATATTAAAATTTTCATACAGAAATTTCTGATGTTTCATCCAGATTTAAAATTTTTTTAATGTTTATTTTTGAGAGAGAGAGACACACACACACAGAAAGAGCAAGTGGAGGAGGAGCAGAGAGCAAGAGGAAGACACAGAATCCGAACAGAATATCAGCACAGAGCCTGATGTGGGGCTCAGACTCACAAACTGTGAGATCATCACCTTAGGCAAAGTCGGATGCTTAACCGAGTGAGCCTCCCAGGCTTCCCTCATCTAGATTATTAAAACTTTCTATATTTGTTTCCATTTCTTTGGCATTTGTTTCCACCTTCTCAGATTTACTCTACCAAGAAAATTGGTGTATTTTAAATTCACAAATAATATTTGATTGCTCTTCTCAATCCTATAAAATAATAGCTTGTGTAAATAATTTTTGTCCTGAGTCCTGTGTCAACCTTGCCTATTTTAGTCAAATTTGATATTAGTCAGAAAATATTTAGCCCTTTGATTATTCTCTTTCTTGCAAAGTAAAAAGTATAAGGTGAGACAATCTGCTCTGAGATTATTTTCCTGGTATCTTTGATCTTGGTACCCCCCCCAAACCCCATCTTTAAGGAGAACAGCATCTGTTTTTAAGACCCTATAACCTGGAACCAAGTTCACTGTATTCCCCACTATACTACTACAATCTCAGGACAACTTGGAATCAGTGTGGAACCAAGTTCATTGTATTCCCCACTTTACTACAATCTCAGGACTACCTGGAATCTGTTGTTTGGGGTTGCCATGGACACGGAGTTCTTATTCCAGTACTAGCTTGTTACCAGCACCAAGTAAAGACCTAGGGGTGGAGTGTGGTGTGTCTCTGGACAAAGGCATCCCATCCTCTGCCCTCTATGTTGGTTAATGTTGTCCTTCCTCCTCACAGAGAGTGAGAAGAATGTCTTGGAGGGCTGGACGGTGGGGAGGAAAGGGGCAGGTGGGGGTCTTTGTGGCCATAGATAGCAAGTTTTACCTTGTGCTCAGCAGAGGGGAATATTAATAAATGTTCACTTCTTCCCAGGGACCTCCCAGAAAGAACCTCCTCATCCCCAGTGAACCAGAGGTGGAGGGGATATGGGAAGGTGATATGTGAGCAGGAGATGGGGGTGCACTAGGCCAATATAGGACCAAAAAGCAGTAACCTCATTGCAGGTCAGGAATTGGGGCAAGATTTGACCTAACAGGGTTGGTTTCGGGAAATTAAAATTTTTTAAAAAGAAAAAAAATAAGTTAAAGAATTTAAAGGCGTTATCCTGAAAGGATACTGGAAACAGTAAAGAACACTTTAGGACCTCGAGTAATGTTTGCTCCCACTTAGGAAAAGTTGTATTCAAGTCCCAAGATCTGAGTCCTTCTGTGCTCCACCTCCCTTCTGTTGTGTCCCTTTTGAAAGCACTGCCTGTAAGTAAGCAAATCTGAGGTTTGCAGGGACAGAGCATCCTTAGATATGCAGCTTTATGTTGGTCCACACTGGTTTCCCTGGTCTGTTCCTCTGGAACAGAACTTTGGGATTCTTACTCCCACTGTCCATGAGGTGATATCCCTTGAAGGTATGACATTTACAGATGGCTTGCTCTCAAGCCCAAAACTCAAAATAAAAACTTATGCCCAAACTTTTTCAGTTTGTTTTCATTTTTCTCTCTGCCCAGAATTTAGGGCCTTGTGGCACATTTCAGTCTGTCTATTTGGTAATTTGGCAATGTACTTGGCAATGTCTTATTCTCCAGTGACTTCCAGTTCCCTTGCATGACACAAATCTGCTCTGTGAAAGGTTGAAGGACATATCTTTGCTTTCCCACTCCTTTGATTTATGCTATGGAATGTTTCAAGATGGAAATATCATAAATCACTATGATGATGTCAATTTGGTTTGAAATGAATTTTATTTCACTTGCCGGGTCCTCTGTAGCAAGAGAGCAGTCTTTAAAGTGTTCCGTCTTTGAACTAAACTTAAATTTTATTGAACATTCAAAAAACTTTTTCTTCCATTTCTTGAACTAAAATAAGATACAGAATACATATTTCACAGGACTGATAAAATTGTACAGTATTGTAGACCTTATAAGTTAGTAGATTCAAGATTTTAGAAATGCCGAACGTAATAAGTTCTATGCGTGACCTTCTTTCTGAGCAAGTATCCTATGTGTTTTAAAAATCCTTAAGATAAAAATCATGTGCTTTTCTTTCTCTTTTTTTTTTTTCAGATTAATTGTAGATTGTGGTTGTCCACAAGACAATACCATGCAGAGATTAAAGAGGAACCCTTTATATCTCTGGCTCATGCATCAAAAAAAAAATAAGTAAGTAACAAGATGCAAATTTTACTAAATTTTAAGCATAATTCAAGGTTCATTGAATAGGGAATATATGTCTTTCTTTCATAATGAATGTAAACTCTATGTAAATTAAATTTGGCAAACTCACAATTTAAAGACCTTGTTTTATGCTTACAATTTCCTTATACTACTACAACTTAGGCACTATTCCAGTAACAAAATGCATATGCCAGTTACAGTCACTTTAAGCTTCTTCTCTAGGATAGCCAGATGTCCTTATGGGGGATCATCTGTCCATGACAGGTGGGGGAGATGGGTGACCATTTTGAGATGGTCATTGCAAAGGCTTCCGTTGTCCCATTGCAACCAATACCTGAAACACTGTAAATTACCACAGGGAAGGTCACAAGTTTTTATTAGTGATGAGTGGCTAACAAACCAGCATGGTAGCTGTAGAAACATGACTATCAAGATCTGTGAATTGGTTAAAATAAATAATAATTGTAACTATCTTAAGGGTTGAGGACCAGTTGAAATATTTGTGAAGCATCAGGACAATACCTGGCACTTAGTAAATACCACTTAAATGTGTGTTAGATGAAACATCACTTGGGATTTTTTCTTTAATTTGGGGAAATTTATTATTTTTCAAATATTTTCTTATTTTTTTTTGTTAGATATCTAGAGTCCAGGTGTTAGAGATCTGTTTTTGTCCTTTATATCAACTGGTTTTCTTTTGCATTCTTTTCTACTATTTTCTGGGAGTTTCTCAACTTCCTCTTCCAACTCTAGATTAACTTGCTTTCCTCACACATATCCAAACTACTGTTTATCCCATGAAGTGATTCTTTATTTCAACAATTAGACTTTTACATTTAAGATATCCTCTTGGGTTTTTCTGTATGATTTCTTATTCTCATTTCATGTTACTAACATCATCCCTTGTATCTTTAAGTGTATTTCTCATGCTTACTTACAAATCTTGTTCAGTATGTTCCAACAGTTCTGTTTCAGATAGTATATGTTGTTCAGTTTGTTGTATTTCTATTTCAGTGGTTGTACTCCTCAGGTATTTAACTATTTTGATTTGTCAGCTCATATCCTTGTGGCCATTGACCACTCTGACTGGTAACTTGTATTAGGGAAGGGCTGAAGATTTACTTGGGGAAATCTCAATCTGTGGCTGTTGTCTCAGCAAAATTATTAATAGCATGTCCTTTTCACTTTCAAATGTATCCTGGGTTGGGTGACATTTTATATAGTAACTCTTGTTGAAAGGTAGGACCTAAGGTATGTTTTTCTCCGTAAATTTAACATGAAAGGAGGTAATGGCCTGAGGACAGAGAGTCTGCATAAAGGTGAAATACTGTGATCCAGGTAATTTCTCTGGTCAGGATATGCTACCTTTAAGGTTATGGGCAAAAGCAGCATTGGAGAAGGCAGACTTCTAGGTTGTTCACCTGGGGCTTTTGGAGATAAAGGGGTGGAGAAGTGAAGGCCCAAGGATTGCTCTTCAGCCCTTCCCTGTTTTCATCAGCTAACTTAATGCCAATGAAATTTTTTTTTTTATTTTAGAGCAAGATAGAGCATCTGAGTGGGGGAGGGGAGAGGGAGAGAGAGAGAGAGAGAGAGAGGGAGAGGGAGAGGGAGAGGGAGAGAGAGAGAGAAAATGAATCTTAGGCAGGGTCCATGCTCAGTGCAGAGTCCAATACTGGGACCGTGACCTGAACAAAATCAAGAGTTGGATGCTCAACCAGCTGAACCACCTAGGTGCCCTATAATGCTACCCAAATTTTATCCTAACTACATCTGGGTAGTATGATGATTTTATGAGTTGGACACATGCAAAGTGCATTTTCATTGTGTCTTATTTTACAGATGAGGAAATTAAATTGCAGAGAGATTAAATTATCCAAGCCAGTGGTTTGGTGGTGAGGAGTCTTGACTTTGGATAATTTAACAAGATACCATTTCGTAAAATGACTTGAGAGAAAAAGAAACCATTCTGAATACCTGTTCTTTTTGTTTGTTTATTTTGAGTGAGAAAGAGAAAGAGAGAACATGGAGGAGGGGTGGAAAGAGAAGGAGAGAGAAAGAATCCCAAGCAGGCTCTGTGCTGTCAGCACAGAGCCCAGTGAGGGGCTCAATCTCATGGACCATTAGATCATGACCTGAGCCGAAATCAAGAGTCAGACACTTAACCAACTGAGCCACTCAGATGCCTCGTTATTTAGGCCATTATTGACCTACCTACTAGATTTCTTTTCTACCAAATGGAGATCAGAGACCAGCCCTTGAAACTGGAATATTTATTGTTGTGGCATTTTCTTTATTTCTGTATCCTTTCATTAGTTATTATCTGATCTCCCTCCCCATCCTTCTGCTCAGATCATTTATATTTTCCAAATTAATTCCAAAATATGTGAATGGTTGACAAAATAGAGAAAAGAGGTTTAATCATGAAAACTATACCTCCCTTAATTCTTTCCTTCCCTTTCCAGTAGGCAGACATACACACAGCCAAGAGGCTATCGCAGGGGCTTCATTGCTGTACCCTGAAAATGTTTCTGTCATTCTGTCATGTTTCCTCATGATTTTTCTTTTCATGTCCTAAAATTCTGTCAGGAAGAAGAAACTGATTGCTTTCCAGAATGTCTGAATTTATTTTTTGTATGTTTTTACCCTTTCGCAGAATTATGGATTCTTCTGACAACAGTGGTGACAATGGGTAAGTTGACTTGACTGATCTGAGTGCCAAAAGGTCACCAATGGTCTCTAATATAATAAGGTTTCCATAATAGACCGTAAGCTAGACCAACTTTCTAGGCACAATGATGGTGATGAAGACATTGATATTCCTAATTCATCTGAAATTGATGTAAGTCAGATTGAAGTCTAGGGGGAGGGAGCTATTGATGGAGATATGGCTTGTTCTGAGATAGGAAGAAAATAGAGAACTATGGAAAGGTATCAAAATGTGTGGGAGAGAAGGGCATACAATAATTCATTCTCATTTAAATTATAGAAAATACCATGTTAAAATTTTTTTTCCATTTATCACACTTAAATGTTCTAGATTGAAAATGTGAATGTATCTTTTGAAATTTTATCAGTCTTTTAAAATAGAGAAATGTAGACTACTGGTTAATCTTTAGTTATATTCCTTTCTCACTTTTGCTGGATATATTATGATTTCCCACTTTGTTGATTTTTATCTACGAGTAATGAGACTAATAAATGTGAACATGTCTTGCAGATTAAACTTTTACTCATTGGAATTAATTTTGACTTGTTTCTAAGTAATCTGACTGAGAATACCTGCCATTTCTGTGATCTGAAGGCATTTTTACTGTGTACTCAAGCCAAGGAAAGAATACATTTTTAAAATCACATATGTCTGGACTGCAGAAATAGTCACGGGATTTTTCTGTTTCTTTACTGGCCAGTTATTCAACCATTTTATATTGTGTCAATGCTGAAGAAGAAATTAAGTGGTCACTGTTGGAATTGTTTTGCTGTCTAGACAAAGATGACATGGAAGATAAAGGGCCAAGTAGTGATGACAAATACTTCTTGAGATTATCCATAATTTCCCTTTAAATTTTTTCAATTCCAGTATAAACCTACAGTGTTATTAGTTTCAGGTATAGAATATAGTGATTCAATAATTCTATCATTAGTGCTTATCCTGATAAGTGTGCTCATCCTTCACCTATTTCACCTGACACCCCTCTTCCCTGCCACGGGTAACCCTCATTTTATTCTCTATTTAAGGGTATTTTTTTTGGTTTGTCTCTTTTTTACTTTGTTCACTTGTTTTGCATCTTAAATTCCCCACATGAGTGAAATCCTAGGGTATTTATCTTTTTCTGACTGACTTATTTCACTTAGCATTATAACCTCTAGGTCAATTCATATTGTTGCAAATGACAAGATTGCATCCTTTTATGTGGCTGAGTAATAGTCCACTGTGTGTGTGTGTGTGTGCATGTGCATGTGTGTGTGTGTGTGTGTGTGTGAGTGTGTATCACCTCTTCTTTATCCATTCATGTGTCGATGGACATTTGGCTGCTTCCATACTTTGATTATTGTAAATAATGCTGCAAAAACTATAGGAGTTGCATATCTTTTTAAGTTAGTGTTTTTATAATCTTTGAGTAAATTCCCGGTAGTGGAATTATTAGATAATACAGTAAATTCTATTTTTAATTTTTTGAGGAAACTCCATATTGTTTTCCACAGTGGCTGTACTAGTAGTACACAAGGATGCTCTTTTCCTTCCCATCCTTGCCAACACTTGTTATTGCTTGTATTTCAATTTTAGCCATTCATTCTGACAGATGTGAGGTGACATCTTATTGTAGTTTTGATTTGCATTTTCCTCATAATAAATGATGTTGAGCACCTTTTCATGTGTCTGTTGGCCATCTGTAGGTCTTTTTTTTTTAATGTGTATTCAGGTTTTCTGCCCATTTTTTTTTTTTGAGAGAGAGGGTGCAATTGAGCAAGGGGCAGAGGTGGGGGGAGGGAGGGATGGGGAGAGAGAACAATTTTATTTCCTTTGGATATATACCCAGAAATGAGATTACTGGATAATATTGTAGTTTTATTTTTATTTTTTTGAGGAACCTCCATACTGCTTTCCATAGTGGTTGTATCAGTTTTCATTCCACCAACAGTGGACAAAGGTTTCCTCTTCTCTGCATCCTCACCAGCATTTGTTATCTCTCATCTTCTTGATAAAAGATATCCAAACAGGTATGATGTGATATCTCATAGTGGTTTTGACTTGCATTTCTTTTATGATGATTAGTTATGCTGAACACCTTTTTATGTATCTGTTGTCCATTTGTAGGTCTTTGAAAAAAATGTTTATTTCAGTCCTTTGCCTGTTTTTTGATTGGGTTATTTGGGGTTTTGCTATTGAGTTGAATACTCATTCAACTCATTCAACCTTGAATATTTTGGATATAAACCTTTTATCTGGTATGTGGTTTGCAAGTATTTTCTCTTATTCCATAGATGAATTTTCATTTTCTAGATGGTTTCCTTTGCTGTGCAGAAATTTTTTAGTTTATTGTAGTTCCACTTGTTTGGTTTTGCCTTTATTGTCTTTATTTTTAGTGTCATCCAAAAACTTACTGCCAAGACCAATGTCAGGGTGGTTACTTCCTCTGTTACTTCCTAGCACTTTTATGGTTTCAGGTATTCAAGTCTTTAATCTATTTTGAGTTATGTGTATAGCATAAGATAGGGGTCCAGTTTCATTCATTTACATGTGGCTATACAGTTTTCTCAACACAACTTTTTGTGCCTCCTTTCTTGAAAATTGACTATATATAATGAGTTTATTTTTGGGCTCTCTATTCTCTTCCATTTATCTATGTGTTTTTTCATGTCAACATCATACTGTCTTAATTACCCTAGCTTTGTAAACTAGTTTGAAATCAGGAAGCATGACTTCTTCAACTTTGTTCTTTTTCCTCAAGATTGCTTTGGCTATTTGGAATCTAGTTCTGTACAAATTTTTGGATTATTTTTTCTATTTCTGTGAAAAATGCTGTCAGAATTTTGATAGAGATTGAATTGAATCTGTAGATTGTTTTGTGTAGTGTAGACTTTTTAACAGTGTTAATCATCCCAATCTGTGGACATGGGATATCTTTCCTTTTATTAATTAAAAAAAATTTTAATATATATATAATTTATTGTGAAGTTAGCTAACATACAGTGTACACAGTGTGCTCTTGGTTTTAGGGGTAGATTCCCATGATTCATCGCTTACATACAACACCCAGTGCTCATCCTAACAAGTGCCCTCCTCAGTGCCCATCACCCATTGGCCCCCCACCATCAACTGTCAGTTTGTTCTCTGTATTTAAGAGTTTCTTATGGTTTGCCTCCCTCTCTGTTTGAAACTATTTTTCCCCTTCCCTTTCCCAATGGTCTTCTGTTAAGTTTCTCCTGTTCCACATATGAGTGAAAACATATGATATCTCTTTTTCTCTGACTTATTTCACTTAGCATAATACCCTCTAGTTCCATCCACATTGTTGCAAGTGGCAGAATTTCATTGTAATCTTCAATGGAATAATACACGGCAATGAGAAAGAATGAAATCTGTCCATTTGTAGCAATGTGGGTGGAACTCAAGGGAGTTATGCTAAGTGAAATAAGTCAGACAGAGAAAGACAGATACCACATGTTTTCACTCATGTGGAATCAGAGAAACTTAACAGAGGACCATAGTGGGAGGGAAGGGGAAAAAATAGTTAAGGAGAGGGAGGGAGAAAAACCACAAAAGACTCTTAAATACTGAGAACAAGCTGAGGGTTGATGAGGGGTGGGGGAGAAGGGAAAATGGGTGATGGGCTTGGAGGAGGGCACTTGTTGGGATGAGCACTGGGTGTTATATGGAAACCAACTTGACAATAAACTGTATTAAAATTTTTTTAAACAAAATAATTAAACCATATCTTCTTTATACATTCATCAGTTGATGGACATTTGGGCTCTTTCCATAATTTGGCTATTGTTGAAAGCGCTGCTATAAACTTTGGGGTACATGTGCCCCTGTGAATCAGCATTCCTGTATCCTTTAAATAAATTCTTATAGCACTATTGATGGGTCATAGGATAGTTCTATTTTTAATTTTTTGAGAACCTCCACACTGTTTCCAGAGTAGATGCACCAGTTTGCCACCAACAGTGAAAGAGGGTTCCCGTTTGTCACATCCTTGCCAACATCTGTTGTTTCCTGAGTTGTTAATTTTAGCCACTCCTACTGGTGTGAGATGGTATCTCAACGTGGTTTTTATTTTTTTATTTCCCTGATGATGAGTGATGTTGAGCATCTTTTCATGTGTCTGTTGGCCATCTGGATGTCTTCTTTGAAAAAGTTTCTATTCATGTCTTCTGCTTATTTCTTCACTTGGGTTGTGTGTTTTTTGGGTGTTGAGTTTGGTAAGTTCTTTATAGATTTTGGATACTAACTGTTTATCCAATATGTCATTTGCAAATATCTGTTCCCATTATGTCAGTTACCTTTTACTTTTGTTGATTGTTTCCTTTGCAGTGGAGAAGATTTTTATCATGATGAGGTCCCAATAGCTCATTTTTGCTTTTATTTCCCTTGCTTTTGGAGATGTGTCGAGCAAGAAATTGCTGTGACTGAGGTCAAAGAGGTTGTTGCCTGGTTTCTCCTCTAGGGCTTTGATGTTTTCCTGTATCACATTTAGGTCTTTCATCCATTTTGAGTTTGTTTTTGTGTATGGTGTAAGAAAGTGGTCTAGTTTCATTCTTCTGCATTTTGCTGTCCAGTTCTCACAGCACCATTTGCTAAAGAGTAGGTCTTATTTCCATTTGATATTCTTTTCCTGCTTTGTCAAAGATTAGTTGGCCTTACATTTGTGGGTCCAATTCCGGATTTCTATTCTATTCCATTGGTCTATGTGTCTGTTTTTGTGCCAATACCATACTGTCCTGATGATTATAACCTTGTAGAGAGACTAAAGTCTGGAATTGTGATGCCTCCCACTTTGGTTTTCTTTTTCAACACAACTTTTGCTATTTGGAGTCTTTTGTGGTTCCAAACAAATTTTAGGATTTTTATTCTAGCTTTGAGAAGAATGCCGGTGCAATTGATTGGGATTGCATTGAATGTGTGGATTGCATTGACATTTTAACAATATTTCTTCTTCGAATCCATAAGCATGGAATGTTTTTTCATTTCTTTGTGTCTTCTTCAATGTCTTTCATAGGTTTTCTATAGTTTTCAGCATACAGATCTTTTACATCATTGGTTAGGTTTATTCCTAGGTATTTTATGGTTTTTTGTGCAATTGTGAATGGGATCAGTTTCTTGATTTCTCTTTCTGTTGCTTCATTATTGGTGTATAAAAATTCAACCAACTTCTGTACGTTGATTTTGTACCCTGCGACTTTGCTGAATTCTTGGATCGGTTCTAGTAGGCGTCTGGTGGAGTGTGTCGGGTTTTCCATGTAGAGTATCATGTCATCTGCGAAAGTGAAAGTTTGACTTCATCTTTGTCAATTCTGATGCCTTTTATTTCCTTTTGTTGTCTGATTGCTGATGCCAGAACTTCCAGCACTATATTAAACAACAGTGGTGAGTGTGGACTTCCCTGTCTTGTTCCTGATCTCAGGGGAAAGCTCTCAGTTTTTCCCCATTGAGTATGATATTAGCTGTAGGCTTTTCATATATGGCTTTTATGATGTTGAGGTATGTTCCTTCTATCCCAACTTTCTTGAGGGTTTTTATTAAGAAAGATGCTGTATTTTGTCAAATGCTTTCTCTGCATCTATTGACAGGATCATATGGTTCTTATCCTTTCTCCTATTAATGTGATGTATCACATTGATTGATTTGAAAATATTGAACCAACCCTGCAGCCCTGGAATGAATTCCACTTGATCACGGTGAATAATTCTTTTGATATACTTTTGAATTTGATTTGCTAGTATCTTGTTGAGATTTGTTGCATCCTATTCATCATGGCTATTGGCCTGTAATACTCCTTTTTGTGTGATCTCTGTCTGGTTTGGGAATCAGGGTAATACTGGCTTCATAGAATGAGTCTGGAACCTTTCCTTCCATTTCCGTTTTCTGGAATAGCTTGAGAAGGACAGATATTAACTCCGTCTCAAATGTCTGGTAGAACCCCCCTGGGAAGCCCAGAACTCTCCTTTGTAGGGAGATTTTTGATAACTGATTCAATTTTTTTGCTTGTTATGGGTCTGTTCAAATTTTCTATTTCTTCTCGTTTGAGTTTTGGTAGTATGTGGGTATCTAGGAATTTGTCCATTTCCTCCAAGTTGTCCATTTTGTTAGCATATAATTTTTCATAGTATTCTCTGATAATTTTTTGTGTTTCTGTGGTGTTGGTTGTAATCTGTCCTCTTTCATTCGTGATTTATCTATTTGGGTCCTCTTTTTTTCTTTTTAGAATTCTGGCTAGGGGGTTATCAATTTTATTTTTTCAAAAAGCCAGCTCTTAGATTCATCTGTTCAACTTTTTTTTTGGATTCTATGTTATTTCTGCTCTAATCTTTATTATTTCTTTAATTCTGCTGGCTTTGGGGTTACTTTACTGTTCTGTGTCTAGTTACTTTAAGTATGTGGTTAGATTTTGTATTAGGGATTTTTCTTGTTTCTTGAGATACGCCTGGATTGCAATGTATTTTCTTCTTAGGACTGCCTTTGCTGCATCTCAAAGGGTTTGGACTGTCGTGTTTTCATTTTCATCTGCTTCCATATATTTTTAAATTTCTTCTTTAATGGCCTGGTTGACCCATTCATTCTTTAGTAAGATATTCTTTAACCTCCATGCATTTGGAGGCTTTTCAAATATTTTCTTGTGGTTGATTTCAAATTTCATAGTGTCGTGATCAGAAAATATGCATGGTATGATCTCAATTCTTCTATATTAGTTGAGGGCTGTTTTTTGACTCAGTATGTGATCTATCTTGGAGAATGTTCCATGTGCACTTGAGAAGAATGCGTATTCTGCTTTTTGGATGAAAAGTTTTGAATATATCTGTCAAGTCCGTCTGGTCCAGTGTATCATTCAAGGCCATTGGTTTTTTATTGATTTTTTTTTTTTTTTTTTGCCTAGATGATCTGTCCATTGCTGTAAGTGGAGTATTAAAGTCTCCTACAATTACTGTATTCTTATCAATAAGTTTGCTTTTGTGATTAATTGATTTATGTATTTAGGTACTTCCAAGTTGGGAGCATAAACATTTGTAATTGTTAGCTCTTCTTGATGGATAGATACCGTAATTATGATATAATGCCCTTCTTCATCTCTTGTTCCAGCCTTTAGTATAAAATCTAGTTTGTCTGATGTAAGTATGGCTACACCAGCTTTCTTTTGACTTTCAGCAGCATGATAGGTAGTTCTCCATCCCCTCACTTGTCACTTGTCTCTTGTAGACAGCATATAGATAGATCTTTTTTTTTTTTTTTATCCATTCTGATACCCTATGTCTTTTGATTGGAGCATTTAGTCCATTTACATTCAGAGTTATTATTGAAAGATATGGATTTAGTGTCATTGTGTTATCTGTAGGTTTCATGGTTGTGGTGATGTCTCTGGTCCTTTGTAGTCTTTGTAGCATTCTATTCAGAATCCCCCTTAGGATCTCTTGTAGGGCTGATTTCATAGTCATGAACTCCTTCAGTTTCTGTTTGTTTGGGAAAGTCTTTATCTCTCCTTCTATTCTGAATGACAGCCTTAATGGATAAAGGGTTCTTGGCTACATATTTTTCTTATTCAGCACATTAATATTTCCTGCCACTCCCTTCTGGTCTGCCAAGTTTCAGCAGATAGGTCTGCTACTACCCTTATGTGTCTACCCTGGTAAGTTAAGGCCCATTTGTCCCTAGATGCTTTCAGAATTTTCTCTTTATCTTTGTAGTTTGCCAGTTTCACTATGATATGCTGTGGAGAAGATCTATTCCTGTTAACTCTGAAGGGAGTTCTCTGTGGCTCCTGGATTTGGATATCCATTTCCTTCTTCAGATAAGGAAAGTTCTCAGCTATAATTTGTTAGAGTAGACCTTCTGCCCCTTTCTCTCTCTTCTTCCAGAACCTCTATGATAATGGATATTATTTTGTTTCATTGAATCACTTAGTTCTCTAATTCTCCCCTCGTGGTCTAGTATTTTCTTATCTCTCTTTTTCTAGGCTTTGTCATTTTGCATAATTTTATCTTCTATTTCACTTAATCTCCCCTCTGCCTCCAACATCCTTGCTGTCACTGCATCTAGTTTATTTTGCACCTCATTTACAGCATTTCTTAATTTATTGTTACTATTTGTTAGTTCCTTGATCTCTGTAGTAATAGATTCTCTGCTGTCTTCTATACTTTTTTCAAGCCCAGCTATTAATCTTATGGCTACTATTCTAAATTCTTGCTCAGTTATATTGTTTGTATCTGTTTTGAGCAATACTCTAGGTGTCATTTATTCCTGGAATTTTTTTTTGAGGAGAATTCTTCCATTTCATCGTATTGGCTAGTTTTCTGTCCCTTATGTGTTTTAATAGCTTGTTTTGAGTCCTGCACCTGTGAGCACTACTATATTAAAAAGGGGTCATATGCTGTCCAGGGCTTGGCTCTGTAGGAGATGTTTTTGGAGTTTGTTTCATGCTCTCTGCTGTTATGATTCTGGTTACTTCATCTCCCTACTTGTAGTGGTGGTTTGGACCTTCCACCAGGTGTGCTTTGACTTATTCATTGAAGTATCCCTGGAAAATTTTAAATAAGAGTGGTTTGCAGTGGAAGAGGCCTGTAACATACAAAGAGAGAAATGACAGGGGCAGGGAAAAGGAAGAGAAAAAACTGACTAGGCAGAAAATCAAAGAAACCATACAGCTTAGTTCTAAGAGAGAGAGAGAGAGAGAGAGAGAGAGAGAGAGAGAGAGAATAAAGGAGATACAGAAGAGGTATAGATTAAAAGAAGAAGAATAGATTAAAAATGTCTGCTTAAACAAACCAACAACCAGAATAACCAGACTAGAGAAGGGAATAAATAATAAGAAGAAAAGGAAGTATATGGAAGTATATATATGTACACATACATACATACATACATACATAAAATAAGAACTGACCAAGAATCAAATCAGAGAATGCAAACCCACTGGACAAATATCTGATGGGTGGCTTGGAACTGGTGGCTGTGCTGATCTGGAGGAGGGGCCATCTGGTTCCATCAGTGTCAATCTTTCTCTGTTAGATATGCAGTTACCAGGCATGGAGGGGCTGGTTTGAGGTAAGCAGTCCTGCCTCCACTGTGGGCCCATTGTCTGTTCCCTGAAACCCCACCTTGTTGGTGATGGGTAGAAAAATGGCGACACCCCAGTCTCTCCTCCAAGGGCTGGGTGCCCCAAACCACTCTGTTCAGGCCATTTTCAAGTGCCACCTGCATGTGAGCAGGCCAGTTCTGTTCCACTCCACAGTCTCCCATGCTTCCTGGGTGCTCGGCTGGGATTCAAACCCTGATGTCTTAAAGGATCACGCTGTGTGTACCCTGATTCCAGCGTACTGTCATCCCACCAGCCAGCCAACAAAGGGCCTCTGGCTGGTGAGTGCTTGTAGGGTCTTTTGTCCTTGGAATGGCTATTTGCCTTCTTCCCACAGCACTCAAGGGAGAGGATTGCTCTCTTCTACTGTGCCTAGGAACTAGCTATCGAGCCTGGAGCTGGCTCCTCTGCTTTCCAGGTGCGTGAACAGGGCCGAGAAAACCTTGCAGTTAGAAATTGGCTCTTTTTCCATTTTTTCCATTCCCCAGTCTGTGGTTTTTCTCTTGTCCAAATACAGTCCTACACTTCCACAGCCTGTCCTTCTTTTCCTTTTGTCTCTCCACAGAAGGGGATCCCTCCCCTCTATTCCTATGCTGCCTGTTTTCTCTCTCTCAGTTTGCAATCATACACCTATGGCCCACCATGTTGTCCCCATGGGCCCCTGGAGATGTTTCTGTCACTCTGTAGCCCAGATTCCTGGAATTCTAAGTCTTCTGGCCTCAATACTGCTGTGTCTGAGGGAGGAGAGAGCTTCGGGTCCCCCTACATCTCCACCATGTTCGGGATATCTTTCCATTTACTTATGTCTTCTTGAATATCTTTCATCAATGTCTTATAGTTTTCAATGTGCAGATAGTTCACCTCATTGATTACACTTACTCTTACATATCTAATTACTTTTAACCCTCTTGTAAATAGGATTTTTTCTTAATTTCTACTCCCCATAGTTTGTTGTTGGTATTATAGAAACGCAACTGATTTTATATGTTGATTTTTGTATCCTACAACTTTGATTTAAACAATAAAATTGTTCATTAGTTCTAACAGTTTTTTGGTGGGCTCTTTAGCATTTTCTCTATATAAGATAATGTCACCTGCAAATAGACTCTTAAACTTCTCTTTCCCAGTTTGGATGACTTTTATTTCTTTTTCTTGCTTGATTTCTCTGACTGGGACTTTGGGTGAAATATAGAATAAAAGTGGTGAGCATGGGCACCCTTGTCTTGTTCCTGATCTTAAAAAAAAAAAAAAAAAAGGCTTTCATGATTTCACTTTGAGTATGATGTTAGCTGTGGGTTTATGGCCTTTATTATGTTGAGGTACATTCCCTTTACATCCAGTTTGTTAACAGTTTTTATCATGGAAAGGGTACTGGATTTTGTGAAATGCTTTATCTACATCTATTGAGATGTTCACATTTTTTATCCTTCATTTTGTTAATGTAGTGTATTACATTTATTGATTTGCAGATAGTGAACCATACTTATATCCCTGGAATAAATCCCATTTAGTCACAGTGCATGATCTTTTTAACATAGTGTTTTATTCAGTTTGCAAATGTTTTGTTCAGGAAATTTCCATCCACATTCATCAGGGATATTTGCCTATAGAGTTATTTTCTTGTGATGTCCTTAGCTGGCTTTGGCATCAGGATAATGCTGGCCTCTTAAAATAGTTTGAAGTATTTCCTCCTATTTTTGGAAGAGTTTGAGATTGTTATGAATTCTTTGTTTTTTTTTTTAAATTTTTAACATTTATATATTTTTGAGAGACAAAGACAGACCACGAATGAGGGAAGGGCAGAGAGAGACACACAAAATCTGAAGCAAGCTCCAGGCTCTCAGCTGTCAGCACAGAGCCTGATACGGGGCTCAAACCCATAATGATCTCACAAGATCATAACCTGAGCCGAAGTCAGATACTTAACCAACTGAGCCACCCTGGAGCCCCTTTATTTATTTTTTTAATTTCAAGTATAATTAACTTATAGTGTTAGTATCTGGTGTACGATATAATGATTCAGTATTTCTGTACATTTCTCAGTGCTCATCAAGATAAGTGTACTCTTAATCCCCTTTATCTATTTCAAATTCCCATCAACCTCCCCTCTGGCAACCACAAGTTCTCTGTATTTAATAGTCCAAGTTTTTTGTTTGTTTGTTTTTTCTTTGTATGTCCCTTAAATTCCACAGAGAGGGAAATCATATGGCATTTGTTTTTCTCTGACTTACTTCACTTAGCATTATGCCTTCCAGGTCCTCCATGTTGTTGCAAATGACAAGATGACATTTTTTTTTTTATGGCTGAGTAATATTCTATTGTATATATATATGTCACATCTTCTTTATCCATGCATCTATCAGTGGACACTTGGGTTCCTTCCATAATTTGGCTGTTGTAGTAAACATAGGGATACATATATCTTTTCAAATTAGCTTTTTCATTTTCTTTGGGTAAATACTGATAGTGGAATTACTGAATCATATAGTAATTCTAGTTTTAATTCTGGGGGCAACGCCATACTGTTTTCCACAATGGCTGCACCAATTTGCATTACTACCACCAGGGCACATGGGTTCCTTTTTCTCCACGTCCTCACCAACACATATTATTTCTTGTCATTTAGATTTTAGGCATTCTGACAGGTATAAAATGATAGCTCATTGTGGTTTTATTTTGCACTTCCCTGACAGTTAGTGACCTTCAACATCTTTTCATGTGTTTGTTGGCCATCTCTATGTCTTCCTAGAAAAATATCTATTCATGTCTTCTGCCCATTTTTAAATTGGATTATTCATTACTTTGGGTATTGAGTTGTATCAGTTCTTTATATATTTTGGATATTAATTCCTTATCAGTTATCATATTTGCTTCTCCCATGTAGCACATTGCCTTTTTGACTTATTGATAGTTTCCTTTACTGTGAGAAAGGCTTTTATATTAGTGTAGTTCCGGTAGTTTATTTTTGCTTTTGTTTCTCTTGCCTGAGCACATAGAAAAATGTTTTTTCTAGTTTTCACAGCACCATTTGTTGAAAAGACTGTTTTTTCCTTATTGTATGTTCTTATTTCCTTCCTAGTAGATTAATTGATCCTATAAGTGTAGGTTTATTTCTGGTCTCTATTCTGCTACATTGGCTTATGTGTCTTTTGTGCCAGTACCATACTGTCTTGATTACTAAGCTTTGTAGCATATTTTGGCTTTTTTCTTATTTATTTTTTTACTTATTTACTTTAGTTATTTAATTATCATATAGTGCAATATTGGTTTCAGAAGTAGAATTCAGTGATTCATCACTTACATAAATACCCAGTGCTCATCACTCATCACAAGTGTCCACCTTAATACCCATCTAGTCCATCTCGCACCCACCTCCCTTCACTGACCCTCAGTTTGCTCTCTATCATTGAGTTTCTTGTGTTTTAGTTTCTTTTTCTTCTCTTTTTATCACCCTTCCCATATGTCCATCTGTTTTGTTTCTTAAATTCCACATATGAATGAAATCATATGAGATTTGTCTTTTTCTGACTGACTTAATTTGCTTAGCACAATACACTCTAGCTCCATCCATGTCATTGCAAAAGCAAGATCTCATTTTTTGATGGCTGAGTAATATTCCATTGTATATATACATATACCACATCTTCTTTATCCATTCATCAGTTGATGGACATTTGGACTCTTGCCATAGTTTGGCTATTGTTAATAATGCTGCTATAAACACTGGGGTATACATACCCCTTCAAATCTATTTTTGTATCCTTTGGGTAAATACCTAGTAGTTCAATTGCTGGATCATAGGGTAGTTCTATTTTTGTTTTTTTGAGGAACCTCCATACTCTCCCCAGAGTGGCTGCACCATTTTGCATTTCTACCAGCAGTGCAAGAGGGTTCCCCTTTCTTTGCATCCTCGCCAACATCTGGTGTTTCCTGAGTTATTAATTTTAGTCATTCTGACAGGTGTGAGGTGATACCTCATTGTGGTTTTGATTTGTATTTCCATGATGATGAGTGATGTTGAGCATCTTTTCATGTGTCTGTTAGCCATCTGGATGTCTTCTTTGGAAAAGTGTCTCTTCATGTCTTCTGCCCTTTTCTTCACTGGGTTGTTTAGTTTTTGGGTGTTGAGTAGATACATTCTTTGTAGATTTTCATACTAACCGTTTATCACATATGTCCTTTGCAAATATCTTCTCTTATTCCATAGGCTGCCTTTCTTTTAGTTTTGTTGATTGTTTCCTTCTGTAGTATATTTTGAAATCTCATATGGTGATACCTCCAGCTTTGTTGTTCTTTCTCAAGATTGCTTTGGCTCTTCAGGATCTTTTGTGGTTCCATACAAATTTTAGGATTGTTTGCTCTAGTTCTGTGAAAAACGTTTTTGGTATTTTCATAGGAATTGCATTGAATCTATTGATTACTTTGGGTAGTATGGACATTTTAACAAGATTAATTCTTCCAATCCATGAGCACAGAATATCTTTCCATTTGTTTGTGTTATCTTCAATTTCTCTTATCAGTGTTTTATAATTTCAGAGTACAGGTCGTCCATCTCTTTGGTTAAGTTTATTCCTAGATATTTTATTTTTGGTGCAATTGTAAATGGGACTGTTTTCTAAATTTCTTATCCTGCTACTTCTTTTATTAGTGTATAATAAATATAGCAATTCCTGGTTGTTAATTTGTATCCTGCATCTTTATTGACTTCATTTATTACTTGTAATAGTTTCTGATTTTTTTTTTTGGTGGAGTCTCTATGGATTCTATGTTTAGTGTAATTTCGTCTGTTAATAGTGACCATTTAAATTCTTCCTTACCTAATATGGATGTCTCTTATTTGTTTTCTTTATTTCCTTGCTTTCTTTTCTTTCATTTTTCTGATTATTGTGGCTCAGACTTCCTCTATGTTGAGTAGAAGTGGTGAGTGGACATGCTTGACTTGTTCCTGATCTCATAGGAAATGTTGTCAGTTTTTCACCTATTAAGTATATTGTTAGCTGTGGGTTTTTCATATATGGTCTTTATTATGATAAGGTATATTCCCTCTAACCTGACTTTGTTGAGAGTTATTAATATGAACAATGTTGAATTTTGTTAAATGCTTTTTCTATATCTATTGAGATAATCAGATGGTTTTTATCCTTCATTTTGTTGAGTTGGTGTATCATATTGATTGATCTGTGAATATTGCACCATCCTTGCATCTCTGGAATACAGTCCACTTGATCGTGATGAATGATCCTTTTAATATATTATTGAATGTGATTTTGTCAATATTTTGTTTAGGACTTTTGCATCTGTGCTGATCAGTGATATTGGCCTGTAGTTTTCTTTATTTGTGGTGTCTTTATCTGATTTTGGTATCAGACTAATGCTGGCCTCATCGAATAAATTTGGAAGCTTCTTTCTTCTTCTATTTTTGGAAATTTGAGATGAATAGGTATTCACTCTTCTTTAAATGTTTGATAGAACACACCTGTGAATTCATGTTGGCCTGGACTTTTATTTGGGGGAAATTTTTTGATTATCAATTCAATTTGATTACAAGTAATAGCCTGTTCAGATTTCTATTTCTTCCCAACTCGATTTTGGAAATTTTTGTGTTTCTAGGAATTTATGCATTTCTTTTGGGTTGTCCAATTTGTTGGCATGTGATTTTTCATAGTATTTTCTTTCTTTTTTAAAAAAAATTTTAATATCTTTATTTTATTTTGAGAGAGAGAGACAGAGAGTGAGCAGGGGAGGGGCAGAGAGAGAAGGAGACACAGAATCTGAAGCCAGCTCCAGGCTCTGAGCTGTCAGCACAGAGCCTGACCTGGGGCTCGAACCCACAGACTGTGAGATCATGACCTGAGCCGAAGTCGGATGCTTAACCGACTGAGCCACCCAGGCACCTCCATAGTATTTTCTTATAATTCTTTGTTTTTCAGTGGCATCAGTTTTCCTCTTTTGTTTGATTTTAATTGAGTCCTTTTCTTTTTTAATCTTAATGAGGGTGGCTGAGGTTCTGTCAATTTGTTGATCTTTTCAAAGAACCAACTCTTGGATTAACTGATCTATAAACACAATCACAATGTATATACATGTATATACATATGTACATATACATATTTACACATATATACACATACATATATAGTTTTTAGACTCTATGTCATTTATTTCTTCTCTGATATTTTTTATTTCCTATTTTCTACTCACCTTGGGCTTTTTAAATTCTTTTTCTAGTTTCTTTTAGGTGTAAGGATATATTTTTTATTTGAGCTTTTCTTCTTTCTCAAAGTAGATTTATATTGCTATTCAGTTCCCTCTTATACTGCTTTTGCTGTGTCCCTAAGATTTTTATTCTTGATTTATCTTCACTCTTTTTCATTCTTTTTTCTTTGTACTCTCTTATTAGATGAATGGCACTGCTCTGTATTTGATTCACTGATGTTTTCTTCCATTTGGGTGATAGGGTCCAAAGGTACAAATTTCTCGCTATAAATTAAACAGATTATGGAGATATACTATACAGCATGGTGACGACAGTTAATAATACTGTATTACATATTTTAAAGTTACTAGGAGAGTAAATCTTAAAAGTCCTTATCACAAGAAAATTTTATCTAAGGTGACAGATGTTAACTAGACTTCCTGTGGTGATCATTTTGTAATGTATACAATAACAATTTATTAGTTGTACACTTGAAACTAATATAATGTATGTCAATTATACCTTAATTTAAAAAAGTGTTTAAAGGATTAACAGCAAGAAAAGTCATTATGATGATGTGCTCTACTTTCAAGGAAGTTTTGTAAACTTAATTTAGACAGATTATTGTTTCTGCCCTACCAAATAGCCACTAGGGACTGGCCTTGCCATTGAAATTCTCATTGTTCTGGCATTTATTTCCATTAAATCTGTATCCTTTCATCAACCATTATCCGGATCCATCTCCCCATCCCTACACTCTCATGTCTGTCTGTCTCTTACAAGAATTGCAGAGAAATTGGGAAAGAAGCAAGGATATTAATCATCATTGCTGCTTCTCTCTTGCTTTCTTCTTACTATTTCCAGTAAATATGCACATGTGTATACACACACACACACACACACACACACACACACACACACTGGAGACCGGCTTAGAGGTCTCACTGGGGTAACTCAAAGCTGTTGCTTCAGTTTCTGTCACTTCTTTTCATGATTTGTGACGTGTGATTTACTTTTCTTGTCTGAAATTCCTTTCAGGAAAGAGAATGATTTCCTTCCATGTTGTCTAACTTTATTTTTTGTGTATTTTTTCCCCTTTGGCAGATGTAACAACGTTCCAGTGCCCACTTTGGTGTCCTCTGACCACAATATCAATAATAGGTGAGTTGATTTTCTGTCATCTGGGTGGGAAAACCACTTGGAAGTATTAGTGACAATAGGGCTTGTTCATGATAGCTTGTCAGCTTCTATATATAACTTTTTGCTGCTTTGGATCTAGATTGAAAAAGAAGGAACAGATCAAAGAGAAAGAACATTTACTATGGGTCTGTTTGTGAGCACTAGGGATTACCAGTCAAAACACTTGGGAAACCATCACAGTGTCTGTATATGACATTCTACTTGTGTGGGCCAAAGGATGAGAGAATACTACTTGGAAGCAAAAAGCCAAAAGCAGTAGACAGGGAGCAGAGGAGCCCTCAACAGAAAATAAAGGAGCTAATAGACCCAAAATCTTTCCATCACTCTTCAGAGCTCTGCCACCTGTGAGTCTAGTTGTCCTAAATCCAAACTCACCATCATATTGGATGGAACCCCTGCCCTAGGCCTGAAGTTCCTTGACCATATTTGAGGAGCAAGAAAAACTCCATGAAGCATGAAAATATAGTTGAAATGGAAGTAAATGCAAGCACAAAAGGCACATAAACACTCGGGTTAGGTTCAGTAGTAAAGAAATGTTTTTAAATCTTAATTTATGAATGATTCTTGTACAACCCTAAGAATTTCATTTCTACCATATAAAGCTGCATTTCCAGGGGAGAATGAAATACTTCTTTCCAGATAACCCAATTCCATAAGAATGTTTCAGGGTTCAACCACATTATCAGTTGTAGATAAATTGTAACTAACTTGAATGAAAAAAAAGTAAGGTGTCACATGGTATTTGATCACATACATTTTATCCTTTAGTTCTGATTGGAATGAATTGACATCAGTAACTGATAAGGAAGTCACCAGTAAAAGATTATGTGTGTGTGTGTGTGTGTGTGTGTGTGTGTGTGTGTGTGTGTCTGCATGTAAAAATACAAGATATTCAATGCAGAGTTTCTTGGACACTCTGTCTAAAGTGTTGGCAATATCAACTTCTGTATATAACTTTTTTTTTTTGTCTAGTTGGATAGAAGAAGAATAGGTCCTCCTGTCTTGAGTTACCAGCAGCCAAAACTCTTAGCAAGCTGTCTGATTGCTGTGTATGAGATTCTACTAGACTGAGCTGTATTCATTTGCTAGGGACGCTGTAATACAATATCATAAAACTGAATAGTTTAAATTAAACAACAGAAATTTATTGTCTCAGTCTTAGAGGCTACAAGTTGACATCAAGTAGGGTTGTTTCCTTCTGAGAGCTGTGAGAAAGAATCTATTCCATACCTCTCTCCTAGCTTCTGGTGATTGCTGTCAATCTTTGCTGTTCTGTGGTATGTAGAATCATTGCTCCATTTTCTACCTTAATCTCTACATGGGTGAAGTATGTGTGTCTGTGTCTAAATTTTTCCTTTGTATAAGGACACCAGTCAGACTGGATTAGAAGCCCCTTTAAAACAGTATGACTGTATCGTAATGACATCTGCAGCAACCCTATTTCCAACAAAGTCACAGTCTGAGTTATAGGAGATAGGATTTCAACATTTCAATTTTGATGGGACAATATACAACTTATAATATGTGACAAGTGAGGAGAGACTCCTATTTGGAGCAAAGAGAATGATGGAAGTGGACTGGAAACAGAAGAGGTATCAGCAGGAATGAATGGAGCTAATAGACACTAGATCTGCCCCATACCCTCCTGAGCTCTGCCATTAGGTGAAGTGGCCCTCAAACTCAAGCCCACTATTATAGTGGATATAGCCACTGCCTCAGACCTGCAGTGCTTGACCCAGTTTGAGAAGCAGGAGAGATGACCATGATGAAAGTAAGGAGGTGATGGAACGACTTGAGAATCAGGAATTTAGATGGAGTAAGAGGGATGTGTACTTAATAAGCTGAAGTTAAAGTGAAATAAATGCCACCACAAAAGGCTGTTAGGTATTGGGGATAGGGAAAAGTAAAGAACATTACTTAAACCTTGATGCTTACTATTTTCACAGTCTTAAGATATTAATTACCACCACATAAAGTCTCATTTCTTCTTTTAAAATTCCATTTCCAGTATAATTAACATACAGTGTTATATTAGTTTCAGATGTACAATATAGTGATTCAACAATTCTATAAATTATTCAGTGCTCATCACGATGAGTGTACCCTTAATCCCCTTCACCCCCTACCCACCTCCCTCTGGCCTAATTAGAAGTCTGGTTTAGGAGTCTGGTTTTTTGCCTCATTTTTCTTTGTTGGTTTGGGGTTTTTTTCTTACATATTACATATGAGTGAAATCATATGATATTTGTCCTTTTGACTGACTGACTTTGCTTAGCATTATACCACCTAGATCTGTCCATGTTGCAAATGGAAGATTTTGTTATTTTCTATAGCTGAGTAATATTCCAGTGTGTGTGTGCGCGCCTGTATATATATATACATACATACATATATATATACGTACACATACCGCATCTTCTTTATCCATTCAACTATCAACGGACACCTGGTTTAGCTATTATGAGAAGTGTGAGATGATATCTCATTGTGGTTTTAGTTTGCATTTCCCTAATGACAAGGGATGTTGAGTATCTTTTCACATGTCTGTTGGCCATTTGGATATCTTCTTTGGAGAAATGTTTGTTCGTGTCTTCTGCCCATATTTTAATTGGATTATTTGGTTTTTGGTGTTGAGATGTACAAATTCTTTACATATTGGATGGAATCCCTACCCTAGGCCTGAAGTTGCTTGACCATAGTTGATTCTTTTTTTTTTTGATACAGTTTATTGTCAAGTTGGTTTCCATATAACACCCAGTGCTCATCCCAACAAGTGCCCTCCTCCATGCCCGTCTCCCATTTTCCCCTCTCCCCCACCTCCATCAACCCTCAGTTTGTTCTCAGTATTTAAGAGTGTCTTGTGGTTTGTCTCCCTCCCTCTCCTTTACTATTTTTTCCCCTTCCCCTCCCCAATGGTCTTCTATTAAGTTTCTCTGGTTCCACATATGAGTGAAAACATAGACCATATTTGATTCTAACCTTTTATTGGATATGTCACTTGTAAATATCTTCTCCCATTCAATAGGTTGTCTTTTAGTTTTGTTGATTGTTTCCTTTGCTGTGCAGAAAGAAGCTTT
Source organism: Cryptoprocta ferox (assembly GCA_028646485.1). Classification (NCBI taxonomy): domain Eukaryota; kingdom Metazoa; phylum Chordata; class Mammalia; order Carnivora; family Eupleridae; genus Cryptoprocta; species Cryptoprocta ferox. Next base: position 58,794,690 of record CM053574.1, read on the forward strand.
TTATTTTGGTATGATCCCAATAGTTTATCTTTCTTTTGTTTCCCTTGCCTCAGGGAAATACCTAGAAAGATGTTGCTACAGCTAATAGCAGAAATTACTGCCTGTGCTCTTTTCTAGGATTTTTATGATTTCAGGTCTCACATTTAGGTCTTGAATCCATTTTATTTTTGTGAATGGAATAAGAAAGTTATTCGGTTTCACTCTTTTGCAGGTAACTGTCAAGTTTTCCAAACACTATTTCTTTGAGAGACCATCTTTTTTCTCATTGAATATTCTTGCCTCCTTGTTGAAAATTAATTTGACTATATTATTGTGGGCTTATTTTTGCCCTCTCGATTCTGTTCTACTGACCTATGTATCTGTTTTCATGCCAGTACCATACTGTTTTGATTACTACAGCTTTGTAGTGTATCTTGAAATCTGGAATTGTGATACCTTTAGTTTTTTTTTTTTTTCCAAGATTGCTTTGGCTATTCAGGGGTCTTTTGTGATTCTATATAAATTTTAGGATTCTTTGTTCTAATTCTGTGAAAAATATCCATAATTTCATGGGGATTGCATTGAATTTGTGGGTTGCTTTGGGTAAAAATTTTAATAATATTCTCCCAATCCATGAGCATGGAATATTTTTAGTTTGTTTTTGTCCTTCTTTCATCAGTGTTTCATAGTTTTCAGAATACAGGTCTTCTGTCTCCTTGGTTAAGTTTATTCCCAGGTATGTTATTTTATTATTTTTGGTCATTTGTATATGGGACTGCTTTCTTAATATCTCTTCCTGCTATTTTCTTAATTTCCTTTTTTAATGTTTTATTTATTTTTGAGAGAGGGAGAGACTGAGGGTGAGCGGGGAAAGGACAGAGAGGAAGACACAGAATGTGAGGCAGGCTCCAGGCTCTGAGCTGTCAGCACAAAGCTTATTGTGGGGCTTGAACCCATGAACCCGAGATCATGACTTGAGCCGAAGTTGGTCACCTGACCAACTGAGCCACCCAGGTGCCCCTCTTAATTTCCTTTTTGAATTTTTTTTTTTGGTTGACCTGTTTATTGTTTAGTAGCATGTTATTTAACCTCCATGTATTTGTGTTCTTTCCAGATTTCTTCTTGTGGTTGATTTGCTAGTTTCACAGTGTTGTGGTCAAAAAGATGCATAATATGCATTCAGTCTTTTTTAATTTGTTGAGACTTGTTTTGTGGCCTAATCTGTGATTGATTCTGGAGAATGTTCTATGTGTTATTGGGAAGAATGTGTATTCTGCCATTTTAGAATGAAACGTTCTGAAAGATCTCTCAGATCCATCTGGCCTAAAGTCAATGTTTCCTCATTGATTTTCCATTTGGATTATCTGTCCTTTGATGTAAATGGGGTGGTGAAGTCCCTGCTATTACTGTATTATTATCAATTAGTTTGTTATAAACTATTTTATGTATTTGGGTACTGCCATGTTGAATGCATACATATTTACAATTGTTATATCTTCTTGTTGAATTTTTCCCTTCATGATTATGGTAATATCTATCTTTGTCTCTTTTTTAGTCTTTGTTTTAACATCTACTATGTCTAATAAAAGTATTGTCACTCCAGCTTTCTTTGTATGATAAATGATTTCATTTGTATGATAAATGCTTTCCCATCCCTTTACTTTGAATCTGCATGTGTCTTTAGTTCTGACATGTGTCTCTTGTAGACAGCAAATAGATGAGTCTTGCTTTTTTGTCCATTCCATCACCCTATGTCTTTTGACTGGAGCATTTAGTCTGTTTACATTCAAAATAATTATTGATAGGTATATACTTAATAATTATTGATAGGTATATACTTAACTACCATTTTGTTACTTATTTTATGGTTGCTTTATTTTTCTATTCCTTTATTCTCTTCCTCTTTCTCTCATGCTTAGTTGGGTTTCTTTAGTAATATACCTGGATTCCTTTCTCTTTATTTTTTGCATATCTATTACCAGTTTTGGTTTGTGGCTCCATTAGTTTTATATATAACATCTTATACATATAGCAGTCTATATTAAGTTAATGGTTGCTTAAATTTGAACCCATTCTAAAAGCACTAAATTTTTACTCTTCCCCCCACATTTTAGGTATATGGTGTCATACCTTACATCTTTTATTTTGTGAATCTCTTGACTGATTTTTATAGATATACTAAATTTTACTGCTTTTGTGCTTCTTACCTGTCTTACTCTTGCTTATGATCTCTCTTTTTTTCATTCAGAGTTTGCTTTAAACTTATTGTAGGATTGGTTTAGTGATGTTGAATTTGTTAAACTTATTGTTTGGGAAACTCTTGATTTCTCCTTCTACTCTGAATGATAGCCTTAATGGATAGAGTATTCCTACTTACAGGTTTTTTTTTTCTTTCAGCACTAATATATCAGGCACTCCCTTCTAACCTACAAAATTTATTCTGAAAAATCAGTTAATGGCCTTATGGGGTTTCCTTTGTATGTAACTGTTTGCTTTTCTCTTGCTTCTTTATAAATCCTCTCTTTATCACTACTGTTTGGCATTTTAATTACTATGTGTCTTGATGTGGACCTCCTTGGGTTGATATTGTTTGGGGTTCTCTCTGCCTCCTGGATCTGGATTTTAGTTTCCTTCTCCAGCTTAGGAAAATTTCCCACTATTATTTCTTCAAATAAACGTTCTGCCCCTTTTTGTCTCTCTTCTCCTTTTGAGATTACTATAATGCAAATGTTACTATGCTTGATGATGGCACTGAGTTCCTTTAATACATTCTCCTTTTTTTTATTGTTTGTTATTCTCTCATGTTCAGCTTGATTGCTTTGTATTACTCTCTCCTCCAGATTGCTAATCCATTCTTCTTCTTCTAGTACTTATTTCCTCTAGGGTATTTTTTTTTAGATAGTGTGTGAGTTGGGAAGAGAGGGAGGATGAGAGAAAGAGAATCCCAAACAGGCTTCATGCTCAGTGTGGAGCCTGATGCAGGGCCCAATCCCATGACCCTGGGGTCATGACCTAAGCTGAAAAAAAGAGTCAGATGCTCAACTGACTGAGCCACTCAGGTGCCCCTCCCTCTAGTGTACTTTTAACTTCAGCTATTGAATTTTTCATTCCGATTCATTCTTTTTTTAAATTTATGTATTTATTTTCAGAGAAAGAGAATGAGCAAAGGAGGGACAGAGAGAGGGGGGAACAGAGGATCCCAAATGGGCTATGTGCTGACAGCAGTGAACCCAATGTGGGGGTCAAACTCACAGACCATAAGATCATTACCTGAGCCAAAGTCAGACACTTAACCAACTGAGACACTCAGGTGCCTCTGACTGGTTCTTTTTAATGGTTTATTTCTCTTTCTTGAAGGTCTCTCTGAAGTCCTACCTTCTTTTCTCATGTTCAATGAGTATCTTTATTACCATTACTTTAAATTCTCTATTAAGCATGTTATTTATCTCTCTGTTTTATTTAGCCCTTTTGCAGTAATTTTTGTCCTTTTTTCCCCACTTGGGACATATTCTTCTGTCTCCTTGTTTGTCTTCTCTGAGTCTGTTTCTGTGTGTTGGGACAGGAGCTACATCTCTTGCTCTTGAAAGAAGAGGTCCTGTAGTATGCTGCAGTGGTATCCCCTATTCCCAGAACCTGGCAGTTAAGGGGTGTCTTCGATGTGTTTCATGTGCCCTACTGTTGGGACTCAGCTGTGTTTGCCTTCAGCCTAGTCATTTGCAATAGCTCTATTTGCCTATTGTGGGCAGGGTTTATTACTTGTATTGTTAGTAGGCCAGTCTGTGGCCACCATGGGCTTCAGGGAAGTCAGACCAGGCATTTGCCAGAGTTGCTGCAGCACCAAACCACAGAGCACTCTGCCTTGTTGTCCCCTGAGAAGCTTTTGTTGGTAGGCAGGTCCTGCAGTCAGACCAGATGGGTGCACTTGAAGTGGTTGTGTGTGGTTATCTTTCCTTCTCCCCAGGGCAGGAGTCACTTTGGAGTGGTGCTGGTCCCTCTCAGGGCTGCTTGCATCCTGCTTGTGACACAGCTTTGGAGGGACTCCTGCTGAGGGTAGGTCTGCAGAAGAATGTGGGAGAGGGGTGCTTGGTGCACAATGGTCCAGTGTGGGAAGGGACTTGCAGCCACTCTGAGAAAACTCTTGTCTAGTCTGAGATGGTAGGGGAGCATCAGCAGGAGAATGTGGGTGCATGGCACAATGTTAGCAAGCCAGCACTGGTTCCTGCAGGTATTCATGTAACTTGGCTGAGGGGTGGGGAAGGGAAATGGCACCTGCCAGCACTTTTGTTCCTGAAAAAGTTTCCCAAAGGTCCCTCTCCCTCCAGCACATGCTCTCAGATGAGTAAGTAAATCATTCCTGTACTCTCCAGGTGTTTTACACACTGCTGTGTTTATGCTATCTCTTGGGAAGTTGTTGGTTGTGCTGTCTTTTTAAGGGCAGGCACTTATTTCATATTGCCTTCCAGCTCTCCCAGAGCCAACCTCACTGATTTTTAAAGTTCCAGGTGTTAAGTCTCACTGATTGAAAGAACTAGTAAGGTTGATACCCACTAGGTTTTTAAAGGCTCATGTTCTGGTTATTTGTCTTTCCTTTGCAGGTTTCCCATGCCTGGATGCCTGGTGTGAGGTCTTTTCTTCTACCCTCTATGTGCCCACCACATTCATCCCTCCCACGAGAAGTCCTGTGGGTCCATTTAGCTCCTGACTGTGTCTCTGCCTTTCTTACCCTCTTTTATGTGACCTCTTCCCTACATTTATGAGTGAAGAGTCTCCTCTGCCAGTCTTGGGTTATTTGGGTTGCTATTTATACTGTTGTGGGTGTTATCTAGGTATATCCATGGAATGAAGTGAGCTCAGGATCCTTGTTTTCCACCAGCCTGCCCAGAAGTCTAGCACCTTATTTCTAATAAAAAATGATATACCATGTTCAATTTAATGATATCTACATGAATGTTTAAGGATCAACCAGTTCATAAGTATAGAGTAATTATAGTTATTTGGACCAAAAAGAGTCTAAAATTATATGTGGTTATCTGCTCATGTACCTTTTCAATCCTGTAGCCCAAACCCTAATGAATTGACATCAGAAACCTATGAGGAAGACAACATTGAAATGTGAGATTAAAAAGCATAAAGATATATATAATTATATAATGATAAATATACATACACATACTATACATGCTCCTGTCAACACAAACACACAACACTCATACACCTGCACACAGACAGAAATATAACACACAGAAATAGATAGAATTTGTGAAATTCACCCTGAGGAGCATCCAAAGCAATATGGAGTGTCTGACACTGTTTATAAGTCTTCTCACATTAACATTGTAGGTAACTATTATTTTCAGATCCACTTAAATAAAAGAGCAGGTCATGAAAGGAATGCTTCTTCCTTTAAGAATATTTGTTACCCTTAGTGGGTAGCAACCAAAGCCTTAGTAAATTATCAGATGGCCTGTATATGAGATTTTACTAGGATGGGCCAAGAAATGAGAGATTGGTATTTGGAACAAGGGGAGTCTACAGTGGATGGAGCATTGAGGCCAGGAGAAAACAATGGAGATAATAGACTGGATGTGTCCATGACCCTCAAGAGTTCTGCTACTGTATTAGGCTGATACTCCATCCCAAATCTATTATATTGGAGGGAGCCTCTATCTCAAGTCTTTACTTACTTAACTGTGTCTGGGGGTCTGGAAAGACAGCCATGAAGAATGAAGAATAAGCAGGTGATGGAGGGAATTACCAATCATGCAATTAGTTGGAGTCAAAGGGATATGTACCTATAAACTGAGATCAAATTGAAATAAATTCTACTATCAAAGGTAGTTACACATTGGGTTAGGGTAAGGATAAAGAACACTTTACCTAAATCTTGATGTGGTCACTATTCATGGGTCAAAGATAATCATTACCACCATAAAAACCCTTATTTCTAATATGAAATGTCACACCAAGTTCCAGATTATTGACCTGCACTTGGATTGTTAAAAATCAGCCAACTCATATTGTAGATTAATTGTAGCTATTTGAATGGAATGAAGGAAATCTAGAATTACACATTATGCCTATGTACCTTTTTGATTCTTTAGCCATACCAGAATGAATTGACATTAGAAAACTATGAGGAATCCACCAATAAATGTGAGAGACGAATGCATAAATTTAAAATTGTATGTATAATCTCAACAAATACACACATAAAACAATAGAGAGATTAGGATTTGTAAAAAACATTCTCGGGAGTATCCACGGCAATAGAGTGTTTTCAGTACTGCTCCTAAGTTCTCTCACTGTAGTATATGTAGGTAACTCTCTATCTTTTTTTTTTTTGGATTTAGTTAAATCTAAAGAGGAAGTCCAAAGAGGAATGCTTCTTCCTCTGAATAGGTTTCTCTTAGCAGCAGCCAAACCCTTAGATGAAAGTCAGTAGAAGAGGGAAGGGCCTCAGAATCAGGAATTTAAATGGATAAGAAGGATGGCTGCCTCCAAACTGAAGTTGAATTTGAAATAAATTCTACCATGAAAGGCTGTTACACACTGGGTTTAGAGCGCTAGTAAAGAACTTCTTATAGATTGAAACATACATTTTTACAGGCGTAAGGTAGTTATTAGCATCCCAAATCTCATTTCTAATAAAAAAAATTACCTACCAGGTTAAATTAGTGATACATACATGAATTTTTAATGATTGACAAGTTTATAAGTATGGAACAATTGTAGCTATTTAAATGGAAAATAAAGTCAGTCTAGTATTACACATGGTGTCTGACTGTATACCTCTTTAATCTTTTAGCACAGCCCTGACTGAAGGGAAATCAGACACCTATGAGGAAGTCCCCAGTAAAATGTGAGATATAAATGAACAAATATAAATATATATTTATATATGTGTATAGGCACATATGTATGTATATACTTATATCCACACAGATGCACAAAGACACGTACACAAACATAAATACAATGAATGAAAGGGATGAGGTTACCAAATGCATTCTTAGGAGTATCCACGACAATACAGTGTCTTTGACTGTTTCTGAATCTTCTTACTGTGGTGCCTGTAGATAACTTCCTGCCTTTTTTTTTTTTTTTTATCTATTTGGATCAAAGAGGAGCAGGTCATAAGAGGAATCCTTCCTCCTCCTAGTGACGAGCAGCCAAAACTTTTTGGAGATTTCCAGAGTGCCTGTGTATGAGTCTTACTAGATTGGGTGAAGAAGGAACAGAATCCTACTTAAGACCAAGGAAGAGGTAGCAATAGTCAGGGGACAGAGGAGCCCTCAGCAGAAATAAAGGAGCTAATTGAAACGAGGTCTGTACTTCATACCCCAGAGCTCTGCTACCATGTGAGACTGGTGCCCCAAACCCACCACCATATCGGAAGGAGCCTCTCCCTCAGATTTAGTTACTTAACCCTGTCTGAGGGTCTGTAAAGACAGCCATGAAGCGTGAAGAGTAAGCAGATGATGGAGGAAGTTGCCAATCATGCAATTAGTTGGAGTCAAAGGGATATGTACCTATAAACCTATAAACTGAAGTCAAATTGAAATAAATTCTACTACCAAAGGTAGTTACACATTGGGTTAGGGTAATGATAAAGAACACTTTACCTAAATCTTGATGTGTTCACTATTCATGGGTCAAAGATAATCATTACCACCATAAAACCCCTCATTTCTAACATGAAATGTCACACCAAGTTCCAGATTATTGACCTGCACTTGATTGTTAAAAAGCAACCAACTCTTATTGTAGATTGATTGTAGCTATTAGAATGGAAAAAAGGAAATCTAGAATTACACATTGTGTCGGACTTTGTACTTTTTGATTCTTTAGCCATGCCCAGAATGAAATAACATTAGAAAGCTATGAGTAATCCACCAATTAAATGTGAGATATGAATGCATAAATTTAAAATTGTATCCATAATCTTGACACATACACACATAAAACAACAAAGAGAGATATTGAGATTTTGAGTTAATATATAGTGTAGTGTTTGTTTTAGGAGAATTTAGTGCTTCATCCCTTACATATAACACTTTGTGCTAATCCCAACAAATGCCCTCCTTAATGCCCGTCACCCATTTAGTCCAACCCCTACCACCACCTCCACTCCAGCAATAGTTTTTTTCTCTATATTTAAGAGTCTCTTAAGGTTTGCCTCCCTGTTTTTATCTTATTTTATTTTGTCTCTCCTTCCCCTATGTTCATCTGTTTTGTTTCTTAAGTTCCACATATGAGTGAAATCATATGGCTTTTGTCTTTTACTGACTGACTTCTTCACTTAGCATACTATACTCTAGTTCCATCCATGTCATTGCAAATGGCAAGCTTTCATTCTTTTTGCTGGCTAAATAATATTCTATTGTATATGTATGCCACATCTTCTTTAGCCATTCATCCATCGATGGACATTTGGGCTCTTTCCATACTTTGGCTATTGTTGATAGTGCTGCTATAAACATTGAGGTGCATGTGCCCCTTTGAATCAGCATTTTTGTATCTGTGGATAAATATTTAGTAGTATAATCGCTGAGTTGTAGGGTAGTTCTACTTTTAATTTTGAGGAACCTCCATACTGTTTTCTAGAGTGGCTGCACCAGTTTACATTTCCACTAGGAATGCAAAAGCATTCCCCTTTCTCCTCATCCTTGTCCACATTTGTTGTTTCCTGAGTTGTTAATGTTGGCCTTCTGACAGGTGCGAGGCGGTACCTCATTGTGGTTTTGCTTTGTATTTCCTTGATGATGAGTGATGTTGAACATCATGTGTCTTGTTAGTCATCTGGATGTCTTTTTTGGAAAACCGTTCATGTCTTATGCCTATGTCTGAACTGGGTTGTTTGTTTTTTGGGTGTTGAGTTTGATATGTTGTTTAGAGATGGTGAATACTAACACTTTATCAGAAGATTTACAAAAATCTTCTATTTCGTCAATTGCCTTATAATTTTGTTAATTGTTTCCTTCACTGTGCAGAAGCTCTTTATCTTGATGAGGTTCCAATAGTTCATTTTGCTTTTGTTTCCCTTGCTTTGGGAGACATGTCTAAGAAATTACTGCAGCTGAGGTCAAAGAGGTTGCTGCCTGTTATCTCTTCTAGGATTTGATGGTTTCCTGTCTTACATTTAGGTATTTCATCCATTTTGAGATTATTTTTGTATGTGGTGTAAGAAAATGGTCTATTTTCATTCTTCTGCATGTTGCTGTCCAGTTTTCCCACACCATTTGTTGAAGAGACCATCTTTTTTCCATTGGATATCCTTTTCCTCTTTCAGATTAGGTGGCCTTACATTTGAGGGTCCATTTCTGGGTTCTCTATTCTGTTCCATTGATTTTTTTTTTGTGCCAGTATCTTGTTAGTATCTTGTTAGAATTTTTGCATCAGTGTTCATCAGGGATGTTAGTCTGTAATTCTCCTTTTTAGTGGGGTCTTTGTCTAGTTTTGGAATCAAGGTAATGCTGGCCTCATAGAATGAGTTTGGAAGTTTTCCTTCTATTTATATTTTTTGGAATAGTTTTAGAAGATTACATATTAATTCTTCTTTAAATGTTTGGTAAAATTCTCCTGGGAAGCCATGTGACACTGGACTCCTGTTTGTTGGGAGATTTTTGATTACTGATTCAATTTCTTTATTACTTATGGCTCTGTTCAAATTTCTATTTCTCCCTGTTTCAGTTTTGGTAGTTTATATGTTTCTAGGAATTTATACATTTCTTCCTGATTGCTCAATTTTTTGGCATATAATTGCTCATAATATTCTCTTATAATTGGTTGTATTTCTGTGATGTTGGTTGTGACTCTCCTCTTTAATTCTTATTTTTAATCTATTTTGGTCCTTTTCTTTCTGTTCCTGAGAAGTCTGGCTAGGGGTTTATCAATTTTGTTAATTCTTTAAAAGAACCAGCTCCTAGTTTTGCTATTCTGTTCTACTGTTTGTTTTTTTTTTTATTTCTATACCATTGATTTCTTCTCTACTCTTCATTATTTCCTTTCTTCTGGTGATTTAAGGCTTTATTTGCTTTTGTTTTTCCAGCCCTTGTAGGTGTAATGTTAAGGTTGTGTATTTGAGACATTACTTTCTTCTTTAGGAAGGCCTGGATTGCTATATACTTTCCTCTTCTGACTGCCTTTGCTGCACCTCAAAGATTTTGGATTACTGTATTTTTGTTTTCATTGGCTTCCATGTACTTTCTAATTTCTTCTTTAATTTCTTAGTTAACCCATTCATTTTTTAGTAGGATGTTCTTTAATCTCCAAGTATTCATAGTCTTTCCATATTTTTTCTTGCGGTTGATTTCAAATTTCATACCACTGTGGTCTGAAAGTATGCATGGTATGAGCTTGATCTTTTGTACTTATTGTGGGCTGACTTGTGACCCAATACATGATCTATTCTGGAGAATGTTCTATGTTTTATTGAAAAGAATGTGTATTCTCCTTCTTTAGGATGAAATGTTCTGTTAAGTCCATCTGGTCCAGTGTGTCATTCAAAGCCATAGTTTCCTTGTTGAATTTTCTGCTTAGATGATCTGTCCATTGCTGTAAGTGGGGTGTTAAAGTCCCTTAATATTATTGTATTATTATCAATGAGTTTCTTTATGTTTGTTATTAATTGATTTATCTATTTGGGTGTCTCAAATTAGGGGCATAAATATTTACAATTGTTAGATCTTCTTGATGGACAGACCCCTTAATTATGATTAGGATAGACCCCTTCTTCATTTCTTGTTAGTCTTTGGTTTCAAGTATAGTTTGTCTGATATAAGTAGGGCTACTCCAGCTTTCTTTTGACCTCCATTAGCTTGATAGATGGTTCTCTATCCCCTCACTTTCACTTTTAAAAGAACTTTTTAGATCTAAAGGTGATTTTAGATCTAAAATGGGTGACTTTAGATCTAAAATGGGTCTCTTGTAGGCAGCAAATAGATGTATCTTGTTTGTTTTTTAATCCATTCTGATACTCTGTCTTTTGATTGGAGCATTTAGTCCATTTACATTCAGAGTGATTATTGAAAGATATGAATTTAGTCTCATTGTGTTGCCTGTAGAGTTGGTATTTCTGGTGATGTTCTCTGGTCATTTTTAAACTTTGTTGCTTTTGGTGTTTTGTTTTGTTTTTCTCCACTCAAAGAGTTCTCATTCAAATTTCTTGTAGGGCTCTATTAGTGGTCATGAGCTCCTTTAGATTTTGTTTGGGAAACTCTTTATCTCTCCTTCTATTCTGAAAGACAGGCTTGCTGGATAAAGTATTCTTTGCTGCATATTTTTCCCATTTAGCACGTTTAATATATCCTGCCACTCTGTTCTGACCTGCCATGTTTCTGTGGGCAGATCTGCTGCAAACCTGATTTGTCTTCCCTTGTAGGTTAAGGACTTTTCTTCCTTTGCTGCTTTCATAATTCTTTCCCTGTTTGTGTATTTTGTGAATTTGACTATGATATGTCTTGGTGATGGTTGGCTTTTGCTGAATTTAATAAGGGCTCTCTCTGCTTCTTGAATTTAGATGTATGTCCTTCTCCACATTAAGGGAGTTTTCAGGTATAATTGGCTCACATAAACTTTCTGCCCCCTTTTCTCTTTCTTCATTTTCTGGGACTCCTATGATACAAATGTTATTCCTCTTTAATAGGTCACTGAGTTCTCTAAGACTTGTATTGTGATCTTTTGCCTTTGTTTCCCTCTTTTTTTCAGCTTCATTATATTCCACAATTTTATCTACTATATCACTGATTCACTGCTCTGCTTTATCCAGCCTTGCTATCATGGCATCCATTTGAAATTGCACCTTGGTTACAGCATTTTTAATTTGGGGCTGACAAGATTTTAATTTAGAGATTCTCTACTGTCTTCTACGCTTTCTTCAACCCCAGCTGGTATCCTTATAATTGTGGTTTTAAGTTCTAATTGAGACATCTTACTTATATCTGTTTTGATTAAATCCCTCACCATGAGTTCTACTGCCTGTTCCTTCTTTTGAGGTGAGTATCTCCATCTTGTCATTTTGTCCATAAAAGAAAAGAAGAAATAAAGAAAACAAACAAACAAAAAAACAACAACCCTACATCCTGGGTGTGTTTTGGTCTACTTGTTAAGAGTCCAGACGCAAAAATAAAACATAATATAATAAAATGAAATGAAATGAAAACAAATGATAAAAAATAAGAGAATATGCATGTATACATAAAAGTATAAAAAAGCAGTAAAAATTTAAAAAGGAATTGAAAATAAGAAAATATTTTGAAATTCAAATTCAATTTTTAAAAAATTGAAAATAAGAAAATGAAAAAAATTAATAATAAAAAATAATAAGAAGTAAAATGGAATTTCAATCCTATGTTTCTGAGAGCTGAAGTCTGCCCAGTAGACTTGGTTCAAGTGAGTTTTTTGTGCTGGTCTTCTAGAGGAGGAGGCTGCTGCGCCAATTTTCAGGCTGATTTGTTTCAGTGGAAATGCGCCTCTAGGGGGCAAGAGGGCGGGGCTTGGCATAGTGGCTCTGGCCCCCACTGGGTGGTGCTGTTTTGCTCCCTGAAGTCTTTTGGCTCTGAAGAGTGGAATGGAAATGGCAGCACCCTGCTCTATAGTCCTGGAGCTAAACGTTTGCGCCACTTATTCTTCAGGCAAACCTCCCAGAAGAGCAATTAATCATCCTTCTTGTGTCTCCCAGTTTCCATCCTGTGCTGGCCTGTACGAAAAAAGCAGTGATATGAATGTACTGCTGTTCAGTTTATGTCATAGCAGACAGCTAGCAACCCTGTCTGCTCCCCTCAGCCAGAATGAGTCCGCTCTCTTATGCCTGGAAACTGCACAGCATATTGGCATGACCTGTCTTTCTTGTGACCCAAGGGATCCTCAGACCACCCTGTCACTTCTTGAATTCTGTCCCACTTCACCACTTGAGCACCTTTAAGCCAGGCACTTCCTCCGTGGTAGCAGACTGCTGAAAGTTCAGATTTTGTGCTCCACTACTTATACTACTTCACAGTAGCCTCTCTAAGCAGGCTCCTTCCCCAAGCTGTACCCAGAACATGTCCCCCATTAAATTCTCCATGACTCCTACCTCCCAAAGGGTGGTCACTTTTCTACTTGTAGTCTTGCAATTTTTGTTCTCTCAAACTTCTGTTTGATTTCTTTGGTTTCAGAATGATTTGATAAATATCTAGCTGTGTTCAAGGGACAAGACAAGCTTAGGGTCTCCTTAATCATTCACGATCTTAACTCCTCCCTGGAGTGTCTTCAATATGGCTTCTAAGTTCTCTCACTGTAGTATATGTAGGTAGTTTTCTATTTTTTTTTTCAGATTTAGTTGAATAAAAGGGGAAGACATAAGGGGGATACTTCCTACCTTGAGTGGATTTGTTTCCCTTACCAGCAGCCAAACCCTTAGCTGAAAATAAGGAGAAGAGGGAAGGGCCTCAGAACCAGGAATTTAAATGAATAAGAGGGATGGCCGCCTCCAAACTGAGGTTGAATTTGAAATCAATTCTACCACAAAAGGCTGTTACACATTCAGAGTGGTAATAAAGAACTTATAGATTGATGCATTAATTATTTATAGGCCTAAGGTAGTCATTAACATCTCATATAGAGCCTCATTTCTTTCTTAAAAAATATTTTTTTGTTTATTTTTGAGAGACAGATAGAGCATGAACAAGGGAGGGGCAGAGAGAGAGGGAGACACAGAACATGAAGCAGCCTTCAGGCTTTGAACTGTCAGCACAGAGCCCGTTGTAGGACTCGAACTCCCGAAACACAAGATCATGACCTGAGCCAAAGTTGGATACTCAACCAACTGAGCCACCCAAGCACCCCAAGCCTCATTTCTAATAAAAAAAATGACCTGCCAGGTTCAATTAGGTGGTAAATACAAGAATTTTTAAAGATTAACCAGTTCATAAGTATAGAGCTACATTGTACTTATTTAAATGGAGAAAAGTCAGTCTAGTATGACACATGATGTCTGACTATGTACCTCTTTAATCCTTTAGCACAGCCCTGACTGAAGGGAAATCAGACACCTATGAGGAAGTCCCCAGTAAAATGTGAGATATAAATGAATAAAGATAAATATATATTTATATGTATGTATATACTTATATCCACACAGATGCACAAAGACATGTACACAAACATAAATACAATGAATGAAAGGGATGAGGTTTCCAAATGCATTCTTAGGAACATCCATGACAATTCGGTGTCTTTGACTGTTTCTGAACCTTCTCACTGTAACACCTGTAGGTAACTTCCTGTCTTTTTTGGATCTATTTGGATTAAAGAGGAGCAGATCACAAGAGGAATCCTTCCTCCTCCTAGTGACTAGCAGCCAAAACCTTTTTGAGATTTCCAGAGTGCCTGTGTATGAGTCTTACTAGACTGGGTGAAGAGGGAACAGAATCCTACTAAGACAAAGAGGAGGTAGCGGTAGCCAGGGAAGAGGGGAGCCCTCAGCAGAAAGAGAGGTGTTAATTGAACCTGGATCGTTCACCCTCCAAGAGCTCTGCCACAATATGAAGCTGCTGCCCCAAAATCCAAACCCACAGTCATGTGGGGTAGGGGGGCTGCCTCCAGCCCGCAGTTACTGGACACTATCTGAGGGCAGAGAAGGCTAGCATGAGAGGAACAAGGGGTGAAGGAGGGACCTGAAAGCAGAATATTTGGTGGGAAAGAAGGATGTATACCTACAAAATGAGGCTGAATTGAAATAATTTCCACCATGAAGGGCTGGTACACACTGAGCTGACATCAGTAGTAAAGATCTGTACTTAACTCTTGAATTATTCACATTTTTGCTAGGTCTAAAATACAGATGACAGAGGCACCTGGGTGGCTCAGTGGGTTAAGCGTCCAACTTTGGCTCAGGTTGTGATCTCGCTGTTCATGAATTCGAGCCCCACCTTGGGCTGTGCTCTGACAGCTCAGAGCCTGGAGCCTGCTTTGGATTCTCTCCCTCTCTCTCTGCCCCTCCCTCACTCACACTCTGTCTGTCTCTCTCTCAAAATAAACATTAAAAATTTTTTAAATACATATTACAAATCTAGGTAAAATGAGATATTAGGTTTCAATAACTGATTTGCATGTGAATTTTCTAAGTGTCGACCAGTTTCTAAGTTCAAAAGTAATTGTAGCCAATTTGAACTGAATCAGTAAGTCTAGAAGTCATGTGGTGTCTTACTATGTCTATTTTTAATCCTTTAGCACTGCCATGAGTGACTGGGCAGCAGTATCCTCTGAAGGGCTCTCCAATGCAAAGTGAGCTATGGTGAATCCATACATAAATATGTATCTGTGCACACATGCATGTGCGCGTGCGCGCACACACACACACACACACACACACACACACACACACTGGGATTTGGGATGTTCTCTCTCAGGATCACCCATGGGAATACACAGTTCCCTTGATGCTGTTTGTAGAGTCTTCTCATGGTAAACTTCTATATGTAATATTCTTGTCTTTGAGTCAAGGTAGAAAAAAAAAGAAGGGGCTTTCTCACCCCCAGTCTTCACCCTCAATTATGAGAAGCCAAACTGATAGAACATTTTCAGATTGCCTGTGTCAGAGTCTCTATGAGGGTAGGAAAGAGAATATTAGTAAATTAAAAACAGCAAATAGTAATGGTGTACAGGATGCAGAGGATGGCTCAGCAGAAAATAATTGAGCTAATATACCTGGATCTGTGTATGTTTTGCCACCATTTGCAGTGGGTACCCCAAGCCCAGACCTACCATCGCACTAAGCCCAGGCAATAGACCAGTTGCCTCAGACAGACTTGTACTGATCTGATATTCTCTGAGGGGCAGGAAAGACATCCATGCTTTCCTAGAAAAGCACAGATGGGTTGGAAGGACTTGCAAATCAGGAAATTAGATTGGTCAAGAGAGATGTATACCTACACTGAGGTAAATAAATAAATCCCACCCTAAAAGAATGTTACGCATTGGGTCAGATTCAGTAGTAAAGAACTGCCCTTAAATCTTGAGTCATTAATTTTTGACATGTGGAAGGTATTCATTACAAAGACATAAAGACTCATTTCTAGGGGGAAATAACATACCAGATTTCAAATAACTGATTTATATGTAAATTTTAAAAGAGTCAACTATTTTTTAAGTTGGAGAGTAATTTTAACTAATTGAACCAAAAAATTTAATGTAGACTGTCATATAGTGTCTGACTCTGTCCCTTTTTAATCCCTTAGCACTGCCTTGAGTGAATTAACAACAGGAACTTCTGATGAAATCAGCAAGGAAATGTGAGATATAAATAGAGATGTAAACAAAACTATACATATATAAATACACATATAGAGAGGGTGGGAGGGAGAAAGAGAGAGACAGATTTGGGAGGTTCATTTTCAGGAGCATTCAAGACATTACAGTGTCTTTTTTTCCCCTTCTGTGTTTACCTTTTTCTTTTTTAATTTAAATCCAAGTTAACGTATAGTGTAAGAATGATTTCAAGAGTAGAGCCCAGAGATTCATCCCTTATGTATGACACCCAGTGCTCATTCCAACAAGTGTCCTCCATCACCCATTTAGCCCATCCCTCTACCATCATCCACCCTCTGTTCAGTTTGTTCTCTGTATTTAACAGTCTTTTGAGTCTTTTGTGGTTTGTCTCCCTCTCTGTTTTTATCTTATTTTTGCTTCCCTTCCCCTCTGTTTATCCATTTTGTTTCTTAAATTACACATAGAGTGAAATCATCTGGTTTTTGTCTTCTCTGACTTTTTTCATCTAGCATAATACACTCTAGTTCTATCCACGTTGTTGCAAATGGCAAGATTTCATTCTTTTTGATCACTGAGTAATATCTATCTATCTATCTATCTATCTACACACACACACACACACACACACACACACCACATCTTCTTTATCCATTCATCAGTCAGTGGACATTTGGGCTCTTCCCATACTTTGGCTATTATTGATAGTGCTGCTATAAACATTGGGTGCATGTGCCCCTATGAATCAGCATTTGTGTACCCTTTGGATAAATACCTAGTAGTACAGCTGCTGGGTTGTAGGGTAATTCTCTTTTTAATTTCTTGAGGAACCTCCATACTATTTTTCAGAAGACACTGCAGTGTCTTTGACATCATTTCCAAATTATTGTGGCATATGAAAGTAACTGTCTCTGGTTTGGATAGAGTTGGATAAAAGAGAAACAGGTCATAAGGGGATGCATCTTAATCCTCTTCTGTTTGTCACCCTTAGCTAGTGGCCACCCAAACCAGGAAATTATCAAAATGCCCCATGTATGAGACTCTACCAAAGTGCAACAAGGGGCACCTGGGGGGGTGGCTCAGTTGGTTAAGCATCTGACTCCTGATTTTGGCTCAGATCATGATCTCATGGTTCCAGGGATTAAGCCCATGTTGGGCTCTGCACTGACAGCATGTAGTCTGCTTGGGATTCATTCTCTCTCTCTCTCTCTCTCTCTCTCTCTCTCTCTCTCTCCTTCCCCTACCCCCTCCGCTGTTTATGCTGTCTCATGCTCTCTTTCTCAAAATAAATAAATAAACTTTATTTCTTTTTAAGTGTAACAAGAGAGGTGATAAGCCCATTTGGGAGCAAGGAGAAGATTCAGGAGTCAAGAAAATGTACACAAACTTGATTCATTAAGTTTTTGTCCACAGGAGTAAGATTCTCAATATAAGCATATAAAGCCTCATTTGTAGGGAAACGTTAAATGCCAGGTTTCAAAGGCTGATTAAATTATTTTTAAGCCCGCTAGATTGCAAATTGCAGCATAATTGTACCTAATTTTCATCTAAAAATTAAATCTAGAGAGACATGTAAAGTCTTAAAATGTGCATTTTTAACCCTCTAGTAATGACACAAGTCAGGTGAGAAAAGTAACTGGGGTTGACCCTTTGATGAAAGGTGAGATACACATGGAGATAGAGGAAAGGGAGATACTGAGATTTGTGAAGTTCATTCAGGAAAGTGCTCCTGGCAATACAGAGTTTCTCTAACACTTTATCTCAAGTCTTTGCAAGCTTCAATATATAACTTATTTTTCTGGGTATATTTGGGGCAAGGAGACCAGGTCATAAAAGGAAATAGTCTGTTACCTTTTGTAGTAGCCAAAACACATAGGAAACTACCAGATTGCCCAGATATGAGACGACATACTCCCCAAGTGTGTGGGCCAAGAGAGGACAGAACTGAATTTGGAGCAAGGAGGAATCACCAGTGGACAGGGAGCAGAGGAACCCACAGCAGAAAAAAAAAAAATGGAGCTAGTAGACCCTGGATACGCCTCTTACCTTCCAGAGTACTGCCACCATGTGAGGGTGGTACCCCAAACCCACTGTGACACTGGAGGCAGCCTCTGCCTCAGGTCAGCAGTTATCTGACCCTTTCTGAGGTACAGGAAAGACCTCTATGATTCTTGAGGGGTTAATAGGTGGTGTAGGGACTTAAGACAGAAATTTACAAAGGCAAGCAAGATTAGTATCTACAGACTCAGGTTGAATTTGAAGTAAATTTAACCACAAAATGGTATTGTATTTGAGGATTAAAAGAAGTGTACATAAACTTGATTTATTAATTTTTTCTACAGGACTAAGATTTTCACTACAAACATGTAAAGTTAATTTCTAGGGAAAAATTAAATACCCAGTTTCAATGAACTGATTAAAATGTTATATTCTTAGATCAGCTAGATTATAAATTGTAGAGTAATTGATGCTAATTTGCATTTAAAAATAAGTCTAGAAAGACATGGAGTCTTACAATGTGCATTTTAAATCCTTTAGCTGTGACTCAAGTGAGTTGAAAAAAGTAACCTGTGTTAAAGCAACCAAGGAAAGGTGAGATATGAATATGTAGAGAGGAAGGGGAATACTAAAGTTTATGAGGTCAAATTAGTTATGAAGTCCTTGTTTCCAACAAGGAAAAGTGAAGAGTAGGAGGTGGTGGAGGGACTCAGATTCCAAATAACTAATTGACATATTTTTAACGGTTCAATCCATTTATACATTGTATAGAAAATGCATCAATTTCAACCAAAAAAAGTAAGTCTATGAACTCACTTAGTTCTATGTACATTTTTAATCCTTCACACTGACCTGAATAAAGTGGCGTCAGAAGTATTTGACTACCTTGACATATTTTACCTTTCAATGATGGTGCATTAAAGACTACTGATGCCATTTATTTGGGTCAGTGCTATATATATATTAATCTATCTCTATATATAGAGAACCCAAGAAAGACAGACACAGAGGAAGAAAGAGACAGAAGACAGAAAGACAAGAGACAAAGTGGGTGGAGGGAAGGGGAAGGAGAGGGCTAGAGAGAGGGATGAGGGAGAGACAGGGGATGGAGGAGGGGAAGAGAAAGCTAGAGAGATTTGCAAAATTCAGTTCTGGAAGTATCTATGCGAATACAGAGTTTTCTGGACAATAAGTCTAAAATTCTTTCTAAAAATTTAGGTCATCCAGTGAGCTAAGTCATGTTTACTATATCCTTTAGATTCAAGGAATCCTTGTTCAAATACATTTTCATATTGCTATTCCATGTATCAAATCTCTAATGACATGTTTTCTTGCATTTATTGGTGGTTAAAGTATAATGGAACGACCTGCCAGGTTCCATGATGATGATGAAGACATTGGCTTTCTCAATTCATATGAGTAAGTCGGTTTGAAGTTTGGAGGAGGGGGCCTTCAGTGGATCTCTTATCTTTGCAAAGGTAGAGCTTGTGTTGAGACAAAGGAGAAAAACCATGGAAAGGTATCAAAATGTTTGAGAGGGAGAGTACACAATAAGGACTCAAATTTAATTTGCAGATAAGTACCATGCTTGAAAAAATTATTTTCACACATTCACAAAGAAATATTCATCTTCATGCAATAGAATATATCTATACTTGTGATTCATGCCTTTAGGGTCATACTTAGAAAGTCTCTACTCAAGATTTTAATATATACACCAAACTTTCTTCTATATTTTGAACTTATTTTCTACATTTAAATAAAACTTCTTCCCAGAATTTATTTTGTATTAAGGTATAAAGTGTAAGAATCTATTTTTCTTCTAAGTGACTACTAATTTTCCCACATCAAAATTGCATCACCCTCCATTGTCTTTGCCCTATTTTAATGATCTTTACACCTTATAACTTATGATGATATTTGCTTATTTATTGCACTTAAGATCTATCTTCACAATGAGAATGCAAGCACAGTAAAGGAACAATTTTTTTTTCTATTTTCATTGTTATCTCCAGTGTCTAAAGCAGTTCCATGGCACATAGTAGGCATTCAATGAGTTTGGTTGAATCAGTTAACCCATCGTTGAAAAAAATTTATCTTTTTCAATGATTTTTAAATCCCTCTCTTATATTATGAATCTTTACATACTTATTTCTTCTAGAATCTATTTTATTCCATCATTTTACTAGCCTTTTGACAAGAGTACACTTTTCACACATTAAGGTATAATTTATAGCACACTAAGATTTTTTTTAACTTAAGGTACAATTTGTATGTAATGAATTTCATGCATTTTGTGGCAATTCTGTAGTTTTGACTAATACATTCATGTAACCACGACCATCATCATGATAAGAACAATTCTATCATGCCCTTAAATTTTCAAGTCCCTTTATATTCAGCTCCTCCCACAACCCAGCCTGTGGCAATACACTGATTTGTTTTCTGCCCTTATAGTTTTACCTTTTCCAGAATGTTATTTAATGGATTTGAGCAGAATTGTAGCCAATTGAAATTGGCTTCTTACATGTAGCATAATATATTGGAGATTTAGCCATATTAACACATGTATCAGTAGTCTGTTTCTTTTTATTCCTGATTTGTATTCCATTATTTGAACATACCGTATTTTCTTATACAGTCAGTCATCGATGGCCATTTTGATTATTTCCAGTTTGGGCCTGTTATGAATAATGTGTTATGAACATTTACAATCAAAGTTTTGTGTAAACATAAGTTTCATTTATCTTTGGTTAATACTGCAGAATAGAATTGCTGAATCTTGGGGTGCCTGAGTGGCTCAGTCAGTTAAGCATCTGACTCGACTTTGGTTCAGGTCATGATCCCAGGGTCATGGGATTGAGCTCTGTGTCGGGCTCAGTGCTGAGCACGGAGCCTGTTTAAGATTCTCTATATTTATCCCTCCCCCCCCACCGCCCCTCTCCCTGAGCATGCACTCTATCTCTCTAAAAATAAGTAAATAAATAAAAGAATAAAAGAATTGCTGAATCCTATAGTAAAGAGTATGTTTAATTACAATAGAAGTAGTCTCCAAAAAAGCTACCATCTCACACGTATGAAGGTTTTGGTTGCTCTGCATCCTCACTTGTTTTGTCCATCCATTTTGTTTATTTTTTTGAAGACATTTAATAGATGAGTCGTGATATCTCATTAAGACTTAAAATTGCATTTTCATAATGACCAGTCACATTGAGCATCTTTTCCTATGTTTATTTACTATCTATAGATTATTTTGGTAAAATGTCTCTCCAAATCTTTTGCCTGTTTTTACATTTTTTCCTTATTGTTGAGTTTTGAGAGTTCTTTTTGTCTTTTAAAAATTTATTTAAATTCACGTTATGTAACACATAGTGTATTAATGATTTCAGGAATAAAATTTACTGATTCATCACTTACATATAACACCCAGTGCTCATCCCAACAAGTGCCCTCCTTAATGCCCATCATACATTTAGCGCATCCCCCCACCCAACTCCCCACAACAACCCTCAGTTTGCTCTCTGTATTTAAGAGTTTCTTATGGTTTGTTTCCCTGTTTTTATCTTATTTTTGCTTCCCTTCCCCTATATTCATTAGTTTTGTTTCTTAAATTCCACATATGAATGAAACATGTGATATTTGATTTTCTCTGACTTATTTCACTTAGCATAATACACTCTAGTTCCATTCACATTGTTGCAAATGGAAAGATTTCATTCTTTTTGATTGCTGAGTAATATTCCATTGTTTATATATACCACATCTTCTTTATCCATTCATCAGTCAATGAACATTGGGGTTTTTTCCATACTTTAGCTGTTACTGATTGTGTTACTGTAAATGTTGGGATGCATGTGCCCATTCAAATCAGCATTTTTGTATACTTTGGATAAATACCTAGAAGTGGAATTAATGGGTTGTAGGGTAGTTCTATTTTTAATTTATTGAGGAACCTCCATACTGTTCCGCAGAGTGGCCGCACCAGTTTGCATTCTCAACAACAGTGCAAAAGGGTTCCTCTTTCACCGCATCCTCGCTAACATCTGTTGTTGCCTGAGTTGTTAATTTTAGCCACTCTGACTGGTGTTAGACTGTGGTTTTGATTTGTATTTCCCTGATGATGAGTGATGTTGAGCATCTTTTCATGTGTCTATTAGTCATCTGGATGTCTTCTTTGGAAAAGTGTCTATTCATGTCTTCTGACCATTTCTTCACAGGATTATTCGATTTTTGGGTGTTGAGTTTGATAAGTTCTCTATAGATTTTGTATACGAGCCCTTTATCTGAATATGTCATTTGCAAATATTGTCTCCCATTCCATCGGTTGCCTTTTAGTTTTTCTGATTGTATCCTTTGCTGTGCAGAAGCTTTTTATCTTGATGTGGTCCCAATAGTTCATTTTTGCTTTTGTTTCACTTGCCTCTGGAGACATGTCAAGTAAGAAGTTGCTGTGTCTGAGGTCAAAGAGGTTGTTGCCTGTTTTCTCCTCTAGGATTTTGATGGCTTCCTGTCTTATGTTTAGGACTTTCATCCATTTTGAGTTTATTTTTGTGTATGGTGTAAGAAAGTGGTCCATTTTCATTCTTCTGCATAGCATTTTCCAGCTTTCCCAACACCATTTGCTGAAGAGACTGTCTTTTTTCCATTGGATATTGTTTCCTGCTTTATCAAAGATTAGTTGGTCATACATTTGTGGGTCCATTTCTGGGTTCTCTATTCAGTTCTATTGATCTGTGTATCTATTTTTGTGCCAGCACCATACTGTCTTGATTACAGCTTTGTAATACAGCTTAAAGTCTGGAATTGTGATGCCTCCAGTTTTGGTTATCTTTTTTAACAGTACTTTGGCTATTCAGGGTCTTTTCTCGTTCCATACAAATTTTAGAATTGTTTGCTCTAGCTCTGTGAATAATGCTGGTGTTATTTTGATAGGGATTGCATTGAATATATAGATTGTTTTGGGTAGTATCGACATTTTAACAATATTTATTCTTCCAATCCATGAGCATGGAATGTTCTTCCATTTTTTTATGTGTCATCTTCAATTTGTTTCATAAGCTTTGTATAGTTTTCAGTGTATAGATTTTTCACCTCTCTGGTTAGGTTTATTCCAAGGTATTTTATGGGTTTTGTTGCATTTGTAAATGGGATTGATTCCTTGATTTATCTTTCTGCTACTTTATTATTGGTGTATAGAAATGTACATTGATTTTATATCCTGTGACTCGCTAAATTCATTTATCAGTGCTAGCAGTTTTTGGGTGGAGTCTTTTGGGTTTTCTACAAAGAGTATCATGTTGTCTGTGAAGAGTGAAAGTTTGACTTCCTCCTTGCCGATTGGATGCCTTTTATTTCTTTGTGTTGTCTGATTGCTGAGGCTAGGACTTCCAACACTATGTTGAATAACAGTGGTGAGAGTGAACATCCCTGTCATATTCCTGACCTTAGGAGGAAAGCTCTCAGTTTTTTCCCCATTGAGGATGATATTACCTGTGGGTCTTTTATATATGGCCTTTCTGATGTTGAGGTATGTTTCTTCTATCCTGACTTTCTTGAGTGTTTTTATTGAGAAAGAATACTGTATTTTGTCAAATGCTTTTTATGCACCTATTGAGAGAATCATGTGAATCTTATCCTCTCTTTTATTAATGTGATGTATCACATTGATTGATTTCCAGATGTTGAACCAGCCCAGCATCCTAGGAATAAATCCCAGTTGACAGTGGTGAATAATCCTTTTAATGTATTGTTGGATTTGGTTTGCTAGTATCTTGTTGAGAATTTTTGCATACATACAGATCAGAGAAATCGATCTGTAGTTCTCCTTTTTTAGTAGGTTCTTTGTCTGATTTTGGAATCAAGGTAATGCTGGCCTCACAGAATGAGTTTGGAAGTTTTCCCTCTCTTTCTATTTTTGGAACAGCTTCAAAAGAATAGGTGTTAGCCCTTCTTTAAATGTTTGTTGAATTCCCCTGGAAAGCCATCTGGCCCTGGACTCTTATTTGTTGGGAGATTTTTGATTACTGATTCAATGTCTTTACTGGTAATGGGTCCGTTCAAATTTTCTATTTCTTCCTGTTTCAGTTTTGGTAGTTTATATGCTTCTAGGAATTTGTTTATTTCTTCCAGATTGCCCAATTTGTTTGTATATAATTGCTCATAATATTCTTGTATTATTGTTTCTATTTCTATGGTGTTAGCTGTAATCTCTCCTCTTTCATTGGTGATTTTATTTATTTAGGTCCTTTTGCTTTATGATCAGTCTGGCTAGTGGTTTATCAATTTTTTGAATTCTTCCAAAGAACCAGTTCCTGGTTTTACTGATCTATTCTACTGTGTTTTTTTTTATTTCTATATCATTGATTTCTGCTCTAATCTTTATTATGTCCTGTCTTTTGCTGGTTTGGGGCTTTATTTGCTGCTATTTGTCCAGCTCTTTTAGGTGTAAGGTTAGATTGTCTATTTGAAACTTCTCTTCCTTCCTTAGAAAGGCCTTGATTGGTCTATTCTTCCCTCTTATGCCTTATGCCTATGCTGCATCCCAGAGGTTTGGGATGTTGTGTTTTCATTTTCATTGGATTCCATGTACTTTTATTTTCTTCTTTAATTTCTTAGTTAACCCATTAATTCTTTAGTAGGATGTTCTTTAATCTCCAGGTATTCAAGGTTTTTCCATATTTTTCCTTGCGGTTGATTTCAAATTTCATAGCGTTGCAGTCTGAAAATATGCATGGTATGATCTTGATTTTTTATACTTGTTGAGGGCTGATTTCTGACCCAGTATGTGATCTATTCTGGAGAATGTTTTGTGTGCACTTGAAAAGAATGTGTATTCTGCTGCTTTAGAATGAAATGTTCTGAATATATCTTTTAAGTCCATCTGGTCCAGTGTGTCATTCAAAGCCATTGTTTTCCTGTTGATTTTTTGCTTACATGATCTGTCCATTACTGTAAGTGGGATGTTGAAGTCTCTTACTATTATTGTATTCTTTTTAATGAGTTTCTTTATGTTTGTGATTAATTGGCTTATATATTTGGGTGTTGCAATTTAGGGGCATCAATATTTACATTTGTTAAATCTTGATAGACCCCTTAATTGTGATATAATTCCCTTCTTCATCTTTGTTGCAGTCTTTATTTTAAAATCTAGTTAGTCTTATATAAGTAAGGCTACTCCAGCTTTGTTTTACCTCCATTAGCATGATAGATGGTTCTCCATCCCCTTACTTTCAATCTGCAGGTGTCTTTAGGTCTAAAATGAGTCTCTTATAAGCAGCATATATATGGGCCTTGTTTTCTTTTCCATTCTGATACCCTATGTCTTTTGATTGGAGCATTTAGTCCATTTGCATTTAGAATGAGTACTGAAGGATATGAATTTAGTGCCATTGTGTTGCCTGTAGAGTTGGTGTTTCTGGAGATGTTCTCTGGTCCTTTCTTGTCTGTGTTACTTTTGGTCTTGTTTTGTTTTGTATTTTCTCCACTAAGAGTCCCCCTTAAAATTTCTTGCAGGGCCGGTTTACTGGTCATGAACTCCTTTAGTTGTCATTTGGGAAACTCTTTATCTCTATTTTGAATTACAGCCTTGCTGGATAAAGAATTTTTGGCTGCATATTTTTTCCAATTCATCACTTTGAATATATCCTGCCACTCCTTTCTGACCTGCCAAGTTTCTGTGGATAGATTTACTGTGAATCTGAATTGCCTTCCTTGTAGGTTAAGAACTTTTTCCCTTGCTGCTTTCATAATTCTTTCCTCGTCTGTGTATTTTGTGAATTTGACTATGATATGCCTTGGTGATGGTTGCTTTTTGTTGAATCTAATGGGAGTTCTTTATGCTTCTTGGATTTTGATGTCTGTGTCCTTTCCCAGATTAGGAAACTTTTCCACTATAATTTGCTCACATATACCTCTACACCTTTTTCTCTCTATCTTCTGGGTTTCCTATATTTCGAATGTTAGTCCCTTTTAATAAGTCACTGAATTCTGTAACTCTTGTATTGTGATCTTTTGTCTTTGTTGCTGTCTTTTTTTTTTTCTGCTTCATTATTCTCCATATTTTTATCTTCTATATTGCCAAGTCTCTGCTCAGCTTCATCCATCCTTGTTGTGGCATTCATTTGAGATTGCCTCCTGGTTATAGCATTTTTAATTTTGGCCTGACTAGATTTTATTTTTTTTTATCTCCACAGAAAGAGGTTCTCTGATGTCTTCTATGCTTTTTTTCCAGTCCCAATTAGTATTCTTATTATTGTGTTTCTAAATTCTAATTCAGACATCTTACTCATATCTGTGTTAATTAAGTCCCTGGCTGTCATTTCTTCTTGTTCTTTCTTTTGGTGTGAATTCCTTAATTTTATCATTTTAGATGAAGAAAAAATTAATAATATAAAAAATAAAAATTTTTGTTTTTGTTTTTTATTTCTGACAGTACTCATTTGACCTTTGGCCCAACTCTTTTTCAGCACCAGACTATTCCTGTTGGAACTGTGCCAGCTTGAATCGTGTTGGCCTTTGGTCTGACCCCCTTGTAGGAATGGACCATTCCACCTGGAACTGTGCCTGTTGGAACTAAACTAGCCTTCAGTCTGACACCTGTTTGGGATCAGACTGTTCCTATTGAACTGTGGTAGCCTTTGGTCTGACTTGTTTTTGGAACCACAATTTTTCCTACTGGAACTGTGCTGGCTTTGGTCTGATTCCTTTGGAACCACGCCGTTCCTTTTGAAACTGCTGTTTAGGAATTTTTCTTTTTTGCTCTAAAGAAAAACCTCTAAGAAAATAGGATCATGAAAATATTTTGAGGGCTGCCACCCCACTACTGGGACTCTGCTGGTTTTATATTTAAGAACTATGGTCCCTCCACATGTGTATTTATAGCTAAGTGGACTGACCTAACCAAAATGAATTTAGAATTTCCATGGCCTTATAAAAAATTTCAATCCCCCTAAACTTATTTTACTTGTAATTAAATTAGAAAGCCATGTCTCCAAAACAAACAAATAAAAAACCTGAGTGGGATACCTCTTTTTTTTAATTTTTTTAAAATTTAATTTTGAAAGTGAACGTGAGAGGGGGAGGGGCAGAAACAGGCAGGGACAGAGGATCTGAAGCAGGCTCTGCACTGACAGCAGCAAGCCCGAGCCCTATGCAAGGATCAAACTCACAAAGCATGAGATCATGAACTGAGCTGAAGTTGGATGCTCAGCTGACTGAGCCACCCAGGCATCCTGGGATACCTCTTTCAAATGGCACCTTAAGGCTTCCAGATGTTCTCAGATTCTAAGTTTTTCTCCTTGTAAAATACTAGTTCTTTTCCTTTCTTACTTTCTTTTATTTATTGAGGGCAAGAGAGAGTGAGCACGGTCAGGTCAGAGAGAGAGGGAGAGAATCCCAAACAGGCTCGGGGCTGTCAGTGTGGAGCCTGATGTGGGGCTCAATCTCATGAACTGCAAGATCATGACCTGAGGCAAAATCAAGAGTTGGATGCTTAACTGAGCCACCCAGATGCCCCTGTAAAATACTATTGCTAAGTTAATTGAGGCAAGCAAACAATTGAAAGGGGTCTAAATGGCTTTCTGGGGCCTTCCCCCTCTCCCCTCTATTTACCCACCACAGACACATAGAAGCACCTTGTACTCAGGCACCTCTGGTGCCACTTTCCCCTATTCTCTCTACAGAACTTGCCTTTTCCTCCTAATCTGTCCTCACTCCTCCTCTCTTGAAACTATTAAAATGTGCCTCTTTAAAATTCAGTCTTGTGAGGATCTAAATAAACTTCAAATTTCCCACATTCCCTGGACTAAGGTCAAATTGAGGACCATAGTTTAAGAGCTTCTTAAAGTGACTACAGACCTCTGTAAGTTTGCTGAAGAATTTATTATTGTTTTTCAAGCGTATCAGCCTGGTTTCTCAGATTTATATTAGTTAGTCCACATGCTTGTTAGTGAGCACCAGCCCAAACACTGGATGAAACTAACTGGTGTGCAGCCACACCCCAGCAGACTCTTAATCTAGGGTGGGTAGTGGTCTAGTGAGGCCAAAGAAAACACCCAGAGACAATGATTGAGACATAGATTTATTGGGAGAACTTAAGTACAGGGAGTCCAGGAGTGGCCAACTGGACAAAGCATCCTCTGCTGGGAGCTATGTACAGTGAAGCAAGTTTTTATATCCTAACAACTTACTCTAGCAACTACCAGTGGCCCTTCCCTTCCTTGCATGGCCAGTGTTTTTGATGAGATCAAGGCCTGCCACCAGGACACCCTTCATTATAAGGGAGGTGCCCCAGAGCCTCTGACCTTGAACACTGAACAGCATTTTTTTCTGCATATTCTGCTTGATAGGAATACAGAGGGAGGATGGGATCTCTACCTTCTCAAGATAGTGATTAACAGGCATTTGGGTTATGCTTGCATGAACGGTTATCCAGTGTGGACCATACATTCAATCCCAGCACACCCTGAATGGGCTGTACATTCTTTATGTGCTCCTCTTCCATGATGTTCCTGGGGCCAGGTATGCTGAGGTGCACTGCAATCAAATCCCACAACAACAGTATAAGCCATAACATCCAAATAACAGAACACAAACAGCTAAGAAACTACAAAAAACATTTTTCCAGGAAGAAGGCAAGTGATTTATTTAAACAAGTACTAACAAGGCCAGTAGCCAGGAAATCAATAGCTTTAATATGCATGTTTAAACTAGCAATGGCTTGAGAAATGTGGAGTAGTCTGGTATACACATGCAGCAATCTGTCTTGATGACGACATGTGTCAGAAGCCATTCTTTGCAGAACTACTTTTCTCATTTTGAAACTCTCCCAGTGAGGAGAGTGATTACCTTATGGATGGAATTAAAGGTGGCAACCATATATTTGGTTAAGATCTGTACCCACCATTTTATGTCAGTTGTGGCCACAAAGGGGAGAGAGTGGACAGGGGATGGAGCCATCAAGATGATCTGTTCTATATCAGGCCCTGACTACCTCCCAGTTAGTAGGCTTCTCCTGTAAATGGGTGAGTATACAATCTGCCAGGTAGGGCCACCCCCAGTTGCAGCTCCTAGTCTAGTTATAGGTTAAGTAGGGACAGTGATGAGTACCACATGCCCAGAGCCATCCCCACAGACAGAGGAAGGCACCCACAGGAATGGATGCATGTTATTTCCACAGCCAGGTATCAGCAGTGATGAGTACAGTGTTAATTGCCTTGTGTGCATATCCATCTGTAGCATTTGCGGTCCTGTTGTGCCTCACTATGCACAATGGGGCCACTCCCATAATTTGTACCTGGGTTGCAGTTAATTATCCCAAGCCATACCAATGGCATATTCTATTGGCAAAGTCTTATTTATTCCCATATCAGTTGGAAAATTGTGTCCTTTGTGTCTTCCTGGGTGGGGAGCCTGAACACTTAGTGAATATGGATCAGTCCAGGTCAGGGGATGAAGGTGTTATACCAAGTGCAGAAGCACTCCCAAATGCTGAGGTTGGCAGCTTGGATTCCCCAGGGGAGACACACAGTCGCTGATAGGGGGAGTTCACTACACACCCAACAGTTGGTCCTATTCTGTAGAGAAGCCATAGTCAGGGACCGCTTAGTAAATAGGTTTCTTATGCAGAATCTAAGGGCAAAAAGTAAGATGTTGAATAGGCACCAGAAAAGGAAAGTCACCGTTGTCTAATAGAATGCAGGATGTGGTGGTGTTCTGAGATAACCCCACCCTCGGCTATGGTTTAGCTCCAGGTTTGCAGTACCAAGTTCCCCTTCTGCAACATGGTGGGTCAAACCTGGAAAGATTGGTGAGGGTAAAACAATGCTCCATAATACAATTATGGTAGTGTCCCTTTTTCATGAGAGGCCTGGGGATGTATACCTTCATTGTTTTCAGTGGAGTGGGGTGAAGAAATGGGGTGATAATTAGGACCTGTTCTATCCCTATCCCTATGGGGCCAAGAACTCAAAACACTGTGGACTTGTTTGCCGTTTCCAGGGCCATGTAATTATATGTTCCCCTATAAATAGATTTTATGGCAAGGGCAGTAAAATGTTCCCTTGCGTTCCTACCTGCAGCAAAGAACACCTTTCCTACATGCTGTCTACTTGTACTCTAAGGGTGACATCAGGCCCTTGAGGGAATAGAGTGTAGGCACTGGAAGTTACGATTGTAAGGTACGTGTTTATTTAATGTCCATATAGCTGTTGACAAGTGATATGTCCAAAAGGCCAGTGAGTGAGTTTCTAGTCACAGTTGTTTCAATAGGCCACTCATGCATTCTATCAACCCAGCTGCAGTGGGATTGTATGGGAGATAGAAATGCCAATGGACGCCTTGAACTTTTGCCCACGCTTGCACTTCATGTCCTCTGAAGTGGGAGCCTTGATTGCTGGCAGTGTCAGTGGGCACCCTGTATGAAGCACACAGCTGTTCCAGGCCACAGATGGTGGCCCTCTGTGGGATTTCCTTTTTTATGTAACTGCTTTATTTTCTTTTGCTGCTTTAAAAAACCTCTTTATCACTACCTTTTGCCATTTTAATTGTTATGTGTCATGGCGTGGAACTCTTTGTATTAATTTTGTTGGGAGCTCTCCGTGCCTCTTGGATCTGGATGCCTCTTTCTGTCCCCAGATTTGGGCAGTTTTCAACTATGATTTCCTCAAATAAATTTTCTGCCCCTTGTCCCTCTCTTCTCCTTTTGGGATCCCTATAATGTGAAAGTCACTATGCTTGATGATTTTGCTCAATTCCCTTAACTTATTCACATTTTTTTATTCTTTTGTGTTGTTGTTGTTAAGCTTGGTTGCTTTCTGTTACTCTATCTTCCAGCTTGCTAATCCATTCTTCTGTCTCTCTTTATTCCTTCTGGTGTGTGTTTTTTCTTTTTTTTAAGCTATTGAGTTCTTCACTTCTGGTTAGTTCTTTTTTATATTTTATATCTTTTTTTTGTAATTCTCCCTGAGGTCCTCCAGTCTTTTTTTTTCTTCCAGTAAGTATCTTTGTGACCATTACTTTGAGGTTTTTTTTTAATCAGGCATATTGCTTATCTCTGTCTCATTTTAGTTCTTTTGCTGTATTTTTGTCCTGTCCTTTAATTTATGACATATTCCTCTGTTCCCTCACTTTATCTAACTCATTGTGTTTGTTTTTATGTATCAGGAAAGTCAGTTATGTCTCTTGACCTTGAAAGTAGTGGCCTTATTTCAGTTGAGTGGTGTCAGCAGTCAGAAAAGATGCCTGGCTTCAACCCATTTGCTGGGACTGTAGTCACACTGAACTCAGGGCACTCTCCTTGTATTGTACTGTAAGAAGCTTTGGTTGGCTGGTGGGGCCTGCAGACTATCTAGATGCCTGCCTCCTGTTTATCTGTCAGAACTGCAGTGGACCAAACTGTTGGTCTCTCTTCCTGTGCTACCCCTGAGGAAGTTCTTATTGGTGGGAGGGGCTGGCAATCAGATCAGATGCCTGCCCCCAGTCTACCTGCTCAGGTGGCACATACATTGATTGACAGGGCACTTTGCCCTGCCAGTTATAAGGTTCAGCTACTGGACTGCAGTGGAATTGGTGTGTGTAGTTATATACTCCTCTCCTCAGGGCAAGTGTCACTCTGAAGGGGTCCCCTCTGAGTGGGACATGTTTAATATGGCAGATTCACAGGAGAACATGGGGGCCAGGTGCACAGTTTTAGCGAGGTAGGTGAAAAGTGTTCTCACTGGTTTCCACAAGTTCCAGGCTATCTAGGCTGGGGAGAGGGCAAATGGTCCCACTCCCCCTGGATCCCCCAGGGGTTCCACTAAAGATCCCTGCTCTCTAGCACACTCTCTGAGATTAGTAAATAAATCTCATTCACTGTACCCCAGGTACTTTTCAACCTGCTGCTTCTATGCTTATCTCGGTGGGATTGTTTGTTATTCTGACTCTTTAAAGGCAAGGACTCAGTTTCCTATCATCCTCTGGCTCTTCCAGAACTAAGTCCCTGGTTTTTAAAGTACTCTGAGTTAAGCCCTGCTGGTTGTACAAACTCACAAAGTTAAGCGCCACTGATTTTCAAAGCCAAATGTTACGGAGACTCATCTTCCCAGTGCAGGTCTCCCATGTGTGGGGTGCCTGCTGTGGAGTCCCCTCCTCTCCCTTTTCCATGTGGGATCCTTCCTGTTTGTGGTTATTCTCAGCAGAAGTTTTGTTCCCTACTGCATCTCCACCCCACATACCCTTTTCAATGTGGCCTCCTCTCTATAATGAACTGTGGAAAGTCTGTCCTTCCAGTCTTTGGATCATTTTCTGGGTTAGTTACACTGATGTGGCTGCTATCATGGTGTGCTCAAGGTAAGCTTAGGATCCTCCTACTCCAGCATCTTCCTAGAAGTCCCTAGAAAACCTGCAATATTAAAGCCATACTATTATGGAGAATTTCATGTTATTTATCCTTGGTTTTAGAATCATTTGTTTACATTGCCACATGCAACATTAACAGTGATTATTTAGACTTAGTTCTGAATTTTTATGATTTCTTAATACCTTTTCCCTGTAAGGTATCTTCCTTATTCCTGAGTTCTTCATTTTGATTCATTGCTCAGTTGAGCACTTCTTTGAGTAATTGTTTTTAGGAGAGACACATGCCTGCTATGCTTTGAGCTGTGGCATGCTGGAGGGTGTTTTTCTGTTCCTTTCAAATATGGACAGTGCTTCTCCTTCAAATACGAACAGTTCTCCTATAGAATTACTGAGTTCTAGTTCTTTCCCTGAAAACTCCACATGCATTGTTTAAAGCTATACACTTAGTACTTTCTTTTTTAAAAATCTCAATTGTATATTTACTTGGAGTAGTTTGGGGAAGCACTGAAAGAGGTAGGGGAGTTAAAGCCTCCCCTTTGTGCCTCATGATTCTGTCAGGCATGGTTCTGTGTAGTCAATTTGTCAAGCAAATTCCAATTTATCATAACATTTTTTCACTACCCAAAGATCCAGTCTCTGTGGGATCAAAAGGGCATGTTTTAAGAAAATGGCAACCTCTAGGCAATTCACCTCTTTTGGGCAATCAGTCACACATCCACATTATCCTCGGCTTCCTACGCCTGGGCAGAGGTGGGGGATGCAGGTGGAGGAGGGAGAATTTGCAGAAAATGGGGAGCTCTTATATCACTGGTTAGCCATTCATCTGTGGCCAATTTTGCCCCATTCTATTCGGCATCTGTTCACTCCATTGTTTAGTCCAGTCTTGGGTACAGGCTATGAACACTGCTTTGGCATTCATGCCACCTAGAGTGGAGTTTAGGTCCCACATTGTAGGCTTCTGCAGAGCAATAAATTGTTCCCCAGTGGCTACCTTGTCTCCAGTCATAGAGTAAAATGAGGCATAACTGGAGGCCCCATCAAACCATCTCTAGGGTGTTTCTCCTTTGAAATGTATCTTACTAAAATTCTTTATCTCCAAAAGTGCACTTGCAAACCCAATGTGATTCTCATTGATGATTAACTGTTGTGTTAATGGGGTATCTTTTTTCAAGAGATGAACGTTATAAGACAAGAGTATCATTTACTCTCTACCTATCCCTGAAGTCCTTTATTTTACTGCTATGGAAACAGATCTGGCCAAGGTTTGATGACTTGCACAGGATCCCACAGCTCATTTATGGGAAAGCTGGAACACCTATCTCTTCTACCACACCTTTCTGTCTCCATGTTATCTTTCTTTAGTTGATCACCCCAACTTAATATTACCATAAAATTGAGATTGAGGCTTTGCAGGCAATAGAAATATTAGTAAACACAGTTTAGAGTTTTACTTGAATTTATTCCACATATGAAAAATAAAAAAAAAACCATGAAGCAGAACAATGAAAATCCTAGTAAATAGCATTTGGTTATGCAACTTCTGAAGAACTTTCTTTTAAAACTATGTTTATAGAATCCTTTTTTATTGGCTAAGTTCATGTTCCATATTGGAAGAAATCTGTGATAAATTTGAAGACTCTGGAATTTAATTCTTACTTCTTTTTGCTGCAGTGTGATTAAGAGAATTGTGTACTCACTTGTATCATCACTCACATTCAGGTATGTGAGACCCTAGAAAGGGAGGTAATTAAATGTGCATAATATTTAATATTTTTAATGATAAAGGACCTGGGAGGGGGGAAAACACATTTTCAATGTCAGTATGTTGCTAAATAGCCCTTGTGCCCCATTTTATGTTAACATAATTTGTCGTGAAATTTTAGTTTAAGGTGAACATTAAGAATTTCAAAGAAATGGTGTTTACCTAAGCCTGAGAGTAACATATTAGTATGTTTTTTCTACCTGTAAAAGTAAAAATAATGAAACATGCTTTAAAAAACTCTTTAAGTGTTTTTATTAAACACTTTATTTGTCTAGAAGTACTCCTTAATTCTGGAAGCATTCTACTTAGGCTTCTTCTCTACATGGTAAGATTTATTTCATGCTATGATACAGAGTCACACAATATACTTGCTTCCTTTTAAATTTATAATATTTTAATTTGCATTGTAATTATAAAGTATTTTGAAGACTAATGAATTTATCTTCATAGATTATACAAGTAGTATAATCAGTTTATGAAGAATGTGTTTAGAATATATGAGAGGATGGCTTAGGAGGTATCTCAGAGTTTAATCGTGTATATATTATGATTCCTTCTCATATGCCTAGCACTGTACTAGAAGCATCTATTAATATATAATCATATACTTATTGAAAATCTCACTGATAAAACATCTTACTGGTCAAAATGGTCTTTTAAGGGTTATGTTTGTCATGCTTTCACTTGGTTTTTATTGCTAAATTTGTAAAAGTTAATCAGTATGAATGTGGTTTTATTTATTATGAGAAATTGGTAGAGGCCCCTTAAAAATATCTCAGATTTTAAGAAGAGTTTACAAGTGGAGACATGTAATTTTAATTCAGGTTGCCTGTGCTATCTTGGGAGTGTTAGTCTGCTGTGTCTTTTTTAAAGGGCATGATAACATGAAAGGGTGTGGTGGAAATTTTAATTCTCTAACAACTGCTTCCATTGGGTAAAAAGTTAGTAATTTTTTTGAGATTATACGGCAACACAGTATTCCCTGTCAGTGGATAATTTAATCCTAAATGACATTTTGTTATCAGATTATTGGCCTATATATAGTCTAACTTTAGGTGTGAAAACCACTTTATCTTTATTCTGTTTATCTGTTGTAGAATATTTGGAATTTTGCTGATCTTTGTGGATCTGTCCCTCGTCATTACAGACCTACTTTTCACTAAAGACACCATGTATATTCCTTTGGAATATCATTTAATTTCTTTAGCTATTGCTTTATTTTTTTTCTTGGATGTTCTTCTTCGAGTGTATGTAGAAGGGTAAGTTTGATTAACTTTTTCAAAACTATCATAAAGCTATTTTGTACTGCTATGAGAAGCATCCTAAAATAATTACAAAGTCAACCCAACCTAATGTGAATATGTTCCTCTTTATTAAAATAATTCTACTTGGAGGCATGGTCCACAATAAATAATCCAAATCCCAATTTCTACTAGAGTGGTCTTTAATATTATTGTTGCAACTGGTACTTGAGTTACCAGCAATTTATTATGGATAGTTCCTTCAACAGGTAAAGCTTAAAGCATTTGCAAAGTAGGGCCAGGCAGCTAATGTGTCTACATGCACATTATTAAAAGGAACATGTGTGTGAAGTATAAATATAAATCCTCTCCCCGAGAGTTGAATCTAAATAAAAGCTGACAGTGCATTAAATAGTAAATAATAGGTCTGAATAGCCCCTACTTCAGTTAAAATAAAAATTTATGTTAAGGTATGGGAGAATCAAACTCAACACCCAAAAAACATTCAGTGATGAAATGGGCAGAGAACATGAATAGACAATTTTCCAAAAAAGACATCCATATGGCTAACAGACACATGAAAAGATGCTCAACCTCACTCATCATTGGGGAAATACAGACCAAAACCACCTCATACCTGTCAGGATGGCTAAAAGTAAAACTCAGGAAACAACAGATGTTGGCAAGGATGTAGAAGAAGGAATACTTTTGCACTGTTGGTGGAAAGGCAAACTGGTGCAGCCACTCTGGAAAACAGTATGGAATTTTCTCAAAAAGTTAAAAATAGAACCACCTCATAACTCAGCAATTGCACTACTAGGTATTTATCCAAAAAGATGCTGATTCAAAAAGACACATGCATGTCAGCGTTTATAGCAGTGCTATCAACAATAACCAAAGTATGGAAAGAGCCCAATGTACATTGGCTGATAAATGGATAAAGATGTGGTATAGCTATATATAAACAGAATATTAATCAGCCATCACAAATAATGAAATCTTGCCATTTGCAAAAACGTGAATGGAACTAGACTGTATTATTCTAAGTGAAAGAAGTCAATCAGAAAGACAAATATACGATTTCACTCATATGTAAAATTTAAAAAACAAACCAGATGAACATATGGGAAAGGAAGAAAAAATAAAATAAAAACAGAGGGAGGCGAACCATGAGAGACTCTTAAATATAAAGAACAAACTGAGGGTTGATAGAAGGGAGGTGGATGACGGGATGGGCTAAATGGGTGATGGACATTAAGGAGGGCACTTGTTGGGATGAGCACTGGGTGTTATATATAAGTGATGAATCACTGGATTCTACTCTAGAAACCAATACTACACTATATGTTAACTAACTTGAATCTAAATAAATAAAAAGATAAGTTATAAAGATTCCCCCCCCCCAAAAAAAAAGTTACACAAGAGATCTGAAGTATGTTCATCCCATCAATGAGGCTGGTGAGGCAGCTACTTGCTGGCTTTATGAAAAGGTGGATTAAGTGAGCCACCCCCTGGATCATGTCAGCTGTGGAAGTCAGGGACTAATTCCCCAGCATCATTTCATCCAGAGCATTTTAGAAGGCTGCTTGTCTCCTCTCCTGCTGAACTTATATACTCACACTTTAGAGCTAAGGAGGGCTTTTACCTCCAGATTACTCAGAGCCTGAGAGGGGTTACCTCTCAGAATTGGAAGAAGGTGTCCCTGGAGCATCGTGTCCTTGGCTGAAGGAGCCAGTGGAGGAAGGCAACGTGGATGGAAGTTCAGCTTTGCACAGTGGAGGCCACCAGCCCATTGGGATTCCACTGTGTATGTAAAGCCAGATGATGAGTTTGCAGGCCAAATTAGTGGACCCATCTCCCTCTCGCAAACTCCTCTTTTACACTCATCACAGCCAAGTGGCTCTAAGGCTGTGACAAATTTGGCTTCTATTGCTCAGTAGTACTGCCAAATATCCCACTTTTCTTGCCCAATATTTGAAAGCAATTCTTGCCTCTTGTTCAGTGGCTTGGTTATATCTCTTACCATACTTAAATTCCCATATTGATGCTTTTGTCATTTGCATGTATAAAATAGGATAGAATTTGGATGTTTTCCCTCTTTGTCTAGTCTAGTAAATGCATTTTAAAGAATCCACTAAAGTAAAATGCTTAATGAAATGAGTCAAATAATTTGTACTCTTAAAATAACCCTATCTCCTCTATGAAGGAGCATAAGCTAATGTTTTTTTGTTTTATACTACAGGATACGACCATACTTTTCTGATATACTTAACTGCTTAGATGCTGTCCTTATTGTAGTGACTCTACTGGTTGATATAATTTATATGTTTCATAACTTTAAGGTTCTTAAAGATTTCCCCAGGTAAGAAACATATGATCATTTTTCTTAAAGTTTTCATTTTTTTCCTTTTGTTTTTTTTTGGGGGGGGGTGCCTTTCTGTGGCTTTCCATTTGTATAATCCTTCTAAGTCTGAATGTGTTGAATATGAACCAATTAAGCTGCTAAAAGTGAAATACTTAGATAAATGTCCACATACTTGGACATCAAAGCATGGTTGTATTTAGGGAAGTGTGAAGGGTGTACACATTAAATACCTTTAGCTGAATAAAGAACATGGAACACCTAAAGAACAAACTGGGGACTTTGCCTCTCATACTAACTTTAACTTTTCTGTATTTTGAAATTCTCATTGAGTTTCAATCACAAGTTCTTTACACATGAAATTCCTGGGTTTTTCCAGTAATCCGGAGGGTATTGGTTTGAGCATATGCAAAATTTGAGTCACTTCCATCGTGATTCTCCTAAAAAAGAGCAAATGGAACAGAAAACAAGGTGATATAGGTAGTGCCATGGAGGTGGAATCTTACACTATAGTTGAAATGAAGAAAGCTGAAGCAAAGTTAGAACTGCTTAGGTATCAGCACATTAAAATATGTATAACTGACTGATGGCTTTCCCTCCTTTC
Source organism: Cryptoprocta ferox (assembly GCA_028646485.1). NCBI lineage: Eukaryota > Metazoa > Chordata > Mammalia > Carnivora > Eupleridae > Cryptoprocta > Cryptoprocta ferox. Next base: position 58,833,218 of record CM053574.1, read on the forward strand.
TTCCTCTTGCTACTGTGGCAATGAGGAAAAGGAGCAGATGTGTATTGGGAGATAGATGTTGGATGGCTCATTCATTAGTCCAGCACCTTCTTTCTGCACTCCAGTAACCCATGACTTCAATTCAGGTCCCAACAAAACTTGATATCATATGATAGGCTTTTGTAGTTGTTTTAAAATAACTGGATCCAGTATGGTCATCTGGCAACCTCAGTATCACCTAAGAACTTGCTAGAAATGCAAAAGGAAGAACATCGCATGCCCCACTCCAGGCCTACTGAATCATGTGCACACTCAATTAGAGAAGCACGTATTCAACTCAAAAGTTCTCTGCCATGTTTTTTTCTGATAGTAGGAGGGACATCAGCTAGTACACTTGGGAAGTATCTCAGTCTGCTGCCTGCCTGATATATGTTATCAGCTCTAGTGAGCCTCTGTTACAGATGGGAATAACAAAGGTGAACAAGAACACTCAGTTTCTTTTGATGGGAAAATGATTGAAAAATGCTTGTCTTAAACCACAAAAGTTCAATGCACAAATTCTAACTCTGCCTTAAAACTATTTCTGTCTACCAGAGTTTCTCAACCTCAGCACTATTGAGAGTTTGGACCAGATAGTTCTTTGTTATAGGGGCATTGGTGTTTAACAACATTTCTGGCTTCTACCCACTAGATACAAGTAGCGTGCCTTCACACGCAGTATGACAACCAAAAATATCCCCAGACATTGCCAAGTGTCCCCTAGGCGGGTGGGTAGGAGACTTGGTGGGAGGTTGTGTATATGGAAAATCACCCTGGTTAAGAACAAGTCCTCTGGACTTGGTCCATATTGACAAAATCCTCTGTTTCTAAATCAAAAATTGATCTTTTTACTGTTAGATTGGCAATCTTATTTCAATCTCTACGACTTATTATTCTGATAAGAGTTTTCCATCTGGCTCATCAAAAGAAACATCTTGAAATGCTGACCAGAAGGCTGGTAAGTGGCCAAAACATGTTTATGATTCAGAAAATGTTTGTTTCAGGAAATACTGGCAAAGGTTATAGATATCTATATAATATTCTTTATTTTACATTGATTTTTGTTTTACAAGTTAACGATTGTTTTAAACTCTTAGGTTTCAGGAAATAAACGGCGATACAAGAAGGATGGATTTGACTTAGACCTCACTTATGTTACTGGTTTGTAAAGTTTAACTGTTTATTTATTTATATTAACTTCGAATCTTTCTTGTGTGTGAGTAATTATGTTCATTTTGTTCTTGTTTTGTCTGAGCCATATTCTTTCAAAGTTTATTTATTAATATTGAGAGAGCGTGTTCATGTGTGAGTGGGGGGAGGGACAGAGAGAGAGGGAGGGAGAGAATCCCATGCAGGTACCATGCTGCCAGCACAGAGCCTGATGCTGGGCTCAATCTCACCGTGAGATCATTACCTAAGCCGAAATCAAGAGTCAGATGCTTAACTGACTGAGCCACCCAGGTGTCCCCCACTTTTTAAAGTTTATTTATTTATTTTGAGTTGCCATGTTATTTCAAAGCATTCTTTATCCATGAAGAGATGAGCCACTGTGGTAGTGCAACATAGTTGTAGTTTACCCTTGACAAGGGAAAATCTGCTTTGTCCTCTCAAATCAGGGCTGCTTGGTTACAGGAAGTTGAATGGATTTCCAGCTGGCTCCCTTTGTTTGGTTTGAAATTTGACTCTTAGTTGTTTTCCTGGGTCACAAGGATTTCAGAGAGTCCTGTTCTCTTCCTAGAACCCTAGAGAATAAGGGGTCTCAGTTTTCTGAGTCAGAAGCACTGGAAAGCACCAATGCCACCATTGCTGGAGCCCAGATCTCTCATTTTTCTTTGGTGTTTAAATAAGAAATAAATTCCCACTACAGGTCAATTTGTCACATGTGGCTGGAAGCAGTTGAGTCCTAGGAACATAATGTGAGTTTAATGGTCATTATATTGGATAATTTAATATGTTATCTTGATTATCTGAGAGGTAGCTTTTTCTTTCTGTCAGTCTCAATCCTGAAAGTTCTTTTCTATGAAGAAGAAGTCTGATTACATATATTTTAAGCTCTCATATATTGTTTCACATCTATAATGACATTCAGAATAGTGACTATTTTGACTTCCAGACCGTATTATTGCCATGTCATTCCCATCTTCTGGACGGCAGTCTTTCTATAGGAATCCCATTAAGGTAAGCCTATTTACATAACAAATGTTCATATTTCTCAGTAAACATAGACTACAGAGTCATAAGTTTAATAGTGGCTCAGAGATGGCAGTGTTCTAAAAATTTACTCTTCCAGGTAAAAAATTATAATGAATCGATAGCAATTAGCTTTTTTTATGTAATGAACCACGCAAAAACGTAGTGACTTATAGCAGTAACCATATACTTAGCTCCTAATAATGTGGTTTATGAATTTGGGTTGGGCTTAACTGGGTGGTTCTGCTGATCAGGGCCAGGCATAACTAACCACAGCTGGGCTAATGTGCACATCTGTGGGCAGCTACTTGGAATCTGAGGATTGGCTAGTCTAAAATGGCATGGTTGGATGTCTCCATTTGATGTCTCACTCTCCAGCAGACTAGTTGAGGCTTGTTCACATGGTGGCAGTGGCAAATATCCCACAAGGAGCAAGCAGAAGAATGTAGAGCCCCTAACGGCCCAGGTTCAAAACTAGTATAATATGGCTTCTATCTCATTCTATTGTACAAATCAAATTACAATTCAGTTCAGATTCAAGGAGTAGAATAGACTATATCTCTTGATGACAGGAATTGTAACAAATTGTGGCCATTTTTCATAGTCTATCATAGGGAAAATGTTGGGAATTCTTTAAATAAAATGTGTGTTCTTAGGTTGAGATCTTAAATTATAGTGGAGCCATACTGCTTTAGATTCTGTGTATTAAATAATTTCAAACATACAATGATATTTAATATGAAACTTCAGTTAAAAGCCATTGTTTAAGAAGTTTGCATATGTGTGTGGATGTGTATTATTAGTGTAATTTATATTTTTTGTTATGTATTAATACAATGTAATTATGTATATATGTCTACATATAAGTCTACATATATACATACATATATAATTATACTTCTGTTAAGGCACAACAAATACTGTAAATTTCACTAATCTTAAGTGGATCTTGATGAAATTATGTATAGGTATATATGCATGTAACCAACACCCCTAACAACATATAGAACATTTCTTGCTCTTTTTCAGTAGTATCCCAACACACTGGAGGTAATTATTATTCTAACTTCTGTTACTGCAGATTAATTTTACTTATTGTTGAATTTCACATAAGTGGAATCATAAAATACTTCTTTTTTGACTAGCTTTTTATGCCCCAAATCTGAGATACATTTGATATTTTTATACAGTTCTTACATTTATTTACTTATTAATTATAACGTTAAAATTTACTGCTTTCTAGAATCCTGTATTGAAAGCTTAAGCATTCAGTTTACATACAGAAATCATATAATTATACGCCGCTTCACAAAGACAGCAAAGGTGTTATATTCTAAAACATCTACATTACAGAAAATTTAAAACTCAAAAGATACAGCTAAAGAAACTGCCATAAATGTGCAACCAGTAATTTTGACTGGGAAGTTGTACAGCTTGCATGACTTTAAATAGTGAATTAAAAATACTGCATTTGGGGAGAGAAGTTAAGATGGCAAAGAAGTAGGGGGACCCTAAGCTTGCCCTGTCCCTTGAACAAGCTAGATAAATATCAAATCATTTTGAACACCCAAGAAATCGATCTGAAGACTGAGAGAGCAAAACTGCACAACTAGAGGTAGAAAAATAGCCACATTGTGGAAGATAGGAGCCTGTGGAGAGTTGATTTGGGAAAGAAAAGAACTACAGGGGCCATGAAGGTGAAAAAGCCCTGATCATGGAGAGAGATGTGAATGAGAAAGAGAGTGAGAAAGAGTGAAAGTGCTTGCAGAGGAATGCTCAAGAAAAACTCTTCCCCAAAACCATTGACTAGGAAAGGAAGAGGGCCTGACTACTGCAAGTTTTTATAAGCAGTGAAGTGTAATGTCTGAAGTTTTGGAGTCCGTGACACCATGCCTGGTGGGCTTGGTTGTGCTCTGGTGGGGAAGGAGGGAATAGACCTGTGAGTGGGCAGTGTGGTCTGAGGATCCCCTGCATCACACAGGGATAAATAGTTTCCCTGTGTGGAGTGCATTTGGGAGCAGTGGCATGGCCTTTCCAGGGAAAAAAGAGCTGGCACCACCAAAGTGCTGCCCTGTTCCCTAGTGTAGAAACAAAGAACACCAGCTGAGGACAGCAAACCATGGTGCCGGCTTTCTGTTGCACTTTACCATTAACTCCAAACTGCTGCATGGTCACACAACTGATTTCTGGGACAAACCAGCACTGGCCACAGCTCAGAGAGATCCTCCCCCCAGAGAATCAGCATGGGTCTGCACCACATAGATCTCTAAAATTTGGAGTTTTAGAACTCAAAGATAAAACATAGGAGTGTTCTGCTACCTGTCAGACAGACAACTTGGATGCAAGAATCTGGCAGAAGCCAGGGACACAAGAGACGTGATTGTTTGGCTCTTCTGTGTGAGCTTCGTGAAGAGTAGCAGGCTAGAAAAGTAGCCTGTAATTTTCCCCCTCACCAACTGACCAACTCAGTGAGTGAAACAGCACCACCCAGTGGAGGCTGCAGCTGGTTACACCAAGCCCAGTTGCCCTGCACTCTGCAGGTGCATCTCCACTAGGGCAAGTCGTCCGACAATGGTAGCAGCAGGCTCCACCCCCCAGAAGACCAGCATAAACCCCTTGCATGCACCAAGTCTACTGATCATAGAGTGTTCAACTCTAAGTGAAACAGAATCTAGGTGTTTTTTTTTAAATTTACCTTCTTTTAGCAGGCAGACCAAAGCACAACTAGGATCTAGCTTCCGTGTTTTTTTGTTTTTTTTATTTTTTCAGACCACTTCTTAATATAGCCATTATTCTCAGGAGCAGGAATACAACAGGCTTTCCTAACAATCACACACACACACACACACACACACACACACACACACACAAATAGTGACCCAGACAAAATGACATGACAGAAAATTCACCCCAAAGGAAAGAATAGGAAGAAGTCACAACCAGGAATTTAATCAGTACATATACAAATAAGATGTCTGAACCAGAATTTAAAAGAATAATCATAAGGGTACTAGCTAGTTTTGAGAAAAGCATAGAAGACACTGGAGAATCCCTTACTGCAGAGGTAAAAGAACTAAAAAAAAATGAGTCAGGTGAAAATCAAACAATGCTATAACTGAGACCCAAAACTGAATGGTGCAATGACATTGAGGATGGATGAAGCAGAGGAATGAATTACTGATATAAAAGATAAAATTATGGAAAATAATGAAGCTGAATAAAAGAGGGAAAGAAATGTATTAGATCATGAATGTAGACTTAGGGAACTCGGCGACTCCTTAAAGTGTAATAATATTTGTATCACAGGAGTGCCAGAAAAAGAGAAAGATAAAGAAGTAGAAGGTTTATTTGAGCTGAAAACCTCCCTAATCTAGGGAAGGAAATAAACATTGATATCCAAGAAGCACAGAGAACTCCCATTAAATTAAACAAAAGCCAGCCATCACCAAGATATATCATAGTCAAATTCACAAAATACGCAGAAAAGGAAAGAATCCTGAAAGCAGTGAAGAGGAAAAAAGTCCTTAACCTACAAGGGAAAACAGATCAGGTTCACAGCAGATATGTTCATAGAAACTTGACAGGCCAGAATGGAGTGGTATGATATATTCAGCATGCTGAATAGGAAAACTATGCAGCTAGGAACACTTCATCCAGCAAGGCATGCATTCATTCAGAATATTCTATTCAGAATAGAAGGAAAGATAAAGAGTTTCCCAAACAAAAACTAAAGGAGTTTGTAACCTCTAAACAAGCCCTGCAAGAATATTAAGGGGACTCTTTGAGGAAAAAAAAAGACCAAAAACAACAAAGACCAGAAAGGACCAGAGAATATCACCAGAAACACCAACTCTACAGGCAACACAATGGCACTAAATTCATACCTTTAAATAGTCACTCTAAATGTAAATGGACTAAATGCTCCAATGAAAAGACATAGAGTACCAGAATGGATTAAAAAAAAAAAAAGAAAAGAAAAACAAGACACCTCTATATGCTGCCTACAGGAGACTCATTATAGACCTAAAGACATATGGAGATTGAAAGTGAGGGGATGGAGAACCATGTATCATGCTAATGGACATCCAAGGAAAGCTGGAGTAGCCATGCTCATATGAAATTATATTTTAAACCAAAGACTGTAACTAGAGATAAAGAAGGGCATTATATCACAATTAAGAGGTCTATCAAGAAGATCCAAAAATTGTAAACATTGGTGCCCCCAAATTGCAACACCCAAATATATAAATCAATTAATAACAAAAATAAACTCCTTGATAATAATACAATAATAGTAGGGGACTTTAATACCCCACTTACAGCAATGGACAGATCATCGAAGCAGAAAATCAAAAAGGAAACCAGGGCTTTGAGTGACACACTGACCAGATGGACTTAACAGATCTAATCAGAATATTTCACCTTAAAGCAACAGAATACACATTCTTTTCAAGTGTACATGGAACTTCTCCAGAATAGATCACACACTGGGTCACAAATCAGCCCTCAACAAGTACAAAAAGATCAAGATCATAATGCTATGACAATGCTATGACACTTGAAGTCAGCCACAAGAAAAAATTTGGAAAGACCACAAATACTTGGAGGTTAAAGAACAACCTAGTAAAGGCTTAATGAGTTAACCAGGAAGTGAAATAAGAAGAAAAAAAAATACATGTAAGCAAATGAAAATGAAAACATGGCAGTCCAAAACCTTTGGGATGCAGCAAAGGTGGTCCTAAAAGGGAAGTCTATAGCAATACAGGTCTACCTCAAGAAGCAGGAAAAGTCTGAAACATATAACCTCACCTAACACCTTAAGTAGCTAAGAAAGGAACAGCAAACAAAGCCTTAAGTCAGCATAAAAAGGAAAATAATAAAGATTAGAACAGAAATAAATGATAAATAAACAGAAAAACAGATCAACAAAACTAAAAGAAGTTTCTTTGAAAGAATTAACAAAATTGATAATCCCTAGCCAGACTTATCAAAAAGAAAAGAGAAAGGACCCAAATAAATAAAATCACAAATGAAAGAAGAGAGATCACAACCAACACCACAAAAATACAAACAATTATAAGAAAATTTGTGAAAATTATATCCCAACAAACTGTGCAATCCGGAAGAAATGGACAATTTCTAGAAACATACAAATTACCTAAACTAAAACAGGAAGAAACAGAAAATTTGAACAGACCCATAACCAGCAAAGAAATTAAATCAGTAATCAAAACTCCCAATAAACAAAAGTCCAAGGATGGATGGCTTCCCAGGGGAATTCTACCAGAGTAAAAAGAGTTAATACCTTATTCTTCTCAAACTGTTCCAAAAAATAGAAGTGGAAGGAAAACTTTCAAACTCTCTCCTACAAGACCAGCATTACCTTGATTGCAAAATCAGACAAAGACCCCACTAAAAAGGAGAATTACAGGGCAATATCCCTGATGAACATGAATGCAAAAATTCTCAAGATGCTAGCAAGTTGAATCAAACAGTACATTACGGGGCACCTGGGTGGCTCAGTCAGTTAAGTGTCCGACTTCAGCTCAGGACATGATCTTGTGGTCCATGGTTCAAGCCCCGCGTCGGGCTCTGTGCTGACAGGTCAGAGCCTGGAGCCTGCTTCAGATTCTGTGTCTTCCTCTCTCTCTGCCCCTCCCCTGCTCATGCTCTGTCTCTCTCTCTCTTTCAAAAATAAATAAAGATTTAAAAAATTAATTAAAAAAAACAGTACATTAAAATAATTATTCACCGTGATTGAGTAGGATATATTCCTGGGCTGCAGGAGTAGTTCAATATTTGCAAATCAATAAACATGATATACCATATTAATAAAAGAAATGATAAGAACCATATGATCCTTTCAATAGATGCAAAAAATTTTTTGACAAATACAACATCCATTCTTGATTAAAAAAAAAAAAACCTCAGCAAAGTAGGAAGATGGCCTATACCTCATCATAAAGGCCATATACAAAAGACCCACAGCTAATATCATTCTCAGTGGGGAAAAACTGTGAGAGCTTTTTCTCTAAGGTCAGGAACAAGACAGAGATATCCACTCTCACCATTACTACTTAACATAGTACTGGAAGTGTTAGCCTCAGTAATCAGACAACAAAAAGAAATAAAAGACATCCAAATTGGCAAGGAAGAAGATAGACTTTCACTCTTTGCAGATGACATGATATTCTATGTGGAAAACCTGAAAGACTCCACCAAAAAATTGCTAGAACTAATAGATGAATTCAGCAAAGTCGCAGGATATAAAATCAATGTACAGAAATCTGTTGTGTTTCTATATACCAATAATGAAGCAACAGAAGAAGAAGTCAAGGAATAAATCCCATTTACAATTGCACCAAAAATAGTAAGACACTTAATGAATAAACCTACCTAATAAAGAGGTAAAAGGGCTGTATTCTGAAAACTATAGAACTCTTATGAAAGAAATTGAAAGAAGACACAAAGAAGTGGAAAAACATTTCATGTTCATAGATTGGAAGGACAAATATTGTGAAAATGTTTATACTATCCCAATCTACACAGTTAATGCAATAGTTATCAAAATACTACCAGCATTTTTCACAGAGCTAGAACAAACAATCCTAAAATTTGTATGGTGCCAACAAAAGATCCCAGGTAGCCAAAGCAATCCTGAGGAAGAAGAAAAGCAAAGCTGGAGGTATCATGATTCTGGGCCTTAAGCTATATTGCAAAGCTGTAGTCATCAAGACAGTATGGCACTGGCACAAAATAGATCGATGGAACAGGATAAAAAACCCAGAAATGGACCTACAACTGTACGACCAACTAATATTCAACAAAGCAGAAAAGAATATCCAATGGGGAATAAAAAGTCTCTTCCACAAATAGTATTGGGAAAACTGGACAGCAACATAAAGAAGAATGAAAATTGACCACTTTTTTACAACATACACAAATATAAATTCAAAACGGATGAAAGACCTAAATGTAAGGCAGGAAACCATCAAAATCCTAGAAGAGATAACAGACAGCAACCTCTTTGACCTCAGCTGCAGCATCTTCCTACTAGACATGTCTCTGGAGGCAAGGGAAACAAAAGCAAAAACAAACTAACACTTCATCAAGATAAAAGTTTCTGCACAATGAACAAAACAATCAGCAAAACTAAAAGGCAGCCTATGGAATGGGAGAAGATATTTTTAAATGGCATATCTGATAAAGGGCTAGTATCCAAAATCTGTAAAGAACTTACCAAACTCAACACCCAAAAGACAAATAATCCAGTGATGAAATGGGCAGAAGACATGAATAGACATTTTTTCAAAGAAGACACCCAGATGGCTAACAGACACATGAAAAGATGCTCAACATCACTCATCATCAGCGAAATACAAACTGTAATGAGATACTACCTCACACCTGTCAGAATGGCTAAAAATAACAACGACAGGTGTTGGCAAGGATGCAGAGAAAGGGGAACCCTTTTGCACTGTTAGTGGGAATGCGAACTATGACAGCCACTCTGAAAAACAGTATGGAGGTTCTTCAAAAAATTGAAAGTAGACATATTCTCTGACCCAGGAATCACACTACTGGGTATTTACCCAAAGAATACAAAAACACTAACTTGAAATTATATGTGCACCCCTATGTTTATTGCAGCATTATTTACAATACCCAAAATATGGAACAAGCTCATGTTCATCAATAGATGAATGGATAGATATATCCATGGATATACATATGGATATATATGGATATGTAATGGAATATTATACAGCCATAAAAAAGAATGAAATCTCACCATTTGTAACAACATGGATGGAGCTAGTACAGAGAACACAGGTTGTTACCAGAGGGGAGGTGAGTGGGGAGATGGGTAAAATAGGTGAAGAAGATTATAAGTAGTCTTATCTTGATGAACACTGAGTATTATGGAACTGTTGAATTACTACTTTATACACCTGGAACTAATATAACACTTTGTTAATTACAATGGAATTAAAATTTAAAAATAGAAATAAAACACTTGAAAGAATAAAGATCACAAAATATTAATTCATGCATTCATTTTAATAATTTGTATATTCCTTGAGCTTTTTATGTATATAATCATGTAAAGTTACTTTCTTAATATTCTTTGTATATTTTTTCTTTCTTTTTGAATTGTCTAGGACCTCCACTGTAATGTTGAATAGTACTACGAGCAGATACCCTTTCCTTTTTCCCAAACTTAGATGGAAAGAATGAGAAATTCCACTATTAAAATGATGTTTTATAGAAGCTTTTTGTACCTGTTCTTTACCAGATTAAGAAAGTTTTATTTATTTCTAGTTTGCTAGGAATTGAATCATGAATTGGTGAAAGTGTCAGATACTTTTTCTGCATGTATGGAGGTAATGAAAGGTTTTTCTCTGTTGTTCTGTTATTTTCCAATGTGAAGCCAACCTTTTTTATTCCTAGAATAAACTCCCCTTTGGTCTTAATGTAGTATTTACTTAACACTACTTTCTATTGGCTAATATTTTATGTACAAGTCTCTTATATGTTAATGAGAGATATTGACCTTCAATTTTCCATTCTTTATTTGTTTGTTTTGAGAGAGAGAGAGAGAGAGAGAGCGCGCGCGCAAGCAGGGGAGGAACAGAGGGAGAGGGAGAGAGAGAATCTTAAGCAGACTCCATGCCTTGTGCAGAGCATGTTGCTGGCATCAGTTTCACAACCATGAGATCAATTGACCTGAGCTGAAAACAAGAGTTGGATGCTCAACTGACTGAGTGACCCAGACACCCCTTTCTTTTTTTGTTGAAGTGTAGTTGACATACACTCTTACATTAGTTGCAGGTATACAGCATAGTGATTTGATAAGTCTATATGTTTGCTGTGCTTACGACAAGTATAGTTACCATCTGTCACCATTAAACACTATTATAATACAATTGACTATATTCCCTATGCTGTACAGTTTATCCAAATGTCTTACTTATTTCATAACTGGAGGGTTGTATCTCCTACTTGCCTTCATGTATTTTGTCCATCCCCACACTCCTCTCTCCTCTGGTTAACATCAATTTGTTCTCTATATTAATGGGTCCGGCTCTGCTTTTTGTTTGTTTGTTTTGTTTTTAGATTCAAAACAGAAGTAAAATCATATGGTGTTTGACTTTCTCAGTCTGACTTACTTCACTAAGCAAAATACCCTCTAGGTTCATCCATGTTGCTGCAAATGGAAAGATCTCATTTTTTTATGGCTCAGTAATATTCTGTGCGTGTGTGTGTGTGTGTGCCTGTGTGTGTACGTACCACCCCTTCTTTATACATTCATCTGTTGATGGACACTTGGATTTCTTCCACATCTTGGCTATTGTAAATAATGTTGAAATAAATATAGAGGTACAGATATGTTTTTTAATTAGTGTTTTTGTTTTCTTTAGGTAACCCAGTAGTGAAATTACTGAATCATATGGTAATTTTGTTTTTAATTTTTTGAGGAACATCCATATTTTTCCACAGTGGCTGTACCAATTTGCATTCCTACCACCAGTGCACAAGGTTCCTTTCTCACCACATCCTCATCAATACTTGTTATTTCTTGTCTTTTTGATTTTAGCTATTCTGACAGGTGTAAAGTGGTATCTCATTGTGGTTTTGATTTCCCTGATGGTAAGTGATGTTCAGCATCTTTTCATGTGTCTGTTGGCCATATGGATGGTCATCTGTTAGTCTTCTTTGAAAAATGTCTTTTCATGTTTTCTTCCCATTTTCAATTGAATCATTTATTTTTTAGTGTTGGGTTGTATAAGTTCTTAATATATTTTGGATATTAACTCCTTTTCAGATACATCATTTGCAAATGTCTTCTTCTGTTCACTAGTTTGCTGTTTTGTTTTGTTGATTTCCTTCACCATGCAAAAACTCCTTATTTGGGAGTAGTCCCAATGGCTTATATTTGCTTTTGTTTCCCTTGCCTGAGGACACCTATCTAGAAAGATATTGCTATAGTTGATGTCAAAGAGCATACTGACTGCCTATGTTTTCTTCAAGGAGTTTTATGGTTTCAGGTCTCCCATTTAGGTCTTTAATCCAGTGTGTTTATTTTTGTGTATGGTGTAAGAAAGTGGTCATTTCATTCTTTTGTATGTAACTGTCCAATTTTCTCAGCACCACTTATTGAAGAGATGGTCTTTTCCTCAGTGTATATTCTTGCCTCCTTTTTCCTGGATTAATTACCCCTATAAGTGTGGATTTATTTCTGGGCTCTCTAGTCTGTTCTATTTGTCTATGTGTCTCTTTTTTTGTGCTAGAACCATACTATTTTGATTACGACAGCTTTGTAGTATATTTTGAAATCTGGGATTGTGATACCTCCAGATTTGTTCTTTTTTCTCAATATTGCTTTGGCTTTTCGGGATCTTCATGTTTCCATACAGAGTTTAGGATTATTTGTTCTAGTTCTGTGAATGATGCCGTTATTGTTTTGATAGTATTGCATTGAATCTGTAGACTGCTTTGGGTAGTATGAACATTTTAACAAGATTAATTATTCTAATCTATGAGCATAGAATATCTTTTCATTTGCTCCTTTTTTCCTCAATTTCTTTCATCAGTGTTTTCTTAAATGTTTATTTATTTTTTGATAGAGATTGATAGCTCTAGCTGGAGAGGGGCAGAGAGAGAGGGAGAGAGGATCTGAAGCAGGTTCTATGATGACAGCAGACAGCTCAACACATGGGGCTTGAACCCACAAACTGTAAGATCATGACCTGAGCCAAAGTCTGATGTTTAAGTGACTGAGCCACCCAGGTGCTCTCATCAGCATCTTATAGTTTTCAGAAAACAGATCTTTTACCTCCTCTGTTAAGTTTATTTTCAGGCATTCTTTTTGGCACAATTATAAATAGAATTGTTTTCTCTTTCTGCTATTTCATTATTAATGTACAAAAACACAATAGCTTTCTATGTATTAATTTTGTATCCTGCAACTTCACTGAACTCATATATTCTAATAGCTTTTTTGATGGAGTCTTTAGGATTTTCTATGTACAATATCATATAATTGCAAATAGTGATAGTAATTTCTTCCTTACCAATTTGGATGCTTTTTTTTTTTTCCTTTGTCTTATTGCTGTGGCTAGAGCTTCCAGTAAGTAGTATGTTGAATAAAAGTGGTGAGAGTAGACATCCCTATCTTGTTTCTGGTCTTAGAGGGAAAATTCTCAGGTTTTCACCACTGTGTATGTTTGTCATATATGACCTTTATTATGTTGAGTTATGTTCCCTCTAAACCCATTTTTTTAGTTTTATCATCAATGAATGTTGAATTTTGTCACATAATTTGTCTGTACCTATCAAAATGATCATATAGTTTTTATACTTCATTTTGTTGACTTGGTATATCACAGTGATTGATTTGCAAATATTGAGCCATCCTTGCAACCCCAGAATATATCCCACTTGATCATGGTAAATGATCCTTTTAATGTATTATTGAATGTGGTTTGGTAATATTTTGTTGAGAATTTTTGCTTCTATGTTTTTCAGTGGTATTGTTCTGTAGTTTTCTTACAGAATGAAGAATGTTAAGTAAGTTCATTCTATCCCAACTTTCTCAAGGGTTTTTATTAAGAAAGATGCTGTATTTTGTCAAATGCTTTTTCTGCATCTATCGACAGGATCATATGGTTTTTATCTTTTCTTTTGTTAATGTGGTGTATCACATTGATGGATTTGCAAATATTGAACCAGCCCTGTAACCCAGGAATGAATCCCACTTGATCATGGTGGATTATTCTTTTTATATGCTGTTGAATTCGATTTGCTAGTATCTTGTTGAGGATTTTTGCATCTGTATTCATCAAGAATATTGGCCTGTAGTTCTCTTTTTTTTGTTGGGTCTCTGTCTGGTTTGGGAATCAAAGTGATGTTGGCTTGGTAGAATCTTAACATTTGCAATGACATGGATGGTGCTAGAGTGTTTTCTAAGCAAAAATAATTTAGAGAGACAAATACCATATGATTTCACTCCTATGTGGAATTTAAGAAACGAAACAGATGAACAGAGGGGAAGGGGGAAAAAGAGATAGAAGCAAACAACCATAAGAGACTCTTAACTACAGAGAACAAACCGAGGGTTGATGGAGGGAGGTGGCAGGGGCGGGGGGAATGGGCTAAATGGGTGATAAATATTAAGGAAGGCACTTGTGATGAGCACTGGGTGTTATTTGTAAGTGGTGAATCACTAAATTCTACATCTGAAACCAATTTTACCACATATGTTTAACTAAATAGGATTTAAATAAAAAGTTGAAAAATCTTTTTAAAAATGTAGTTTCTTGGCAGAGTTGAACTTTCTTTTAGATTCTTTTTGTCTCTATTCAGCTAATTAGTTTAAGAAGTATTTGGAGTCTTCAGATAAACTATTTAGATCAGAAAACACAGCAGTAAATTGTTTACGTATTGAGTTAACGATGGACTCTTGAAGAAAACTCAAATTCTTGAGTTTTTTAGACATATAGAGAAATATGAAGGTGATTTTTTAAATCCCGAGGCTTAGCCATCCAGGCATATTAATTTTTCCATAAAAATCAAATAGTATCTTAAGTGTGGGTATGCTAAAGAAGGTTGCACATGAATTAACCAGTGTGACATATTTACTTGTTGAAAGAATGAAGGGCAAGACAGTATTCTAATGGTTGCATGATATTTCATTAGTGCTTTAATCAACTTTGAATGTTGGGTATTTAGGTGTCACCAATATTATTAATGCCGCAACAGAGACATAAAGGCAAAAGACATAAAGCCTTTTCTGGATAGGTTCCTAGGAGTAAATTTATCTGGTTATGGAGTATTGAGTATTTTTAGCATTCTCAACGTATATTGTCAAATCCATGGGATTGTGTTAGCAATGAAACACATGTTTAATTTTCATGCCATCATTGGATTTTCTCATTAAAAAGGGAAGGGCTAATTTCATGGGTGAAAATGGGGTTTTACTGTTGTTTTAGATTTCTTTATTGGTGGGGCTGGATATCTATGTAGGTTGTTACACAGTTAGATTTTCTCTTTTATGAATTTATTTATGTCCTAGTTCCATTTATCTATAGGTTGAGGGAATACTATTTAAATTGTTGTTATAAGTTACCAGCTTATACTAGGATAACTAATTTATAGATAGTACTAGATATAGTCCCCATTCACTCAATTTTTTATCTGAAAAAATATTCTCCCCTATTGTATGTTTGCTGTACTGTAGAACTTTTTTAAAATAGAAATTTCAGACTTTTATAAAGTCAAACCTAAATCTGTTGATCTGTTGATCTTCCATTGATTTAACAGTGCTTTTCTTTACCCAAAGAAGTGGCTAATGTTCACTTAAATTTCTTAGAGATATTTGTGTTTCTTTATGTTTGATTCTTCAGTCAATCTGGATTTTATTTTGGTGTAAAAGAATCTCATCAATTTTTGATGTGTATGAGTCTATGTAACCCCCCATTCCAGTATTATGCAGACTCAGAGTGTTTATCTTTTTGACTTACTATTTCCTCATGATAATTTAACCAGTATCAACTGGTTAAACATTTTGATATCCTAATTTTTCTTTTCCTCAACACGAAACCAGTAAACATTGCTCAGGGTACTGTACTCATCAATTTTTGAGCTTTTTTCAGTCCTTCTGTTGTTGTACAGACATACATATGTGTGTGTGTATTTTAGATAGATAAATTTGGTGGAAATATTGTATTAGTATGGTGATAGTCACAGTTTTAAATAATCTCTATTTGAAAAGTTACACATATATGCACGAATTTGTCTATATACATATATGCACAGATGCACACATATGTATTCATTTTAGAAAATATGAAAGCAAAGATGATCCAAAAAAGTCTCCATATTGCCACACTTAACTAAAATTAATATAATGTGTTTATCTTTTTCTATCATGCATATAATACCACAATCCTACCATATCACATCATGTATATCACACGTCCAGTGTCCTGCATATCACACACACAATCATACTATACATTGTTGCACTTATTTATTCCTTTAACAGTGCATAGATAGATTGTAATATCCAAATCATAATCTAAAAAACCTCTATTTAGAAAATAAGAACCATATATTACTATGACTTCATAATTCAGAACAAATTTACTTAAAGCCAGTTAACTTTCTCTGGTAGCTTTAAACAGTGTGTATTTATAGTAGAGGTTAATCAGAGTTGTCAAGCACAACTTTGTGGGCTATTTGGAAACCATCAGTAGATGAGATAGGCTTGGAACGTACATACTCAATTTCCCTAAAATGTGCTAAGTGAGGGACAAAGTGAATAAAAGGTAATGACAAGGGTCACCTGGGTGCTTCAGTTGGTTAAGCGTCTAACTCCTTATTTTGGCTCAGGTCCTGATCTCACAGTTCATGAGTTTGAGCCTCTCATCAGACTGCACTAATAGTGCAGAGCCTGGTTGGGATTCTATCACTCTCCCTCTTTCTCTGCTCCTACCCCACTCTCGTGTTCTCTCTCTCTCTCAAAATAAATAAATAAACTTAAAAAAAAAAGCTTACTCCTGAGGAATGGTTTATGTTGGTGCCACGGGCATTTTATGTAACATATGTGTCTGTTTTTTCTAGGAAGTTGTGCGGTTCCTAGATACCAAGCATAAAGACCACTATCAAGTCTACAATCTATGCAGTATGTACATGGTCAGATATTTTGCTACTATCAATAGAACACAGATCACTGCATATAAGAAGATGATTCCGTGTTAACATTTCATTTAATCATAAGTATTTGGTGGTGGTGTAAAGTGAGTTTAAAAATCTCCATGTTGCACTGGCTCTATTTTGTAGGAAAAAATAGATCAATAGTGTAAATGCCTGTGAGGGAGGCAGGAGGCTTAAGTGGAGACAGAGCCATTTGAGGCCGAATCTGCTCTAATGATATTAGGTTTAGGAAAATACTTCTATTTTTCCTGCCAGCTCGTGTTTTGAAGACAGGCAATTCAACAAACACATTTCTAATTCACTAGGAGTGCGGTGTGAGGAGAGCAAAACCCAAATTAAAAAAAATGCAAGTAGTCAATAAACAAGTGAAAATATGCTCAAAAAGCAAAACACTTAGAAAGCAGATTATATCCCAGCTTACTGCTCTCTCTTGACTTTTCTTCTTCCTGTATATTAAATTGACATTTCTAAGAGACAATGTGGCCAAATGTGGTTGGCCACATTTGCTTCTGGTCTGTGAAGTCTGTCTACCCTTTGATAATATGATGAATAGCCTGCTAGAAAATTAAAAGTCAGTCCTGTTAAACCCAAATAAGTTGTATTTAGGTTACTCAAGGTGGACAACACTACTCTCTGTTTTTCCCACCCTTAATATTCTTAGAGCATCAAGAGCCGGTTGGAAACCTCCTTTTAAAAGGTGGATAAGGAATTTATAATATAAAAGTATAACTTGTTCATAACTTGATCATTTACTATGTTATTAGATGTAGAGATATGACCCATGCATCATTTCTTCTAGGTGAAAGAACTTATGATCCTAAGTACTTCCATTACAGGGTCCAGCAAATCATGATTGATGATCACAATGTCCCCACACTAAGGTAAGTTTTATGCCACGTTGGCTATCAAAAGAAAGCTAAATACACTGGGCTTGATTTGTGGCTGTATTTTAATTCAACTAAAAATTTTACATTTGAAATCAGTGAAATGTTGGCATTCACCAAGGAAGTAGATGAATGGATGGCTCAAGATGATGAAAACATCGTAGCAATTCACTGTAAGGGAGGCAAAGGTAAAAACTTTTTTAATTTCCCTTTTTCTAAATATTAATACATTAAAGTACAAGGACAAGATACATACTGCTGCTAATTAGTATTAACAGTTATTAACATTTTTAATAAATTTTTAAATGTTTATTATTTATTTTTTGAGAGAGAAACAGAGACAGAGTGTGAGCGGGGGAAGGGCAGAGAGAGAGAGGGAGACACAGAATCTGAAGGAGGCTCCAAGTTGTCAGCACAGAGCTTAAACCCACAAACTGTGAGATCATGACCTGAGCTGAAGTTGGATGCTTAACCAAGTGAGCCACCCAGGCGCCCCAGTTATCAACATTTTTTGATGTTAGCTTCAAGATTGAAGGAAGAGAAGGAAAGAGGAAGGAGGGAGGGTGGAAGGTAAAGGCTAAGGAAGGGAAGAAAATAGGAATAACAGAAGTAAGGAAGGTTGAGCATATTTTTTTCTTGTTTATGACTGCCTGCGTTTCTTCATTTTTGATTTGCCAAAATATCTATGAAAATAAAACCATGTTTAATTTTAGAAATTGTTAGAGCACTTTTATTGAAGATTGTTCTTAAATTTTGTGAGAACCTTTTAAAGTTAAGGAGCCAACAGTGATGCTATTTCAAAAACCAAAAATCAGTGGAATTTTTATAGTATAGAGATACAAAGAAGTTGATTTTGGTGAGGTAAAATGGAAAAAAAAGTGTTTGTAAACTCAATCAATTTAAGTTGAGTTAGATTTTCTCTCATTTGGCTTTAGGTTTTAATAATCATCTAATCATAGAAAGTTAAAAAAAAGAGAAAAAAAATAATCATCTAATCATAGTTTGCAGTTTTTGACAAAGAATCACATTTTTGGTGGGCTACAAAACAGTTTTTATTGCATTCCAGGAAAACACAATACTTTAACACTGCCTTAAAAAATAAAAAAAATAAAAAAAAATAAAACTGCCTTAGGTAATTGAATAGAATCAACTTTTAGTCTTACCTGAAAACTTATTTCAAGCCCATTAATTAGTAGGTAGATTCTGTCTTTAGTTCCATAGGTTGAAACATTCTGGATATGCAATTTATAATATCATAGATAAAGGAAGACCATAGAGGTGGAATCATATGGAATTGACATTTTTGACCATCTTTTATTTACAAAAATGGTCACTTCATGTGGCTTAACCTAAAATATTATCATGCAAGCAATTGGCTTCTGTTTTCTTTTAATTAAAGCTAATTCCCTGCTTGAAGGATAACATTTCAAATTTCATTTTTAAATTTTTTCTGAGAGGGGACTTAAAACTGTTTTGTGTTCACATGTCTTTCATTGACTTCCCTTTAGGATTGTTTGGAGGGCTGGTATTCAGCCAGTATGCACCAGAGTAGTCTCTTTTTTCCAAGTTTTCATTCATATTGATTTTGCTCTCCTCTTGCTGGTTGGTGCCTATACATTACCAGTAGTATCATGATAGTCAAAATATTTTATTATTGATTTATGGGACTACTTCAAATAAAGTGGATGCTAATTTTTTAGTATAGTTGACACACAATGTTAAAATAAAATAAAAACACTAATTTGAAAAGATCTATGCACCCCTATATTTATTGCAGCATTAAGTACAATAACCAAGATACAGAAGCAACCCAAATGCCCATCAATAGATGAATGGATCAAGGAGATGTGGGATGTGTAAGTGTGTTGTATGTGTGTATGTATGTGTGTGTATGCATACACATGCAATGGAATATTACTCAACTATAAAAAATGATTTTTTATTAGTAGTTTATATTACAAATACTCCTCCCACTATGTCTTTTAACTTGATTATGATTTATTTTGTCCCAAGAACCATTCTACACTATATGCTAATCAGTAATCAAAAATTTATAATTTTGAATGTAGTGAAATTTATCAGTGTGTATGTGTGTATTTGTATGTGGTTTGTGTTTTTTGTCATGTTTAAGAAATCCAGCCTGTACACAGGCTGAAAGTATTCTACTTATAAATTATTAAAGTTTTATTTTTTACATTTAGGCTTCTAATCTAATTGGGATTTGGGGAGGGAGGTGTTTTTGTTCATATGGATAGACAGTTGTCCTAACACTGTATATTGCAGGCTCATTTATCCCTCCCTCCCCAATGACTTATAATCCCTTCTCCATCATGTACCAAGTTTTGATAGAAATTTGGGACTATTTCTGAGTTCTGGATACCACACTACTGAAATTTTTTATGAAAAAAAGGTTTTATTAAAGTATAATTGATACAATATGTTACATTAGGTTCAGGTGTACAACATAGTAATTCGACAAGTCCATACATTATGCTATACTCCCAACAAGTGTAGCTACTGTCCATCACTATGCAATGCTTTTATGATACCTTTGACTTACTGCTTTACGATACCACGACTATGTTCCCTGGGCTGTACCTTTCATCCCCTTGATTTATTCATTCCATGACTGGAAGTCTGTATCTCCCACTCCCCTTCACCCATTATACCCAAAGCCTTTCTCCCCTCCCTCTGGCAACAACCACTTTGTTTTCTTTATTTATGGGTCTGTTTCTGCTTTTTGTTTTTTACAATCCACAATTTAACTGAAATAATATGGTGTTTGTCTTCCTCTGACTTCTTTCACTCAGCAGGACACCCTCTAGGTCCCTCCATGTTGTCACAAATGGTAAAATCTCGTCCTTTTAATGGCTGAGTAATATTCCATTGTGTATATATACCACCTCTTCTTTATCCATTCATCTATGGATGGGCTCTTGGATTGCTTCCATATCTTGGCTATTGCAAATAATGCTGCAGTGACCAGAAATCTGAATATATCTTTTTGAATTAGTGTTTTTGTGTTCTTTGAGTAAATACCAAGTAGTAAAATTACTAGATCATATGACAATTCTCTTTTTAAGGAACCTAAGGAATTTTAAGGAATTCTAATTTGAAGAACCTCCATACTGTTTTCCATAGTGGCTACACCAATGTACACTCTCCCCAACACTGCACAAAGTTTCCCTTTTCTCCACATCCTCATTAACACTTGTTATTTCTTATTAATTCTAGCCATTTGGGTAGGTGTAAGGTTATATCTAATTATGATTTTGATTTGTATTTACCTGATGATTAGTGATGTAGAACATCTTTTCATGTGTCTTTTGGCCATCTGTTGTCTTTGGAAAAATGTCTATTCAGATCCCCTGCCTTTTTTTAAATTGGATTATTTGGGGGGTTTTCGGTATTGAGTTGTGTAAGTTATTTATATATTTTGGATACTAACACCTTATCAGATATGACATTTGCAAATATCTTCTCCCATTCAGTGGGTTGGCTTTTCATTTTGTTGATGGTTTCTTTCGCTGTGCAAAAGTTTTTTATTTTGGTGTAGTCCCACAGGTTTATTTTTGTTTTTGTTTCCCTTGCTTGAGGACACATATCTAGAAAGATGTTGCTATGGATGATGTCAGAGAGCTTTTTACCAATGTTTTCTTCAGCAGTTTCATGGTTTCAGGTCTCACGTTTGGATCTTTAATTCATTTTTAGTTTATTTTTGTGTATGGTATAAGAAAGTCATCCAGTTTCATTCTTTTGCATGTATCTGTCCAGTTTTCCCAACATCATTTATTGAAAACACTTTTTCCCATTGCGCATTCTTGTTTCCTTCATCCTAGATTAACTGACCCTATAACTGTGAGTTTATTTCTGGCTCTCTATTCTGTTCTATTGTTCTATGTTTTTCCTTTTTTGTCAGTACCATACTCTTTGATTACTACACCTTTGTAGTGTATCTTGAAATCTGGGATTGTGATACCTTCAATCTTGTTCTTTTTCAAAATTGCTTAGGCTATTTAGGGGTCTTTGTGGTTTCATACAAATTTTAGGACTGTTTTTTCCTAGTTGTGTGAAAAATGATAAATATGTTGACAGAGATTGCATTAAATCTATAAATTGCTTTTGGGTAATATGAACATTTTAACAATATTTAGTCTGAAATTCAGGAGTGTGGGCTGCTTTTACATTTGTTTGTGTCATCTTCAGTATCTTTCATCAATGTTTTATAGTTTTCTGAGTGCAGGTTTTTCCCCCTCCTTGGTTAAGTTTATTCTAACGTATTTTATTATTTTTAGTACAATTGTAAATGGCACTCTTTTCTTAATTTCTCATTCTGCTACTTCATTAGTAGTGTATAGCAATACAATGAATTTCTGTATGTCAATTTTGTATCCTGCAACCTTACTGAATTTATCAGTTCTAGTAGTTTTTTGGTGGAGTCTCTAGGGTTTTCTATATATAGTATCATGTCATCTGCAAAGAGTTTTACTTCTTCCTTACCAATTTGGGTGCTTTTTGTTTCTTGTCTGCTGTAGCTAGGACTTCCAGTACTATGTTGAATAAGAGTGATGAGTAGACATCCTTGTCTTGTTCCTGATCTTAGGGGAAAAGCTCTCAGTTTTTTACCATTGTGTATGATGTTAGCTGTGAGCTTTTATATATTGCCTTTATTATGTTGAGGTATGTTCCCTCTAAACCTACTTTGTTGAGGGTTTTTATCATGCATGGATATTGTACTTAGTCAAATGCTTTTTCTACATCTGTTGAAATGGTCATACAGTTTTTTATCTTTTCTTTATTGATGTGATGTATCATGTCAGTTGATTTGTAAATATCAATCCACACTTGCATCCCAAGTATAAATCCCACTTGATCATAATGAATGATTTTTTTAATGTATTAGATTCAGTTTACTAATATTTTGTTGAGGATTTTTGCATCTATGTTCATCAGAGATATTAGCCCATAGTTCTCTCTCTCTCTCTCTCTTTTTTTTTGTAGCGCCTTTGTCTGGTTTTGGTATCAGGGTAATATTGGCCTCGTAGAACAAATAAATTTCCTAATTTCCTTCCTCTTCTTATTTTTGGAATAGTTTGAGAAGACTAGGCATATACTCTTCTTTAAATGTTTGGTGGAATTCACCTGTGAAGGCTTTTGTTTGTTGGAAGTTTTTGAATACTGATTCAACTTCATTGCTGGTAGTCAGGTAAACATATTCTATTTCTTCCTGATTCAGATTTGGGAAGTTATATATTTCCAAGAATTTATGCATTTCATCTATGTTGTCCAATTTATTCACATACAATTTTTCATAATCTCTTATAATCCTTTGTATTTCTGGATTATTGGTTATTATTTCTCCTCTTTCATTTGTCATTTTGTTTGAGTTTTCTCTCCCTCTCTTTGATGAGTCTGGCTAAATATTTATCAGTTTTGTTGATTTTTTTCAAATAACCAGGTCCTGCTTTCATTGATCTGTACTATTGTTTTTTAGTGTATACTTTGTTTATTTCTGCTCTAATATTTACTATTTCCTTCCTTCTACCGGTTTGGGGTTTTGCTTGTTCTTCTTTTTCTAAGTCTTTTAGGTATAAGTTTAAGTTGTTCATCTGAGATTTTTCTTTCTTCTTCAGGTAGACTTCTATTGTGATATACTTCCCTCTTAGGACAGCTTTTGCTGCATCCCAAAGATTTTGGACCATTGTATTTTTATTTTCATTTGTCTCCATGCATTTCTTGATTTCCTCTTTGATTTTTTGGTTGACCCATTCATGGTTTAATAGTGTGTTATTTAACCTCCGTGTATTTGTGCTTTTTCCAGATTCCTTCTTGTGGTTGATTTATAGTTTCATAGTGTATTGGTCAGAAAAGATGCATAGTATGACATCAGACTTTTTGAATTTATTGAGACTTGTTTTGTGGCCTAATATGTGATCTATTCCGGGAGATGTTCCATGTGCACCTGAAAAGAATGTGTATTCCTCTGTTTGAGGGTGGAATGTTCTGAATATATCTGTTAGGTCCAGTGTGTCCAAAGCCATCCATCTCTTCCTGATTTTCTGTTTGGATGATATGTCCATCAACGTAAGTGGGATGGTAAAGTCCCATACTATTATTGTATTACTATAGATTACTTTTTTTATGTTTGTTATTAACTGCTTTATGTAGTTGGGTGCTCCCATGCTGGATGCATAAATACTTACATTGTTACATCTTCTTGTTGGATTGTTCCCTTTATGATTTTATAGTGCCCTTATTTGTCTCTTGTTACAATGTTTGTTTTAAAATCTATTTTGTCCAATGAGTATTGCTACCCAGGCTTTCTTTTCACTTCTATTTGCATCCATCCCTTCACTTTCAATCTGCATGTGTCTTTCCTCTCCTCTTTCTTCTTCTTCCTCTTCTTCTTCCTCTTCCTCTTCCTCCTCCTCCTCTTCTTCTTCTCCTTCTCCTTCTCCTTCGGAACGTTCTTTTCCATCAACCTTATTTCCATACGGTTTTAGTTCTAACATAAATCTCTTATAAGTAGAATATAGAATATAGATAAGTAGAATATAGAATATAGATGATTTTTATCCATTTTGTCAGCCTATGTCTTTTTATTGGAGCACTTAATCCATTTAAATTCAAACTAATTATTGACAAGTATGTACTTATTGCCATTCTGTTAGTGTGTTTTTTTTATTGTTTTTGTAGTTCTTCTCTGTTCCTTTCTTCTCTTGCTCTCTTCTCACACAGTTAGTTTGCTTTCTGTAGTGATATACTTGGATTCCTTTCTCTTTATTTTTTGCATATATGTTACTGGTTTTTGATTTGTGGTTACCATTAGGTTTATACACAACATTTTACATACATAGCAGTCTATGTTAAGTTTATGGTCTCTTAAGTTTGTCATTCTAATACGACTACATTTTTGCTCCTCTCCCCCTCCCATGTTTTAGGTACACTGTGCCATACTCTACATTCTTTTATCTTGTGAATCCTTTGAGTGATGTTTATAGATACACTTAATTTTACTGCTTTTGTGCTTCCTACTTTTCTTACTCCTGCTTATGGTCTTTCCTTTCCACTCAAAGTATCCTTTAGCATTTCTTGTTAGCTAGTTATAAATTCCTTTATCTTCTATTTGTCTGGGAAACTCTCTCTCCTTCTATTCTGAATGATAGCCTTGCTGGATAGAGTATTCTTGGCTGTGTGTTTTTCCTTTCTAGCGCTTTGAATACATCAAGCCACTCCCTTCTGGCCTGCAACATTTCTGCTGAAAAATCAGCTGAATAAAAGCAGCAAGGTTTTGTCTTTTTATTTTTTTAAGTTTATTTATTTATTTTGAGAGAGAGAACAAGTTGGGGAGGGACAGAGAGAGCGGGCGAGGGAGAGAATCCCAAGCAGGCTCCATGCTGTCAGCATAGAGCTCCATGTGGGCTCAAATTCATGAACAGTGAGATCATGACCTGAGCCAAGATCAAGAGTCAGATGCTTAACTGACTGAGCCACCCAGGCGCCTCTCTTGCTGCTTTTAAAATTCTCTCTCACTACTTTTTGCCACTTTAATTGCTATGTGTCTTAGTGTGGACCTCCTTAGGTTGATTTTGTTGGGGGCTCTCCCTGCCTCCTGGATCTGGATATCTGTGTCCTTTCCAGGATTTGGGAAGTTGTCAGCTGTTATTTCTTCAAATAAATTTTCTGCCCCCTTGTCTCTCTCTTCTCCTTCTGGGATCCTTATATTGTGAATATTATTGTGCTTGATGGTATCATTGATTTCCCTTAATGTATTCTCATTTTTTAATTAGTATTTTTTCTTTATCCTGTTCAGCTTGGTTGGTTTCCATTACTCTGTCCTTCAAATCGCTGATCCATTCTTCTGCTTATTCTACTTATTCCCCTGTAGTGTATTTTTAACGTCAGTTATTGAGTTCTTTATCTCTGACTGTTTTCTCTCTCTTTATCAAGGATCTCACTGAGGTCCTTCACTCTTTTCTCAAATCTAGTGAGTATCTTTATGACCACTTAAATTTTCTATTAGGCATATCACTTATCTCTGTTTCATTTAGCTCTCTTGCTAGGATTTTGTCCTATTTTTTCATTTGCAACATATTATTTTGTGTCTTCTTTTTGTCTGTCTGTTCCTGTGCTAGGAAAATCAGTTATGTCTCCTGCTCTTGAAAGTAGAGGACTTATGAAGAAGAGATCCTGTAGTCCCCTGAATGCCGTGTCCCCTGTTCACTAGAACCTGGTACTTCAGGGGTATCTCCTATATGTGTTGCGTGTGCCCTACTGTCATGTCATGCCAATTTGCC
Source organism: Cryptoprocta ferox (assembly GCA_028646485.1). Lineage (NCBI taxonomy): Eukaryota > Metazoa > Chordata > Mammalia > Carnivora > Eupleridae > Cryptoprocta > Cryptoprocta ferox. Next base: position 58,859,325 of record CM053574.1, read on the forward strand.
TTCAGTCCAGTTATCTCCAATGGCTCTCTTTCCCCTTTGTGGGCAGCATTGGGTTCCTATGTTGTTAGTGGGCCAGTCTGGAGCCTGCTTGGGCTTGAGTTCAGTCAGACCAGACATTTGCCAGAGATACAGTAACACCAAACTGCAGGGCACTTTCTCTGTGTTGTCCCTGGAGAAGCTTTTATTGGTGGGTGGTACTAAAAGTCAGTCCTGATATCTGCCCCCAGCCCACTGCTGGAGCCACAGTAGAGCTGTGTGTGTGTGGTTTATTTGCCCTTCTCCCTGGGGCAGGTGTCAATCTGGAGTGGTGCTGGCCCTGTCAGGGCTGCTTTTACACTGGCATCACTTTGGATGGACATCCAACAAGGGTGTGTTGGATGAGTTGGGTCCACGGAAGAAGCAGGCTAGAACGTGGTGGAACATGGTGCCAGCAAGGCCCATGCTGGCTTTCTGCTGGAGGGGACCTGCAACGCCCTGAAACCTCCTTCTGGGGGGCTCTGCAGAAGAGCGCGGGGTGGAGTGCACGGTTAGCAAGCAGAGTGGAAAGTGTTCCTGCTACACTGATTTCCCAGATGTTGTGTATCTCGGCTGGGGGGCTGGGGAGGGAAACAGTACCTGTCAGCTCTTTTGTTCGTGGAAAAGTCTACTGAAGATCCCTGCCCCTCCAGTGTGGGCTCTGAGATTAGTAAACAAATCTCCCTCCCAGATATCTCAGGCGTTTTTCAAACTACTGTTTCTATGCTGTATCTCAGCTGGGCTGTTTGTTGTGCTGTCTCTTTAAGGAAGGGGACTCCTTCATTAAGTATCTGACTTCAGCTCAGGCCATGATTTCATGGTTTGTGGGTTCGAGCCCCACATCAGGCTCTGTGCTGATAGCTCAGAGCCGGGAGCCTACTTCGGATTCTATGTCTTCCTCTCTCTCTGTCCCTCCCTCATTCATGCTCTGTCTCTCTCTCTCGAAAATGAATAAACATTTAAAAAATTTTTTAAAATAATAAAATGCTATAGAAGAAAGGAAAGAAGAAAAACAGGGAGAGAGGGAAGAAGGGAGGGAAGAGGAGAGAGAAAAGTACAGCAGTATATACTCTGGGGAACAGATATATGGGGGTTCATTATACTGTTCTCTTTACTTTCTTACATGTTTGGTAACACACTTAAAAATAGGGGCTCCTGGGTGACTCAGTCGGTTGAGCGTCTGACTTCAGTTCAGGTCATGATCTCACGGTTCACGAGCTGTGCTAACAGCTCAGAGCCCAGAGCCTGCTTTGGATTCTGTGTTTCCCTCTCTCTCTGCCCTTCTCCCTCCCCTGCTCGTGCTCTCTTGCTCACTCTCTCTCTCTCTCAAAAATACATAAACATTAAAAAAAACAATTCAAGGGGTGCCTAGGTGGCTCAGTCGGTTAAGCGGCCAACTTCAGCTCAGGTCATGATCTCGCGGTTCGTGAGTTCGAGCCCCGTGTCAGGCTCTGTGCTGACAGTTCAGAGCCTGGAGCCTGTTTGGATTCTGTCTCCTTCTCTTTCTGCCCTTCCCCTGCTCATGCTCTGTCTCTCAAAAATAAATTAAAAAAATAATAAAACTCAAAAATAGAAGGAAAAATGGATGTTGTAAATGCTACGTCATGTTTTGGGTTCTGATCATGTTTTATCTTTTATAGGTAGTTTTACTTATGTTAGTTAGAAAAACAGAGTGTGTTATTAGCTCTTAATTAATAAGTAGCTCTTTAGCTTTGGAGTCCAGAATGGACACTGACTCTGCCTGCTGCTGTGACGCCCAGCAGTAGTGACTCAATAGCAGTGCACACGTGCACACGTGCATCCGTGCACACAGGACGAACTCCACGTACACCTCCAGAGCGACAACACAGCTTGACCTCCTCCTGAATTGAAATATGTTGAACAAGCACTTTCAGAGTGAAAGAAAATCAATCCCGACTGAGCTCTCTGAATATTCATGACAGCATTTTTAACCCAAGTACTGCCGTGGACAGTGGTTTATGGACTAAGTTCTTTTTCTTTTCCAGGAAGAACTGGAACTATGGTTTGTGCCTGCCTCATCGCCAGTGAACTATTTACAACTGCAGAGGTATGGAAGATTGTACTACAGACTCTGTCTTATCTTAGGATGACTGAACTCGGTAGTTCTGAAACCTCACTGGTAGGACGTTAAGATGATTCTTTGAGTCGCCACACTTAACAAAGCTGTCATTGGAGACACGGTTATTAGAAAAACCTGATACTTCTTGATACTTCTTGTTTAACTCGCACTGGGTAGTAACTGACTTAGGTGCTTCTTAACTCTAGGTCAGTGAGACATTCACTTCAGGCACAACATTTAAAGGGAATGCCAACATTTTCAGTAATTAAGATAAATAATCGAATGCATTATTTTTAAAGATCAAAACTAATGCAAAAAATCCATGGTGTATACAATAATACCAACATTTTATTTTATTTAAATATTTTTTTATTTTAGAGAGCAAGCAAGAAAGCAGGGGAGGGGGCAGGGGAAAAGGATCTCAAGTAGGCTTCACATGGGGCTCAATCCTGTGACCCTGGGATCGTGACCCGAGCTGAAGCCAAGAGTCAGACACTCAACCTGCTGAGCCACCCAGGCACCCCAATAATACTAACATATTAACTAAAGACAACTCAGTGGCACTTGGGTGGCTCATTTGGTTAAGTGGTTCTTGATTTCGGCTCAGGTCATGATCTCATGGTTTGTGGGAATGAGCCCCAAGTCAGGCTCTGTGCTGACAGCACAGACCCTGCTTGGGATTCTCTCTCCCCCTCTCTCTGCCCCTCCCTGCTTGTGCTTGCGCACGCGCTCTCTCTCTCTCTCTCAAAATAAATAAATGAATTTTTAAAAAATAATAAAATAAATAAATAAAGACCAGGCCAAATAGGGACAGGATTAAAATGAGGTAGGGCCAAGCGGTCCAAGTGCAAAAAAACTCTACACTCATAATGCTTCCTTCACTTCACCTCATCCCAGCCCTGTTCTTATGCCCCCAGTTAGGGGACTTCCTCCTTCCTCACAAGAATAGTACCAAGAATGCTTTGATAAGTTCTCCAAAGGACCTCAAACGTCCTTAGAAGAGCTAGGTGGGGCGCCTGGGTGGTTCAGTTGGTCAAGCGTCCGACTCTTGGTTTCTGCTCAAGTCATGATCTCACGGCTTGTGAGTTCAAGCCATGTATCAGCCTCCATCCTGAAAGTGTGGAGCTTGCTTAGGATTCTCTCTCTCCCTCTCTCTCTCTCTCGGCCCCTCCCCTGCTCTCACACTCTTTCTCTCTCAAAAAATAAATAAACTTAAAAACAAAAAGTTCAAGGTAGATAAAAGGCATGTTTTGCCACGCAGAACAAAGCCTCTCCTGTGTGTTATTAACCTTTCCTAATCACACTCTAAGGGGTCTGTGCCCTCTGGAAATTTCTGCAGACAGTGTGGGCTATTTCTATTTCTTCAGGTTGGGGAGCTCAGTCTTAGTTCTGCCACGACCCTGCTGAGATCTGCCCCCCTCCTCTGCTGAACAGAGGCACCCCACCCGCTGTGAAGCAAGCTTCCCATTGTCTATGCCCTCTGGCGCCACACTCGACCTTCTTCCTAATTTGAGACACACAGGTTAGGAAAATGGGTGTTCTCTGACAGTGTTTTTCAAACTGGATCCAATCTATCCATGAGCTGTAAACTCAACTTCATCAGGTTGTGACTGGCATTTCTAATAACAAAATGGAATAGATTAGAATGGAAAATAGCAACAGTTCAGTATAGTTTTGTGAAACTTTGGTTTCAGTTGTGCGTGAGTGTGTCTGTGTAGAAAGCCTCGATGTGACTTTTTTGTTGTTGTTAACTTTATTTGGGGCAGCCTCTGCCCAAAGGCTGCTGACTTAAGGAAATAATGTGCCCTCAGAACTTTTAAGAATGCCTTACAAGGAAAAGAACGCGCAGACGAACCATGATTGCGTTGCCCCCTTTCCCACAGGAGAGCCTCTGTTACTTCGGAGAACGGCGAACAGATAAAAGCACCAGCACTAAATATCAGGGGGTCGAGACTCCTTCTCAGGTAAGTTGTCTTTTTTATAAGGGGATTCTTCGGGAATTTGGTTAAGATTGGCAGCTATTATATGGTTTCATTTTAGATTCTTTTCCTCTAGTGATCAGGCAGCCTGACTCTGGCGCCTGTGACCGGCCTTGATCCCTCCCAGGGCCCGAGGGCCACGCCTGGGGCCCTGCCTGGGCTGTGCAAGCACAGAGTGCACCCAGGGCATCCGAGGTCTGTTTTATATTGGTCATTGCTCTCAGAGTTCAAGAGCTGATTCCCTTCCCAAAGTAGGAAGGTCTGATTTCTAAGATTCCAGACCCTTGAAGATTATTGGAAGTCACTAGCCTCTGATTTTCCTCTAAAGAGAAACTGAGCCTTTCACAAACCCCTACTGGGGCAATTCAACTCTTGCAGAACATCATGTCTCTGTGTGAGAGAAAGAGAGAGACAGAGGAGGCGCTCCTGTATTTTGAAAGAGAAAGAAGAGGGGAAATGAATATCTTTCAAAAACCTGTTATATACCAGACACTATTGCACTTTGACATATATTAACTCATTTAATACTCAGAAAACCCATGTGAAATATATGCAGTTATTCTATTCTGTCCTTTTTTTATTATAAAAAATTTTTTTAATGTTTATTCATTTTTGAGAGACAGAGAAAGACAAAGCGTGAGTGGGGGAGGGGCAGAGAGAGACACACACAGAATCCGAAGCAGGCTCCAGGCTCTGAGCTGTCAGCACAGAGCCCGACACGGGGCTCAAATTCACAAACTGTGAGATCATGACCTGAGCCGAGGTCAGACACTTAACTGACTGAGCCACCCAGGCACCCCACCCTATTTTGTCCTTTAAAAATGTTTTATGATGGACAATTTCAAACAAACATCAACACAGGGGCACCTGGGTGGCTCAGTTAGTTAAGCATGGGACTTGATCTCGCCTCAGGTCATGATCTCATGGTTTGTGGGTTCAAGCCCCATGTCAGGCTCCACACTCTCATCACAGAGCCTGCTTGGGATTCTCTCCCTCCGTCTCTGCCCCTCCCCGTGCTCGCTTGCACACTCTCTCTCAAATTAATTTTTAAAAAAGTCAAGACAATCTTATAATAAATTCCCTTATAGTCTTCACTCCACTTCAACAATCATTTTATCACACATCATTCAATCCCTCCCCAAAATCCTCACACACACTCCCCTTCTCCAGTTTTTCTCTGAATCTAGATTACTGTGGAGGAAATCCCAGCCTACAGATCATACATCCCATGAGTATTTTAATATGACATCTAACAGACATCTAGACTCTTGAGGGGAAAAAGCACCTTAAAACCATTTATCATATCTAAAAATATTATACTTTAATAATGCCTTAATAATATCAAATGTCTAGTCCATGTTTAAATTTTCATAATTATCTTAAAATATTTCTAAAATTTAGTTTGTTTCAATCAGGATCCAAACAAGGGTCATACATTTCATTTGGTTGCTAGATCTTTTCAGTCTCTTGTAGTTTATAGGTTTCCCACCTCTCTCTTTTATAGCTTATAGTTTGTGTATTGCAAAAACCAGGGTATTTATCCTATAGAGTTTATGACATTCTAGACTTTGTTGTAAAAACCATCCATATTCATTACCTCCTCTAACATTCTCAAAAACTCTGAGTGGTTACCATTATGGTTCCCATTTTACAGATTGGGAAATTGAGGTTCAGGGAAACTAACTTTTTGAATCCAGAACTTGAACCCAGCTCTGTCAGACTCCGAAGCCCTTTATTTCCCATCCCGTGCCTGGCCTCTCCTCTCTACTGCCTTTTCTACATTGCTCCCCCATCACAAGTGAGAGCTGGTTAGGAATCCTTAAGTAGACGTGGATGCGACTGTGCATGAAAGTTTTGAGTTAAGTGTGAGGAGCCAGATAGATTCCTGTCGCCTTGGTTAGCAGCACATTGTAACTGCTGACTCTAGACATTTTGTTTGGGGCAAAAGAACTCAGCCTTATCTACTGATATTTTCTCCCACCCTCAAGCAAAACAGAGGGGGAAAAAAGTCACAGACTACAGGCTAAGAGTAGTAAATGAACTTACTGTAGCCCAGCTATAGTCATGGAAACCATGCCATGGCCATGGTCAAGATCCATCCTGGATTCTGACCGCTGGTAGCAACAAGTATCAATATTTCACCTGGCACTCATGATCTCCTAGGATGTGATTTTTCCAACCGTTGCTTTCACCGTGTGCCTCCCGTGTCCCACGCTCCAACACGTTTGGATCATTTGTGGTCTCCCACCCTTACCACACTTTATATCCACATGTCACTGCACCGTGAGGTCCCTTTACCAGAGCCACTTGCCCTTTGAGCCTAAAGGAGTCTCTTGTTTTTTCAGTTCTTCCAGCCCTTTGTGGTCGGTGGGGGACTGAGTTACTTCACATAATTCTCTAGCTGTTTGAAGTGGTGGCTTCTCCACCCCTTGTGCGGGCGAGGCCCATGCCTGACCCATCTTAACACCTTTGGGGTCCCCAAGTGCCTCACACAGGTTCCCCTTTGTTTGTAGGGAACACTTACTAAACACACCTTCGTTTGTATTAACTTCTGTTGTTTTAAGCTGCGGGAGAAGGAAGCATCAGGAGCCAAAGCAGCCTGAGAGCCCTGCTGGGTTACAAGCCTTCCATGGACAGTAGAGCATCTGGTGGCAGGAGCCAAGGGGATGTTAGACGTCACCCCTTCAAGGACTCTTCCTGTACATTCTCCCTTCCCCACCACACCTGCGCCGTGCAGTTTCTCTCCCTTCAAAGCCGGCACGGCAGAGGCTGCAACAGACTCTCTTCCGATTCACCGGGATAACAGTTCAAGCACTCAGCCTTGGCTTTGAGCGCCGCCTCGGAAGGGCCCCAGGACAGCGCTCCCTCCCTGGGGGGTGGTAAATTTCAGATACATCACATTTTGGCTGTGCATTGTGGCCCATTCTGTGGACGACACGGCCTCCATCCCCAGGCTAAGAACTTGCATGAGCCTTTCTCCTGAGGGGCAGTTTCCAATGGAAAGTATGGCAGTTAATTTTATTAACACTTTCCATTGGGTGGGGAAGAATCTGTGAACTATGCAGTACAGTTGATTCGATACCAGAACTCTTCCACTTCTTGAAGAAAGAGTCAAGGAGAGGGGCGCCTGGCTGGCTCAGTCAGTGGAGCGTGCAGCTGTTGATCTCGGGGTTGTAAGTTTGAGCCCTGCATTGGGGAATAGAGATTACTTAAAAACTAAGAAAAACAAATCTTTAAGAAAAGAGGCAAAGAGAGGGGCGCCTGGGTGGCTCAGTTGGTTAACCGTCTGACTTCGGCTCAGGTCATGATCTCACAGTTAGTGGGTTCAAGCCCCGCATCGGGCTCTGTGCTGACAGCTCGGAGCCTGGAGCCTGCTTCTGATTCTGTGTCTCCCTCTCTCTCTGCCCCTCCCCTGCCCATGATCTGTCTCTGTCTCTCAAAAATAAATATGTTAAAAAAAACAAAAGAGTCAAGGAGAGCCCCAGTGAGCATCTTGCCATGGAAGGACTTGGCAAAGAGAATCCAGGGCTTTCTCACAAAAACATAATTGGGGACATGGAAAGTGAATAAGTTCAAGCTGGCCGCAGGGATAAGAGCATGTGTTACTATTACCCGTGGCTGTCACCTTGAGTTCTTTCCTGTCTCAGAGGCTGCTCCCCCCCAAATCCCAGAGCTTCCTTTACCTCAGTCACAGGTAGGCCTCTACCCTCAGACTGACTTTTTCACAGTTGTGGCAGCTACATCTTGATGTGATGTTGTAGCTCTCGGTGGGTTCTGGTGAGACGTCCTCTCAGATATAAATGGCCTAAAAGCAACACCTGGCTCCTTTCTTGTCACTTCCCTGCAGCACTGAGTTCAGTATTGTTTTTCTAAGGTAGATATTCAGTCATGAGGCAGTGAACATAAAAATGCCTAGTTATATAGTGACACCCAATAAATGTGTCTTTAGTTAATGATTCTCCTTAAGTTCTATGTTAAAAAAAATCAGGACTGCTGAGCTTTTCATCGCCACTTAAAAACAACAAATTCTGTTGTTTTGCAGAATAGATATGTTGGATATTTTGCAGATGTGAAAAATATCTACAACTTGAGTCTCCCTCCAAGAAAAACACTCAAGATAAAAAAATTCATTATTTATTCAATTCACGGTAAGTGCTTTACGTACAATTGAAGAATTGGGCAGGGAGGGGGACGTTGTTCTTAGTTTTCACGTGCAGGAAGGTTGCTCCTTGCTATCTGCACAGATAATCCCAACTCATGGCTGTCCTCCCATCCGTCTCACATATGCACCCCTCCCCCGGGAAGAGCCCAACAGCCTTTACATGTCCTCTCTTCTCCTTTCCCATCACCAACTAGGGGGCTCCATCCCCTTCCCGTTTCTCCTGTTCTTGTAGCTGTTTTGGCCTCAGCCCAGGGTGGACTTTTCAGAATAGGATCGCTGATGGAGAAGAGAGGAAGGGCCCATGAGCCCTGGAGACCACCTCTTACTTATGCCCACCTCTAGCTCAGGGTTCGTCTTGGCAGAGGCACCCTGTATCATTTTCTCACGTGTTCCTTTCAGACACGCTTGTCTCATCACAGTGGTTTCTCCCACTCCCCTCCCTTCTGCATCCATAGTCCTTCCTCCCAGCAAGCCAAGATGTCTTCTGTGTCTTACACCCAAAGATGTCTGAAATGCCCAAACAACGAATGAATTTTGTTGCCACAAATTCTTTTTTATGAATTAACTACCAAGTGCCTGCTTTGGGCCAGGCCCCATGCTAGTGTTTCTCTGCCCTTAAGAAGGAGAGGAATGAGCACATATAGATAAGAAAGCTGACCACAGTGTTGGGGGCACACAGAGACTGGGCCCTGCCCCGCTGGGGGTTGAGGAAGGCTCCTAAAGCACCTAGGTCTTCCCTACCTGAATCTACATGAACACAGAAAGGCCTGGGAGAAACCTGGGCGCTATGGGGGTATCTTTCGGCCCCCTAACTCTTATCGGTTATGACTGGAAGTAAAATTCTTATCAATTTTAAAAGAGCTGACTCATCAATCTGCTTTAAGAATGTCAGGAGAGACTGGGATCCACCATCACCCCTGGGAGGCAGGAGAACTGGTCAGGTTATCCAACTCTGGGGCTTGAGAAAGGAAGAACAGGGGCAGGGGGAAACCGTCCTCATCCTCGAGTCTTTCTCCATCACCCACCTCACTTCCTGCCCTGCTCACAGAGGAGGGGACAGAGCTGGCCCCCTCGGTGGGGGGTAGGAATGGGGGCCTCACTCCTACTGCCACTGGTGCAGCAGGGGGCGATGCTCTGCCTCGTCAAAGTCAGATTGTGGGCTGTGTGGAGGGGCTGGGTCTCTCCTAGTTGGTACAGTGCCAGGGCATTGGTATCCGTCCAGACAGCCTAGTATTTTCAGCTGTCTGGGGAGTCACACAAAATAAGATCTAGATTTTTTTTTTTTTTACATTTCATCCAATTATTCAGACACGAAAGAACCCTTTAAAATATATCTAAAAAACTGCATAGTCAGAAAAACACAGTTCCTTAAAGTACAAAATGCTTTTTTCCAATTATTTATGTAGCCCTTCCTCCCCACCACACACATCGAGGTGGCGGTGAGGAATTTTAATGGATTACCACAAACAGGTCACATAGGTTTCTGGCTTGTGAAAACAAATGTCAAGCCAGTAGCATTGTTTCTGTGGGAAATTTGAGTCTAGGTTTCCAAACAAGCATTGTGCAGGCAGACCCTTGATACACAGCCTGTTGTAGCAGAAGGCTGTCTGTGTATATAAATGAGCAACTGTTTGTGAAAAGGTTTTGCAGACTGCAAAGTCCTCCTCTGGACCATTATGACTGTTTAATGGGCTGTCTGTGAATTAGGGACGGGCTTGCGGTGGATCCTAATGGCTGACCTCACTCAGAACTCCGGCTGCTGTGAGACCTCCCCAGGGGACAGCCGGGCTTATCCAACAGGTGTTAGAAGGTGGGGGACAACAGTGCTTTGCTTTGTTCCCTTTCCACACTCAGGGGAGTCCTGCAGAAAGAGTGGACCGCTCTTTTCTACAGCGGGAGAAGCAACTCGGTTAGTCATTGAACTAGTTTCTTCCACTGAGAAATTGCACTGACAGTGTGGCGCCTGCTTGGGATTCTCTCTCTCTCCCTCTCCCTCTCCACCCCTTCCCTGCTCACTTGTGTGTGCGCGCTCTCTCTCGCTCTCTCTCTCTCTCTCTCGCAAAATAAATAAACATGAAAACATTTTTTAAAAAGCACACAACTTAACACCAAAAAATAAACTATCAGACTAAATAATGGGCAGAGGACCTGAATGGACATTTTTCCAAAAACCTACACAGGGCCAACAGACACACAAAAAAATGTTCAACATCACTAATCATCAAGGAAATATGAATCAGAACTGCAATGACCTATCACTTCACACCTGTCAGAATGGCTAGAATCAAGAATACAAGAAATAACAAGTGTTGAAGAGGAATTGGAGAAGAAGGAGCCCTCGTACATTATTGGTGGGAATGCAAATTGGTCCAGGCACTGTAGAAACAGTATAGAATATCCTCTCAAAATTAAAAATAGAATTACCATACGATCCAGTAATTCTACTACTGGGTATTTTATCCAAAGAATATGAAAACACTAATTTGAAAAGATATAGGGGGTACCTGGGTGGCTTTGTCAGTTAAGCATCTCTTGATTTAAACTCAGGCCATGATCTCACAGTTCATGGGATCGAGCCCTGTGTCAGTCTCTGTGCTGATAGCATAGATCCTGCTTGGGATTCTCTCCCTCTCTCTCTGCCCCTCTCTGTCTCAAAACAAATAAGTAACCTTAAGAAAAAAAATATAAATATATCCTTATGTTTATTGCATTATTTACTATAGCCATTATACAGAGGCAACCCAAGTGTCCGTCAACTGAAGAATGGATAAAGAAGAGGCAGTGTGTATATATATAATGGAATATTATTGAGCCATAAAAGAATGAAATCTTGCCATCTGAGGATGAATGGACCTAGAGGGTATATTGTTCAGTGCAATGATTCAGAGAAAGACAAATACCATATGATTTCATTCATATATGCAATTTAAGAAACCGAAGGAACAAAGAAGAAAAAAGAACCAGACTCTTTAAATACAAAGAACAAACTGGTGGTTGCCAGAGGGGAAGACGGGCAGGGGATTGGTGAAACAGACAAAGAGGATTAATAGTACCTTGACCTTGATGAACACTGAGTGATATACATAATCCTTAATCGTTATAGTGTATACCTGAAACAAATATAATACTGTATGTTAATTATACTTGAATAAAGTACCCAGAGTTAAGCCCTTCTGGTCATAAAAACTTGTTAAGCTTACCCACTGGTTTTCAAAGCCAAATGTTATGGGGACTCGTCTTCCCAGTGCAGGTCCCCTGTGCCTGCTGTGGGGTCTGATCCTCTTGCTTCTCTGTGCTTGTGGTTCCCTCCTGTTTGTGGTTAGCCTCGCCAGGAGTTTGATTCCCAACTGTGCCTCCCCTTCTTCTAACCTTTTTGATGTGGCCTCCTCTTTACTGTGGAAAGTCTGTCCTGCCACTGTTCAGGTCATTTTCATAGTCGCACTGATGTGGCTGTTATCTCGGTGTGTCCGTGGGACAAGGTTAGCTCAGGATCCTCCTACTCTGACATCTTTCCAGCAGCAAAAAACAATCATATGACTTTTATCCTGCTTTTGCTAATGAGGTGTACCATGTTGACTGATCTGAAAATATGGAACCATCCTTGCATCCCCAGAATAAACCCTATTGGTTGTGGTTGATAATCCTTTTAATGTATTGTCGAATGTGGTTTGCTCATATTTTGTTGAGGAGTTTTATATCTATGTTCGTCAGAAATGTTGGCCTGTAGTTTTCTTTTTTTTCCATAGTGACTTTTGTCTGGTTTTGGTAGAAGTAATGCTGGCCTTGTAGAACATATTTGGGTTTTCCTTCCTCTTCTGTTTTGCAGATAGTTTGCACAGAATAGGTATTAACTCTTCTTTAAATGCTTAGTAGAATTTACCTGTCAATCCATCTGGTCCTGGGCTCTAGTTTGTTGAGAGTTATTTGATTACTGACTCAGTTTCATTACTAGTAATTGGTCTGTTCAGATTTCCTATTTTTTTCCTGACTCAATATTGGAAACACCAGCCTTCTTTTGGAATAAGAATAATCTTCCTTTGAGACTGTTATGATCAAAACAGAAGGGGGATGGGGAGACTATCAGAAGAAAGGGTGAAAGAATTTGAAATGAGCAGTATTTTGTCTAGCGCACCCTTCTGGGATTACCTCCACCTCTCATTGTCTTTAAGCTATTTTGTAACTCTGTAAGTTGCAGAAAACTGGTAATACTGCAAATAATTTTTGTACATAAAAATGCAAATTAGTTGTCCAGTGGAATGCAATTGATTATTGAGCCATTTTGTACTTATTTGTAAATTCATGCCATCAGACTTTATCTGCCCCTAAATGTGCATTTTATTTTTTTATTGTTTATTCATTTTTGAGAGAAGCAGAGTACAAGCAGGGAAGGGGCAGAGAGAGAGGTAGACACAGAACTCAAAGCAGGCTGAGCTGTTAGCACAGAGCCCGACGTGGGGCTCAAACTCATGAACCACGAGATCATGACCTGACCATACGTTGGACCCTCAACTGAGCCACCCAGGTGCCCCACACAGTACTTTAATTTTTTTTACATTTACTTTTGACAGAGTGAGACAGAGTGAGAGTCGGGGAGAGGCAGAGAGAGAAGGAGACACAGAATCCTAAGCAGGCTCCAGGCTCTGAGCAAGCGTTCAGCACAGAGCCTGATGCAGGGCTCGAACCCATGAACCGTGAGATCATGACCTGAGCTGAAGTTGGACACTTAACCGACTGAGCCACCCAGGCACCCCAGTACTTTTTAAAATTGAAGTATAGCCTATATTAGCTTATATTTGTTTCAGGTGTACAATATAATGATTCAACAATTTTATACATTACTCAGGGTTCATCAAGGTAAGTGTACTCTTAATCCTTTATTTCACCTACCCCTCAACCCACCTCCCTTCTGCTAACCACCAATTTGTATTCAAGAGTCTGGTTGTCTCTTTTTTTCTTTCATTTATTTTCTTAAATTTCACATATGAGTGGAATCATGGTATTTATCTGACATTTCACTTAGCATTTTACTCTCTAGGTCCATCCACATTGCTGCAAATGGCAAGATTTCATTCTTTTTTTACAGCTGAGCAATATTCCATGGTATATATACACATCTTCATTAACCCTGCATCTATCGATAGACACTTGGGTTGCCTCCATATATTGGCTATTGTAAATAATGCTGCAATAAACGTAGGGGTGTATATTATCTTTTCAAATTAGTGTTTTCATATTCTTTGGGTAAATACCTAGAATTAAGTTACTGGACCATATGGTAATTCTGTATTTAATTTTCTGAGGAGATTCTATACTGTTTCTCCCAGGGGCTTGTGAAATACTTTGATGAGCTGTAACATTTTACTGGTTTCTTATTAATGAGTTAAAATTTTTGATGTGTATTAAAAAATGCAAGATATAGGACAGTGCTATGGTATGCAACAATTTCTGTAAAACAAAAGTGGGGAATAACATGTATTCATGTTTGTGTATATATACATATATAAAAACCTCTGGAGGAGTTATATTCATATTTTATTATATATGAATAAAAACTATTTGGAACTGGAGAAATAAACAGGTGGGGGTGGGTGAGACAGACTCTTCATGTCTTTTTTACCTTTTATATTGTGTAAATAGGGGTGTCTGGGTGGCTCATTAGGTCAAGCATCTGACTCTTGGTTTGGGCGCAGGTCTCATGGTTCATGGGATCAAGCCCAGCATCCAGCTTTGCTCTGACAGCACAAAGCCTGCTTGAGATTCTCTCTCTCCGTCTCTGCCCCTTCCCCACTCATGCTTGCTCTCTCCCCCCCTCAAAATAAACCAACTTTAAAAAGTATATTGCGTAAATATGCTTCATTTTAAAAGTTTTAAATGTGTTCTAATTAAGCTTATAAATCAGTGCCCTTTCTTGTCATATGGTATTTCAATTCGTTTAGTGGTTCATTTCACTGATCTCTGGTCAGCATCAGTGGGAAGAGGTTCTGCAGCTGGCACGGGGCTGGAACGGGGCAGGGAGAAGCAAAGAAATGATGGTGTCTACTATGAATTAATAATGTGGGTTAGTGGAAACAAAACAAAATATGACCAAGAATGATCTATATATGACTTTGTTAGAATATTTTTTTGAGTTCTGTACCTTTACTTCTGTGCATATTTGTGACTTGCATGGTTAGAAGGAAAGCACTAAAAATTAATTGAAGGCTTGAGAAACCAGCCTTTTTAGGAACAACTAAAGGAATGGCATCCTTTGAATTGAATACAGGGAGAGAAACCTGCATATGTAGGCTGAACATCACAGGAATGTTTAGGTGTAGCCATCAGTATTTCCATGGAGACTGCCCTGGGAACTGGAGTGAAATGAGGGCAAGAGGAATTTAGGCTATTTATTACTAAGAAACAGTATTGGATATCTGAAGAATGTAACACATCAGCAAGAAAGGGTGCAAGTCCCATTTCCTGATTTTTTTTCTAGAAAGGTGAAATGAAAGAGATGAAATTCTGTCTTATAAACTGAACTATAGGTCTATTTTTCCCCCTCCAGCCTTATAAATTGTGCTTTGGGAGACAAAGTTGGGCTTGAAGCTTTGTCTTTTAAAGACAGAATCCATGCAAGACCCAAATGATTCAGTACTGACACATCATGAGTTGGAATGATTTTCTCTCTTTTTAAACCATAATGTTAATTGGTAAGACATTTTGATCTTTGCTCTAACTAGCCTAATTTTACTTCTTTCAGGTGTTGGAAACGGTAATGGAAATGATCTAAAGGTACAAATAATGATGCAGCACAAGATCGTCTTTTTAAGTTCTGCTTCCAAAAACTGTTGGGTAAGAGCATGTAAACTGAAAATTCTGGCATTTGTTTTCAATCTCTATGTCAAATCAGCATGTTGACCTCCCCAGACCAACACTCACCACAAGGAAGACCATGCTGTTTTCTGGTTGCCATCCAACCTGGTGTCCCTGGGTTTGGATTCAAGTCAGTGCACCGTTAAACTCATTATGCAAAGTAGTCTTTTCAGGGCATTCTCCAAAATATCTTTTAAAGTTCAGAGTGTTGCTTTGCCTTTCCCTTTTCCATAAATGCCAAGCATGTTCCCAGGAATTTATCAGAGTTTTCAATTCATGTATCTGGTCATTTTAACTAACTTGTCTTCTTCTTGGTCATTTTATAATATGGTCCTGATTCTGAAATTTTAATGTGCATGCAAATCACCTACAAGCTTATAAAGATGGAGATGCCTAGACTGTACCTCAGAAATAGGATTCAGGAAATCTGGGACGGGGCCCAGGAATCTCTAGAGTTAGCAATGTTTCAAGTGATTCTATCTCACATGTCCTCTGGGTCTGCACTGTGAAAAGTAACCCAAGTGGCTGGACTGGGGGATGTAGCTCTTTGCCCAAAAGCAATGGGACCTGGTAGTGAGTGTTTCCTTAAATGAAGAGATGCCTAAGATTACCAACCTCTTCTGAAGCAATAAGAAACCTTCCTGGATCTAAATATAAACTCTTAGAATTCTCTCACAGGCTTGCCTCGATTCCCCTATCACTTCCCCAGAAATACTCCTTCCTCACCCAGACCTAATCCTTGGCTTTCTGTTCTTACCCCTCCACGTACCCTACTCTTGGTTCTGCTCATCCATTCCCCTGCTTTATGTGTTTTTTTTTTCATCCACTCAGCACATATTTATGAGTACCTATGATGCGGTAGGTGCAGGACGTACAATGTGGACAGTCTCTGCCCCAACAATCCAACCATGTTTGTCAATTCACATTTGTCAACTGAGCTTTTCCTATGCTTCTGCAAATGACACCAGAGTTCAGTTGCTCAGGCTTTAAAATTTAGTAGTATCTTTGATTCTCTTTGCTGTGCCATTATGCCCTTGGAGTCTCTCTCCACTCTCTGTTCCTTTATGTTCCCATTGCCAGCACCTCGTTTGTTCATGCCCAGATTTCCACAATACTCTCCCTACCTTTTCTTTCCCCTCATACAATACAGTATATAGAGTCCTGTAATATGCAGGATTTCATTGCTCTTACTGTTGAGCAGAAGACACACTATGTGCCTGTAAGTCAAAACCAGTTAATATCTTTGGCTCAGTATTATCTGTAAAATAAAGATCACATATCAAGGGTTTTGAGGATTAAATTAGATAATATATATGAAGTTGCTTTGTGAGCTAAAAATTGCTAATTAAGTGTTATACGTGATCATCATTAGGCCACTTTGTCACATAGGAAATGCCTTCCCCCCCATATTCTTTAACAACTTCATTCTTATTTCCCTGGCTCTTAAACCTTAGCCCTAACATACCTGAAACCTGAGCTTATTTCCATCAATTACTTGACCTACAGACTCCATTCCAAGTATCCTGGGTGTCCTCTGGCCCTTGGAACACAACGCTCTTAATTTCTCCTTCATGTTTTTGCTGGTCTTTCCTCCCCCTCTCCCTCACCACCCTGCCTGCCCTGCATTCTCTTCAATGTTCCTCATTTATACACATCTTTCCATGCCCAACTTTGTTTCTACCTCCTCTGTGAAGCTTTCTCATTTTATGCTTCTTGTTAACCTCCCCAAAGCACACAACCACACACAGTCCTCACCATCTAGCTTGACATGTAATTTATGCCATTCTGTTATTTCTTATGTGTGTAGCTCCCTGAAGCATGCCCTGAGCATGTGCCTTCTTTTCTATTTTGCACAGGTCTTTGCATAGACTTTTCTCATCGTGGGGGAGGGTGGCAATCTTGTACAAGGGTAATCAATAACAAAGAAATACTTAGTATAGCTTCAAAAAAGTCCTTCATTCCAGAAACTTGGCCAATCCTTTGTCACTCCGTCCGGCAGTCAGCTCTGGACAAGGCCCATGATCCCATCAACAACACCTTTTTGATAAAACATGACCACTTATGTATTGCTTTTTGAATGTGAAGGCCAGCTTTAAGACCGAGCTTCCTAGCATACCCCAGCATATGAAACCCAAGTGGTACACATTCAACAGTAATGTTACTTGGTTAAACTTGAACGGAAAAGGGAATGCTTCCTTCTTTACCACTGCCCTACCATGACCTCCAAACATGTTGGCCTTTTAAAAATGTAACAGTATTGCAACTTTACAGAAATAATGATTCACATTTACGTGTAGTGACTGGGCTATGAGACCAAGCATACTTGACAAATACAGGAAGCCTTGATATGTGACCATAAGCTTCACTGTTCTCTTACCAGCTGGCTTTAAGGTTGTGAATTCCATGTGTTCATTCACAGATACTTCACAATATTGAAACAGACAACGTAATAATTCATTTATCCAACTGTCCACCTCTGTATGATGATGTGAAAGTGAGGTTTCTCTCTTCCTCAGTGAGTAATCAAGAAACAACCTAGGCCATTATTATCGTCTGAATTATTCTGCTTTAGGATTTCCTTTGCTACAATTCCCGGCAAGAAATAGGATAGGAAATGTCAAGCCCTGGCGAGGGTGGGGGAGAAAAGCAAGTCAGATCCATAACAAAATTTTAAAAAAGAACCTAAGTAAACTGGTTTTTGCTCATTTTTTTCTAAATTCTATACAATTTGCATATATCTTCAAATAAAAATACCGAGGTATGTTTACTGCATTGCAGTGATCGCATTTTGTTGTATCTCTAAAAAACATTGTTCCCCATAATTTATATTTTATGGTGTTGAAAGCATCTTTCAACAAACATCTTTTTCCCTTAAGATAGCAGTGTTTGTAACTTTATGTGTATGTTTAACAGTGTGAATCTATACTGTGTAGAAAGCATCCTTGAACTAACATCTTCTTTCACAATTAGAAGTGTTTGCAATAGAGAACAAACAGAGGGTTGCTGGAGGGGAGGTGGGTAGGGGATGGGCTAAATGGGTGATGGGCATTAAGGGCACTTGTTGGGATGAGCACTGGGTGTTATATAAGTGATGAATCACTAAATTCTGCTGAAACCTATTTTACCATGTATGTTAACTACCTAGAATTTAAATAAAAACTTGGGGAGGGAGATTTTACTTTCCTTTGGATTGACATAGAATTCATTTTAAATAGTATTTTTTTGAGAGAGACAAAGACAGCACGAGTGAGGGAGGGGCAAAAAGAAAGGGAGAGAGAGAATCCCAAGCAGAGGCTGCATGGTCACAGTGCAGAGCCCGACTTGTGGCTTAAACCCATGAGATCAGGATCTGAGCTGAAATCAAGAGTCAGACACTTAACCCATTAACCCAGGCACCCCCCAAATAGTATTTTTAATCCAGTATTTGCCGTATGTAAAATGAGAATGTTTGCCATGGTCATTACTCTGAATGTCATGAGTGTATAATTTATATTGAGCAGTCAAAGTGTACAAATATTAGTCTCTAACAAATTTCTAAGCCTCAGTAGTTTCATTTTCCTATTAAAATCACCAAGCAGAACTGCCAACAAGTAACTGTAGATCAAGGTAAAATGTATATCCTGTGCCCTCCTTCCTGCCCTGTTCGTTCCCTGTTGTGGGAGATCTATTCAGTACTGAAAACAGTATCTGTGTGGAAGCCAGTGGCCCACGCTAGCCGGCTACCCTTTGAATAATGAAGCTAGTCTGCACCCTCTCTCAATCAGTGGTCTCTAAGCAGAAGCACTGGTACAAGCAATGTCGATCATTTTGTGAATTTTCAAGGGCCAGGATGTGAAGACACTTTCAAAATGTTTAGGTATTTTTATCATCACCAGTAATGACAGTTAATTATCAATGTAGCTGCTCCTTGTAGAAATGGATGATCTCTTTGGGCATAAACTTATATAGGTCTCTGGTTATAAGTATAGAAAAAATTACATTTCCTTAAATTTTGATAGAAACCACCATTTCTTAAAGCCTCCTCCTTTGTCGTGAGTATAATAAGGTTATAGACTGTAAGTGTTGTGGCTACAACTGTTTCAATATAAAGGAATTTTAATCCCTTTGGAATTAGCTTTTGGCTTCAATTTTACTATGAAAAATAACTTTTTTTTTTAAATTTTAGGTTCTTCCTAAATACTATGACAACTGCCCATTTTTCTTCTGGTTCCATACATCTTTTATACAAAATAACAGGTATGGCTCTGATATAATCCAGTAGAAACAGCTTAATCTTCAAGGGTCTGTGTAAGGTGCAATGGCAAACCTTTTGCCGATTGCCATACGCTCAATTTACAGAAACCAAGAAATCCTCAAATCCCCTAATTCTTCACTGCCTTTCTCCTCTTAATCTGGTTATGTAAAATATATGGCTTTTCTTGGCAACTACTGATGCATTATCCTCAAGGTCCATGCCATGGGACTGTGTCACAGAAGTTAAAATGTGTTCTAATCAGCTGTGGAGTATAGTAAGAAATCCCTCCCATGCAAGTTCAGTAGAAGTCTGCTCTGTACCCTGTGGCAGGTCCTCCCAATGTGTGAGTTTACCGATGACCGACCACCCACCAATTCTGTGCCAAAAAGGCAGGCATCTTCTGGGAAGGCTTCAGCTAGTTTAGAGATGACTGACACACTTAGATCTAGGACAGAAGTCAGAAGACACAGTAAGCATCACTGAAGACCACTCTTTAAAAAAAAAAAATAGTCTCCCATTTAAAAATGATTTTCTTGGGGCGCCTGGGTGGCTCAGTTGGTTAAACATCTGACTCTTGACTTCAGCTCAGGTCATGATCTCGCAGTTTTGGGAGTTCAAACCCCACACTGGGCTCTGTGCTGACTGCACAGAGTCTCTCTCTGCCCCTCCCCTGCTCTCAAAATAAAAACTTTCTCAGTTTACTTATTAGAAAATCATTTTTAAGCTTTTTTAAAAGTGTATTATTTTGAGAGACACGTGAGTGGGGGAGGGGCAGAGAGAGAGGGAGACAGAGTCCCCAGCAGGATTCACACTCTCAGCGCAGAGCCCAATGCGGGGCTCGACCCAGGAACCAGGAGATCATGACCTGAGGCAACACTGAGTCAGAGGCTTAACCAACTGAGCCACCCAGGCATCCAGAAAACTTTTTCTAAAAAAGTAATTATTAGCTGAAGATTATTATTCCAAGGAAACTTCTACCCTGTCTGGAAGTTCATCTCTAGAATCCTAGTTCTCTAGTATTTTAAGGAGTATTTGTTCTTCCGTGCTGAAAACTTGAGATGTATTGTTATCACCAAACCTTCCATCACCCAATATAAAAAGGGAAAAATATTCCAGAAATGTGAGTTTTGAGGTAGCTGTGATTGCATGTGGCATGAATCGACAGTTCTCATTTACATCCACTTCCAGCCTTGTCTTCCAATCTGAACGACATCTCCTCACCCCTCGAGTCCAGTAAGGCCAACAGTAAACTGAACATCTGGTCTACATGCTTCTGATACACCTTTTTAATGGACAGAGTGAATTTTGGATTTGGTGGGGGATTTTTACCAACTTTCCCCTGGGTGTATACAAACAATAAGCTTTGATTCCTAACATGAGCCAAGTCCCTCAGTCGACACCTGGGTTACTCCTGCAGAGTGGTTCTTGCTAAGGGGCACAATGCTTTCCTTTAAAGCACATCATATTGGAGAGGCAACAACTTAGAAACCTATAAAAGTGAAGAGAAAACTGATCTAATTTTTCTTACTGCTTGGTAGGGCTGTTTTATTAGTTACGAGGTGGTTAATTGGTCAAAAATGCCACTGTCCTCATTTAAACGACTCAGTATTTTATTACTTGGTTTTAATACACATCTAGTGTCTCTAGATGATTTCATATGGCAGTTTGTTTCATTAATGTCAAATGTCATTAATTCCACAAAAGGCAATGTGAAAAGAATCAGTGATGTAATTACTGATGATTAAGATTTGGAGAGGCGGGGGGAGCTGGCTGGATGGGAGCAAATGGGGACGCAGGACAGGGGTGGAGACTAACCGTGACAGGGGGTTTTTACCCTTCTGTGCTCAAAATGATGTTTCTTCTTTTCTAGGCTTTATCTTTCAAGAAATGAATTGGATAATCCCCATAAACAAAAAGCATGGAAAATTTACCGTCCAGAGTTTGCAGTCGAGGTATATTTTGATGAAGTCGTAGCTGGTACGTGATTAAGCGTAGTGCCCTTTCTAGGACAGAATCATGTTCTTCACAATCCCTGCCATATACTTGTATCTTCTAAACCTCCTTCCTTGCTGGTATACTTATATTTACATTCATGGATATATGTTTTTGCCAAACCTATTAAATATATACAAAGTAAAATGTCAAGTGTGCTTTTTAGTTTCTGAAAGCGTTAGGTCATGTTTGAGAGAACTAATGTTCCTCTGTACTATGTTCCAAATTATCACTTTGAAGATAACAAATAACAAAACTTAAGATATTTAAAAATTAAGTAATGATTTCTCCCAATACTGTGAGTTGACTTATCTAAAAATACAAGTATTCCCTGCTTTGTTTTACATTTGTAAGCTCAGATCAGAACATTACTGTTTTCTTCCTCTGTTTGATTTGTAAACTATTTAACAAACATCAGATTGGCACAATGACTTGTTTTCAACCCAGAGAACTGTGCACACAGCAGACCCACCGGTGCCTGGGTTACAGGCTTCCTTAATTAGACACACAGACTTGGGGGGGGGGGGCGTGGGCATGGAACTCTCGGTAAACACAAGCAGTTACTGAAGATTCTTTATCTTCCCCGCCCCCCCCCAACCTCACGAGTGAAGTCAAAGGAAATGTTTGCCTAGAGAAATTTACATTGTTTTAAGTTCACCCCCCTCCTCACCGACCCTGCTCACAGCCAAGTTCACTTAAGTTTAGGGAAGTCTGTGAAGGAAGGTCATCTTTGCATTTTAAGTATTGGCTAGTCCTGTGTCCCCAAGGAATCATTTTCTCTTTTGCTATTTTACTCTACGTACCTTCATGGTCATTGTACCTTGATTGTCCTTATTTATGGACATGGCCTGAAAGGTGCACTTTTCCCTCCAGCCAGCCAACAAGGGGTCCCAGCCGCCAGTGCAGCAAGCTATCCGAAGGCCAAGTTACTCTGTTTGTCTTGAAGGAACCGGCTTTCAAGTTCTTAACCTGTTAGGAACTACATTGTGTCCTGTTATTTGTTATAGAAATCTGTTACAGCGGAACAGCTTGTACTGTTTCCTTTAATTTTTTTTAAATGTTTATTTTAGAGACAGTGCAAGCGGGCGAGGGGCAGAAAGGGAGACACAGAATCTGAAGCAGGCCCCAGGCTCTGAGCTGTCAGCACAGAGCCCAACATGGGGCTCGAACTCACCCATGGCGAGATCATGACCCGAGCTGAAGCTGGACACTTAACCAGCTGAGCCACCCAGGTGACTCCGTACTGTTTCTTTTAAAATCCATGCAGCAGTAAGCTACAGAGGGCAGATCAGGCGGCAGGCTTAGGTCAATGGGAAGATACACCTAGCTGGCTCAGTGAGTAGTAAGGTCTAGCCTTTTCAATACGGGGGCGGGGGGGGGGGGTGAAGGAGGGAGGAAGGAAGGAAGGAAACCCCCATTAAGACTCTTGCTTTTTGAAATAAGATTGTAGCTGGCATTTCTCTTCTCTAAGATGCATCAAAATTCCTGGCCCTTATGAGTCACCACACTATTGTGCTTTTGCTCCTATAAAGAGAATTTATGGAAGGTTTCCGCCTTAGAACCCAATGTAAATACTTCCTCTGAACAACTTGAGAAACTTACATCATAATATATCAGATTGATACTGGTTTTCTTAAATAGAATTTACTAACCTGGAATAGGATTATCCAAAACTGAATAGCAAGTTTAACTATTTTTAAAAACTAGAACAGCATCCTGCCACATCAGTCACATCACAGGCACAGTCTGGCAGAGGGAGATTAATGCTAGTGGGCCAAGTTTCACAATGGCAGTGTATACAAAGAACACATATTTTTGTCAATTTACTTACAGTGAAATGATTTTATGTCAGGAATAGTGCTGACAAAAAAACGCTCATTGCAGTGAAAACACTACCTTGAAACATTACTGTACTCTTAAACATTCCCGACAGTTGGTTCTTAGCATGTAAAAAATACTTAAAACAACTCATCATATACTCAAATTTTAGGTAAATAATTTAATGATAATAGTAGAACACCAGAATTACTTTAAACACATGATTTCAAGTTACTATTTTTGGAGTACAGATCTGAAATGGTACAAAGAGTATTCAAACACTGAACCATGAATTAAGCAAATAGAATGGGAAAAAAAATTCCCCTGATTTAGGTTTTGCTCCTTACTCTTATTTTTCCTTAGACTGCTGCTATTGCAGATTTTTAGTTGAATCTTAAAAGGACAACATAGGAGAAGGTCCCCTGCCAAAAGGTCTAATTTGGATGGGCTCACGGGCGTCAGGCAGGGGCTCATGGATTCTGAGGTAGCTCACTTCCTGCTAGAAGCCAGCCCCATTTTCTATTTTCCTTCGGTCCAGGCCTGTTCTGATGAAGCACCACTCAGTAGCGATGGACCACTTAAGGTATGGAAGAAAAGGTAGGAAAACGATTTTCTTTCAAAGAAAATGCAGACGGCCGACCCGCCCTTGCTCCAGAGTACGTCAGGCACAACACAGAGCACCCCTCCCCAAACGTCCGCAGCAGCCCCCATGGGGCACATTCCACTTCCCTGACCCTCCTGCTTCGGGCACGCAGAGGCTTTACAGAACACAGAGCTTAAGGAAACAGGAGGTTTCATGCAAGGCTTTCACTGTACCAACAATGACAGACACACAGGGGACAGACATAGGTCAGGCTGCTTGCTTTCGGCCTTACAGGCTGCTTAAGAACATGTTACTGAGAGTCCTTGCTGGTCGTGGGGCAGCACGGAATGATGGGGCTTGCCTAGGTGATAACAAGAAGGATCCGCTTAGACCAGGTGACCTGGGCTTTGAAAATCTGCTGGTACCAAATGTAAAAGGCTCCAACACCACAGGAAACATGGCAAGCAGTTACGGATGCCAAGATAAACTTCAGAAAGGGCCAGCCCCAATACCACTCACTGTGGAGGACACGCACTAGGTTCTGTCCAGTTCCATCGGAGAGAGGACTTTGCCCACGAGCACCATCACTCAGTCACCAGACAGGGAAAAGGGCTTCTCTTGGCTTTGGCACTCTGCTCCCTGGAAGGGTTTCTGATTGGTGGAGGCAATAAGGGAGAGGTTGAAAGTGAATCATCAGCCCATAGATGGTCCAAAGGAATACTCTGGAATCCTACCCAGGCCAGGACCCAGAGACAGAAGCTAAGGGCTGCTGTCAGCCATCGGTCTTCACAGAGCATAGCAGCACAGCCCCCTTCCTCACCCTAAAGCCCAGCAAAGGGAAAGTCCTTTGGGAGAGGAGAAGGGAAGTTGCCATAGGTAAGGGTACGCTGCTCTAGACCTACATCCCAGCTAGAAAATGAATGGCACTATTTTAACAGGACAACATCTTGGGAAACTCCAAGATGCTCACTCTAAACTAACATCAATAACACGGATGCCGCACCAGTAGGCAAGTATATTCTTTTCTACGAACTCTAGATCGATATTTTAGTTTTCAAGCACCACAGGAAAACTCTTTAAAAACTTTAGCCACTTAGTATAGTGCATGTGCTAAGCAGATTTTAAGAGGCCCTACATCTACAATGAGAGTCAAGTATGTGTTTAAAGCCATCTTATGAAACATGGTTATCTCTGGGTTTTTCTGGTGAGATCTGAGATTAAACATGGAGCCAATCTGTGCTTTACTAACAACATGCAACCCATCCAAACTGCACGGACACATACAGGTTTATGCAAAAGCCCTGACAGAACTACATTTAGCCTTTCAGACTGGGCATCAGGCCGGAGGCTCACCCTAAACGCCCCGCCAACGGCAAGAGCAGCAACCTTTCTATTTCAATACAAGTACGGGCAGAAATTATAAGATATAAAAAAACAGAGGCTCTTCCATAAAGTTTAAGATTTAGGGTAGAATTAAGGGAAGACCAAAAAATAAAATTCCTATGAAATGAAAATAATTCTACATTGGTCTTGTACTCCACGAAACCCTGAGATGAACTCCGTCCTCAAACGCCGACACTCAGATCTCGCTTGGCCAGGACGCTTCAGTATGCTTCAAACTGGCTCATCATCAACTTCCTGCTGTACTCATAGGCCAAAAATAGCGCCCCATTGGCAGGGAACGCTCGAATCATAGTAGGTTTCAGTCCAGAATATAAGGCCGTTATTCCTAGAAGACAAAAAGCGATCAAAGACGGAGATATCACGTGACACTGCAGAGCCCGGGGCCATATACCTACAAATCCAGACAATGCACTACAAACCAGTTCGTGATGGAAGAGCTTCTTTCCAGGTTTCCCTGAACTAACGGGAACTAAACAGGAACTAAATGGAAACAAGGACCAGCATCAGGCCTCCCAGCAAAGCTGGTAGATGCTCAGGTAACATACACGAATCCCGTGCTTGGTTCACTCCCGGGAAATGGATCAGGTAGAGCGGAGGCCTCGCCTGGGCAGACCCAAATAAGCACAGGGCCACTGGTGGCAGCAGCTTTGTGGCGTCACCTGGGAGGGTAAGAACCACAAGGCATCGGGCAAAGAGCACGGGCGCTTAAGTCCGAGTCCCATGTCTACAGCTGGCATTGCCCAAGGCGGCTCTGCAGCTCCTGGTGGGTAAGTACTGTGTGAAACTATCAAGTATTCTGTGGCTTGGGGACATGAGCCAACCCGTTTCCACACACCGTAACCATGCTCTCGCCCAAAATCAAGACAGAGAGGGCATCTAGGTGGCTCAGTCGATTAAGCAACCAGCTCTTGGTTTTGGCTCAGGTCATGGATTCCATCGTTTGTGGAATTGAGCTCCATGTCTGGCTCTGAGCTGACAGTTTAGAGCCTGCTTGGGATTCTCTCTGCCTCTGCCCTGCTCATGTTCTCTCTCTCTCTGCCCCCCTCCCCAACCCTCCAAAAATAAATTAAAAAAAAAAAATCAAGGGATGCGTGGGTGACTCAGTTGGTTAAGCATCCAACTTTGGCTCATGTCATGATCCCATCATTTGTGGAATTGAGCCCTGTGTCTGGCTCTGAGCTGACAGTTTAGAGCCTACTTGGGATTCTCTCTCTCTGCCTCTGCCCTGCTCATGTTCTCTCCCTCTCTACCCCCACCGCTCCTCCTGAAAATAAATTTTAAAAAATCAAGGGATGCATGGGTGGCTCAGTCAGCTAACCATCTGACTTTGGTTCAGGTCATGATCTCACAGTTTGTGAGTTTGAGCCCCACATTTGGCTCTGTGCTGACAGCTCAGAGCCTGGAGCCTGCTTCTGATTCTGTGTCCCCCTCTCTCTCTGCCCCTCCCCATGTGTGTGCTCTGTCAAAAATAAACAACCATTAAAAATTAAAAAAAAAAAAATCAGGACAGAGAGGGGCGCCGGGGTGGCTCAGTCAGTTAAGCATCTGACTTCAGCTCAGGTCATGATCTCACAGCTCATGAGTTCGAGCCCCATGTCGGGCTCTGTGCTGACACCTCAGCCTGGAGCCTACTTTGGAGTCTGTGTCTCCATCTCTTCTGCCCTCCCCCCACTCACATTCTGTCTCTCTCTCCTTCAAAAATAAACGTTAAAAAAAAAAATCAAGACAGAGAAGTTCACATCCCAAGTTGTAAGTTGTATAGTGGATGCCAGAAGAAAAAAGATCACCTAGAAAATCTGTATATTCCTGTATAACTCTCAAAATTAATAGCAAATACCTTCAGGAGGTCTTAGCATTAAGAATTTGTTACACGTTCCTCTAAATCCCTTGGTGTCTCTGTTAAGAGGTGGTTTTCTGGTACCATCTGTATTGCATAAAACAAGTGGTGCTGATGTCAGAACATCTGTCCCCTTAGACACAGTCTGTATTTTAACACTTCCCTCCAGGTGATTTAGAACAAAGCCTCCTCCCCCCAGAAGTGGGGGACAGCGCAACCTCACACCGTGATCGACCTCAGGAGGGTTCATGGAGAAAGGACCACGCAAGACACACCCACTCGGTTTCTGCAATGAGCAGACTCACCTTCATTTTTCACAATGCTTATCAAGGTTCCAATAAATCCTGCCTGTTTTCCAGACATGGAGAGAACTTGAATTCTGGATTTGACGCAATCCACTGGGTAAACAGCCAGCCAGAGGCAGATTCCACCAACTCCACCGCTTAACATCAAAGGAACAGGCCCTAAGCAAGGAAATCAGCAAACAGCATTTTGCCTCCAGAACAGCATTTCCAGAGTTCAGTGTGGTAGTGGCTGCAGGTGGGCACAAAGAAGATTGCCAGTGCCACAGAGCACAGTTCTCAGGGGAGCGGCCAAAGCTCTGCAGGCACGAGGTCCTGGGTGGCATTCGGTGTCTGCCCCTCGTCGCCCTAGGACCCCGTTTGTGCTGGGCGCTATGGCGCTGTGGCTCCCCCGGCCCATCCTCCAGAGGGCTGGCCCACAAGGACCCAGCATGCCCACCAGGAGGAATGCAAACGGGGGCCACCGAGACACAGGCCATATTCTCTTCACCTCTCTCATGCTCAACTGTTTCAATATTTTAATGCCCCACTGCCCTGATTCTTCCTTTACCATGAAAGCCAAAGCTGTCTTATTAAGCACAACAGTTAAGCCTGGGAGCCTGCCTAACCCCAGAGTGAGTCCAAAACACTGAAGGGAGGTGTTTGAGCAAAAAAGTAATCATTAATGGGAGCCAGACGTGGACGTGGTTGGGTCCAGCAGCTCAACAGGATAATCTAGAAAGAACCACACTTTTCAGTGCTCTGGAAACACTCTCGAGATTTCTTACCAGGCTGGCTTTAAGCTTACTGCAAAATCCTTTATGGGCCATTTACCCACGTACTGGAGATTTCCCGCAGGGAAGGTAATTTCGGTATTCTCCTCTAATACGTTATTCCAGTAAAGAAGTTTGGGATGCATGGCTTCAGCCCCGTCCCGGGGACACTGCCACCCTGACAGGAAGGTGCCAAGTTCCCTTCCAGCCTCCAGAAAAGCCAAGCGGACCCCCACAGCATCCACAGACACCACACCACTCTGGGACGGAGCCCACCCCAGGAGACTGGGTCAATGCGGACACACCTACCTAGTTCATCCTTCGATCTTCCTGATGCGAAAAACGACCTGCTCAGTTCATAGCCGCCGAAGAAGAAGAAATAGCCTGGCACCTCTCGGAGTAAAGTGCTGGAGAGGCCGTGGTAGAAGCCCAAGGGGCCATCCTTCCTGAGGACGCTCTTCACCACAGACCAGACTGTGCTGTGAGGAGACAGTGAGCCACTGATTCTAGAAACTAAGGGACCCGGATTCTGATAGCAGAAGGCTTCTACTGGGAGGAAATCTCAGAGAAGCACAGACAGTTATTTCGGGACCAGTGTTCTCATAAACTATCCGATGACAAAGACATTTAAAGTGCATTCGTACAAAGCTGGGTGTGCCGTGTGGGCAGCACCGCCCGGGGAACACTCCCACCCCTCCCACCTGATGACCGCTCTCCCGAGGGGGTCTTCAGGAATCTGCCCCACAACTCCCCCCTGTGTAAAGGGTCCCATGAGCAGATGGGGGCCCTCAGAAGATGTACAAATAAAATCCAACCCCCATTTGACAAGTAGAGAAAAAAAAGTCAGTGAAAGCCAGACAAGCTCTTGATTTTCGTATGGCTTGCATGCTCGGGCCCTCCATAAACAAATTCCTTAGTTCCTCATTTGAAAATTAAAAAAAAAGTGCATTCATACATTCTAGAGATCGTTATCAAACATGTAAAAAAGCCAATACCGATCTTTTTTGAACAGTGAGATTACAATAAAGGAGCTGTACAGACTCAGCAAGAATACAATGGTGTTGTATTTGCCCAGGCCCCAACCTCCCTCAATTCCTCCCTCCCCATCCTTTCTTTTCAACTGGTGTCTACGGAGGGACTTTGTTCAGGTACTTCAGGTTTGTTTTGTTCTGTGCTAGTGGAAGGAAATGAGCAAGGGACTAAATGTTACTTGAAGGCAAGACAAAGGAAATTCTTAGAAATTCCTGTAGGGTGGGGCTCCTGGATGGCTCAGTTTGTTGGGTGTCCAACTTCAGCTCAGGTCATGGTCTCACGGTTGGTGAGTTTGAGCCCCGCATCAAACTCTCTGCTGTCAATAGAGAGCCTGCTTTGAATCCTCTGTCTTCTTTCTCTGCTCCTCCCTGCTTGTGCTCACTCTCTCTCAAAAAAAAAAAAAAAAAAAAAAAAAAAGTTCATAAAAAAGAAAAAAATTCCTGTAGTAGGGTAAGAAGCACCGAGAATTTAGTTTTTAGAGAAGAAGGTATGTGAGAATTTTTATTTCAAGCTGTTCAGAGCCCTGTAGCAGCTGGAATGAAGGACACTTCTGTCCAGACCCCTCTTCCTGATGGTGGGCACAAGAAACACCTCCTCAGTGCAGGTTAGAGAACCCCTTGCTCTTCACTTAGCTCTCAACAGGTGACCCTGGCTTAGACCAGTGGAGGAGCAAGCCCCTGGGTAATAAAGGCCCTTCAGAAGGCTTCATCAGGCATTACCCGTTAGCTGGGTCCTTCCTGCAACTCAGCTCCCATTCTACAATGGGAGTGTAACAAACTAATTCAACTCAGTGCCTTCTGATCCCCATCTTAACTGCAAGCTACAATGTACCCTTGTGTGGGCACTGCCACACCTAAAATACAGTCAATATTTGCTTTTGTGTAAAGGACATATTTGCCTAAGTCATTGGAACCAAAACTTACTTTCTTAAAAATACCTTAAACTACTAAGGGACATGAGAGCAACTTTCTGGGTGTTGTTAACATTCTACCTCTTAATCCGGGCACTGGTTTCAAAACTATGTTTTAGGACTACAGAGCCCCACCCTTATGATTTCTGCATATATATTACATTTCAATACAGAGTTTTAAAGACTTACACTTTTGGACCCCTAAGCTAGGACTGGATTCAAACTGGCTGTCATGAATCTCAAGGGTGCAGGATATAGAGCTCAATTATACAAACCCCATCCTCACTAGGAGGAGACTAACTCTGTAAATGGCCAATGTATCTGTTTTTTCCCCAGCAGATTTATAGACTTTGAGATTAACGAAGACGATAAATTACTTTACAATTCAAATAAATCATACTATATATGACACTCTCTCATGAGGTAACTAGAATCTGTTTTAAAGTCTGAAGGGGAAAAGGATAAAAAAAAAAAGATTCGAAGGGTACATGCACCCCAATGTTTATAACAGCATTATCAACAATAGCCAACATCCAGATGGCCAACAGACACATGAAACGATGCTCAGCATCACTCATCATCAGGGAAATACAAATCAAAATCACACTGAGATACCACCTCATGCCAGTCAAAGTGGCTAAAATGAACAAATCAGGAGACTATAGATGCTGGTGAGGATGTGGAGAAACGGGTACCCTCCTGCACTGTTGGTGGGAATGTAAACTGGTGCAGCCACTCTGGAAAACAGTGTGGAGGTTCCTCAAAAAATTAACAGTAGAACTCCCCTATGACCTAGCAATAGCACTGCTAGGAATTTACCCAAGGGATACAGAAATTACAGAAATGCTAATGCATAGGGACACATGTACCCCAATGTTCATAGCGGCACTTTCAACAATAGCCAAATCATGGA